>CM070539.1:34980063-36180063 GCA_036346415.1 Raddia guianensis
CGGTTTGTGCTCGATTACCTCCTTGGGACTCGGGCATGTCCAATGGCTCGGCGAATACATACGCATTAGCTTCGAACAAGGCAATGAGCTTAACTTTCCTATTTGGGGTCAGTTGGCCCCAAGTGGCTATCTTGGAAGTATCATCAGCGGCAATGGAACTTATAGTTTCTCCCCACTGGTGAAGGGAGACCCTAGGCGTCGCAGACTTAGTCTGCGGAACTTGAGACAGCGGCGGAAGTTGGTCGACAGGCGAGGGCGCTCGTCGCAATCGGGCGACTTTGTAGTTGCCCTTGATCGTGATCACACCGTTAGGACCCGATATCTTCACGCAATGGTAAGCGTGGTGGGACACGACCATAAACTTCAGAGATGGCACTGCCTAAGATCGCGTTATGCATGATGGGAAATCGACCACGTCGAAAGTGATCAACTCTGTCCGGAAGTTGCTTGGGTTGCGAAGGTGACGAGGCGAGGACAACACCTGCTGGCAATGACAGCTTCTCCGGAACAATTCCGTTGAAGGGCATTGCGACTTCCTTGACTTGGAGCGAGAATTTGCATCTCGTCCAAGACTTTAGCGAAAGCAAGTCAAAAGCGCTCCGCCGTCCACTAAGACACGGCCAACTCTCGCGTTAGCGATGGTGGGCGACCACCGATGGGGCGGAGGCTTGGTCATCGGTGGGGCAATCCTCCTGAGAGAAGGAGATGGGGACCTCGGTCCACTTCATCGATTCGAGCTAAGGTTTTGCCTTTTCGGCGTTGTGGACCTCGGCGGCTTCCTTGAGGCTGCGCCGAGGAAATAAGCGAAGACGCCCGAAAATGGCGGCGATATGGTTCCACGGGCTCTTGATATTCATCATCATCTTCGATCACCATCGTCGGTTTGGCGCTTAGCCTTACGGCATCACCTTGTTGAGCGGGGTGGGCATTGGGCCCTTGCCGTTGTAGAAATCTTGAGCTTTGCAGCCCAAGTTCTCTGATGGCGTATATCATGCCGTAGTCTTTGGTGGAACTTACAAAATCGGTCGCTCGGACCTTTCTTGCCTTGTCCGCCTCCCTGACGCGAGCTTTTGCCCTTATAATTATTGTTGGGCTTCTTACGCCCATCCTTGGGAGGAGGTCTTGATCCATACTACTGACGGTATTGTTCGCATCACCTTTGTTCTTCTTCTTGCAGGACTTCTTGTCACGGGAACATTCTTCTTGCTCTTCTTCTTCTCATCCACACCGGTGGTGGCGGCTTCGCCCTTGTCGAAACGCCTTTTTGTCTTGAGCAGCGCTCTGCGGCGTTGGCATATGATCGGCCGCCTTGAACAGTCGTTGGCGGTCGGTCTCGTTGATCTCGAGATCTGGGTGAGCCGCTTCGTCGCGGACTCCGTTTTTGAAAGCGCGGACAACGATTCATCCGAGATGTTCGGGATCGTGTTGCGGATCTTAATGAAAGCAGCTTCACGAAGTTGCGGAGGGTCTCCCGTTCATCGGATCATCTGATGCGAGATCATCCTCCTTACCGAGACGTCGCGTAATGACTCTAGAAATTAGCGATCGAGGCGTCACAAAGGCTGGTTCCATGGTGATGGAACCCTCTGGCGATTGAACGACCCGTCCAAAGCGGCACCCTCAGGGCGGTCGGAGGTAATTAGCCATAACGAGCTCGTCACCCGGCCGCCATGATGGCCGTGGCGTAGATGGAAAGGAATTCCTCACGGGTTACGAGTCCCATTGTACCTCTCCATGTGGCCAGGGCTTGAACTTTGAGGGCCGCCGGACAGCTCGAAGCTTCGTCGAGAAAGCCTGCAGCCCGAGCATATGACCGACCACCTTCGGCGAGAACCTAGTCTTGAGAAGGCGTTGGTCTTGTTCTTGCAGGGAACTCTGCTGAGCAGGATGGCTTCGGCTGGAGAAACTCTCTCGGGACAATCCACCGCTCCTTCCTCGTGGTGGCGGCGGCGCTCCTCACGAGGGACCGTCCGTGATCATCGCGTCGCGCTTGCCAATGGTCGCGATGACTACGAGGACTTAGCGGCGCGGCGACCCGGGTGCTTTGCTCATGGGCGGTGATCGCCGATGGTGGCGGGGGTCCGCGATCGATCGAGTATCCGAATCATTCAGGCGGTTTGGGCTGCGCTTCTGGAGGAGTTGTTGACTTCTCCTAGAGACTTTAGGCCTTGACCGTCGCTCTAGGTTAGGCATAGCGACGCCGCCCATGCGGGCGAGATCGGCTGATTGGTGGATCTAAGGACCGTTGCTATAGCCCGAGCCGTTCGACTTTGATCTATGGGTCCGGGATCACTGAACCATCGCGTTACGCCTGGTGAGTCGATCCGCGAAATTGACCGAACGAGGAAGCTTCGCCGGAGACTTAAGCGCCCGGCCGCGAGGTGGGTCATGACGCTATCGCTACAACCGATCGCGAAACCGTGCTAAGGTCGATTGATGGAATCGTCGAGGCTGCGGCGAATAGCGTCTTGCTTTCATGGCGACTGCGCGACCTCGTCTTGATGCGGCGAGTTAATCTGCCCGACCTCGCCGGCCGCCACGGCCGTGCGGGATCCTCGAGAGGTTCCTACGCCGGCCATGTTAATCTGCGGGGGCCATGCGAAGGTATGCTAGGCGGTGTCATCATTGTGTCTCCACAGGTGGAATCTACCGAGCATAGCCTTGGAATCGACAAATCTAAACCGTCGTAAAGATCATCGACTCCGTGAGTAAGTAAATGCGTCGATGATGGGAGTCGCGATCGAGAGCTATCTACGCCATGTAAGCGGAGACATCGCCTCCGGATCGCGGAAGCGTTCGAGACCGAGCAGATCGTCTGGCGGCGAGAGGATGAGACATCCTGTCCCTACGAGTCGTAGCCCTCGGGAAGTATCTACATATCGGCGATAGAGTTCGACATGCTCGATCTGCGTGTCCCCACGGACGGCGCCATTGTGTCGGCCAGTTGGGATATCGACCCAAGTCAACCAAGGTTCTTCAAAGAGGAGATAGGAGACACGCAGAACAACCATGAGCGACAGCGAGCGAGAGCGGGGGTTTTATCTGGTTCGGGCCTCTCGGGAGAGATAATAGCCCTCGTCCGGCCTTTCTTATATGGGGATGAATACAAGAGGTGGCTCGTGAGGCGAACAAGTCTCGGCGAGATTATCTTGATACAAATGCAGCGATAAGCTATAAGATGATGACTAGACCCCTTAACCGCCGTAGAGGCTCTGTTTATATAGTGGTGAGCAAACCGACCTACAGGGAATATCGGGCGGGCTAACTACGAGATAAATGTGAACTCGATTACATGCCAAATATATCCAGGTAGATAAGGCATACTCCTAGTCTTGGGGATCACGACTCCTATTCCAATCAGGAAACCACGTCGGGTCTTCACGTGGCCGTCTGAGAACTCTTGTTGAGTAGGACTCAAACACGAATCCTAGGCCGTTCACGCCGTGCCGACCAAGAAGGTATTGGCGGGATGCACATGGGCTGATAGAACCTTCGTGGGGTGGGCCTGGTAGGCTGTTCGATTGGGCCGTCGGGGAGTGGGCCATGGCTATGGGCGTGATCTAATCCCGACAAGCGCCTACTCCCTTGGCTCTCCATGACCCAAAGCTTGTATAAAGGGGGAGGAGAGAGAGGAGGAGGGAGGAAAGCGTGCACTAGCATTCGTGCATTCGAAACACTCTGTAAAACACATTCCCATTCAACCACAATCAGAAAAGAGCTAAGGCTCGGTGAGGAGTAGGACTATTACCCGCGAGAAGTCGAACTGGGTAAATCTGCTGAGTCGCTCCTCGTTGTGCCCGATGCTCAAATCGAACCGAGCTTGATCGAGTTGGCTAGCAGACTAAAAATCTGACCAGGGGTGTGATCCGCAGTGGTTGAGCGGAGAACACGCCGTCAAGACCAACCAATTCGAGCGGACCGCGGAGGCGCAGGTGGCGTTTGACGGGATGAAGAGGTACCTCACTTCTCCACCCGTGCTGGTCGCCCCAGATCCGGGCGAGCCGTTGATCCTCTATGTCGCGGTGAACCCGGAGGTGGTCAGCGCCGTGTTGGTGGCGGAAAGAGAAGGAGTTCAACGCCCGATCTACTACATCAGCAAGGTCCTCCATGATGCAGAAACAAGGTACTCATGACACGAAGATGTTGTTCGCCGTCTTGGGCGTCGAAGGCTGCGTCACTACTTTCAGGGGCGAGAAATCACTGTGTTGACCAAGTATCCTCTGCGAGAAATCCTCTTCAATCGCGAGGCGACGAGCCGCATCGCCAAATGGGCAATGGAGATGGCGGAGTTCGATCTCAAGTTTGCCCCCGAGACGGCGGTGAAAGGGCAGGCGCTGGCGGAGTTTGTCAGTGAATGGACTCCGGCGGCCACTGAAGTTGAAGACACCCCAGCACCCTCGCCGTGGACTCTCTTCTTCGACGGCTCGTTCGGTGGAGAAATTTGGGGGCGGCGTCATCTGGTGTCTCCACGGCGACATTGTTCGGCTTTGGTGGTCTTTGGAGTTCGATGCTACCGACAACGTCGCGATCTGAAGGACTCCTCATTTGGGCTCGGTGGCGTCAACCCTGGGCATCCGGCGGCTACAAGTCAAAGGCGACTCTCTCCTGGTCATCAACCAGGCAAGGAAGGAATTCACCTGTTCAGATCCCACCATGGCGGCCTACCTGGCGGAGGTGCTCCGGTTGGAACGGCATTTCGAGGGGTTGGGCTTCGTGCACATCTCTCGCCGCGACAACTACATGGCGGATGAGCTATCCCAGATTGCCTCGTCGGGGGCACCTGTCCCGACTGGGGTCTTTGAGGAAAGACTCACCTTGATGCATTGTCGCGACCCCAATTACAGTGGGGCTGGCATGATTCTCGATCTGACTCCACATCGGTGGAGGCGTCGGCATCCACAACAGCTCCCGGTCGGAGGAGGATCTGGAAGAAGCTGCTGCGGCGGTTGAGGCGGAAATGCAGGGGATGAGAGATCGTCGGCGACCATTCTAACGTCATCGCGCTCGTCCAAGGAAGGTCGATGAATGGATCCTATCCTAGCCTACTGCGAGGGCAGTGATCCCCGGCGATGTGCGTCGGTGAGAAGATAGCGCATAAAGGCCAAAGGCTGTGAGCATCGTTGAGCCCTAATTTTTATTAGTGGCATTGATGTCAATAATATTTAATAGTAAGTGCTAGGGGGTTTTTGGACTTCTCGGAACCCAAGCAAAGACTCGGCTTCACGTAAAACCCTTATTTGAAGCCTCGACAAATTCGTGAAATTTGCTCCAAGATTCTAAGTCGTGTGGCCAAGGCGAGAGATGTGGTCACGTATAGCTTAGGAGTAGTTAGGTTTTATTTTCTGTTTTTATCGGATTTCAAAAGAGGTTTGAATATCTCGGATCTTGCCGGATCTTTGCGAATTCTCAAAAACTCGGTTTCCTTAGTCCACCTCTTCTAAAAATACCTAAAGATATCCTTATGAGATTTCTAGAGTGAAAAGTAACCCACCTCAACTCACCCACAATTCCAAGCACGAAAACACTCTCTGTCGGACGGCGTCTGGGCGCAGCCGGACAGCGTCCGACCAGCAAAACACGCGTGCAGTGCACACCGTCCAGACGGCGTCATTTATTCACGGAGCGGCGTCCGATAAAGTTAAAAAATCTGAGTTTTGTCCCGTCGGACGGCGTCTGGGCGCAACCGGGTAGCGTCCGGTTAGCCAATTTCTAGTGCACATCTCACTGTCGGACGGCGTCCGGTCCTTACCGGACGGCGTCCGATCATCTATTTTTTGAGCGATAGCTTCATTGTCGGACGGCGTCCGTGCCCGTCGGACGGCGTCCGTAGAAACTATCGGCTAGTCTTTTGTCCCTTAGAAACAGCAGCTAGAATTTGCTCTAGGGGCTATAAATACCTATCTAGTGGTGGCTACTTTGAGGTTTTGCTTGCTCTTTACACCTACCACACTTATTGCTCTTCAATTAGGTGATCTAGAGCCATTCCTCCACCACAAATCAATCAAATCCACAAATCACTAAACCCCACACTTGAGCTTCATGGAAGTCCCGATCCGGCATGATCAGGCGTTAAGTGCTTATTACTTTGAAGACGACATCCTTCGTGGAGCGTGGGCTTGGGAGTAGGCCTTGGCGTGTGGCTACTCTCGAGTCGGTGTATGAGTGTGAGTCCACCTCGGCAAGTGGCGGAGCGACTCAGGGGAGTAAGTGAGGCGTTAGGTTCGAGGCGAGTCGGTCCTTGTGCATGAGGTAGCCTCAGCGAGAGTAGGAGTTGCGACTCGAACTTGGTCAAACAAACACCATGTCACTCTCTCATTTACTTTCCGCACTTATTTCCCTTGAATTGTGTGAAATGAATTGTGATGCCATGTCTTAGTTTTACATTCACTTGTTTATCGCTTCCGCTTGCGTGACAATTGAAACTAGGATTGGGTCACTATTAATTTGATGCTTAATTAACAAATAACCAAAAAGTTTAAAATTGCGTATTCACCCCCCTCTAGGCCATAGGATCCTCTTTCTAGCGCTTCATACGATAGGTGGGGACACATGTCGCCAAAGCGCAAATGGAGTTCTCTTGAAGTCGTCCACTCAGCGAGGGCGAAATTCTCTCTGAGATCCATGGAGACATGTCAGGGAGCCACTCGAGGCCAGGCGTTGGTGGGAAGGTCTTCCGCCACGGCTTCTATTGGCCTCTTGCCCTCCGGGATGCCTTGAGCTAGTGAGGAGATCTGAAGCGTGCCAATTTCATGCTAAGCAGAGATCCACCGACCAGCCCAGTATTGCAAACTATTCGCTTTCTGGCCATTCGCGATGCAGAAATTTGGATATCTGGGCCCGTTCAGCGAACAGCAAGAACCCTGCGCATCTGTTCGTCGCCGTCGACAAGTTCACCAAGTGGGTGGAAGCCTCGCCGGTCCCGACGATCACCTCTGCTGCAGACATAAAGTTCATGAGAAGCATCTTCATCCGGTTTGGCGTTGCCAGCAGGATCATCACCGACAACGGCACTCAATTCAAGAGTGCTGACTTTCAAGATTGGTGTGAAGAAATTTGGGCACCAAGGCGTGTTTCGCAAATCACGCACCGAAGAGCAATGGGCGGTGGAAGCGGGCGACAGCGGAAGTACTCAAAGGACTCAAGACAAGGCGTTCGATCGCTGGAGAAGCGTGTGGCTGGCGGAGAAGTCCTCGCGTGCTTTAGGCGCTGCGGACAACCCCCAATGAGCTCTTGGCGAGACCCTTTCTTCTTGGTGTATGGTTTTGAGGCGGTGCTCCCGTCGGAGCTCGCCTTCGGATCTCCAAGGGTGGCGGCTATAACTTGATGATGATGACCACGGCGTCGGGATGAAGTAAATCTCCTAGAGGAGATCGAGAGACAGGCGGCGATCGGGCCACGGATATCGGCAATCCTGTGCAAGTTATCAAGCAAGAAGGGTGTGTGAGAGAACAACTGGCGATGGGTGACCTCGTCACATGCTTGGATTGATGTGAGCGAGTCACAATAAGTTGTCTCCTCGTGGGAAGGCCCCTTCAAGGTGGTCTCGATATCCCTTGAGCTCGGTCGAGCTCACCTTCGAGGATGGTCATGGCTGGCGAACACACAACGCCGTCGGCAGTGAGGAAGTTCTACTGAGGTATTTGTTTGAAGCCTTTTGGTCTTCCTTGGAGCCGAGCGGCGAGTCTTCCTCCTTCACGCTTCGCCTCGGAAGGCTGCGATGTACAAAGCCATCTGCAATATAAAGATAAGTTGTCTCTCTGTGAGCATTTGTTTTTAAGCCTTAAAAAGTCATTAGAAAACGATACATTGAAAATTTGGTAGCGAAAGAACTTAAAGTGATGGCCTATAGTTGCAAAAGGCGAGCAGCAAACTTCTGTTGGCGAGGCAAAGGCGGACGGAAGGCGTGTTCTAGCCTGGTGTGTCTGCTCGGTCTGGGCCCTGCGCCAACGACGGCACCGGCGTCTAGACCACTTCCGGAAGCTAAGTGCTCGCCACGTAACGTTTAAGGTCGGTTTGCGTAGAGGCCGTAAGGGTTGAAGTAACCAGATATCTAAGGAAAAAGCGCTCACTTTCAGTAGAACGTTCTGTCTAAAGCTTTTGGCGATCGGATGCCTAAGTCCTTTTTTCCGCAAATAAGAAATTGCGTAAAGTTAAGCGAGACTTGTGGCAAGAAAAGCAAAAGTTTGCATTAACAGGTTTTATATACAAGACAAGATGGGTAGAGGAGATCAGCTACTCCTCATCGTCGTCATCTTCTGCCGGTGCAGCGCCGCCCATCATGGATACTCGGTCGGCGGCGACTTTGACCAGGCTATTCGTCCGGTCGGTGGCCTGAAGCTCCCGATGGCGGCGTCAAGGTCGAACGCGGCGTTTTGGGCAAGGCAGTTGCCCAAGACGAACCGCGCTGCTTCGAAGGCGCCGTGGCGACCATCCTCGATCGCCCGCGTTCGCATCATCACCGGCAGGTCGCTCAGAGCCTCGGCGGCACGTCCCACTGCGCCGGCGTACTGCGCAACCGTCTCCTCGGCGAAGCGTAAAGTGACTCAATGAGCCGGGATCTCCGCAAACCCGCGGTATCACGGTTCCGCAACTTATGGCGATGAGGGCGGAGGTGTTGATCGCCTTGCGGAAGTTCGAAATCACACAGGCGGCGGCGGCGGCTTTCGCGCCGCAGCCTCGTGGGTCGCCGTCTCCTTCGCAGCAATCTCCCGGTCAAGAACCTGCCCCAGTTCACCGACAGCTCGTGTCACCGACGCCAGAGCGCCTTCCCGCGCTGCCTAGGTGTGGGCAAGGGCGCGGAGCGCTGGCGAGCGTCCGGCGTCGGCGATAAGCGGCAGCGTCGATGTCGGTGCGGCGGCGTCGGAAGGTGCTCCAGCCCCGACATCGGCGTGCTCTCCGCAGCAGGAGGCGCCGTCTCCGTTGAAGGGGTCAGAAGCAAGGAGGCGGGGCGTTCGCGGGGCGGGCTCAAGCCCGAGATCCGACCTGCTCCACGAAGAAAAATCAGAAAAGGGTCTAGGTATGCGAAAAACATGCAGCATGCTACCCTATCTGAAGTGCATACATGCCTTGAGAGCTACCTAAGCGGCGCCCCCGGCGAAGGAAGAAGAGGCAGCGTCGAAGCCTTCAGCCGCAGAAGCCGCGCTGACCGCTCCTCCTCTGATGAAGGAGGCGGAGAAGCGGCGGAATCCTGTGACGCGAGCTATCAAGATGGCCAACGGAGAGAGGTGCAGCGCAAGAAAAAGCTAGCCTTGACAGCGGAGTGTCGGCCGACAGGAGGTGCAGCCTTGAAAAAGCTGATGCAGTGGCGTCGGCTCGGAAAAATCGCCAGCGCTCTCGCCAGTGTGAGCGTCAGCGTCAGCAGCGAGACCCCAGTGGAAGGGGCCAAAGCGGAGAAGCCTAGGGCTCGCGGGGACGAGGCTTTTCGGACTTATCCCCCTCGTCGTCATCGTCGGAGAGGATAAAGCGGCGCTTCCCAAGCCTTGATCGGCATCGGTCGGGCGGGAAGCGCGGCAGCCTGAAGGGCGGCAGTTGCGGGGAGCTTTTGCGGTCGTCGAGGGCTGGTCGTGGATTTGCAGGGGTCGCTGAACCACCTGGACCGCGGGACCAGAGACTTCCATGGGGGCATGCGCAGATAAGTCACAGGTTCGCGCCCGTGGGTCCCAGTCGCGAGAGGCGGATGCTCATGAGCGAAAGGCATCGCCGGTTGGCGCTGGCAAGAGTCCCGCTAGCCATTGGTGGACTACTTCCTCTGACACATTCCCCTCGGCTAGGCGAAAAAAAAGAAGAAAAGAGAAAGAGCTGCGAGTTAGCAAGTAATCAAGAAGCAAAAAAGGAAGAAAATATCCCACAAATTCAGAAGACCCAAAAGAGTGCAAGAGTACTCACCTCCAGAGGCAATGCCGGTCCCATCGTCGTCGCCGTAGTATTGCAGGCAGGCGCACCCTCATCTGGCAGGCGGGCGGCGCGCAGAAATCCGCCACCACATGGGTTCGGTGAGCCCATAGTGGCGGAGCTCGGCTGTCTGGCGCCAAAGATCGCCTCCGTCTCCACCGTTTAAATCAGGCGAGACCCCAGTGACGAGGATTCATGAAGCCCTCAAGGAAGACAAGATCGTCGCAACCGCTGGAGTCCTCCACGTACAACCACTGTCGCGCCCAGTCCTTCCAGTTGGACTTGAGCGTGATCGGGATGAAGGCGGCGGAGTCACGGAGCGAGAAGTAGCAGCTCCCCATGGCCCCACTCGAGCGCGAGCTCACGTGCAGCGTGAAGAGCTGGCGCCAGAGCGGGAGGCTCGGCATCGCCCCCACGAACATTTCGTAGAGGTGGGCGAAGATGGCCAACATCATGTTGGAGTTGGGAGGAAGGTGCGCCGCCTGGATCTCGTAGAAGGCAAGCACTCCCAAGAAGAACTCGGAGTACGGCGGGACGAGCCCCGCCAGCACAGCCTAGGTGAAGGTAATGATCTCCCCATTGCGGGGGCTTGGCGCCATGGTGCCGGCGCGGAACTGGGCGGCGGACGGCGACACGAGTCGCTGGAGCCGCGCGACCGTATCCTCATCGGCGGCGGAGGCGGGAGAAGCTGAATCAGGCGGCAGCGCGGCTGGAGTAGCGTCCCCACGGCGACCCTTGTTGCGCTTCGGAGCCATGGGAAGACGGTGGTGGCGCTAGCGAAAGAGCTCGGCAGCGGCGGCAAAGAAGGTGGATGGCAGTTTGAGGATTTGGCGTGCGGAAGAACTCATCGCGCCTTGAAGTGAAACATTCTGAGATGGAAGCAATGAGTCTGACGGTTTAGATTCCGTCCCGCTCCGCGTCTTGGCGCCATTTTGCCCAGCGCCTCGGCTTCCATAAGCGGCACGGTTCCCCAAGGAAGATCGTGCGCAGGTGGAGAATCGAGCGACGGCCGCCCGAGGTGGGCCCCACGATTCGTCTCCCATAGCGCAGAAAAAGGCGAAATATCGGCGCGACGGTTCGCGTATCATGGTGGACCCGGGAGCTACTATCGGTCGATAAATACCGGGGTATGAAGAGTCATAAAGAATTCGGGAGAGGCCCCACGCGTCGAGGCGAGGCGGCGAGCCCAGCAGCGTGGCGAGCCCCTCGGCCTTGACGAGGGCCCAGCGCGTCGGTGGGCGACCAGGCCCAGTGGCGTGGGCGAGCCTCCAGCGCTAGGGCGAGGGGCCCAGCGCGTCGAGCGAGACGAGCCCCAATGCGTGGGACAGCGCGAGACCCTCCGGCGGGGTGGGGCCCGTCTGATGGGAGAGTCAGGGGAGTCTTACGGACGAAAACTCTCCCATTGCGAAGGTCGGTGCATTAAATCACGACGTCACGCAGGCGGATGGACCGAGGAAAAGATGATTACCGCCACGATAACCTCCATGGTCGATCAAGCTATCCTTTGTGGCTCTGCTGAATTCTGCGCGAGAGAGAGTTTGCCATCATGGGGTTGGCCGCCCGCGTCAGCCGGAGCAAGGTGGGCCCCGTCTGTTCTTTCACCGGTGTGTTCGCACGAGTCAGAGGCCACTTGCGGCGGCGTGGCGGCGTATTTCGATTGGGCAAAGACGTTTTCGTCTCTCCTGTCTTGTCTCTCAAATTTTATCAATGTACCCTGTGTACTGTGTTACCTCCCCCTTTGCTCTCTCCGCCAACCCGCAGCTTGTATAAAAGGAGAAGAGAGAGAAAGGAGAGGGGGGAGAGAGGACATTCTGTACTCATTCCCACATAACCACAACAAGAAAAGAGCTAAGGCTCGGCAGGAGTAGGGTATTACATGAGAAGTCGAACTGGGTAATCTCTGCATGTCGCTCCTCGTCGCGCCCGGCCTCGAATCGGATCGAGCAGGCGGATCGCTATGAGCGTATGTAATCGATAGGGGTGTGATTATTGTGGTTCGGTGAAAAACACGCCGTCAAATGGTTTTCTTCTGAAATTCATATTGGATCAAGTAGTTTCATATGGTTTTAAGCATTTTCACTTTGGACCTGACTGAAATTCACATAGTTTTCATCTAAAATTCATATCGGTTCAACTAGTTACCGTCCTTGCCTAGGCGCGCGCCGCACCAACGCCACCCGAAGAGGACAAGCCCTGCGGCCACAAGGAGGATGATGAGGGCGGAGAACAGCATAGCTATGACAACACGAGCGGCACAATGCGCCTTGAGCTTCACAAGGTTTTTTATGGAACTACATGAATTTTCTCTACATTATTTTTTATGAAACTACACGATTTTTTCCTCAAACTAAATGAATTTTCCTAAAACTACATGAATATTTTCTGAAACTACTTGAAATTTTCTGAAATTATATGAGTTTTCTTGAGACTTCATGAAACTTTCATGAAAAATACATGAATATTTCATGAATAATACATGAAAAACTACTTATTTTTGTAATATACATGAAAAATACTTGAATTTTCGCCGAACCTACAAGAAACTACCCTATATGAAACAATCTGAACATGCTTGAAACTACCCTATATGCAACAATCTGAACCAAAGTGAAACAATATGAACCTACATGAAATTGCCCTGTATGCATACACTACAGGAAAATAAACTTTTGTGGTCGGCCAAACTGCCGACGATAATGTTTTTTGCTTTATGTCGTTGGCCAAACGATA
Source organism: Raddia guianensis (assembly GCA_036346415.1). NCBI lineage: Eukaryota > Viridiplantae > Streptophyta > Magnoliopsida > Poales > Poaceae > Raddia > Raddia guianensis. Next base: position 34,992,685 of record CM070539.1, read on the forward strand.
GGCCGACGACATTAATAACCAAAGTTGTCGGCCAAAAAAAGTCTGACCACAATACTCAGGCCAACTCTCCCGCCTTAATGCAAATTTGAAATTTCGACCCGCTCATATAAACTATGTCGGCGGTACAAATTATGCCGTCGACATAGAGGCACCCAGCTCACGGCGTCTTAACGGACTAACGAAACCACGTTAAGGAGGACCCACAAGGCAGACGTCTGAGATGGCCATATTATTGTCATCGGCCTTTCCACAGGCCGACGACAAAGGTGCACTTCTGTGGTCGGCCTAAAGAAAGGCCGACGACAATGCTTGAGCAATGTGGTCGGCCAAAGTTCAGGCCAACCACAATACTGTACTTTTATGGTCGGCATGAACAAAGGCCGACCACAAAGGATCCCCCGCCGGCTCTAATTTACGGCGTCCAGCTGCTCGGTCGACCTGATCCTATTTGTCATCGATGTTTTGGGGCATCCACGGCACATTGTAATTTCTTCGCGGGTCCTCGTTGGCTGCGTTGCATTTCGTTCTGAGTTCTTCGACTTGAGCTTAACGTCCGTGGAGCAGTGACGATAAAGTCCGGTCGATGGTGAGAATGTGCCGAATGTGCGATCATGACGAGATAATACGTGGATAGCCTTTTGATGTGTTGGGCAAGCCGTAGAACCATAAGTAGGACATAGCGATTGGAGATCGGCGCTAGCTGCGGCGTGGCCAAACAAGCGGCGAGGGGTGGGGGGTATTGTCGTCGGCCTTTCCATAGGCCGACAACAAAGGTGCACTTTTGTGGTCGACCTAAAGAAAGGCCGACGACAATGCTAGCGCAATGTGGTCGGCCAAAGGTCAGGCCAACGACAATACTGTACTTTTGTGGTCGGCATGAACAAAGGCCGACCACAAAGGATCCCCTGCCCCCCGGCTCTAATTTACAGGCGTCAGCGGCTCGGTCGACCTGATCCTATTTGTCATCTGATGTTTTGGGGCATCCACGGCACATTGTAATTTCTTTCGCGGGTCCTCGTTGGCCTACGTTGCATTTCCGTTCTGAGATTCTTCGACTTGAGCTTAACGTCCAGGTGGAGCAGTAGCGCTAAAGTCCGGTCCAGTTGTGAGAATGTGTCGAATGTGCCAGTCATGACGAGATAGCCTCGTGGATAGCCTTTTGATGTGTTGGGCAAGCCGTAGAACCATAAGTAGCACATAGCCAGTGGAGATCGAGGCGCGGCCGTGCATGGCCGGCAAGCGGCTGAGGGGGACGGGGGGTATTGTCGTCGGCCTTTCCACAGGCCGACGACAAAGGTTCACTTTTGTGGTTGGCCTAAAGAAAGGCCGACGACAATGCTAGAGCAATGTGGTCAGCCAAAGGTCAGGCCGACCACAATACTGTACTTTTGTGGTCGGCATGAACAAAGGCCGACCACAATGGATCCCCTGCCCCCCGTCTCTAATTTCTGGCCGTCTCGCGGCTTGGTCGACACAATCCTATTTGTCATCTGATGTTTTGGGGCACCCACGGCACATTGTAATTTCTTTCGCGGGTCCTCGTTGGCCCGCGTTGCATTTCCGTCACAGGATTCTTCAACTTCGAGCTTAACATCCGTGGAACGAGCGGACGCTAAAGTACGGTCCAGTAGTGAGAATGTGCCGAATGTGCCAGTCATGATGAGATAGCCCCATGGATAGCGTTTTGATGTGTTGGGCATGCCGTAGAACCATAAGTAGCACATAGCCAGTGGAGATCGAGGCGCGGCCGTGCGTGGCCGGCAAGCGGCCGAGGGGGGCGGGGGGTATTGTCGTCGGCCTTTCCATAGGCCGACGACAAAGGCGCACTTTTGTGGTCGGCCTAAAGAAAGGCCGACGATAATTCTAGAGCAATGTGGTCGGCCAAAGTTTAGGCCGACCACAATACTTTACTTTTGTGGTCGGCATGAACAGAGGCCGACCACAAAGGATCCCCCCCATTGTAATTTACAGCCGTCCGCTGGCTCGGTCAACACAGTCCTGTTTCTCATCTGATGTTTTGGGGCATCGACGGCACATGGTAATTTCTTTCGCGGGTCCTCGTTGGCCTGCGTTGCATTTCCGTTCTGAGGATTCTTCAACCGAGCTTAACGTCAAGTGGAGCAGTGGCGCTAAAGTCCGGTCGATGGTGAGAATGTGCGAATGTGCCGATCATGACGAGATAGCCCGTGGATAGCTTTTTGATGTGTTGGGCATCTTAGTAGAACCATAAGTAGCACATAGCTAGTGGAGATCGCGGTGCGTGGCATAGCCGTAGACCGGGGGGGTATTGTCGTCGGCCTTTCCCGGTAGACGACAAAAAGGTGCATTTTGTGGTCGGCCTAAAGAAAGACCGGCGACAATTCTAAACAGCAATGTGGTGGCCAAAGTTCGGGCCGACCACAATCTACTTTGTGGTCGGCATGAACAGAGGCCGACCACAAAGGATCCCAACCCATTTGTAATTTCGAGCAAATCCGCGGCTCGGTCAACACAGTCCTGTTTGTCATCTGATGTTTTGGGGCATCCACGATACATTGTAATTTCTTTCGCGGGTCCTCGTTGGCCTGCGTTGCATTTCCGTTCTGAGTTCTTGACTTGAGCTTAACGTCGTGGAGCAGTGGCGCTAAAGTTCGGTCGATGAGTGAGAATGTGCCGAATGTGCCAGTCATGATGAGATAGCCCCGTGGATAGCCTTTTGATGTGTTGGGCAAGCCGTAGAACCATAAGTAGCACATAGCCAGTGGAGATCGAGGCGTGGCCGTGCGTGGCCGGCAAGCGGTCGAAGGGGGCGGGTGGTATTGTCGTCGGCCCTTCCACAGGCCGACGACAAAGGTTTCACCTTTTGTGGTCGACCTAAAGAAAGGCCGAAAACAATGCTAGAACAATGTGGTCGGCCAAAGGTCAGGCCGACCACAATACTGTACTTTTGTGGTCGGCATGAACAAAGGCCGACCACAAAGGATCCCTCCCCCCCCGGGTCTAATTTCTGGCCGTCCCGCGGCTCGGTCAACACAGTCCTGTTTGTCATCTGATGTTTTGGGGCATCCACGGCACATGGAAATTTCTTTCGCGGGTCCCCGTTGGCCTGCGTTGCATTTCCGTTCTGAGATTCTTCGACTTGAGCTTAACGTCCAGTGGAGCAGCCGACGCTAAAGTCCGGTCCAGTAGTGAGAATGTGCCGAATGTGCCAGTCATGACGAGATAGCCCCGTGGATAGCCTTTTGATGTGTTGGGCAAGCCGTAGAACCATAAGTAGCACATAGCCAGTGGAGATCGAGGCGCCGTGCGTGGCCGGCAAGCGGCGAAGCGAGGGTATTGTCATCGGCCTTTCCACGGTAAGCGACAAAAAGCGCTTTGTGGTCAGCCTAAAGAAAGGCCGACGACAATGCTAGAGCAATGTGGTCGGCCAAAGTTCAGGCCGACCACAATACTGTACTTTTGTTGTCGGCATGAACAGAGGCCGACCACAAAGATCCCCCGCCCATTGTAATTTCTGGCCGTCCCGCTGGCTCGGTCAAACTGATCTGTTTTCATCGATGTTTTGGGGCATCCGGCACATTGTAATTTCCTTGCGGGTCCTCGTTAGCTGCGTTGCATTTCCGTTCTGAGATTCTTCGACTTGAGCTTAACGTCCAGTGGAGCAGCCGACGCTAAAGTCCGGTCGATGGTGAGAATGTCTGCGAATGTGCCGATCATGACGAGATAGCCCGTGGATAGCCTTTTGATGTGTTGGACATCTTGGTATAACTATAAGTAGCACATAGCCGATGGTGATCGGTAGCGTGCCGTGCGTGGCGACAAGCGCCGAGGAGGCGAGGTATTGTCGTCGGCCTTTTCACGGTAAGCGACAAGGTGCACTTTTGTGGTTGGCCAAAAGAAAGGCCGACGACAATCTTTAAACAATGTGGTCGGCGAAAGTCGCGCCGACCATAATATCTTTTGTGGTCGGCTGTCGACAAGAGGCGACGATAATTGAAGCGATGTGGTTGGCGTAAGATAATGTGGTCGGTTATGAGGCCGACCGCAAAAGTGTCCAAATTTTTAAAAGTTAAGAGCGCGTGCGTTGAAGTGCTAAAACAAATCCTTGTTCCTCTCTCTTTCTCTCAGGGCTTACTCCCAACTCCCGAGCTCCCACACCGCGCAGCCCCCACACCGCCGCCGCCCTCACTCCCGAGCCCGACGCCGCGCCGCCCCCAAGCCACCGCCGCCCTCACGCCGCACCCTGTGCCGCCCCCAAGCTCCCCGACCGCGAGTCCGTGACGAAATAAGTCCTAACCCTAGCTGCCTGTCCCCCCAGAATTCAGATCCCCAATTCCCCATCCCCCGCCCCCGCCCCCGGCGCCTCCCCTCCCGGGCGCCACGCACGGGCGCCTCCCACCGGCCGCCGGCGCCTCCCCTCCCGGTCCCCTCGCACCGGCCGCCTCCTTCGCCGCCTCGCACCGCCACCTCCCCGCCCAGCTCCGACGCCGCCTCACACCGCCGCCTTCCCGCCCAGTCCCACCGCCGCCTCACACCGACATTCCCTTCCCTGCCTCCCCAACGTCCCCGTCGCCGGCGTCTCCCCTCCCGGGCGCCACGCACGGGAGCCTCCCACCGGCCGCCGGCGCCTCCCCTCCCGGGCGCCTCCCACCGGCCGCCTCCCTCACCGCCTCCACCGCCGCCTCCCCGCCCATCTCCGACGCCGCCTCACACCGCCGCCTTCCAGCCCAGTCCCACAGGTGACCGGCCGCCTCCCTCGCCGCCTCGCGCCGCCGCCTCCCTGCCCAGTCCAGCCCAGTCCCACCGCCGCCTCACACCGCCGCCTCCCCTCCCAGTCCCGCCCAGCCTGCGACCTCTCTTGGAACAAGGTGATCTCACACGGTCACACCGCCGCCTCCCCCTCCCACCGCCGCCTCTCCTCCTCTGCCCGCCTACCCCTCCCACCTCCGCCTCCACCATGTTCCCCTCTCATCTCCACCTCCGCCATGTTCTGATATGATCTTTAGTGATCCTGTGATCCCCTTCTCCCTACGAGCGCCGCCAGCCCGCCATCCCCTCCTTCCCCGTGGTAAGTTCATCCTCTGATCAGACAGCAAGTAATGTTATGGTTCATGGTTGTAACTGTGTTGTTGATGGTTTGATGAAAACTTGGTATTTGTAATGTTGTTGGTTGAACACTTGATTATTTGTTGTCAAAATGTAACTATGTAAGCTGCCAAGTGCCACTGAATGACTGAAATTATATGTGCTGTTATATTGAATCTGTAACTATTATATTGAATGCCAAGTGCCACTGAATCATTGAGATCAGCAGGACTGCAACCATGCAAAAATTTGATGTGCTGTTGGTGAGATGAATCTTTCACCGGGCTTCGGGCTCGGGCTTCGGGCTTCGGGCTTTTGGTCGGGCCAGGTTCGGGCCTAAGTTTAAGTGCATTATGTCGGGCTGGGCCAGGCTTGGGATTCGGGAAAAATTTTCGGGCTTTGTCAAGCCCGGCCCGGCAGATGATTAGGTCTAATTCATCCATTCTCTCCCAAGCATTTGGAATTGGTGTTGAATTTTTTTAAAAAGACATTCCATTGCTTTTGGTCTAGGTTTTAATGAAATTTTTTTAAAAAACATTCCATTGCTCTGGTTTCTCAAGCCGGCCCGCCCGACGCCGCCCCTACGCCGTCCCATACGCCGCCTCCACGACGCCGCTGTCCCCACGCCGCCTCCACGACGCCCCCTATATAGGTGCAAGAGCACAAGCACCCTCACATTCTCTTGTTGCAAATTGGGAACATGTTTTGCAAACTTTCTGGTGAATTATATTTGTAGTAGCTGTTGTGCTAATTACATTCTCATGTTGGTTTATGTGATTTGAATTTGCAGAAATTGAAGGTTTGAAAAGAAAGCTTTGCAGCAAACTTGCAGTGAACTCACCTTCCTTTCCATCTAACTGGCAGGTAATGAGTTTGAGCCGTTGAGTGAATTTTTAGCTTTTTTGTTAATGAGCATATCATATTAATAGTTTGGAACTATGTTGAATAATGTTATCTGTGACTATGTGGTCACTTTGTACCTTCTAGAATCATAGTCATACTCATTCGGTTGTACAATTATCGCTTGTTGATCTTAATTGATCAACTTCATTAGTCGCCTATGTGTTTTATAGATTGTCTTGATATCAATCTAGAAGAAAACAAATCGAATCCTTTATCGATTTTTTCTAGCTATTCATTGCATACATGAAATAAAATTAATTTGTGTAGATTAGCGAACGGCGTCAAACCCGTTCGGGGCCAATGCATATTTTCGTAAAGAACTCGGACGGTGATTCGTTGTGTTCTATTACGAAAGGTGTTATGTCCCGAAGCTGTCACGTTTTGGACGATTACGGATGTCGCGTTTGAGTCACGGTGCTCGTGGCATGGGAGTGTATGGGTTGAAATTCGGCGGCATAATCGATGTTCTTCTAGTACAAAACATAAGCGATACGCCGTGCCGTCGTTGCACTAGGGGCTGCGGGGTTATCTTCGGAATTTCAACCGACTCTCGTGTCGTGGTACCGCACTAAAACGCACATCTGTGGGTGGGTAAGCCCTCCTATTTAGCTAGTATTAAGCCGTCTAAATCTAAATTTTGAATGCATGCATGGATGTTATTTAGTAAGCAATGGAAGATCGGCGGTGGATGTATGATGGCTGGATGAAGTCGGGACGGCACACAGAAGAGTGGTTTGAAAAGGCAACAGCCTTCGTGGAAGATGCATTCCATAAATTACCCAACCCTAACACGGTGATGCGTGTGGTGTCCTGCAAACATGCTCGAACACCGAGAAGAGGACCAAAGGGATATTAGTGAACACCTGTGTAGACATGGTTTCAAGCCAAACTATTTTATATGGGTAGCTCATGGTGAGAGAAAGCGTCCAGCAGCTGTGTGTAGCCCTGTGGATTTTGGTGAGGGCTATGATGAAGTCGAAGTCGACAGATTGGACGAGCTCCCTAATGATGTGGCTCAGGCTTACGATCTCTCACGAGGAAGAGTCGAGCCGCTTGCTTGACAATTCGAGAAGCTACTTAATTCTGCCAAATTGCCGCTGCATGAGTACACCGATATGACCGTGCTCTTCGCAGTGTCGCGTCTGATGGCAGTGAAGACCAAATACAATCTATCAGCAAATTGCTTGAGACCTTTGTAAACCGTTGGATAGCACGCTACGAGTGGACATAGGATGACTCCAAATCTGACGAGTCAAAAAACTTACGAGCATGTTAGGCATGCCAAGCGAGAGGATAGACTATTGCCCAAATTTTTGCATGCTTTATTGGAAGACCGATTCGAAAGTGGCTCATTGTAAGCATTGCGATGAGAGTCGATGCGTGGAAGTTAAAGGGCGAGATGGTAAAGTGAGAGACAGACGAAGGTGGCCATAAAACCTTTCGTTTCTTTCCGATAACTCAACGCCTACAGCGTCTTTACATGTCTAAGTCCACGGCACGACACATGAGATGGCACAAAGAGGAAAAACATAGAAAGGAGGGTATGATGATTCATCCATCAGATGCAGAAGCCTGGAAGCACTTTGATCAACAACACCCTGAATTCGCCATTGAGCCCAGAAATGTGCGAATCGGACTCTCCACCGATGGGTTCACGCCTTTCAATCTGACCGCCCAGCCGTACTCATGCTGGCCAGTTTTTGCTATCCCGTACAACTTGCCGCCTCAAATATGCATGAAAGAAGAGTACATGTTTCTTTCTGTTATCATACCTGGGCCTAAGTCTCCTGGAAAAAATTTAGATCTATTTATGAAACCACTGGTAGAAGAGCTAACCGACCTGTGGAACAAACGAGTTTTGACATATGATAGCTATAAGGGACAGAAGTTTAGGATGCGTGCCGCATATCGTGGGTCGATACACGATTTTCCCAGGCATATGGCATGTTCTCGGGGTGGAGCACGCATGGAAAGTTGTCGTGTCCAAAATATCGTGTAACACCGATGCATTCACATTAAAAAAGGTGGTAAGGCTTGTTGGTTTGATTGTCACCGTTGTTTTACGAGCCGAACCATCCATTTAGAAAGCAAAGAAATGCATTTCGTAAAAAAGTACGATGTGATTTAAGAAGGGCCACCGAGCGGTTTGAAGTGCAAGATATAATCAAATGGTATGACGATCTCGAGGAGAAAGGGTACGACACAAACTATGGTAAGGAGCATCATTGGACTCATAAGTGCATCATTTACAACCTTCCTTATGCAACAGATCTGAAGCAGCCTCACAATCTCGTCGATGCACCAAGAAAAAAACATGTGCGAGGCAGTCGTGAACACAAAGCTGGGACATCCCACAAAAGACTAGAGATAACAAAAATACTCGAGAGGTGTGCTTTGATATGGAATCGGCCGGACATGAACCTCGGCGAGAATGGATCAAAACCTAGGGCAAAGTATTGTCTTCTGGCGTGTGCAAATAAGATGATTTTACTTTGGATTAAGGAAAGGTTAAATTCCCATATGGGTATGCGGCGAGCATTAAATCATGCCGTTAGTATAGAGCAATGCAAGTTAAATGGAATGAAAGCTCACGACTACAAAGTTTTCATAGGCGTTTGTTTTCGGTAGTATGGGCGTGGATATGTTGACGACGCTATTTGGATTACATTGTCGAGCTTAGCTTCTTTTATCGAGAGCGTGTGCAAAAGAGCTATCCGTGTCGAGGATGGAGGAATTGGAGAAGGAGATTATTGTGCTCGTGACAAAGCTCGAGAAGATTTATGTTCTGGTTTTTCAAGCGCATGCAACATTTACTAGTGCATCCGCCATACTGAAGCAAAAGTTGGGGGCCAAAGACAAGCTGGTGGATGTATCTGTGGAGCGCATGATGAAAAGTTTTAGAGCGAAGGTGAAAAACAAAGCACGAGTCGAAGGGACGTGCGGAAGCTTATCGACTCAGAGATCACGTACTTCACGGATAAGTACTTTCTGACGAAGAATAAGGTTCATGTCTCACGGTAGAGGTATAAGAAGGCACGTCGAGAATTACTTCCACTCTTGAGGTATTTCTTGACCAAGCCGGATGTAATGTTGGTAAAAGCACCACACGTGACTTGGATGCGAGAGGAAAAATTGCGATTCGAGCTTATACGGTATGCGACAACATGGATGAAGTGAAGGTGTACATCGAGTAAGGTAATTCATGTCTTAATTAAATTATAAATATATACTTTTGCTATAAATAATTAAAGAAAATATTGTAGTAAATTCATTCAAGAAGAGTGGAGAAAACCAGGTGATCCTTCGGGTGAACAAATTATGAAGCTGAAACGACGAGGTGGTGGACAAAACCGTCCGAACTTTCTAACCTGGTTTCATTACTACGTAAGTTTCTTTCTCTTATATAAGGTAAAGTTTCATTAGCATTTCAAATCCTTAAAGAATCTTGTCGCGCATGATTGTGCGAAGGTCAAAACGTTTCCGGCGTGTGCGGCGATCTTCGACAAATGTCACGTGGGTGCGGTAGTAGAATTAAGGTGCATGGATGCTATGATTGCCATGGTTATCGATTTCGGTCCGGCGGCCGAGGTCGCCGCCCAAATGCAACTACGGTAAATAGCGGCGTTTTGAGTTATGTCACAGACGACCTTGGTGGTCCAGACATTGAATATTATGGGATCATTGAGGAGATTATAGAAATATATTACGAAGGCAACAAGGATCTCTCGCTAGTGCTATTTGGTGCGAGATGGTTCGATCCGGAAGCGGGTCGCGGATTACTCTGAACTTGGACTAGTTGAGATCAATCATAAGAAGTCGATCGAAGCCCGGCGTGTTCATTCTCCCGAACAAGGTTGAGTGGTGTTTTATCTTCCATACGCTCATCCAGTTATAAAAATTGGTGGATCGTCCATAAATGTCATCCGGTTGGTGCATTGCCGAGCCTCACGGAAGAAGACTACGAGCCTCGTCTAGACATGGAACTATTCCAAGAAAAAGATTTAACAGGAGAGCTACACGTCGATATTGGTGATGTTCAAGAGATATCAGAAGAAGAAAACGAAGAGGAGGAAGAGGAAGAGGAAGATGACGAGGAAGAAGAAGAAAACGAGGAGGAAGAAGAAGAGGAAGAGGACGAGGAAGAAAACGAGGAAGATGAGGAAGAGGAAGCCGAAGATTTTTAAGCTATTCAAATTTATAGGTTTATACTTATATACATTTAATTTCTTTCATTTAAGTTATTTATTTTATATTATTTCATTTCATTTGATTCATATACTTTAATTCATGTCATTTAATTTGATTTTTGTAGGATGTTGGATCTTTGAAGAGGTTGGCTAAAAGGCCCGAAGATGTGGGGAAAGGGGCGGGCGTAGTGCACCGTGAGCACCAAGTCTGACGAGGTGATGGCCACCGACCCCAGGGGGAGAGGACGACGAGGTGGTGGCCACCGACACCCGATTAGGGGAGGACGACGAGGTGGTGGCTACCGACCGAGGTGGTGGCCCCCACTCCCAGTGGTGGCTACCGACCACGAGGTGATGGCCACCGACCCCGAGATGGTGGCCCTCCACCCCCAGGTGGTGGCCCCCCACTCCTAGGTGGGGTCCGTGGAGGCTGACGATGAGGGAGATGGCGGGGCCGACGACTACGAGTGGACGGGGGCGTTGGAGGGCTACGAGGAGGAGTTTGAGGTGGAGGAGACCGACGAGGACGAGGGAGGGGAGGAGGTCTACGAGGAGGATTGGAGGAGGATTTCTGACTGGCAGGCCGATGTGGATGAGGAGGAGGGGATGACAACTGGGAGTCACCTTCGTCCTTTGGAGCTGAGTCCTCCTCGAGCTCCAAGAGAGGTCGCGGTCGCAGTAAAAAACAAAAAGCCCCCGCAGATCCAAGCGAGAGGATAGTGGTACAGGTTGCCACTGGTGAGAGATATTTGAGAACTATTTTTTCTGGAGCTGATTCCTCGATGTCTCTTATTGCTAATCATAAACTTGATAAATACTTTTTTGAATTTGATGTCGCAGGGCTTGGTTTGTGTCAACAAGGGTCCATGAGAGCCAAGCTACTTGTTAGAGTGGGTGCTCAAACAGCTCTACCCCGGACGAGTAGGCAAGGGCAATGATCGACGCCCTGCGCTCAATTGGAGCGACTACTCGCTTGTGGAGGATGATGAGGGAGGAAGTATCGCCGATCACATCATCAACGAGTTCTGGGTAACATTCCAAATTTTATTTATTTATGGTTTTGTGTTTATAGCTTTATGAATTTGGTCATGTGTTCTTTTCATTTCAGGAGAGATATCAGCTTTTTCCTAGGGCAACCCAGGAGTACTACGAGGCTTGCCGCCATGTGCTCGACATAATGGCGACAAGGAAGGTTAGGGACGCCATCGGGTTGTCTCGGATTGATCGCGTGTTGAAGCACCATGGCAAGAGGGGATTAGAAAGATGTCGAGGGAAGGCGACTCTAGAGTATCTAAAGGCTCAAGAGTACAAGCCTTGGTGTCCAGACTGGATGGATAAGTGTCCAAGCGCCTGGAGAGACCTCTGCCGGATGTGGGCCTCTAAGGAGTGGATTGAGAGGTCAAGGAGGAACAGAGACAATAGGGATTCTAACCCCGACATCTGCGCCACCTACCTAGGAGGACAAGGCATGGGTCACGTCGCGCGGGATATCGTAAGTCCACTTATCTTTTATAATTGCAATCAACTTTATGGTCATTTCACATTGCATACTAACCTACAGGAGTCGGAGACGGGACTTATGGGTTCACCTTGTGGAGGGTTGCACACACGCCCCGTGTCCAACCTGACAGCACACAGTCACCGATGCCACCGGCTGCACAGAAGAAGCTTGTAAGTGACTAGCTCTTTTCTCTTCTCTACACCATTTCGATCGTTTTCAAACTAATCTACTTAATATCTCATTTGTTCGTAGGACATATATACAATAGCCATGAAAGAGAAGCACGGTGTCGATTGTGACCCCATCAACATGCCGGTCGACCACGTGGTCATATACGATCAATTCGATTGGGAGGAGTCACGGTGAATCGGCTTCATGGACTCCGTCTTTGCATTCGACTCCTACAAGGCGGTATCGAGCACGTCGACAAGCAGACCTCCTCTTCCGCCGTGCGCTCAGTGGAAGCCCGAACAAGCTTATCGCGGAGATGCAAGAACAGAGGGTGGCGGATGAAAGCGGCGTTAGCGAGCAGAGCAAGAGGAAAACAACGGGAGGTGGAAGGCGAGCAAGAGGAGAACACTAGGCGGATGCAGCCATCGTAATCGAACCTCTTCATGATGCAGTATATGCAATATGTAATTATGATCGCACATGTAGTTAAGTTCTTAATAATTTTCAACGCTAACATATAATATCCGCAGGCTTTTCAGGGAGCGGGGACCTCTAGCCAGCCGTAGGTCGTCTTCACGCATTGCACGGGGCCCCGACGACACAAGTCGGCACTCTTCCCCATTTGTGCCGCTTGACATCATTTCCCATACTCCACTTTGCCTCAAGACCGGCGGCTTCCGGGGTAAAGCTTTTCTCTAGTTTATAAAACATTTTAAATAATCACACAAATGCATAAAAGTTAATAAAATTACGGTTTCCTCTAATTTTGCGGTGTATGCCTTGGTGGCGCCAAATACCTCGACAAATGCTCATGAGGTGATTCTAGTGTCACAAGATCGATCGAGGAGCAATTAAATCGTGGACATGTTTCTTGATCCATTCGCAGGTTCGAATCTTTAGACGTGTTTAGACGATGAACTTGTGAGCTAGACGATGCGATCGATCGATGATGAACTTGTGAGATAGATGATGCGATCGATAATTTGAATTTTTGGACAATTTATAATGATGACGCACTTTTGTTATTGAAACTGTGGTCTGTGATTGTGATTTGCATTCGACTGTGATTGTGATTGTGATTGTGAATGTGATTGACAAATGTGGTCGCTATATATTGTGATTGTTATGGGGTATTGGGAATGTAAATTGTGGGGAATACAGTTTTTTGCAGGTTAAATTTGAGCTTTTTTATAAAGCAATTTTTATTGCTGGTACACTGTCAATGTCGTCGGCATAACTCTAGGCCGACCACAAAAGTCCTCCGTATTGTCGTCGGTATAAATCGAGGCCGACCACAAAAGTCCTCTGTATTGTCGTCGGCCTGGACAAATGCCGACGACAAAAGTCCGGGTATTATCGTCGGCATATATTAAAGCCGACGACAAAAGTCCGAGTATTGTCGTCGGCATATATTAAGGCCGACGACAAAAGTCCTCAGATTGTCGTCGGTATCATTCTAGGCCGACCACAAAAGTCGATTATTGTCGCCGCCTCTAGTTTAACCGACCACAAAAGTCTAGTATTGTGGTGGGACTCGATCACGCCGACCACAAATGTGCGACATTGTCGCCGCCCTATAGTTATGCCGACCACAAAAGTTACCATTGTAAATCGGCCTAAAGTCTAGCCGACCACAAAAGTCCGCAACGTGGCGTCGTCACCTTATCTACGGACCCACATGGCGAGCGCCGTCGTGCGTCCGTCTTGCCCGGGTATAGTTTTTGTGGGCGGCTCGAATAATGGCCGACCACAAAGATCCCTCCTGGGAGCTCTGCCCAGGAGCTACTTTTGTCGTCGGTTTTTCTTTAGGCCAACGACAAAAGTGACTTTTGTCGTCGACTCATTGTCGACAAACTTTTGTCGTCGGCTGTCCGACGACAAAACGTTTTGTCGTCGGTATTTTGACTTTTGTGGTCAGCATTGGCCGACCACAAAAGTCTCGTTTCCTGTAGTGATGAAACAATCTAAAACCTACGTGAAACTATCCTATATGAAACAACCTAAACCTACGTGAAACTACCCTGTATGAAACAATCAGAACCTACGTAAAACAATCTGAAGCTACATGAAACTACGCTATATGAAACAATCTAAACCTACATGGAATTACTCTGTATAAAGCAATATGAACCTACGTGAAACTACACTGTTTGAAACAATTTGAACCTATATGAAACAAATTGAACCTATATGAAACTAGCTACACGAAACAATCTGAATATGTATGAAACTAGCTACACGAAACAATCTGAACCTACGTGGAGAATTACCCCGTATAAAGCAATCTGAATCTACGTGAAACTACACTATATGAAACATTTTGAACCTATATGAAACAAATTGAACCTATATGAAACTAGCTACATGAAACAATCTGAACATGTACGAAACTAGCTACATGAAACAATCTGAACCTACATGAAACTAGCCTACACGAAACAATCTGAACCAAATGAAACAACCTGAACCTATATGAAAGTAGCCTACACGAAACCATTTGAATCTACATAAAACAATCTGAACATATATGAAACTAGCCTACATGAAACAATCTCAACCTACATGGAACAATCTCAACCTAAGAGAAAAACAGAGGAGCGAGGAGTTTATCCGCACGAATTAAACGACATATGGCATGTTCCATCACAAGGCTTGGGACGGTCATCTGTTGTCTAATGTTTCTCTAATAACATGATCTAACACTAGCACCCTGACATAGACCAAATATACTATCACGTACTGACGGAACATTGCAAGTATTTAGGGGCTAGATAGACCTTTTAGCACCCTCTTCGAATTAAATTGATGCACGAGAGCCAAATTGCAAAACTGTCATAGCACTAAAATTCCCCAGTCCACATCGTCTTCTTCACTTACTCAATTCTCACCATTCACTGCGATTCTTCGTCTCATCCTTTACTCAGAGAAAGGGAGTGAAAGTGAGAGATAGATGGAGAAGGGAGGAGCTCATCGGCCGGCCATGAGGGCGTGCCGGCCAAGGGGCAGCGCAGCCCACCAGCAGCCGAGCATCAAAGTGGATGTGAGGGTGTCCAACAGTTAAGCTCAGTGCACTGCCATGTGCTTAGCACAAGCGAAGCACATCTCTACAGACTTCACCTTGTGACAACATGAAAATGGAAGCAAATGTTGTGAAATATAGAATGTAATTTATCTGTGTGCAAGAGAGAAAGCAAATCATCGCAGGGAGTTCAATATTCAGCATGGGCACATCACAACAAGATGGATGGATCGTTCCATTTCCCCGCACCGGAGTCTCGCCGCCGCTATCGGCGTGCCGCCTCACCTGCAGGTGGGCCGCTGAAACACACTGTTATAACAAACACATTTTAATTCACACAAGGAAGTCATTCGCAGTTCAAATGCCATAATTAACACCCAGCTGACAAAAATAAAATCCCGAGTAATAAAATTTTTATTCAACAGTCGTCTCACTTAAAAATATCATTCTTTACAATAATCATAACCGAGACACATTACAAGACAATAAGTATATACATATACATATAGGGAGGCCCTAATCTGGGTGTAGATTAGGCTAATCTACACCCGAGCCCCTGAGCGAGCCGCGCGAGACATTGAAAACCAGTGTTGAATGGTTCCAGTTTGAGAGTAATCGAAAGTAATCGATTTGAATGCGTTTTAGGGAAGACAGTAATTCATGGGAGACACATTCCTGGAATCGTGAGAGGCATTAACTGTCCTAAAAACGTGGGTTTGCATGCCAATTTATTTAAAATTCGAGCTATTTCCTTTCGAACAGATTACTTTTCATTACTAGCACTATCTCAAAAGTAATAAGACAATAATCATAGCTTTCCAACTGATTACTTTTCATTACTTATGAATATTACATACATAGAAAAATGTAAACAACCAACCATGACTAATTACTTTGAATTACGCTGCCGTAATCCATCGAATTCTCAAAGTAATTTAGCGAATTCCTCAAGTAATCTTGCGATTCCCTAAGTAATCCGGTGGAGAGCAGCGGAGGAGGTCGTCGGCGTAACGAGAAGGAGGCTGGCGGGGGCAGCGTTGATGAGGAGACCGATCCACATCCATGCCAAATCCGGGAGAAGTGGCCAATGGGCTAGGATAGCGACGGTAGAAGACGGCGGCGCAACCAGATCTGAACGCCACCACCACGTTGGAGCCGCCGCGTGCCTCCTCACGGAGCCGCTGCACCTTCGCCTCGTGGAGCCGCCGCCTCGCGGAGACGCCGTTAGTCGGGGGCGCGGTGATCCGTAGCGGCGGCGATCGAGGGCTTGGGCCGTCGGCGGCGTTGGGGCCCGTTGGCGTGGGGCGTCGGGGACGGCGGTTGCGACGGCAACATCGGGACGGGTGGGTGGCATCGGGTGGCGGCGGCGCGGGGACGGCGACACCAACGACGGCGATGGTGGTGGTGGCGGCGTGGCGGCGGTCGCGCCGACGCGTCGGCGTCAGCGTCGCCGTCGCCTGGCAGGGGCACGCTTTTGGCTGCGTGTGGGGGTGGGGTGTGGGTGGTCCCATATCTGACCGCGTGGGGTGCGTGTTATATATGTTGGACCATCAATTACTACGAATTACCGTCGATCTGGGCAGGATCGCCCCGTCCCTGTAGAGGCGAGCGGGTCCGGGTGCAGATTAGCCTATTCTACAGCTAGGTGTAGTATAGGATATATATATATATATATATATACACACACCGTGAGCCTATGCTACTCATGCGTGTAGATTAGTATAATCTATAACAGGGTTGGTTTGGGGGTCTAACGAGCCAGCTTAGAAACGTGGTAATTCGAGAGTAATCAGAAGTAACTGAAAATAACTTGTTTGGGCACTCGATGGTAATTGGCTCTGCATGTGGTGCCTAGAAACGTGAAAGCATTAACTAATCAGTTCAAACTTATTTCTTGGTTGTTTTTTGAAATAAATTTTGATTCATAGTTCCGATGACCAAATACTTTCCGCCATCGTATTACTTATATTTTTTTTAGCAAAACTAGATCTTATTTGCCATATGAATTTGAAAAATTTTGAAAAATCATTTTGAACATTATTTTGATTTGACAGTAATTCATGGTAATCAAGATGAATATGACCTACGGATGACAGTAATTCATTTTTTGATGGTTCCAACCCGATTACTTTTTGTTACCGATGAATGTTTTGAAATAAAATCATTCAACATTTGGGTCTCAAGTCGATTACTTTCCATTACTTCCAAAATTACATTTATACAAAAGGATAAAATACATCACAGAATGATTACTTTCAATTACTGTCTACATTCATCTTCAGTAATCAAAGGTAATGGACAAACGGCGCCGGGCGTTGAAGAGCCGAGCGAGGCGGGCCGGGAATGAGGAGCCAAGGGGCGGCGCCGATCTGGAGGCCGGGGCAGTACATACATACATACATACATATATATATAGAGGAATGCTAGCGTGCACCCAGAGCACGGATCTCTCCGTGCTCCCAACTCGTTTTCAAAATCCGAGATGCCTAACAACTGATCCGAACCGTTGATCTTGTTCGTCTCACTGAAATGTAGCCAGTAACCAAGTTTCGTATTTTTTTGAATTTATTTACTATTTGTTTCCTATTTTCCAAAATCAGCTTTTTGGACGCCTACAACTAATACAACTAATTGGAAGGCTGATAAATTTTGAAAATACATTTCGGTGAGACGAACAAGATCAATGGTTCGGATCAGTTGTTAGACATCTCGGATTTTGAAAACGAGTTGGGAGCACGGAGAGATCCGTGCTCTGGGGTGCACGCTAGCATTCCTCTATATATATATATATATATATATACACACACACACACACACACACACGGAGGCCCTAATCTACCCCTGGGTGTAGATTAAGCTAATCTACACCCGAGCCTTCCCAGCGAACCACGCGAGCCAGCCAATCCCGGAAGTAAATGGTCGCATTTTGAAAGTAATCGGAAGTAATCGAATTGAACTTGTTTCAGCACAGAAAGTAATTCGCTCGGAGCAAGATCCTAGAATCATGGGGGCATTAACTGCCCTAAAATCGTGGGCTGCATGTCGGTTTATTTTCAAATTTTGAGTTGCTTCTTTTCGAACCGATTACTTTTGATTACTGATATTTCTCGAGCCAAAATAAGAAAGTAATCAGAATTTTAGACCAGTTACTTCTCATTACTTTCGATTATCCATACATACGAAAGTAAAAAGCAGTCAAAAAATGATTACTATGCATTATTTGTCGTAATGCAAAAGTAAATACATAGAACTATTACATTTTCACAGCGGGTTTCCTAAGTAATCCGGTGAATTTGCTAAGTAACCCCTAAGTAATCCGGTGAATTTGCTAAGTAACCCCTAAGTAATCTGATGAATTTGCTAGGTAATCCGGTGAGGTCGGCGGAAGACGACGACGAGAAAGGGCGGTGCTGGGCGCGGACGGTCGACGCTGGACACACGGTCGTCGGTGTTGGGATATCGTGGACACCGAGGAGAAGCAGGACGGCGGGGCTTCGAGGAGGGCGACCGCCAAGCGGTTGCCGGGGGGAGACTTGGCGATCGGCGGCGTCGTGGTCAGATCCAGCGCTCCCCGGCTAGATCTGGTGTGGGCGGCGGTGGCCGGGACGGTCGACGCCTGCGGTGGGGAAGAAGCGTGGACGCCGACGAGGAGCATAGCGGTGACGGGCGGCGGCGTTAAGCGGGGACGCGGCGGCCGGAGCTGGGGCGCCTCGCCAGATCTGGCATTACCGTGGATGGGCGAGACGGGCGCGCTGGGACGGAGTCTGGCGATGTCGAAGCGTCGCCACGGCGTCGGCGTAGGCCACGGGCGGAGGAGGGGAGCAGCGCCTTGGGCCGTCGTCTCCATAGCTTGGGGGAACAGGGGCGCCACCATCGTGCGCGGAGGAGACAGGGGCGACGCCGGCGGGGACCGCGGCCCCGCTGTCCCGACCGGCCCCCTAATTACCCGGCGTTGCATGCAAAAGTGCAGGAAAAAAATTATTAAAATAATACCTGCCGACAATACAGTGTGTAAAAATATATTAAAATAATCTTCCACCGACAAAATAGTGTCGAAAAAAATAATAAAAAAATCCTCACAGACAAAATAGTGTCCAAAAAATAATAAAATAATCCTCACCGACAAAATAGTGTTGAGTTTTTAATTAATCAAATAGTAATTGCATGATTTACGCTAATTAATCTTGATTAGAGTCACAGTGATCACAAAATTGAGTCTATATATATCGTGTCCGCCGTTCGCCTTCACACGCAAAGACTCTCACTTTTAGTTAATTTCACACCTTGCGAGCTTCACACGCAGAGCGGCCTTGACACACGCACTCTCTCGCTTTCAGTTCTTTTCGATTCGTTCGATTCGGGTATATTATTGCCGATATCTCATTGAGATTCACCAGAGTGTCATCACGATATTTTTGCTTTCAAGTGAGGGAATATTTTGGAATTTAAATTTGATGTACTTGCTAATAATTAGTGTTATTGCAGTACGTATATGCAAGAGTTAATTTTGGCATAATAATATTCTATGCTAATATTATTTGCAGTGTTGTATGCTAATCTTGCCATATTAGTACTTAATATTGTATGTATATATTATATACACGTTTGATAATCGATATGTGAGGGCTATCTGACTATACCGATGTTGGCATAGTATGTTGTTAATGGTAATTAAACTAATCACCATCACATAATTAATTAATTAAACTAAGCACCAAAGCACCTAGGTCTTGCTTCTATTTTGTTATTAATTTTGCACATAAGCTTGCGTATACGCACCAATGTCAGAGAGTAAAGAAATAAGATGCACCAGATTTGAAGGTAACAAGTACATATGGTGATAGTTTAATATGACCACTTAATTTCGTATATTCTGTGTAATTTACACGCTTGTTTTAATTTTTTCAGGAACTTTGAACCGATCGATCTTATAACCGTTAGGTACGCATTTTATAGTTAACATAAACTTGTTGTGTTAGGTTAACTTAAAATATGATTAGTGATTAATTAGTTCTGTAAGGAGAGAAAGTGATGTACAAATATAATGGAAATTAGTGAATTTTTATAGGATGTAATATATGAATGTTTAAATTTTTATTGCACGTACCACGCAAAATTATATATAATTAGCGACAAATTAACGCTAGTGTGCGTACTTAAAAAGAGTGACTATATTTTTTTCATGTAGTAATTTTCTTGTTAGCTTAATTAAACATAATAGGGAAATGAATCTATATTTAGCAAGCAAATAGTAATACAATTGTACGTATTTTAGTGACATTTTACTTAATAATTAGGGTGTTTGGAGTATTAGTGGAGTTGCTATATTGTATGTTGGCAGCATATCAGGTGTAAATGGGGCAACCGGTGCTAACATGCTAAAATGGGATCTGGGCCGTCCAGTGCCTCGTGTACGCCCCAGATCTGGTCACTTGAAAACCCACCGCGCCACTTGATCCATTTTGCAGCTAGCCCCTTGTATGCCTCTCCAGTCTTCAATCGCTGCTCTAGCATCGCCCGTCTCGTCTCCCCCGGCGATGGCCTCGGCGATGGGGGCGAGCACCACCGTGGCCACGGGGACGGCTGCCAGCACCACCGCGTCGACGGCGACGGCGACGACAAACACCACTGCGTCGGCGGCGGCGGCGGCGAATATCATCTGCGGCGGCGGCGGCTCGCCTAACATGGCCATGGCGACGGTACCCGCCAAGACCACCGCGTCGACGGCGATGGCGACGACAAACACCACCGCGGTGGCGGCGGCGGCGAACATCACCGCGGCCTGCCGTAGCGCGGTCAAGGCGACTGCTGCCTGCCCTACCATGGCGACGGTGGCGAGCACCACCACGGCCGCGACGACGACGGCATCAACTACCATGGCAGCATGGCCTACAATAGATATGACATCACATATTGAAACACCAGTGAAGAACAGAACTGTGCCCCCGTTGATGGTGAGCACAATGTTTTTCACATATTGAAACACAATGTTTTGAATGCTGCCGCTAATAATATTATAAAATTTTGCAGTGTACTTCTTATGTACCTCATGTCGACGAAGCAATCAGGCCATTTGTAGGGCAAATTTTTGATGATTTGGTGGCAGCCGAGGAATTCTATAAGAAGTATGCACATGATGCCGGGTTTGGGGTTCGTGTTGGTGCGCATACGGATGTCAACGGCATAAGAAGATGGCAGCGATGGTTGTGTTCAAAAGAAGGTTTTCGGTCTGAGAAAGGCGAGAATAAGGTGGATCGGAACAAGAAAAGAAAATATGTTCGCAAGATAACGAGGTGCGGCTGTGAATCACTTATAGCCGTAAAGTTGATTGAAGGCAATAGGTATAGGGTGGAGATATTTGTGGAATCACATACACATGAGTTTGTATCACCCGACAAGCAACACTTAATAAGATCCAATAGAAAAGTAAATGAGAAAGCCAAACGTGCATTAATCACATGCCATAAGGGAGGCATCGGCACAAGTGGAGCATATAGATATCTTCGTATTAGTGAGGGTGGATTTGAGAATGTTGGGTGTACCAGGAGGGATTTGCAGAACTACCATAAAGAGTTGAGAAGCTCTATCACATCATCGGATGCCCAGATGTTTGTTGACAACCTAAATAGGAAAGGTGAAATAAACCCTGCTTTTTATTATGATTATGTTGTTGATGACAAGGGAAGGTTGGTTCATGTTTTTTGGGCAGATCCTACATGTAGGAAGAATTTCTCTCATTTTGGAGACCTTCTCTCATTTGATTCTACATATAACACCAACCACTATGACATGATCTTCACACCATTTACTGGAATAAATCACCATAAGTCATGTGTCTTGTTTGGGGCTGCATTGTTAAGCAATGAGACAACGGACACATACACTTGGTTGTTTCATACATTCTTGAAAGCAATGGGAGGAGTTGCACCTAGACTCATTATTACAGATGTGTCGGGGATTAGATTACGGCCCATTGCCATGGCCCACTCCCTGACGGCCCAATCGGACAGCCTACCAGGGCCCAGCTCCCTGGAAGGTTCTATCTGGCCCATGTGTGTCTTGCCGAACAGCTTCCTGGCTGGCGAGATGCGTAATGGCCAAGGCTTCCTGTTTGAGTCCGACTCGAACAGAGTTCTGCACGGCTACGAGAAGACCCGGACGTGGTTTCCCGGATTGGATTAGGAGTCGTGATCCCCAAGATTAGGAGATTACCTTATCTACCATAGGTTATATTTGGCATGTCTTGAGTTCATTCACGATCTAAGTAGTTAGCGCGCCCGATATTCCTCAGAGGTCGGTTTGTTCAAGACTATATAAACAGGCCCCTACGGCGTTTAGAGGATCCTCGCATTGAGTTTTACATCTTAGCATCTAGCTTAGACCCTTGGCGAGATAGATTTTCGCAGATACTACTGCCGAGACTGCCGATCTCGCCGAGTCCCACCTTGTAATCCTCTTTGATATAAAGAAAGGGTGGACGAGGGCTATTATCTCTTCCGAGAGGCCTGAACGGGATAAAAACCCCATCTCTGTTCGTTCGTTGTTACGTGGCTGTTGGCGTGTCTCCCATCTCCTCTTTGAAGAACCTTGGTTGACTTGGGTCAATATCCCAACCGTCGGCAATTTGGCGCCGCCGATCGGGGACGCGCAGATCGAGCATGTCGAACTCCGTCGCCGATCTGTAGATACTTCCCGAGGGCTACGACTCGGAAGGACGGACGTTTCATCCTGTCGGTTCAGATCGATCTGCTCGATCTCGAACACTTTCCGTATCCGAGGTCAAGTCTCGCCTATATGGCGTAGATAGCCTCGATCGCACTCTGTCATCGACGATGACTACGGAACCGATGATCTTACGACGGTTTAGATTTATCGGATTCCAAGGCCATGTCGGTAGATTCTACCGTGGAGACACGGCGATGACACCGCCTAGCATACTTCGCATGGCCCCCCGCAGATTAACATGGCGATGTAGGAACCTCCGAGGATCCCGTGACGGCCGTGGCGGCCTGGCGAGGTCGGGCAGATTAACTCGCCGGCATCAAGACGAGGTGCTACCGTCGCCGCATGAGCAAGACGCCATTCGCCGCAACCTCGACGATTCCATCAATCGATCGCGGCACGGTTCGCGATCGGTGCAAGCGATCGCGTCGCGACCCACCTCGTGTGCCCTCGCCAAGTCTCCGCGAAGTTTCTCCCGTCCGGATTAGTCCCTCGCGAAACCGGACTCGGCCGAAAGCAAAACGCGGATGCCTCGGGGTCCCGAACCCCTAGAGCGTAGTCGGAAGCGACTCGCGCCATGGCCGGTGATTAGATCTACCAACCAGGCCGACCTCGCCGCGCGTATGGCGTCTTGCTTCTAACCTAGAACGATTGGATGAAGGCTCAAGTCTCTAGGAGAAGTCAACAACTCCTCCAGCAGCCGCACCAAACTGCCGGAATGGTTCGGACAGCTCGACGATCGCGTGACCTTCGTCACCGTCGGCGATCATCGCCCATGAGCAGCTACCCGTGGTCGCCGCCGCCGCCGAGTCCTCGTAGTCATCGCGACCACAGGGGCAAGCGCTGCGCGATGATCACGGACGGTCCCTCGTGAGGAGCGCGTCGTCGCAACCACGAGGAAGGAGCGTGGATCGTCCGGAGAGAGTTTCTCCAGCCGAATCATCCTGTTCAGCGGGAGTTCTCCGCGCAACAGACCAACGTCTTTTCAAGACTAGGTTACGCGGGAAGGTGGCGGTCATACGCTTGAGCTGCGGGGCTTTCTCCGACGAAGCCGGCCGTCCGATGGCCCTCAAAGTTCAAGCCCGGCCACATGGAGAGGTACAATGGGACCCGTAACCCGGAGGAATTCCTTTCCATCTCACGCCACGGCCATCATGGCGGCCGGGGTGACGAGCTCGTTATGGCTAATTATCTCCGACCGTCCTTGAGGGTGCCGCCGGACGTGGTCGTTCAATCGGCAGGAGGGTTCCATCACCATGGAACTAACTTTGTGACGCCTCGATCGCTAATTTTCAGAGTCATTACGCGCGTCGGGCAAGGAGGATGATCTGCACGGATGATCCGGATGAACGGGAGACCCTCCGCAACTTCGTGAAACGTTTCATTAAGATCCGCAACACGATCCCGAACATCTCGGATGAATCTGTTGTCCGCGCTTTCAAAACGGAGTTCGCGACGAAGCGGCTCACCCAGATCTCGAGATCAACGAGACTCGACCGCCAACGACCTGCTCAAGGTGGCCGATCGCTATGCCAACGCGCGAGCGCTGCTCAAGATAAAAAGGCGTTCGACAAGGGCGAGCCGCCTACCGACTGGTGTGGATGAGAAGAAGAAGAGCAAGAAGAACCACGGTGACAAGAAGTCCTGAAGAAGAAGAACAAAGGTGATGCGAACAATACCGTCATTTGGTATAGATCGCAAGACCTCCTCCCAAGGATGGGCGAAGAAGCCCAACAATAACTACAAGAGCAAAAGCTCTTTCGTGGAGGCGGACAAGGCAAGAAAGGTCCAAGCGACCGATTTTGCAAGTTCCACCAAAGACTACGGGCATGATATACGCCATCAGAGAACTTGGGCCGCAAAGCTCAAGATTTCTACAACGGCAAGGGCCCAATGCCCACCCCGCCCGAAAAGGTGATGCCAGAAGGCCAAGCGCCAAACCGACGATGGTGATCGGAAGATGACGATGAATATCAAGAGCCCGTGAACCATATCGCCGTCATCTTGGCGGTTCCTCGGCTTACACTCTCGACGCAGCCTCAAGGAGGCTCTCGGAGGTCCATTAACGCTGAAAAGGCAAAACCTCACTGAGTCGATGAAGTGGACCGAGGTCCCTTCTCCTTCTCTCGTGAGGATTGCCCCACCGATGACCAAGCCTCGGCGGCTCCCTTCGTGGTCGCCCGACCATCGAGAACGCAAGAGTTGGCCGTACTCGAGAGGCGGCGGAGCGCTTTGGACTTGCTTTCTGCTAAGGTCTTGGACGAGATGCAGATTCCTCGTTCTAAACTGAAGGAAGTCGCAATGCCCTTCTACGGGATTGTTCCGGGAGAAGCTGTCAAGCCGTTGGGGCAGGTTGTCCTGCCTGTCACCTTCGGCAACCCAAGCAACTTCCGGACAGAGTTGATCACTTTCGACGTGGTCGACTTCCCGTCGGCGTACAACGCAATCTTGGGCAGGCCATCTCTCGGTAAGTTTATGGCCGTGTCCCACCACGCTTACCATTGCGTGAAGATACCGGGTCCTAACGGTGTGATCACGGTCAAGGGCAACTACAAAGCTGCTCTGGATTGCGACGAGCAGTCCCTTGCCCTGGTCGACCAGCTTCCGCGCGCTGATCTCAAGTTCCGCAGACCAAGTGCGCACGACCTAGGGTCTCCTTCACCCGGGGAGAAACCAAGGAAGTTCCATTGCCGCTTGATGATACTTCCAAGATAGTTCACTTGGGGCCAATCTGACCCCAAATAGGAAAGCGAGCTCATTGCCTTCCTCCGAGCTAATGCGGATGTGTTTGCACAGGAGCCATCGACATGCCCGAGTCCCAAGGGAGGTTATCGAGCACAAAGCGGGTGTCTGCCGACAAAAGCCTGTTCGCCGAAGCTTCGCCGCTGAATTCAAACAGGATCATCAAAGATCGACTTTGGGAAATCGTCATTGTCGGGTTCATCCGCGAGGTTGATCACACCGAGTGGTTAGCAAACCCTGTCATTGTAAAGAAGAAAGGCCGCAAGTGGAGGATGTGTCGATCACACGATCTGAACGCCGCTTGTCCTAAGGACAATTTTCCGCTCCCTCAGATTGACCGGTGGTCGATGCGATCATGACGCCAGCTCGAAGTTTTTAGATGCTTACTCGGTTACCACCAAATAAGCATCTCCCCGAGGATGAAGAGAAGATCGCCTTCATCACCCCCTTCGCACTTTCGCTATCGACCATGTCTTTCGGTTCAGTGTAATCTTTGGTGCCACGTTCGGTAACTTAATGGAGAAGACCTTCCCAGAACAGCGCGGAAAAAACCTGGAGGTCTATGTCGACGACATAG
Organism: Raddia guianensis; assembly: GCA_036346415.1. Lineage (NCBI taxonomy): Eukaryota > Viridiplantae > Streptophyta > Magnoliopsida > Poales > Poaceae > Raddia > Raddia guianensis. The sequence goes on from CM070539.1 coordinate 35,018,571, forward strand.
TTGTAAAAAGCAAGTATGCTCCAGATCATGTAAAAGACCTGGCAGAGACTTTTCGTAATCTCACCAGGCATCGAATAAAATTAAATCCAGAGAAGTGTACCTTTGGTGTTCGATCTGGAATGTTGCTCGGTTATGTTATTGGTTCGCAAGGTATTTCTGCCAACCCTGAAAAAATCGAGGCCATTGAAAATATGCAGGCTCCAACTACCGTAAAGGAAGTACAGAGCCTCACTGGGCGGATGGCTGCTCTAAGCAGGTTTATTTCCCGTCAAGGCGAACGCGGGCTACCCTTCTTTAAGGCCCTGCGCAAGCACAATGGTTTCGAGTGGACGGAAGAAGCCGATAGATCCTTCCAGGATCTGAAGCGATACCTGTCCAATCCTCCCGTCTTGACTACCCCGCGGCATGGCGAGCAGCTCCTGCTGTACCTAGGTTGCACGCCACAAGCGGTGAGCGCGGTCTTGACGGTTGAAAGGGAAGGCATACAGCGACCAATCTATTACGTGAGCGAGGTACTTCACGGATCATAGGAGCGTTACCCTGAGGTCCAGAAGCTACTCTACGCCTTGCTCATGTCCTCCGTAAAGCTTCGCCACTACTTCCAAAGATCAACATCTGGTCCCGACCACGTTCCCTCCGGGAGAAATCCTACTGGAACAAGGAATCTAGCGGACGATAGCTAAGTGGGCAATGGAACTAGCGAGTTTGATCGTTATTTCTTTGCCCGAACCGCTATTAAGTCACGTGTCCTTCCGACTTTGTCATTGAATGGACTTGCCGCCCAAATCGTGAAGCTCCCGAGCAACCCGATGAACCCTCTTGGACCATGTTTTTCGATGGCTCGCGACCGAAAACTCGGGGTGGCTTTGTTCTCATCTCCTCAAGGAGAGCAACTCGAGATTCTATCCAACTACACTTTGCGGCGACTAACAACGCCGCAGAGTACGAGGCCCTCCTCACGGACTAAGAGCGTGCAAGTCGCTTGGTGTCCAACGGCCGATCGTGAAGGAGATTCACGGTGGTCATCAATCGAGTTAACAAGGAGTATCGTCTTCGCGATGACTCAATGGCGCGATACTGGTTGAAGTGAGGAAGTTGGAGCGGCATTTTCGATTTTGAAGTGCTCTTCGTGCCCAGGAAGGACAACTTCCTGGCCGACCAGCTATCCAAGTATGGATCCTCACGAGAATCTGCTCCGGCAGGGGTGCTCGTCGAGCACCTTCACAAGCCCTCAATCACGTCTCCGGACGAGGCAACAGAGACAGGTGGTGCTGTCTCCGTTATCGAAAGCAGTGTCGCTGGATCGACAACGCCATTTGTCCGTTACCTTGTAGATGGGACCGCCTTGACGACGGCCGGCGTTCCCGGCCATAAGGCGGCCGCTCCATACAAGCTTGTGGACGGCATCCTTACCGTCAAGGTGCTCGGGAGTTCTCTCCAAGTGCATCTCGCAGCAGAGGTGTGTTCCTTCTTAGGGACATACACGAGGGTGCTGTGGCAACCACGCCCCTTCGTAACTCGGTCGGCAAAGCGTTCGCATGGGCTATTATTGGCCCATCGTTACAAGATGCCCGGACATCGTGACTAAATGCAAGGCTCGCCAATTTCACGCCGGAAGGCACACAAGCCCGCCCAAGAGCTCCAAACAATCCCCCATCTTGGCCTTTTTCCACATGGGTCTCGATCGCTCGGCCCATTCCTAAGGGGTACAAGGGCTATACACACCGCTGTCGCCATAGACACTTTTACAAAGTGGATTGAGGCGAGCTCGTGTCGTCTCTTCACGCCAAAACGGTTGTTCGCTTTTTCAAAAGCAGCGTGGTCACGCGCTTTGGGATCCCCATAAGTCGATCACGGATAACGGCACCCGCTTGAGTTTAGCTATTCCAGAATCTCGTGAACATTTGGGCACCAAGGTCTGTTTCTCGCCTCGTGGCACATCCATAGAGCAATGGAGCAATCGGCGAGCTAACGGACAGATAGTCCAGGTATTAAACGGCGGTATTTGTTGCTCTCGAGCGCAACAAGCTCGGGTCGACGAAGTTCCTTTCGTCCTTCAGGCGATTCAGACTGACGGCCAGGCGGCGGGAAACTCCTTTCCAATTGGTCTATGGTGCGAAGCCATCCCGCTCACCGAAATCAGACTCGGTTCGCCAAGACGAGCTCGGTCAACTTAGTTGACGATGAGCAAGAGCTCCTCGATCTCGATCTCCTCAAGGCACACGCGACCGGGCACAAGTCGGGATGGCGCGCTACCAAGAAGATCTTCACGACGCCGCCAAGTCGATTCGACCAAGGGCTTTGAAGGCGGGCGACCTCGCTCTGCGCCGTGTCGAACTTGTCCAATGCCAACAAGTTAACTCCTCGTTGGGAGGCCCGTTCACGGCCGTTTCTTCCGCCGCCGGGCCGTTCGCTGGCTATGGAGGACGGAGAGAGCGACCAAGACTTGGAACATCGACCGACCGTAAGTTCTTTGTGTAGGTCCTTTCGCTTTCTTAGCCTGCGCCTTTTGTAAACTTCGCGCTTTAGTTCGTCCAAGTCCCTCGGGCACCATGTAAAGTTCAATCCAATTCTCGGTGAATCCTCGCGCCTCTGTGCCCTTTTCACTACTTGTCTTCTCTCGGACTACTTTCTTACGGTAACACTTGATGGTCGCCCGGCCTTGCGAACTCTTGGCTCCGCAATCTTAAGGATTGTTCCCTACCCGTATCTGGTTTCGACAAGTTCCTAAACTCGTGGTTGCGTAACACGGCCTTTCCACCTTGCGGCTAAGTCCGCTCTCGTAAGCCCTCATGGCAGAGGCACTTATCGCTTGGCGCGACCACTTGGTAAAGCCTCGCTCGTAAGCCCCCCGCGAGGCACTTTCTTTGTTCGGTTACTCTCGAATCGCTTAACTTACGCCAACGAGCGGACTACGGAACTAATCGAGCAAGGTACGGTGTCGCTCTTTCTCTCTCACGACGTGCTCGAGTTCGCAAGCTTAGGTTCTCGAGCATCGTCTGCATCGGGGCTAGGGTGTCGCTCTTTCTCTTGTGCACTGCTCGGGTTCGCAAACTCGTGTTTCCGAGCGGATGCACAACGGGCCGGAGTTAGGCATAGCGCTCACCGTTTTCTTAAACTTCCTAGCGCTGTTAGCTTTTCTCTTAGTTTCATTCGTTCTTGTCTTTTTTGCTCTTTTTTGCGGGAAAAAGGTAAGTACTTTATTATATTTACTCAAAAGTTTCAGTACAAGGCCCTTTCGTTGACCAGCGGTGCTACTTAGGAGCAAGTCGCTCCTTCACTCCTCAACTTCTAACTTGAGGCGCACGACTTTGCCTGAGCCTTGATTCCTTCCGGGCTTCAGCTGGAGGCGCTCGATCTCCTCCTTGTTCGCTTGGCTTGCGCCCAGCCTCTGCCGGATGGCCTCGACCTCCTTGGTCTTGGCCTTGCTGATCGGTTAGAGCCTCGCTCTGGCTGACTCGCTGCTCGGCCGTCTTGAGCTGCTCGTCCAGCTCCTTGACCTTCTTCTCTGCGGTGATCGCCCTCACCGCCATCCCACGCATCTCCTCGATCTCTTCCTGTGAAGCCCACAGGTTGAGATCTTGCTTGAGACCCGCGAAGTCGCTCTTCTTTATCAAGCTGGGCCTTGAGTCTCTTGGCTTCCGCCGCAAGCTGGTCCCGCCGTTGGGAAGCATCAGCAAGCTGCTCTTCGAGCCACTTCGTGCGGCCCGGCTTCTCCTCCGCGGTGCTCGCCTTAATGGCTTGCGCGCGAAGCTCCTCGGCCTCTCCTAAGAGAGACTCGCAGGAACGCCTCTCTTCGGCCAGTCGGACTTTGAGCCTCTTCACCCTTGCCTTCAGCCGGCTTCGACTTTGGGTGGTGCAGAGGGCCCCTCAGGCTTCCTCGTCCGGAGGTGCTCCGGAGGACGCCAAGATCAGCTCCGCTCGATGGTGACGCCGTCCTCGAGCTCCTCCATGGTGTCCTTCAAAACCTGAGAGAGAAGACTAGTTAGCCGCTTTTGCGGTAAAACTACCCAACTAAGTTAGAAGCAGTCTTGGTGTTTACCTTCCCGAGTCGTTGCTTCAGTCCGCGACGCAGGCGGTCCTCGAGGCCATGCGTCAAGAAGCCCCGCTCGTGCGGGATGAGGCGGGCGCGTTCTTGCCGTCGCCGCTTTGTTCGCTCCTTCTTCTTGGGAGCGCATCGCTTTCGGAGCAGAGCGACGGGCGGCGCTTGCGTCTCGCGCTCCTTCTCCTCTTCCTTTTCCTCTTCCGCCCGAACATCTTCGGGCGAGGCCGGAGCCACTCCGCCGGGTGGCGCCGTTGTTTCCACGGGCAGGACGACTTGCGCGACCTGCTCGGGGGCTTCTTCATGTTCCTGGCGGCTGGGGTTTCACCACCCGCCGGAGAATCCCGTCGCCTCAGGGGTGAGCTGCCCCTGCGACGAAGTGCCTGGCAGGACCGGCTGCTCGGTCCCATGCTGGCGCTTCCGGAGCCATCGCCTTGGCACCGAAGTCCGTGGCGCCGCTCGCCGCTACTTTTGCCTCCAGCAGCTCCACCACGCCTTTGAGCGCGTCGATCTGCACGCTGGAGCCCGGCGGCAGCAGGCTCCACGCCGCCAGCTTGTCCTTGAGGCTCACCAGCCTCACTGCCCGTGACGCGCCATGCAGATGCTCGGGCAGCAGCGACCGCTCGAGCGCCTCCTCGACGTCGTCTATGGCGGTCTCTTCTTGGGCAGCTGATGAAAAAGAGTTGATCGTTAAGTCTAACGCGGTCAGAAGGTTGGAAGGTCTAAAGATCGATTCCTACATACCTGCCGTGGAAGGCTTGATCCTGATCTTCTTCGCCGGAACCTTCCGCCTCTTCCTCGGGGGCTCCTTGGCGGCTTCTCCGCCTTGGCCCTTGGGTGTTCGTGGCGGCGAGCTCAGGCTCCTGGTGAGTGGCGCTCCTCTCGCTTGGCGCAAGAAGTTTTTCCTTGCGCGCGACTTCTTCTTCGAGCCTCCTCGCTCGGCGACTGTTGCTGGCCGATCCATGCGGCGAGGTGAGCTTGCGTAACGCAGAAGCCGAGGGTCATGGTCTTTACTCTTCGTCGCTTCCGCTTTCGGCGAGGAGGGAGGGCTTGGTCTCTTCCTCATTGGGCTGACCACGCTACCGCTTGGTCTCGCTTCGATGACGTTCCGTCGCCGCAGCTGGTCTCTTCGACGGCTGGCGGCCGCCGTGTCGCGGCGAGCTCCGCGTCGGCTCGGCCGCCACCTTGGGCTTTGTGGCCGCTTTGGCCTTGCCCTTCTTCGCCTTCTCCTTCTCAGACCCGGAGAGCTCCTCAACGATCCCTCCAAGGATCAGTTGGTCCTCCTGCGCGTTTTGAGAAGCGGACGTTAGCATTTAAACAACATTGCAAGTCTAGCAACATAGGCTGAGGGTAAGTAATTTACCTCGTCTGTGCGGACAAGCACGTTGCGCGGGCAGGTGTACGCCACCTCGCCGGTGACCTCCCGTCCTTCTTCGCCGCCTTTCAGCATGGCGTCGACCCGCTCGGTCACCCATGCGTCGGTTGGCTTCTCTGTCCGGACAGATGGAGTCGTTAATTCCTGTTCGGAGGAAATGATCAATGAAAAGGTTGAGTCTTAAAGGCACTTACCCGTGCTCTCCCTTGTGATGTCTTCCCATCCTCTATCTCGTAGAAGGGATAGGACCTCCTCCGCAGACGGATGCACTGTTGTGAAGTCCCGAATGATCTCCCTGCCCGTGAGCCCGAGGCTCACGAGGGAGGCGATCTTCCTTGTCAGGTACCAATCCTCGGCGGACATCTCCGGCCGAGGCATTGGGGTTCCCTTTGCCGGCGCCTTCCCGGTGAAGACGAGTTTGTTGTCGCCGCTCCGCTTGCTGTAGAACCACCTCACCCACCACGCGCCCATCGAGTCGAGCAGTGGTGGGCGAGGATACGGGCGTCGTCGGCGGTGGCCTTGAGCTTGAGGTAGTAGCACCCAGCAGCTGAAGAGGGCGAGCTGCTCCTCGTCAGCGTGTAATAGTGGAGGAACAAATTTCACGGTGGATCGATGCCCAGATAGCCCTCGCACAGGTGTGCGAAGACGGCCATCTGGAGGATGGAGTTCGGATTGAGGTTCGCCACCTCCAATCCGCTGATGTTCAAGAAGGCCTCAACGAAGTCGCTCTCGGGAGACCTCAACCCGAACAGTGCGAACTATTCAAATCGATTTAACTCTCCTCGGCGACTCCGGAGTATCCTCCTCTCCGGGCAGCCTCCAGCTACCGGTGTCGATGTGGCCCTCCTCCTCCCAGATCCTAAGGTCCTCCTCGGTCAAGCTAGTGCCTGTGAATTTGGCCATAGCGATTCCCAGGGCTGGACGAGCGGGGTTGGTGATGGAGTTTGGGTGTTTGATGCTGAGCGTGGTTGGAGCTAGGGCTTAGAGAGGAAAGGCGTGAGAGCAGAAGTGGCTGGCCGCGGGCAGCTTGGGTGCTTTTATAGTCCCGTATAAGCAGCTCTGCAACGGTTTAGTCCCAGAACGGCTAGTTTTTACTGCAACGGCTAGGTAAAACGGTCGCCTGTTTTCACTGCGCAGCGACAGGAAGTTACCGTTGGAATCTGCCAACGGCTATTTTTTCCAGTGTCCGCACTGAAGGCTGAGTGCTCTGCTCGGACAGATGTCGTTCCCTGTTCGACGCAACAGAGTTGCTCGATCGAAAGGTGTTTGTTCGGACCCAACATGTCTTGTTCGGGCTTGAAACTTAACCTGTTCGATCGATCGTTACATGTCTCTGTAGCAGCAAAATTTCCTCTTCGTGGTTTGGAGTCTCAAGAGGAAGACCCCACTCTAGTGAGTCCTCCCACTTGAGTCTCGGGGCTAGCTGTCGGGGATTAGATTACGGCCCATTGCCATGGCCCACTCCTCGACGCCCAATCGGACGACCTACCAGGCCCGGCTCCTGGAAGGTTCTATCCGCCCATGTGTGTCTTGCCGAATGACTTCTGGTGGCGAGATGCGTAATGGCCAAGGCTTCTGCTTGAGTCCGACTAATGTAGTTCGAGTTACTGCCACGAGAAGACCGGACGTGGTTTCCTGATTGGATTAGGAGTCGTGATCCCCAAGATTAGGAGATTACCTTATCTACCGTAGGTTATATTTGGCATGTCTTGAGTTCGTTCATTTATCTCGTAGTTAGCCCTACCGATATTCCTCCAGAGGTCGGTTTGATCCAAGACTATATAAACAGGGCCCTACGGCGTTTAGAGGATCCCGGCATTGAGTTTACATCTTAGCATCTAGCTTAGACCCTTGGCGATAGATTTTGCATACTACTCGTCGAGACTGCGATCTCGCCGAGTCCCACCTTGTAATCCTCTTTGATATAAAGAAAGGTGGGACGAGGGCTATTATCTCCCGAGAGGCCTGAACTGTGATAAAACCCCGTCTCCTATTCGTTGTCGTTCGTGGTTGTTCGGCGTGTCTCCCATCTCCTCTTTGAAGAACCTTGGTTGACTTGGGTCAATATCCCAACCGTCGACAAGATGAAGCTGGGAGCATGAAGAATGCAATTTCCATTTGTATTCCCTAATAGCACACATAGATTGTGTATGTGGCACATTTTGCAAAAGCTTCCAGCAAAGTTACCACCACATATGAGGGGAAATGATTTAATTTATGAGCGCTTTAACTCATGTGTATGGGCTTCAGAAACTCCAGAGGAATTTGAGCTTCAGTGGTCATCCATTATTTCTGATTTTGGTTTGGAAAGTAATGAATGGTTGATCACTCGGTTTTTACTTCGTGCATCTTGGGTGCCGGCTTTCTTTAAAGATGTCTTTCTAGCTGGAATTCTTAGAACAACTTCTAGGTCAGAAAGTGCAAATTCCTTCTTTAACTGTTTCATTGGTTACAAGAATGCACTTGTGGAGTTTTGGATGAGGTTTTCCAATGCAGTGGACGAACAACGTCATAATGAGCTAGAAGCTGATAATGCCACATTGCATACAATGCCTGTATTGCAAACTAATTGGGCAGTAGAGAAGCATGCAGGTAATATTTTCACATATGCTGTCTTCATTGCATTTCAAAAGGAAATTATTGCAGCTAGGGACCGTTGCATCATTGAGAGCATTGTAACCGAGGGGGAGTGCAAGATATCAATGGTCAACGATGGAAAGAATGTGAGGGAGGTACGACACTACATTGGAACAAAGGACACCAATTGCTCTTGTATGTTTTTTGAGTCATTTGGTATTCCTTGCTGCCATATTATCCGTGTGTTGCAAAGTCCATCACTAAAGGAGGTTCCAAGGCAATTTGTGTTAAAGAGATGGACTAAACTAGTAACTAAGGAGGATGTTTTTGACAGAGAGGGCAATTTGTTAAAAGAAAACCCAAGGAATGCAGTAGAAACAGCTAAAGAGAAGTTGGCATCGGAAATACGTAGCAAAATGGAAGAATTAATTCATCGCGCAGGAGGAACAGATGGTGGCTTGCAGATTCTTCAGGATAGATTTTCTGCATTTGGGGATGAAATTACTGCATTGATTCCTGAGAATATGCTAAATAGAGTTGAGGAGATTGAAGCCTTTGTAGGTTGTCCCACTCCTAATGAAGTCAACATACAACCACCTAATGCAGTTAAATCAGTTGGCAGGTGCAAGAGAATAAAACCAGGTCAGAAGGTAAAGAAGGATGGAAAGAAAGACAAGAGTGTAGATAACAAAAAAAGAGGGCCTCGTATGGTGTAGATTATGTAAACAGATCGGATCCCATGATAGCCGAAACCGTCCTTCGAAGACGGAGACAGCACAACCATAAAGGTAACCAAAACAAAAAACGAAGACGAAGACGGAGATGTTATGTTATATTTTGTGTTTTGTTGTTTTCCCATGATCACTGTTATGTTGGGGATGTGTGTTTTAGTTGTTCTGGAAATTTTCAGCTTATGTCAGGAATGTCCAGTTTCGAGCTCAGATTTGTGTAGCTCCAATTATGTGTCCTCTGTTCAAAATTGAGTTCCAGCTAGAAAGACATCTTTAAACAAAACCATGTAGTTCTGAATGTTCTGTTATCAGCACCTGAACATGCAAATTTCAGGAATTTTGACCACAATGTTAAAGCATACATCAGCACTGGTTTGATATCATGCACATATATGCAGAGTATGAACAGCCAGGATAACTTCCTCATTCTCATAATATTCCTTCCAGGTTTTTACATATGCATGAATGAATGAACAAAGCCATGCATTTCTGAAAGGTAATGCATAAGTTGCAATGCTCTCATCAGAAATAAATAGAAATTTGAAGATATTTGCCCAGATTTGTGTATGTCCAATTGAGCAGAGTTTCAGGGCACAGGAATTTCTGCATGTTTTGCTATGAGAATTTGTGACAGCTATAAAGCAAAGTCTTGCCCAATCACATTGTCTTTTCATTCAATCAAGCTAATTACACACATGGATACAAGGCATAAATGACCAACTTCATACAGGAGTTGAATTCATACAAGCCTTTCAAAATTTTCATGTTCAACACAAGAGACCAAGGCTGCAGACCTGCAGTGGGGGCAGCTCATCCCGCTACTTGAAGGCTAAAGAAAAACAGAGAACATTTATTCAAATCTGAACAGAGAGCATACAAATACGAGAATATTTCAGCACAGAACATTTTACAGAGTACATTCACAAATTATATACAAATCTGCACATTTGTTAGAGCGATCGGCACCACACTTGCCATAATAAATTACTACAAATACCTAACACAGCTATAAATCACACGATGTAAGACAGTCTAATATTCTCCATCTCCAAACCCTTGGCACTTGCCGCTGACTCCATCCATCCCTTGAGCGTGCTCTGATGTCTCAGCCTCTCTATTTCAGCTCTCCTACGTGCGTCGTATGCTAGCACGTTCTGCACATTACAGCGCCGCCTTGGTGGGGATGTCGCCGCGCCACCTTGGAGGAGGGGACGCCCGCCGCATCGTCGACGGGGTTGGGTCGCCGCCACGCCAGCCGGGAGGTGTGGACGCCGCCGCCCTAGCCGTGAGGACGCCGCCGTCCCCCGCGCCGTCGTCGAGGCCCGCCGCGCGGTCGTCGTCGCCCAGCGCCGCCGGCGCCCGGTCGTCGTCGCCCTAGCCTGGGGATGGAACGGGGAGAGAAACGGGAGTGGATTGAAGACAGGAGAGGCATACAACGGGCTAGCTGCAAAATGGATCAAGTGGCGCGGCGGGTTTTCAAGTGACCGGATCTGGGGCGTACACGAGGCACTGGACGGCCCAGATCCCATTTTAGCATGTTAGCACCGGTTGCCCCATTTACTCCTGATATGCTGCCTTGTATGTTCAGCCCTTATTTACACGTATTATGTATTAAACACGTAAGCTAACATTCTATGTAATGTTTGAAATAATAGTTAAATATAAAAACAAACTTATATTTAATATTAATATGAATGAACACGTGCATATTACAGACGTAAATGGAGACAGCACTGACTATTTTTTACGGAGATGCACCCGCGCCAATACAAGGGAATTTTGTAAGCATGCACACATGCAGCCATTTGCAGACCACAATAACATTGCCAATAGAGCTGCCAATGCTAGCGAGGGTTATAGCTCGAAATCTCCGTATAAACCGTCATGAATACAAACTTGTTCTACACGGTGTTAGGCCATGTCAGGTTCCAAATAGTTTGATGTACGTATACAACCTGTGGCCACTGAGAAATAAGTCTGCTTGGACGTACTATGTTAATAAGGCAGTAGAAGAGGGGTACCACTTAGGTGTGTACGTGCTGCCTGAGGCAAGACAATCGGAGGCGGGGCCTAGCAACACCGTAGAAGAGAGTGCACATGAGGAAGTGCCGGAAGGGTATGCGGAGGACCCAATTGGTAGTATGGCATCGTCCGGTGTCGAGGCATTCGGCATGGGCACGGATCCGGATATCTCAATGGAGGAAGGAGAGATAGATGCATATGCGTTAGAAGATGATTTCGATGAAGGGGGTGAAGACGATGTCGAAGAAGAGGACGACCCGATGCCCGCCATAGCGTATTATCGCTCTGGATGCTTCAATTGGGTGATCGGGGATCACTCGAATATTTCCAGATGGGGGTATATGCATAATGACATAACAGTGGGTCAAGAGTTTAGCACGAAGGATGAGGTCATACACTTCATCAACAACTTTGGTGTCACAACACGGCGTGAGCACTCCGTGGCACGGTCCGGGCCGGCCGTGTACGAGGTGAAGTGCGTAAAGAAGCGAGTGCTCATTCCATGTTCGCCCATCGCCCAAAACATGAGCACCACTTCATAATCGATGAGGTATGAGTTTGCACTTGTGCGGAGGAGTTGGTACATAATATTAGCGATAATGTGGACTCGAAGTTCATAAGCGCAGATGTTGCTAATCGCTATTCAAGCCAATATCTCCATGAAACCACACTCCATAATGGCCGAGGTGCGTAACCGCCTTTGGCATGTCGATTACATATCACCAAGCATGGCGAGCCAAGCAAAAGGCACTCAAATTGTTGTTCGGGATTATAAGAGTCGTACAACTGGGCTCCTCGTCTCCTTCGCAAGATACGTGAGACCAATCTCAGGACATGCTATGTTTACGCCCATGAGGTCAGATATATCTCCCGATGGAAGTGTCGACCTAACCACTTCTATCGTCTGCTGCTTTTGGTCTTTTGGCGGTGCATAGAGGTCTTCCGACATTGTCGCCCCGTCATTTGTGTGGATGGGACATTCCTCGTGGTAGGTACTATGGTGCTCTACTTGACGGCACTTGAGTTAGACGGAACAACCAGATATTGCCTCGGCATTTGCTTTTGTGGAGAGCGAGAACAATGACGGTGGTTGTGGTTTCTATCTCTTACGAAGATTCACGTTGTCATGGATCGCCACGGGTGTCGTCATTTCGACCGCCACTGTGGAATCCTACATGGTGTAACTGTATTGTCCACCGGTGTAGCTTTATTTAATGAGGACTACGAGCCATACAGTTAGGGGTCTGCCGTATTGACCGATACATACCGGGAGTTATGTGTCGCATGCCATCGGACAGCCCCGAATGCAGTGTTTGGGGTTGTCCTCTCCTCATCCAATTATGGTCGTGGAGTTATTTGCCACTAAATCGTCCAAACACGCCAGTACGATATTTTCCTGTTCATGTAGACGCCGATTTGACCCCCCCGGCATATAGACCAACAATGGGATATAGATGGTTGCATGCGAGGTTGCGATGGTTGAGAGAATTAGTAGACAGGGCGTCTTACACGCGGCTTGTGTCAGACCTAGACCTTCTGGTACATGACCAAGTTACGTGGGAACCATTCTGCCATCTGGCAACCTATGATATTGCCACGGGGGGCTTGCTAGCTAGCACGTGTACTGAGAGTGTAGACTATTGGATGACGACCTGTTATCTAGTCTGCATGAATGCCGTGGAAGGATACTCGCCGGAACGCGTTCAACGGCAATTTGGCTACCGGCAAACATTTCTACTTCCACCTTCTCGGCATCCGGGCAACTCTCATGGGTATGCATCATAAGTTAAATATTTCGAATATATTTCTACCACTCATAATGTAACGTACAAGTGTTTTTTCAGGCTTAGTTCAACCGGGCGCAACCGTGATTGGGCCCACGTCCACAGCCGCCCACATCGAAGCGGTGGATCGAAAGTTATATCGACGAAGTGTGGTACCTGATGGAGCCACGACGAGATCGATATTTGGGGTACATGGAATGGTACCGCCCAAAGACCAGATGTCACTGCGATACCACAGCAGCGAAGCAAAGACCGCCCGACAACCGTAGGGCTATGCCCAACGAGTCCATGTTCGCACGACGCGCGCCTCCGATAGTTTCATCTATATTATGATTTCATACCTTCTTCAATGCCATATGACATAGTTGATGCGCATACGAGGTCGATTCGCTGCATGGCCATGCAACGAGCTTTATCGCAAAACACATGGACCGGTCAATCTTCTTCAAATTCATTGAGGGTCCTCATTAGAAGGGTGGGATCTCGCTTACGGAGCGATTAGGGGGTTGGCGGGCACAGATCGCGAAAGGATACCCCGATCCAGAAGAAGAATTGCACCGTGATAACCGAAGTCACCACCTCCTCCGAAGATTCTGCTTGCTCTGCGAGATCACAGTCCATGGACAGGCGTACACCACCGGATAGTGCATTTGCATCCAACCTTAGCTTTCAAGATATCTTGGCGGATGCAACATTCCTATACCAGTCCGACATGACTGGGGTCTAATCTGCAAACTCCCCATGGGGTCCTTCAAATTTGCAACACGGGGAGCAAACCCCCTATGCGGTCCCTTCACAGGTTGTGCACGGCCAAGCGACCCCTTATGAACAAAGCATAATGGGGGTGTTGGTGATTGACAAACGGCCCACCTTGAAGCAGGCCTTAGGCCGATCCCGTATCGACCCAAGGCGCGAACAGAGGACCAGGCAGGCAGCTCCCGGCCGTACCAACAAAGCCGCTGACTTCGTTTGCGGCGCCTCCGGCTTGACTAGGTCAAACCCGTGCGACATCAGTGTTCCTCCGGGCTATCCCAGAGTCAGGAGAAGGTCCGGATGATCCGCTCGCTCGTGGGCGGTGGCGGCAAATTGTCATGGCCCGCCATGCTTTCTCCGGACTTCACCGAACGCATCAGATCTTCTGGGACCCGGCCGGGAGAGTACGCTGCTAACAATCCGTCTTGTCGTTTGCTCTCTTTGGCAGGCGGCAGATGGTTGTTACGCTACGCGACGCCCCCAACGGGTGGCGCAGAGCTGGCTCGGTCGATCAAGGCCATATTGGGGATAAAGGAAAGTGCTTTCCTAAAGAAGTTCTCCCTTGAGCAGGCATGTCAAGACAAACACGTGTTCAAGATTAACCCGACCGCTTCTCCCTCGCAGACTCGACACTCGACAGACCCTAGAACGAGACAAGAACCTCACATGAAGCAAAGACCAGCGGGGGGCCGATCGTATCGCCTCGGGCCCACGGCGTTTATAAAGGAGGATTCTGGACATTGCAAGGGACGGCCAACGGAACACCCGGAATTCCTGATCCGATTCCACCCGGTCCAAGCACAAGCAACATTGGCATCCGAAGTTTCCTCCACGAGTAGCCTTAGCCTTTAGCTGTCACCTTTAAGCTCGGGATCGGCGCTCTGTGTCCGATCCCGCACCTCTGCATCGCTTTTCCACCATATAGTCAACAAGATCGAGTAGAGCTATTACCGGCGGTGGGGGCTCGAACGGGGTAAATCACTCGTGTCTCCATGATTTGCATCGTTCCTCCCCGCCTTCCCACCGCACGAAGGATCATGCAGGATCACCTAGTCGCACTCAGCCCTTGTCCGGAAGACCGCATGCCCTAGCCTTCCGCAGTTTAGCCGCCACCGGCCGCTAAGAAGGGTTGTCGTTGGGCCTCACACCAACTACAAATTCGCTCACGGTCCGCGGACCCGCCGCTCTTCAGAGCGCGATTCCCAGACACCGACACCGGGCCCCCGTGGGGCCCATGGCTAGCTCCTCAAGACTCCGTTCCCTCGGACATGCCTGAGGTTCCGAGCAGCGACGAGGTCCTCGACCTCGAGTTCGATGAGTGCGACGATCTGGACGATTGGGTCCCGTCGTACGATGGCTGGCGGGAGGAGTACCTCGCCGAAGCCGGGGCTGACGAGATGGAGGTTGATACCTCCTCGCCCTGTGGGTAGAGTTTCACCGAGGAGTCGCCTCCCGAGCTGGACCACTCCGTCACCCATGTCGCCGAGACTTATGGAGTTCGAGCTGCTGGTGACACCGCAGCCTCCGGCGACACCGAGACGCTTCCCGACCTCGCAAGACGTCTCGCTGCGTCTTCGCGGCCATGTCGACGGCAATGCCGAGGACGAGAAGACCAGCGCAAGGCTGCGCCGCCGCACGAGGCGCAGAAAGTTCTTCGATGATGCCGCCCGCCACGCCATGGATGGGATTCGTGAGGAGGACCGCCGCCAACAAGACTTCGGCTGCCGGCCCGGCCGACCCCTCATCGAGACAATGACCAACCGCTCTTGCGCAGCCGGCGAAGGCGCGCCATCGCCGCTGTCGTTCGCGACTTGGAGAAGGACCCCGTGGTTTCACCATGACGGATTTGGGTCCGCCATCGCCAAGGCCGGGTACCATTACTCGTGGTATCGACCGACATCGGGAGCGAAGCGGCGGTGATCGTCCGGACACCTGGCGCGAAACCAATCCGACCACGCGGTACTCAAAGCGCCGCCGTGCCGCCGCCGATCGTTAGCGCCAGACTCCAGACGGCCTCCTCCGGCGGCGCTCGTCAAGACCCGGGCGGAGTGTTTTCCGCTGGGCCCACGCCGTGATACCTCTCCCAAGGCGCGCCAGAAGCTTCGCCTTCTCTCGCTCTCCATGAGCGCCGTGGCCCCCGAGGTTCAAACCCGGCCCATTGAGAAGTTCGACGGGAGCAAGAATCCCGAGGAGTTCCTATCCGTCACACCACCGCCATCCGAGCTATGGGGGGAGATGAGGCCGTCATGGTCAACTACTTCCCCACGGTGCTCGAGGGCATGGCCCAAACTGGCTGTTCAACCAACGGCCGGTTCTATCCGCAGCAGTCACACCGCAGGATGCCCTCCGCACGAAGCTTCGAGGATGCTACGCCGCCTGGGCGCCTCAGACCTCAAGCTCAGAGTACAGCGAGACGATGAGAGTCTCAGACTTTGTGTGCCGGTTCGCCGAGCCCGCAACACAATCCTCAGATCTCGATGAGGCCATCATCGAGGCCTTCAAGGATGGTGCGAGGGACCGGCGCTACACCGAGGACCTCGAGCTCCACCCGGCCAACACCGCGAGTGAGCTTTTCCGCACCGCCGCTTTCTACGCTAACGCCCGAGGCGGTGGAGCGCAAGAGGGGCCGTCTGAAGAAGAAGGCCAAGGTCGGCGATGGCTCGAGTAAAACCGACGCAGACAAGAAGAAGAAGAAGCGGCGGAGCGGCCCGCTAAGTTCATCGCCGCCGAGCCCGACCAGATCGAGTGCCCGCCCCCACGCCTCCGCTAACACGCCGCCGCCTCGGCGTCCGCCGCAGCGACCACTACAAAGAATGGCCGCTGCTGAATGACTTCAAATGGGGTAGGCCACGTGGCGGCCGTGGGCACCCAAGGTCGGCCTCCCCGCCCACAAAGAAGCAGAACCGAGGTGAGGACGGCCCACGACCCCACCTTTTTCGCCGCCTTCATCAACGCCTCGCCATGAGCTACGAATCGCCGCTGCAGGCCCGCCGGTGGAGGACTTCTACGCCGTCGCGTCCCATGCCCGAAGCGTTCGAGGCTGCCTGCGCGCCGCGCAGGCGGCGGGATGCCAGATCAGACTTCTTCGAAGCCCGTACACGCCGCCGTATCTTTGGCGGAACGTCGCCCACACCTCTCGCCACGAGCTCAAGGCGCGCCCCGAGAGGTCCTCCACATCTCCCGCGGCGAACCAGCGGCATCCTCTGCCTTGGTCCAGCTAAAGCCATCACCTTTTCGTGACAGATCGTCTGTCGTCCGGTTTCTCCAAACCCCAGCGTCTCGCCGGTGCTTCGCCTACCATTGGCAATACTAGGTCGACCGCGTCCTCGTCGACAGCTGGAGCTCATTGGACATCATCACGGTAGCGCGTCTTAGGCCTCATGCAGGTCCCGCGCTCCAAGATCAAGGACATCACCGTCCCTTTCCATGGGATTGTCCTAGGATCGTCGCTTCGCCCCATGGGACAGGTTGTCCTACCCGTCACTTTCGGCTCCTCCGCCAACTTCCGGATGGAGTACATCACCTTTAAGGTGGTGGAAACAGAGCTCCCCTACAACGCCATCTTGGGGCGCCCCGCGCTCTCCAAGTTCATGGCGGTCTCCCACCACGCCTATCACTGCCTGAAGATGCCGGCACCCAAGGGAGTCATCACCGTCCGGGGTAACCACAAGACGGCCCTCGACATGGACGAGACCTACTGCTATGGTAGGACAGCTTTCTACCCGTGGTCCCTGGGCTGCAAGGAGCTCCCCTCAAGCGCCCTAAGGTGGCACTGCAGCCGCAGGAGCCCACCAAGACCGTCTGCCCTCACGGAGTCGACCCTCCAAGGTGGTCCGTGGGGACAACCTCGAGCCTCAATAGGAACTCGAGCTCATCACCTTCCTCGGGCTAACAAGGACGCGTTTGCATGGGAACCGTCCGATATGCCCGTGTCCCAAGGAGGTGATCGAGCCTGTGCTAGCTGTCCTACCGACAAGAAACCGGTAAAGGCAAAGGTCGAGGCGTGTCCTCGATCGAAGGCCAAGATCATCCAAGACCAGCTCGGCAAGCCGCGCTAGCGGGCTTCATCCGCTGGTTCAAGACTCCGATTGGCATGCGAACCGGTCGTCGCCCGTAAGAAAGGTGGCAAGTGGGCGCATGTGTGTCGACCACCGCGACCTTAATTCCGCCGCCCTAAGGATAACTTTCCCTTCCACGATAGATCGGCTAGTTGACGCTACGGCAGATTCAGCTTTGATGAGTTTCCTGGATGCTTATTCCGCTTACCATCAAATCGCGTTGTGTAAAGAGGACGAAGAAAAAACCGCCTTTGTAACGCCTTTCGGCACATTTTGCTATACGACAATGTCCTTCGGTCTCAGAAATGCTGGCGCCACGTTCCAGCGTCTCATGCAAAAAACTCTCCCTGATCAAATAGGGCGCAACGTAGAAGTCTACGTCGACGATATCATAGTCAAGAGCAAAGACGCCCGTGACCATGTGTCCGACCTAGCTGAGACCTTGACGACACCGAGACGGCACGGGTCAAGTTAAATCTGAGAAATGCGTCTTTGGTGTCAAGTCCGCATGCTCCTAGGCTACGAATCGGCGGGCGAACATCGGTCGCGAACCCGAAAAAATCGAGGCCGTCGAAAAGATGAGGTCGCCGACACGTAAAGGACATCCGGTCCCTCACGGGCAAAATGGCGGCCTTAAGCCGCTTTCATCTCCGCCTTGGAGATCGAAGCGCGCTTTTCGCAAACTCCGCGCAAGCACGATAGTTTCGAGTGGATCGAGGAAGCCGAGGGCGTTTTGCAACTCAAGCAAGATCTCGCCGCCACCCGTCCTCACTACTCCCAAGCTCGGGAAGCCCTCCGCTATACCTCTCGGTGACACCAAACGCCGCAAGTGCGGTCTTTGGCGAGAGAACGAAGGGAAGCGGCGAATTCGCCTACTATGTGAGCGAAGTACTCACGGGCCAAAGGAGCGCTACCCGACCTTGAAGCGTACTACGCTTTGCTGATGGCCTCGCGCAAGTTGCGTCACTATTTCCAAGCCCACCAAGTCGTTGTCCCGACTACTTACCCGATCAAGGACATTCTCCGAAACCCGGAGGCCACTGGCCGGGTCGCGAAGTGGGGAGTCGAGCTGGGTGAGTTCGACATCCAGTTCGTATCTCGAACCGCGATCAAGGCCCAGGCCCTGGCTGATTCGTCTGCAGAGTTGACTGTGCCGGATGAGCAAAGGTCAAGCTCTCCAGGTCAAGACGGGGAAGAAGCTCGGTGGACTCTGTACTTTGATGGTTCACACCAGTCCGGGCGATCAGGATGCGGGCTCGTTCTCATTTCCCCCAATGGAGAGCGACTCCAGCACGTCATACAAATACACTTTGTGGCTACGAACAACGCCGCAGAGTATGAAGCCCTAATTGCGGGCCTAAGAGCATGCGCTGCGCTCGACATTAAACGGCTTGTTGCGAAAGGGGATTCGCAGCTCGTCGTCCGCCAGTCGAGGAGGAGTTTCGAACCGGCGACTTCGATGGCGCGGTACCTGGCGGAAGTGAGGAAACTGGAGAAGCGTTTCACGAGTTTCGAAATTAGCTACATTCCCAGGGAAGAGAATGGCGAGGCTGATAAGCTCGCCAAGCTCGGATCCTCGCAAGAACCGGCCCCGCCGGGGGTGCTAGTGCAGCACCTTTTGAAGCCCTCCATTCCCTCCGGAGAGGAGGCAAAGGGGACGTCTGTTACCCCCCAAATCGAGACATCCGTCTGTCTCATTCCTCGAGTAAAGCACCTCTGGATGACGCCATTCATCCAGTTCTTGGAGCAGGGACATTGCCCGAGGGCGTTAGCTGGCGTTCGGCTAAAAAGGCGAGCCCGAGCTTACCGCTGCACGGGGCTTCTTTGTACGAAGGGTGCTAACGGCGTGCTTTGTAAGTCGTTACCCAAGAAGAAGGTAAGTACCTTCCGCGGCATTCACGAGGGCATCGTGGCGCGCACGCCCACACGTAACTCTTGTCGACAGCGCCCGCATGGGCTACTCTCGCCCATCGCTGCGATGAGCGACGCAAGTCTTAGTTAAGCCGCTGAAGCTTGCAAGATGGCGCGCGGATGACGCACCAGCCAGCGTATGAGCGAGAAACCATTCCACTAAGCGTGGCGTTCGCGGTTTGGGGCATGGACCTCTTAGGACCGTTCCCCAAGGGTCTTGGTGGCAAAACGTACTTGTTCGTAGCCATCGACACCTTCACCAAGTGGATTGAAGCCGAGCCGGTCTCCAACATCACTGCAATAGCCGCAGTACGTTTCTTCCGAAGCATCGTCGCAAGGTTTGGCGTGCCCAACAGAATCATCGCTGACAATGGCACCCAATTCACAAGCCGGGAGTTCAACGATTACTGCGAGGAAATCGGCATGAAGCTCGCCTTGGCCTCTGTGGCCCACCCACAGAGCAACGGCGCAGCAGAACGAGCTAACGGACAGTTAGTCCAAGGCATCAAAAAACGAGTCTACGACGCTCTCAAGGCCAAACAGCAAGGTTGGGTCGACGAGCTACCGTCGACCCTTCGGGCGTCCGGACAACGACCCGGTAAGACACGGGAGAAACTCCTTTCCGACTAGTCTATGGCTCGGGCGATCCTCCCAGCAGAGATGAGACTAGGATCGATCGCGTTGACTTCGCCCGACCGTGGTCAACGGCGAGAGCGGCGGCTTGACCTCGACCTACTTGAGGCGCGCCGAAAGCAATCCCTACGCCGGCTGCGGCCTACCAAATAGATCCTGCGTCGCCACGCTGCACCTAAACGTACACACGAGGACCCTGCAAGTAGGAGACCTGGTTCTACGACGCATTCAGAACCTTGCAGGGCTCCAACAAGCTCGCCCCAAGTGGGAGGGACCGTACAAAGTAGTCGTAGAAGACGACAGCTCAAGACGCCTTTGTCGACAAGGACGGGAACGAGCTCCCTAGCTCATGGAACATCTCCCTCCTGCGACGCTTCTACGCTTAATCAGGTCGTAAGTTTCCTTCATTTCAATTCGTTTCAACTCGAAAAAAAAAATTCCTTTCCCCCATTCGCGAGTCGCGTTGCTCCAAGTCTTAACCATTTCAAACAAGCCCGTGGCCAAAAGCCTGAAGGCTAAGGATAAAGCATTCCGGAGCATTTCCACGACGGGATAAGCCGAGCTCTCGCACCCTAGTGAATCTCCGCGCAAATGTGGAATTCCCATGACCCAAAGGTCTGAGAAGCCCACGCGAGGATTTTTGGATGGCTAACTTGGGCCGCGGCGCTCGGGGGCTGAAGGCTTTCTTGCGCCCAGTTTTTCTCTTCCTAAGTCCTCAGCGTCACCAGATCAGATCGCTACGCCCACCGAAGCTTCGAAATTTGGGGTCCGCGATTTTTCTAAATCTCTAGTCTCTAGATCGCGCCCAACTCTAAGTTTGCACTTAGACTTGGCCACTACCGAAATTTGGATGATTAGGCGCACCAAAAACAACCTTTCTAAAGCAATCCGTTTGCCTAAACATCTTACGTTCGTCTCAGGACTTCGTTACTGTTCATCTAGTTTCCCTGTTTTCGCATTTCAGGATTCGCAAATCTGAACAGGAAAAAGAAGCGAACAAGCAGCGAACAAAGACGATGGGATTTTCCCAAAAGAAATTGCATTTCGACAAACTGGAAGATCTTACAAGAACAAAAGAAGGACGGGCTCCTAGACTGCCACAAAAGAGGGCGCCGCGTCACTACGCCTATGGCGGCGCCCAAATCCTGATCCCTCACGCCGCCTACCGTGGCGGCGAGCAGCAGGAGCCTTGGACCTCGCTGACGACGACGAGCGACTCCACCAAGCCCGTGTCTTGGCGTAGAAGGTCCCGGGCCTCGGGTGGCGCCTCCGCCCGCCGACGACAGATCGCCTTGCACACCCACCGGCTCGCGACTACAGCCATCGCCTCGCCCCTCCGGCGCGGGCATTGATGGCCCAGCGTCTAAGCGCTGCCTCCTCCGCCGCCGATAGTTCGGGAAATCCGTGGCAGCGGAGGCGGCGCCGCGATGATGGCCTCCGCATCGCCCCAATCCTCGCTCGCCATGACCGCGGTGGAACTTCCTCTCGCTCCACCACGGGCTATGGAAACCTCTTCTTCGCCATGCCGGGCACGCACGCTTTCTCCGGCTAGCGGCTAGCGCGGCATCCTCCTCGGCCTTGATGCTGGTGGCGTCTGCATCGCTGCAATCTGCGCCGCCACCGCGTCTCTCTCATCCTCCTCCGCCTCTGGCGATCGCTAACGCCTTTGGCCATCTCCTCGTCGCTGAAGTTGGGCATGCCGTAATGCGGCGGCTTGGCCTGAAGGAGGAGCCGCGAACGGCAGGAGCCACGTGGCGGGACCCATAACCTCCTCCTCCTCCCACATGGCTGGATCGGCGGTGACGGAGGAAGCGGATTTGGCTCGCGAACAAAGCTTCCATGAATGCACGCAGTGGCGGGTTGTAGTTGGAAGACATGGTTTCAAGCTATCCTTCCTTTTTCGCCCTTTTGCTCTGCCTCCGCTCGGGCGCGATTTTTAGTTCCCTACTCTAAGACAAGCGCAGCGAGGCGTAAGGATCACGCTTGTGGCGCCGCGCTTGCTTTATAGGTAGGCGGCCGCCCAATGCCTGTCACTTGCAAGTTACCCAAAGCGTCTGCAGCGAAGGGGCAAGCAATTAAAACCCACTACCCGAAGCCGAGGAGACGCGAGCGACGCACCGTCTCGCGGACTACCAACGCGTCAATCGCCGCGACGACACGTCTTTGCGGCCCCGCCGTCGATGGCGGAGAGAAATCATTATGGGTCGAGCCATCAGTATAGGTGTGGTCCACCCGCGAGCAAGGCTTGGTGATGCTCTCACGGCCCGCCACGTGGTTTAGGCGAGTCGTGAACGGCGTGGCGGTTTCGCCTCCGTGTCATGCTCGCAAGCGTGCCCTCGGCGACAATGAACAACGTACACGCCCGCAGAGCCCCAAAGGTGTGTGCGATTTGACACAATGAATTAAGGGAAAAATGGCTAAGCATTTCGGCCACCGCACGTTGCGCGATATTAATCAAGCGGGCGTTCAAAAGAAAATATACAAAAAGTATATGGCGCAGAGCTCGGGAACCATGGACCGGGTCAAACTACGGTCCGTCTTTGCATTTTGAGCTTTTCTAGCTCGATTTCTAAGTCACGGATTCGCGTCTGCGCCTGAAGTAACTCTATGGCCCGCGCGGCCATATCATTTTGATCCTTTAGCAGCTTAACTCGGGCTTCGGCGAGCTCTTCTCTATGTTTTTTCAAGGCCTCCGACTCCACCGCAGACTTCGCCCGGTTTAGCAGAACGAGGCACTACGCCTGAGCTTCGCAAGTTTCCTCGAGCCCGTGAGCGATGGAGTTGTGCTCGGACTTGGTAGCCGCTAGCTCTTTGGCGGCCTCTCTGCGTCTGTACTCATCGTCAAAAGAACCCGAGCCCTTTACGCCTCTTGGCGGGCGCTTGGGCTGAATCTTCCTGACTTCCTCCACTTCCGGGCTTGGCGAGTCTCGTCATGGCCTCCTGCTCTTTCTCTGCTGCTGTCTTCACAGCGTCGTTTCTTCGGTGATGCGCGCTGGCAGGCGTCGACCTCGGCGGTGAGCCCGTCCGAGCGCTTTGCCTGGGCCGGGCTTGCGCTAGCTCGGCGGAGAGATGCTCAATCCTCGCCGCATCATCATCTGCCTGCCCGCCCATCGCTTCCATCAGCGAGGACGAGCCAGCGATAAGCGTGTAAAGCTGGAACAGGAAAAAACTAAGTCAAGACGCCAAAAATCCAGTGCCTAAGCATAGCGCGCAGAGTCAAAGATGTCACCTTCCTGGTATGAGCGAGCATGTTCCACGTCCTCGCCGCGATGATATCTGCGCGCTCCGCCAAGCCCGGGCGCGGATCCCATCTGACACCAAGGGTTGGCGGCCACCGGTTCTCGCTACCTCCTCGGACGCCTTTGGGGCAACGCCGCAAGCGTGATTGGAAGCAAGGTGGCGCCCACCAAGGCTGCTCTTCTCTCAGCATCCTCTAACTTGGCCGCCAGGTCGGCCTTTGACGCAGTGGCTCGCCTCTCGGCCAGCACGGCCTCGCCAAGCTGAGCCCGGGCCCTTTTCAACGCGTCCCTTAGCTCGCCCACCGCCCACTTAGCCGCCACAAGCTCGTGTGGATCCTCTATACGAATTGGGCGGGTTTCGACGTGGTAGTCTGTTCGACCAGCCTCCGCCGACTGGCGGCATCTCGCTCCTCCACCCATTCAGGGTGGCGGAATCCAGCCCGCAGATGCTAAGCGGGCCCCGCCGGGCATAACTACCCTTGCCCATCCGTCCGGCGTCGAAGCAGCGGACCGGCCAGTCCAGATTGACTAACAAAGATTCGACGATCGGTGTTGAAGCACTTTCCCCACCGGGTCTTGAAATGGTCGGCAACCCCTGCGGTCAATTAGCCACCACCGCCTGGTGGCGCCTTCCACGCGCAAGGTCGTAATCCACACAGATCATCGGCGATGACGACTTGCACCGTCTCCGCCATCTCCGCTGAGCGCCCAAAGACCGCCGCGGTAGCGATAATTTGGTCCTCCGCTGGTCGGTTGCTCCTTGCCCTTCGACTCCGCCAATCCAGCTGACCTCTAGCTGCGCTTATCACGGGAGCGATTCCTCAGGTCCGCCATTTCGTCCTTCAGAAGCCAATTTGCCTCCAGCCGCTGCAGAAAGGCACTTCTCCGTGAGGTTCGACCGGCTCGTCTTCACCACCGCTGACCAAAGAAGAAAAGCGACACCTCGGTGGCACTTTCACGGCTGCAAGACCATGCGACAAAAAGGCACGGCGGTCGACACGAGAAAGCAGTGATAGCATGAAGCGCAGAAACTTACGCGCGGTTCGAGCTCGGTGTCTTCGTACACCTGGCGTGGGGCGAAGAAAGAGCTCGTCTCCAAACCGCTAACGCAGCTCGAGGTGAGCAAGGCCGCTCCCTTGCGCCTGCAGAACCTTCCTCGAGGTCCTCGCCAGTGGGGCCATCGCCGGCAGCTGGCTCGACACTAGCACGACCTCCTCATCGTCATTTGTCTAGAGTTGGTGATACGTCCTCCTCTTCTTCGAGGCGCGCGCCCGAGCACACACAACACGAAGACTTAAGGGCGGCGGTGCCTAGCACTCGGCCCGTATTGGAGGATGGAGGCTCACTGCTTGGCGCGCGCGCGCGTTTTCCGTGTGCATCATTTGTACCCTTTGTCTTGAGCCCGCCATGGCCGCCGAGGTGCCGTCTTCCTTACTACGCCGTCGGCGACGGACCGGCGCCCATTGATACCGGCGTGCTCCCGCCAAAGAAGGGCCCTCGTTCGAGCCAGCGGAGCGGGTTCCGCCTAACCACCTTCCACGTCCATTGAAGAACAAAAGTCGCCTTATCAAAACCTCAAGGAAGCTGCGCGGTGAGAAATTCAATCGAACACCGCTGGCACTTACCTCAGACGGTTTGTCCTTCACAAGCCGATATCGGCGAGAGCCTTGTCCAAGGGTGGCGGCATTCTGCGATCCGCGCAACCTCGCGGTTTGAGAGACCGCGAGGTCTCACTAACGATTACGACATATCCCAACTCGAGATCGACGCAAAGAAAGCAACTCACGCTTACCTTCATGGAAGTCCGGTCGGGATCCTCCCAACCATCCATGTCGCCGACGATCGCGACCTTGGCGCCCAAATACCGATCCGGTGCGGACAAAGCCAACAACGACCTCGTAGCCCGTCAAGCCGTCCTTAACAAGATCCTTAATGTCGACCTCGGTGGCTTGATCCTCCGGTGGGGCTCGCCCGCATTGGAAGATTGGCGTATCCGCGCGGCGCGGAGTATTCAGTCGAGCTCCCGCGTTCGGAGTAGAACCACCGCGGGCCCAACCATCAACTTCGTCTTCACCTCATACTCGTGGTATGATTGGCTGCCGGGCCGCGCGTCGGTAGAAAAACCCGCCGCTGCCCACTCGTTTACCGACGGCTTCAACTCAAAGAAGTTTGGAGCGGGCTCACCGTCGGCGACCGAGCGGTCGCCAGCCGCCGAGAGCGCAAAGATCGACAAATGGCGAGGATTGCGGGATAAGTTCTCGGCTTCAGCTCCGTAAAGGCAAAGAAGTCGGTAATAAATGGGATTCCGCACGCGAAATCCGCAAATGGCGAACTCTCAAAACACACCAATTGCTTGCCCGGCCTTGGCTCTGCTCCGCTACTGGAAGCCTCCACGAGCCCGGCTTCACAAAGCCATCCTCTCAGCTCCATCATCCTCTCTCGTCAAAGTACTCCTCCTATGAGAACCATGGTATCGGAGTAGAGGCGAGAGCGGAGGCGATTTGGGAAGATGATGAAGTGGGGCAAGGGATGTTTCCGTGGCGGAAGTTCCCTGACCGCTTATGAGAGAAGGCAACAACCGAGGCGAAGATCGTGGGGTCGAGAAGGCGAATCGCCTCACCTTACGTCAAATCGGTTTCAATGCTCAAACTTTGGTTCCCGAGCCAAAACTTCCGCGCGCGTGGTAGGGATCTTTTCTAAACCTCGGACCGGCTCGTTCTGCGCGACCAGCTCGAGGCTCGGGTTGGTTACAGTGATTGACAAGCGGCCCACCTTGAAGCGAGCCTTAGGGCGATCCGTGATCGACCCAAGCGCGAACAGAGACGAGCAGCCGCTCCGGCCGTACCAACAAAGCCGCCTGACTCGTTTGCAGCGCCTCCGGGCTTGACTAGGTCAAACCCGTGCGATACCGTGTTCCTCCCGGGCTATCCAGAGCAGGGAGCAGTCCGGATGATCCGCTTCGCTTCGTGGGCGGTGGCGGCGGTACCGTCATGGCCCGCCATGCTTTCTCCGGACTTGACCGGAACGCACTGTGTCTTCTGGGGACCCCCAGCCCGGGAGAGTACGCGCGAACAGTCCGTCTTGTCGTTTGCCCTCTTTGGCAGGCGGCAGATGGTTGTTGCGCTACACGACGCCCCCAACGGGTGGCGCAGAGCTGGCTCGGTCCAGCTGGCTCGGCGCAGAGCTGGCGCAGATGGCTCTTCAAGAGCAGCGGGTCCACGGACCGGCAGACGAATTTGTAGTTGGTGTGAGGTCCAACGACAACCCTTCTCGGCGGCTTCGGGTGGCGGCAAGCTGCGGAAGGCTAGGGCGCATGGTCTTCCCGGACAAGGGCACAGTGCGACTAGGTGATCGAGTGCAGATCCTTCAGTGCGGTGGGAAGGCAGGGAGGAACGATGCAAATCGTGGAGACACGAGTGATTTACCCCGTTCGAGCCCCCTTGCCGGGTAATAGCTCTACTCGATCTTGTTGACTATATGGTGGAAAAGCGATGCAGAGGTGCGGGATCGGACACGAGAGCGCCGATCCCGAGCTTAAGTGGTGACGACTAAAGGCTAAGCCTACTCGTGGAGGAAACGGATGCCAATGTTGCTTGTGCTTGGACCGGTGGAATCGGATCGGGAATTCGGTGTTCCGTTGGCCGTCCCTTGCAATGTCCAGAATCCTCCTTTTATAGACGCTGCCGTGGCGCCCGAGGCTGATCTGGCCGGGCCCCGCTGGTCTTTGCTTGATGTGAGGTTCTTGTCTCGTTCTAGGGTCCTGTCGAGTATCGAGCCTGCAGGGAGAAGCCGGTCGGGTTAGTACTGAACACGTGTTTGTCTTGACATGCCTGTTCAAGGGGGAGAACTTCTTTAGGGGGAAAGCACTTTCCCTTTATCCCCAATATGGCCTTGACTAGACCGAGCCAGCTCTGCGCCACCCGTTGGGGGCGTCGCGTAGCGCAACAACCATCTGCCGCCTGCCAAAGAGGGCAAACGACAAGACGGACTGTTCGCGCGTACTCTCCGGTGGGGTCCCCGAAGATCTGAGGCGTTCGGTGAAGTCCGGAGAAAGCATGGCGGGCCATGACAGCTGTCGCCACCTGCCCACGAGCGAGCGGATCATCCGAGGGACCTTCTCCCGGGCTACGGGATAGCCCGGGAGGAACACGGTGTCGCACGGGTTTGACCTAGTGAAGCCCGGAGGCGCTGCAAACGAGTCAGGCGGCTTTGTTGGTACGGCCGGGAGCGGCCTGCCTGGTCCTCTGTTCGCGCCTTGGGTCGATACGGGATCGGCCTAAGGCCTGCTTCAAGGTGGGCCGTTTGTCAATCACCAACAATATCCCAACCGCGGACCAAACTGAGGATCAAATTCGGTTTGGACCTTCTCAGACTGCTGGACAGCATACGACGCATCCACCTGACCATTACACCCCAAGTACATACACGACAAGGGGTCGTCGGCGCTAAGTGTAATAATGTAATTGATGGACTTATGTTATTATGTGCATTCGGCGGTTTGGCCATCAAATTATTCTCCATACAATTATTGACATTGCATTTACCATTATAGCGATTAGTGACGTTGCATTTACTACTACTTCGCACTTACCACTTGCCGTTGACACGTCTATGCACGACATGTGATACTGTCTGCCGTCATCGTAGTAGGATGGCCGAACAAAGGTCCACCAATGCATGGATTAGGCCAAGCTGGTGGGAATCGTCCGGCCCAGAAGGCCACATCCATTACCCATCGGAGGACCTGCCCAACAAAATAAAATAGAACTACTGGGACGAGTCAATCATGTCTTGACCCGGCCCTCATTATCTTCGGGGTGGCGGGTATGCTTGCGGAATGGATGCGATGGTGCGAGACCTACGATAGGCTTGCTCTGGTTGGACCGGACGGAGATTCTACCGATGTCCTCTGTATCGCCGTGAGTTTACTTACCTTCATATAGATCGAATTTATTTTACGATGTAACCTAACTTCATATCCTGTGCAAAACAGATAAATGATTGTCGTATGGCATCGTGGATGGATGATCCTTTTCCAATGGCAGCAGATGCATACATGATGGTTCTCCACGCAAGGATCGCAGATCTCGAAAATCGTCTCGAAATGACAAGGCGTACCCTATTGATGCACGTCCGCACGGAACGCTTATGCACTGCATGCCGGAGGCGACGCATCTAGCTAGCTGCCACGCAAATGTTACGTCGTACTTTTCAATTCTCTAAGAAACGACTATAAGGTCTTGATGCTTGTATTGTATGGTTTGAACTCTGCTACTTTCGTATTGATGTTTGTGTTCTATTGTATGGTTTGAACTCTGCTACATTCTCTAATTCACTTTACATGACAAGATTCACTTTACGTGTATTTAATGTTTTTATTTATCTCATAGCTTCTAACTTTACAAATTTTAGTTTGCCGTACAAACGACTATTAACACTTGCTAAAATTTTAAATTTGCAATTTTGTAAAATTAGATACAATTTTGAGTTTTAAAATGTATATTCACATGCTTATACATGTATCAAATTTTGCTTCGCCCATATATTTATCATATATATTAAAATTATACGTGGCATGGGAGAAGCTATCCGGTCACATATGTATATAAATATATCTATATTATACATATATTATAATGTATATATGCCATATGCTATCCGGTCACATGTGTATATAAATATCATACGTACACGCAACGTGGCATGGGAGAAACTCTGTGTCATTTGTGGTCTTGGTCTCGGTCAGTCAACGGGAGCAAATTGAGCGGAAGGTGCAACGAGAATCGTGTGTGTGTGTGTGATCGTGGTTCATGTGATTGTGATCTGACGAGCTCACTGCACTGGGGAAATTGCGGGTGGCTTTCTTCGAACGAAACCTACCTCCCAACGTAAATTATTTTAGACATGCCATTTTACTAATCATTTATCAATAAAATTAGACGCCACCTACTATATATTTTTGGACAACTATAAATAATTTAGTATATATTTATCATATATTTATATTAAAATATAATATTATACATAATATTAGTAAAATGGCATGCAGTATACATATTATACATATATAACACATGCACTATACATATTATACATATATAACACATGCATTATACATATTATACATATATATATATATACATATACATACTATACACATATAATATACATTATCACATGCAACCGTAGACTTAAAAGCTGGGAAAGCGGCTGACTCTGTCACCCACGCTGAGGTGGCGGCGGTGAGCTACTGTCAAGACGGGTGGCGGCTCATTGCTGTTACCACCCGGTGGCGGCAGCTCATGCAATGGCCGTGCCGATGTGGCGACCACCGGGGTGGCGGGACGAGGATATTTTTGTAATTTCCTTTTACGATGGATTATTTTATTAATTTTCTATTTAACTGTTGATTATTTCGGGTATTTTTCCCATGTGGTTGGGTCGAACCACATTTCACCGAACCGACTTCGGATGTAGGCTACATCCGATTGTAGATTAGGGATATATATATAGAGAGAGTTGGGCTAGCGTAGATTTCAATCTACGGATCCTCCGTGAACTTGACGGGTTTTGAAATTCAAGAACTTTAGTGATCGCGCCCAAACCGTTGATCTTGTTCATCTTGTCAAAACGTAGCCACCAAACAAGTTTGTATTTTTTAAAATTTGTTTGCTATTTGTTTTCTAATTTTGAAAAAGCCTTCTAAATAGTTTGATCGATCACTAAAGTTCTAGAATTTCAAAACCCGTCAAGTTCATTTGAGGATCCGTAGATTGAAATCTACGCTTAGCCCAACTCTATATATATATATATATATATATATATATATATATATATATATATATATAGACACACTACAACTTTCTTTCTTCTTTTCTTATCTCATCATATCTTTCCTATCTTTTATTCCGGAGCTGTAGTTCCATCCAAGCCGTCATCGTACCGTCTCAAGACTTCGCTCGTATCCTCGTCTCCCTGCATAAAGACTAGCACACCAAATAAGTCACAGTACTATAATTTGATCAAATTCAGCGACATTAATAAAACCAACTAAAAAGTTAACGCTCATTAAAGAAGTTGCAGGCCGTCAGGATTCTAGTAGCACTATGTTCATAAGGACACCAGGCCGTCCGGGGCCAACCGGTCTCCCTCACTGCTACATTATCATCATCCGGCGACTAATACTTACCTGGTATGCCAAATAACCATCTCAGATCAAGGGTAGCATGACTAGCCATGCCTAGCAATAGAAGAGAGGCATAGGGCAGTGTATCATAGCAGCAACACCATTAAAAGGGGCACATCACGCAACCGAATAGGGTAAACCCAGCAGCAACCCGAATAGCCACAAGCTGCCACGTAGGAGACACATACACATAGATATGCAGTACTGCAGCAAAGAATCCCTGCCATCCCCAGGAAAACCACCTTACCCATAGTTTCCCTTCTTGAAAACCACCAAATCAGCAACCAAGTAACACATTGCATCAGCATAGATACGTGGAGGATGCTCACCAAGCAACTAGCCAAGTATTCCACATTTAGCTCAGGCAGCACCCAAACCCCACTCCCATTTCCACCCTTTTCCCTTCGGTAAGTACAGCATAGACCAGTGAAACCAGAGCAAGGAGAAGACAACAAGCATCCAGGAGGAATTGGCCGCAAGCATCCAGGAGGAGGTGGCAGCAAGCATCCAGGAACAAGGAGGAGGAGAGGATCACAAGGCAAGCAAAATAGTGGGCAAGGGATCAAACTTAAGGTAACCTATTCATCCACGGTTCAGAGCATCATGTGAAGGACAAATGTGCATGTCAAACCAGCATTTGGGTTATCTGCATGCATGCATTTTCAGCCACACAACAGGCGTTTCCCTCTTCCTAAGTTCATCTTGCATGTCATTCTCAAATCATAAGCTATAGGATCAACGACCTCCCAGCATCTATATCAAGTAATCAAGTAGAAACAGACCCAAATGATTGCTAGAAAGAAAAGGGAATCGGCACAGGGTGGTTGCCGGCACACGCCCTCAGAGGCTACAACATGCTCCCCAGCGCATGAGCACCCTCGAATCGTGCATGCGACCATCCTACGCTCCCTGTATCAAAACCCTTTCCCAGCACTACTCCTTTCATTCCCAGGAAAATTTTCCCCAATTCTATCCAAACCATACCACCTTAAGCATTTCAGAGTCATCATGCACTTCATAAACTCAAAGTAACAGTAGGTACTAAATCAATCCACCTTTATCACGGGTTAAACAGAAATTAGCAGACAGGGGAGGGGAAGTGATCGCTATGGTTAGGAGGAAGGGGTTTGAGAGCTGAGAACCGAAGGGAAGCGCAAGAGCATAGCCGAGCCGCCGCAGCGCAGCTGCAACCGCCTTCGCCGCCCAGGAGCCGCGCCACAGTCGGCCAGGGAGCACGGCCGGCCGATACCTTGACTGGGGAAGAGAAGGGAGCAAGCCATCACCCGCAACTGCCTTGAGTGTAGAGTAAAAAGAGAAGGGAAGGGAGAGAAGTAGGGAGAGAAGAGAGTAGCCAAAACCGCCGCCACCGCGGGCACGGTCGGCCACGGCAGCCAGCCCAGCCGCCTCAGCCGCTGCTACCGCCAAGCGCGACCGGCCACGGCTGTCGCCCCTTAGCCACCGAATCCGCAGCTAGCATGAGCACCTACGGCCACGGCCAGCCGCCGGAGCCGCCGTCGGCATTGGCATGGGTAGCCCGAGCGCTGTCGTCCATGGGAGGGGCCTCTCCAGCCCCGGACTCGGGCACAGTCGGCTACCGGCGCGACCAGTTTCCGTAGCCGCCGCCGAGCCACGGGCTCGCCGTGCCGCATCCAGCCGCCGCCGCCGCCTCTTTCATCAGGCAAGAATATTTTCTTTGATGTTGCTTAGAATATTTTCGCTTCATATATACTTAATTTTGACATATGCACTTCTAGCATGTATTGCATTAAAGTTTTACTTAAAAGAAAATTTTAAATTACCTTAGGAATAACGAAAGTGACGGTTTGATCGATGGAGCGATCAAGTCGTTAGAACTATTATGGCGTTGAAGGGTGCCCTGAAAAGGTGTAGAGGTCAGGCAGGGCCCTTCACAAGGTATCATATAAGGACATCGATCTATCACTCGGGTACTGAGCTGTATAAAACCGTATCAACCTTAGTTCCGCGTAGCGGTCAGAGAAGGTTATCTATGCGGTGGTTACAGTCTCCACATTGGGTAAGTAGATAAATAGGAGGGGTGGGTGAGCGTACGCAGGGTATCCCCGACCAACGGCACTATATTATGCTGAGATGATGCTCATTGGCCGGCGTCAGGAATGAGTAAAATGGAAACGAGGATAAGTGATGGAGGACGAGGTTGTGAGTAAGGCACGTCTAAAGTAACCTGGAGATGTAACCTACCGACAGAGAATAAACACTCTGAGCCTTGAATTTATTCGGAGCGACTCCAGGTAAAGTGGTACAAGCCTACGCAGGGTAAAAATCATGAATTCATGCCAGTCTCCTAGAATGGAGATTACGGAGGCTAAGTCCGCCTCGTATACGAGTGTTAGTAGCTTTTCTTATATTAAAACTGGTCAACTTTTGCAAATAAAATGGTATTTTTATTATATTAAAGTAGAAAGGAAGAGACGGGAATAGGTATGCCCGGTCTAAGAAAGGTTTTCTCCTGGGTTTACTCAGATTTTAAATGTTGCTAATATCGCTTGCTGAGTACTCCGTACTCACTCTTGCTACTAAACCCTTGCTTAGATGTGAACCCGAAAGACAACGTGTGCGAAAGCCAAGACATCCCTGTCACTGATGGGCATTTCGAAATGGAGCCATATTCTAAGGATATGGGCCTATTGAAAGACTATCCGTAGGACTCTTCGCGTAATGTTAAGTGATGAATATCATAATAAAGAGCATCGCTTTGTTGCTATGTATGCTTAAAGTAATTAGAGGACTTTATTGTATCGTTAGCGCATTTGGCACTGCGTGGCATCATGATGTAATAAAGCAAGAGATTCTATCTAATTATTGTTCTACTGCAATAATCTGATTGAGTAATGCACTCGAAGTGACATAGTCAGGGTTATGTGCTTCGGGTGTAAATGCTGATGCCCATGCAATTACATCATGGTTTTGAGTTCATAGATGTCATTAGCATGTGGTAATTGGGAGGGTTGTCTCAGCCGCTGACAAGTGGGGCCCACCTGTCAAGCCGAGGCCGAGCAGGCCAAGCCACACCCCCATCTTCCTTGCATGTGGGCCGCGCTCGTCGCACGAGGCCATCGTGCTGGCGTGCCTCACCCCCTCTCCTCGCTTTGTTGGGCTGCGTGCCACTATCAAGCCGTCACGCCTCGCAGCCAGCCCGTTGCCCTGCGCACGCCGCTCACCTCGTCTACTAGCCCGTCGAGCCCGTTGGGCCACTCTGCTCAAGCTGGCCCACTACCTTTTGTCTATTTCTTTAGTTATTTATAAGAACTATGTAGTTTGTAAATTTTATCTCTTTAATTGTACATATCCAAAAAATATAAAATAAATTTCTTAATGTTCACAAAAATGCATATTATTTTATTGCGCAATTCAAATTTTATAAAATATTTTATATTTCTGTTAATTAATGACTTTGACAAAATAGTGTTCAATTCATTTATGCTTCGTGAATTCATTTTCTAAATATTTTAAAACTTAATTCTACTCACTGTTATTTGCATATGCCTGTGCACTCATATTATTTTCTGCATTTTCCTACAATGTGGTTTGTTATTGTAATTTTTTTGCGTACAATAGATTCGGGCGACGAACAAAGATTGGTTGACGCTTTGGAGG
This sequence comes from Raddia guianensis, assembly GCA_036346415.1. NCBI lineage: Eukaryota > Viridiplantae > Streptophyta > Magnoliopsida > Poales > Poaceae > Raddia > Raddia guianensis. The sequence continues at coordinate 35,052,518 of CM070539.1, forward strand.
AGTGTACCAGTTGTGCTCACCAAGGCAAGTGTTGAACTTTGACACCTATTTTTGTGAACTTGTTTTGTAGATTTCCTAAAAAGAATGCTACATGTTATTGCAGGAACTCCTCCCCACGGCTCTGGCTTGCGACTTGAGGCTGCGCTCTTGCGACTGAGCAGGGGAAAGAGGAGCCGCGGGGCGCCGCCGTAGCCGGGCCCCTCTCTCCCTCTCCGGCGTCCTCGCCGGAGATGAGAGGGGGGACCCCGGCTCTCCTCCCTCCCCTCCTCCTCCTCCAGGTGCTCGTCCTCTGTATCCCCTTCCCCTTTCTGTCGGGGATAAAATCACGGCCCATTGCCATGGCCCACTCCCTGACGGCCCAATCGAACAGTCTACTAGGGCCCAGCTCCCTGGAAGGTTCTATCAGGCCCATGTGCATCCTGCCGAACAGCCCTTGGGCGCTTGCGGTCTTGTGTGACCTAGGATTCATGTTTGAGTCCGACTCGAACAGAGTTCTGCACGGCTACGTGAAGACCCGGACGTAGTTTCTCCGATTGGAGCAGACGTCGTGATCCCCGAGAATTAGAGTTTACCTTATCTACCACGGGATATATTTGGCATGTATTGAGTTCGTTACGAATTAGTGGTCAGCCCGGCCTGATTATCCCCCGGTAGGTCGGTTGCTCAACACTATATAAACAGAGCCCCTACGGCATGTAGAGGGCACCTGATCATCGCATTAAAGCTTAGATTGCTTATCGTTCTCTTGTACACCCATAATCTCGCCGAGACCTGTTCGTCTCGTCGAGCTTCCTTCTTGTAATCCTCTTTGATATAAAGAAAGACTGGACGTAGGGCTATTATCTCTTCGAGAGGCCCGAACCAGGATAAAAACCCTGTGTCTCCCTGTTCGTCGTTGATCGCTGTTTGCCTTGCTCGGCAAGACTTCTATCTCCCTTTTCAAGAACCTTAGTTGACTTGGGTTCGATATCCCAACCGTCGACAGTTGGCGCCGTCCATGGGGATCTAGTAGATCAAGCCCGTTCGAGCATGTTGAACTCGCTCAGCGACCAGGAAATTCTTCCTGAAGGGTATGACTCAGAAGGGCAGGATGTCTCATTCCCTGCCAGATCGGATCGATCTGTTCGATCTCGGTCGCTTTCCGTATCTGGGACAGAAGTCTCTGGTTATGCTCCGGAGATGGTCTTGGATCAAGCTCCCGTCATTGACGATGATTATGGAACCGATGATCTTTACGCCGGTTTAGATCTTTCGGATTCCAGGGCCATGTCGGTGGATTCTTCCTATGGCGACACAGTGATGACACCATCCAGTGTGCCCTCACACGGCCGTCGCAGTATCAACATGGTCGGCGCAGGAACTTCAGAGAATCCTGCGCGGGCCGCGGCAGCCGAAGAGATCGAGCATGTTAACTCTGCTCGGCAACAAGATGGATCTGCCCCAACTGCCCACGAGCAAGATGTTGTTCGCCGCAGTCTGGATGAGTCCATCAACCAAACTCTGGCGAAGATTCGCGATCAGCGCAAGCGTCAGCGACGCGACCAGCCTCGCGTACCTACACCAGATCCCCCGGCAAAAGCTCCACTTGCTCGGGATGAATCCTCGCGCAACCGGACTCCGGTCGGGCAAGACGCGGATGCTTCAGGGATCCCAAGACCCCTAGATCAGAGTCGGGAACGACTCCAGGCTATGGCAACGGTGCTCAGATCCACCAACCAGGCCGACCTCGTCCGCATGGACGATGCTGTTACTTCTCACCTTGAGCGACTGGCCGAAGGCCTTAAGTCCATAGGTGAAGCTAACACCTCATCCGGACAGCGCAGTCAGCCTGTCCGGGTGGATTCGGGCAGCAAGCGCTCCGATCGAGCACGTGACCATTGTCACCGTCGAAGGACCACTGTCCACGAGCAAGCTACCCGTGGTCGCCGTCGCTCGCCAAGTCCCCGTAGTCATCGCGACCACAAGGGCAACCGTGCGCGCGAAGACCACGGATGATCCCCTCGGGAAGAGCGCATCGTAGCGACCACGAGGAAGGAGCGTGGAGGATTATCACAGAGGGAGTTCCTCCAAGCAGAGTCCTCCCGCTCAACTAGAGTTCCTCCGGGCAACATGACCAACGTCTTTTCAAGGCTAGGTTCTGCTGGGGAAGGTGGCCGGTCGTATGCCTTGGGCTGTAAGGCTTTCTCTGATGAGCTACGCGCTGTCAGGTGGCCCTCTAAGTTCAAGCCCGGTCACATGGAGAAGTACAATGGGACTCAAAACCCAGAAGAGTTCCTTTCCATCTATGCTACAGCCATCATGGCAGCCGGAGGTGACGAGCTAGTCATGGCAAATTACCTTCCGACTGTCCTTGAAGGTCTTTGCTCGGACGTGGGTGTTCAATCGGCAGGAAGGTTCCATCCGCTCTTGGAACCAACTTTGTGGCGCCTCGATTGCTAATTTCGGAGGAAGCATTACGTGCGTCGGGCAAGGAGGATGATCGCACGAGATAATCCGGATGAGCAGGAGACCGCCGCAACCGTGAAAGCGTTTCATTAAGATCTCGCAACACGATCCCGAACATCTCGGGCCGAATCATTGTCCGCGCCTTAAAAAGCGGAGTCATGACGAAGCGCTCACCCGGATCTCGAGATCAATGAGACTGGATCGCCAACGACTTTGTTCAAGGCGGCGACCGCTATGCCAATGAGGCGGGCGTGTTGATCTAAGAAGGCGTTCGACAAAGGAAGCTGCCTGCCCTTGACTGGTGTGGATGAGAAGAAGAAGAGAAGCAACAATCCTGGTGACAAGAAGTCCCAGAAGAAGAATAAAGGTGATGCGAACAACACCGTCATCGGTTTAGATCGCGCACCTCCTCCCAAAGACGGGCAGAAGAAGCCCAACAATAACTACAAGGGTAAGAAGCCCGCCCAGTGAGGCAATCAAGGCAAGAAAGGTCCAAGTGACCAATATTGCAAGTTCCACCAGAACTACGGGCATGACACACGCCATTGCAGGACCTGGGCTGCAAAGCTCGAGGATTTCTACAACGACAAGGGCCCAATGCCCACCCCGCGAAAAAAGGTGATCTTGAAGCAAGGACAAGCGCCAAGCCGATGGTGGTGATCAGGACGATGATGATAAATATCAGGAGCCCGTGAACCATATCGCCGTCATCTTCGGCGGCTCCTCGGCTTATCCCTCTCGGCGCAGCCTTAAGGAAGCTGCTCGGGAGGTCCACAACGTTGAGAAGGGCAAACCACAGCCCGAATCGATGAAGTGGACCGAGGTTTCCATCTCCTTTTGTCAGGAGGATTGCTCCACTGGGATGACCAAGCCTCAGCGGCTCCCACTGGTGGTCGCTCCGACCATCAGCAACGCCAGAGTTGGCCGTGTCTTGGTCGACGGCGGGAGTGCTTTGGACTTGCTTTCCGCCAAAGTCTTGGACGAGATGCAGATTCCTCGCTCCAAGCTCAAAGAGGTCGCGATGCCTTTCTACGGCATTGTCCCGGGAGAAGCTGTTCGGCCGTTGGGGCAGATTGTTCTGCCCGTTACCTTCGGCAGCCCAAGCAACTTCCGGACAGAGTTGATCACGTTTGACATGGTTGACTTCCCATCTGGCTACAACGCGATCATGGGCCGGCCATCTCTTGGCAAGTTCATGGCCGTGTCCCACCATGCATACCATTGCATGAAGATCCCGGGCCCTAGCGGCGTGATCACGGTCAAGGGCAACTACAAGGCTGCTCTAGATTGCGATGAGCAATCCCTTGCCCTGGTTGACTAGCTTCCACCGCGTGGTCCCGATGTTCCGCATACCAAGTCTGCCCGTCCCAAGGTTTCTGACCGGCCAGGGGGAGAGACCAAGGAAGTTCCGCTGTTCCTTGATGACTCTTCCAAGACAGTGCATTTGGGGGTCAATCTGGACCCCAAATAGGAAAACGAGCTCATTGCCTTCCTCCGAGCTAATGCAGACATGTTTGCCTGGGAGCCGTCTGACATGCCCGGAGTCCCAAGGGAGGTTATCGAGCACAAAGCTGGTAGTCGGCGGACAAAAAGCACGATTCGCGGAAGCTTCGACGCTTTTCGGTTCAGCGGGGATCATCAAGGATCGACAGCAAAATTTGCTTTCGCCCGCTGGTTTCATCCGTGAGGTTGATCACTGCGAGTGGTGGCCAACCTGTCATTGTAAAGAAGAAAGGCGGCAAGTGGAGGATGTGTGTCGATCACCTGATTTGAGCTATTTGCTTGTCCTAAGGACAATTTCCGCGCCTCGCATAGACCGGTGGTCGGCCGATTGCGGATCTTGACTCTTTAGATTTTATGCTTACTCCGGTTACCACCAAATAAGCATCTCCCGAGGATGAAGAGAAGGCATCTTCATCACCTCCTTGACACTTTACGCTATCGACCATGTCTTTCGGTCTACATAATCTTTGGTGCCACGTTTGGTAACAATGGAGAAGATTTTCCTGAGCAGCCGCGGAAGGAACACGGAGGTCTATGTCGATGACATAGTTGTAAAAACAAGTATGCTCGGATCATGTAAAAGACACGGCGAGACTTTTCGTAATCTCACGGGAATCGAATAAAGTTAAATCGGATAAGTGTATCTTTGGTGTTCGATCGGAATATTGCTCGACTTCGTCATTGGTTGCAAGGAATCTCTGCTAACCCTGAAAAAATCGAGGCCATTGAAAACATGTGGGCTTCGAGTACCGTCAAGGAAGTTCAGAGCCTCACGGTAGCGGATGGCGATTTTAAGCGTGTTTATTTCTGTCAAAGGCGTAACGGGCTGCCCTTCTTTAAGGCCTGCGCAAAGCAAAATGGCCAGTGGACAAAGGAGGCGGCAGATCCTTCCAAGATCTAAAGCAATACTGTCCAACCCACTGTCTTGACTATCCGCGCCACGGCGGCAACCTGCGTACCTTGGTGACGCCATAGCGGTGGCGCGGTCTTGACGGTGGAAAGGGAAGGCATCCAGCGGCCAATCTATTACGTGAGTGAGGTGCTTCTTGGATCAAAGGAGCGTTACCCTGAGGTCCAGAAGTTGCTCTACGTCTTGCTCATGTCCTCTAGGAAGTTTCGGCATTATTTCCAGGCGCATCAAATACTGGTCCCGACCAAGTTCCCTCTGGGAGAAATCCTACGAAACAAGGAAGCCGGCGGACGTATAGCTAAGTGGGCAATGAAACTGGCAGAATTCGACATTCTATTTGCTTCCCGAAGCGCTATTAAATCCCGTGTCTGGTGACTTTGTCATTTGAATGGACTTGCCGCCCAAATCGTGAAGCTCCGTGCAACTGAAGAAACCCCTAGACCATGTTTTTTGATGCCTCGCGCCTTTGGAAACTTCGGTGGCTTTGTTCTCATCTCCTCACGGAGAACAACTCGATATTCTATCCAACTACACTTTGCGGCAACTAACAACGCCTTGAGTACGAGCCCTCTCGCGGGACTAGGCGTGCAAGTCGCTTTCGGCGTCCAACGACTAGCTGTGAAGGAGATTCACGGCCGGTCATCAATCGGGTAAACAAAGAGTATCGGTCTGCGATGACTCAATGGCGCGATACTGGTTGAAGTGAGGAAGTTGGAGCAGCACTTTCAATTTTTCGAGGTGCTCTTCGTGCCGGGAAGGACAACTTCTTGGCCGACCAATTTGTCCAAGTATGGATCCTCACGAACACTGCTCCGATAGGGGTGCTCGTCGAGCACCTTTACAAAGCCCTATCCGTCTCGAGCGAGGCAGCAGAGCGGTGGTCTTTGTCTCCGTTATCGGCAGTGCCAATGGATGGACAACGCCATTTGTCGGTACCTTGCAGATGGGACCACCGACAGCAAGCCGGCGTTCCCGGCTTATGAGGCGTGCTAGTCCATACAAGCTTGTGGACGGCATCCTTTACCGCCAAGGTGCGCTAGGAGTCCTCTCCAAGTGCATCTCGCAATAGGAGGGTGTGTTCCTTCTTAGGGACATACGCGAGGTGCTGTGGCAACCACGCCTCCTTCGAGACTACGGTCGACAAAGCGTTTTCGCATGGGCTACTATTGGCCTACAGCGTTACAAGATGTCCGGGATGTAGTGACTAAGTGCAAGGCTTGCCAATTTCACGCCCGAAAGGCACATAAGCCCGCCCATGAGCTCCAAACGATCCCCATCTTGGCCTTTCTCCACATGGGGTCTGGATCTGCTCGGCCCGTTCCCCAAAGGGTATAAGGGCTACACACACTTGCTCGTCGCCATCGATACTTTTACAAAGTGGATTGAGGCGAGCACGTGTCTCTCTTCACGCCAAATCGGTGTGCACTTTTCAAAACAGCGTGATCTGCGCAGGATTCCCGAAGGCGATCACCGATAACGGTCCCGAGTTGAGCGAGCTATTCGGGACTCTGCGAGCATTTGGGAACCAAGGTCTGCGCGCTATGTGGCACATCCACGAGCAATGGAAGCGGTCGGCGAGCTAGCGGACGGATAGTCGAGGGTATCAAGCGGTGCGTGTTCGCGGCACTCATGAGCACAACAAAGCACAGGTTGGCGAAGTTCCTTCCGTCCTCTGGGCGTTCGCACCACGGCCGGCCGAACTGGGAAACTCCTTTCCAAGTGGTCTCTGGTCACGAAGCCATCTTGCCGCCGAAATAGTACTCGGCTCGCCCCGGACGAGCTCGGTCAACTTGGTTGACTTTGAGCAAGAGCGCTTGCTCGAACTCAATCTCCTGGAAGGCACACGCGACCGGGCACAAGTCAGAATGGCGCGCTACCAGCAAGATCTTCGCCGGCACGCTGCCAAATCAGTTCGACCAAGGGCTTTGAAGGCGGGCGACCTCGTTCTGCGCCGTGTCCAGAACCTGTCCAATGCCAACAAGTTAACTCCCCGTTGGGAGGGCCCGTTCACGGTCGTTTCTACTCCTCGCCCGGGGGCTGTTTCGCCTGGCAATGGAGGGGCGGAGAGAGGCGACCAGCACTTGGAACATCGACCCGGCCGTAAGTTCTTTGTGTAGGTCTTTTTTAACCAGCTTTTGTCAAACCGGCGCCTTTAATTCGTCCAAGTCTCTCAGGCTGCCATGTAAAGTTCAATCCAATAAACAGTGAATATTCGTGGCCCCCTGCGGCCCTTTTCACTTCTTGTCTTCTCAGACTACTCTCCTCTCTGGTAACACTTGATGGCTGCCCGGTCTTGCGAACTCTTGGTTCCGCGCTCTTCAGGGTTTCCCTTCCCGTATCTAGTTTCAACGAGTTCCTAAACTCAGAGTTGCGTAAAACGGCTTTTTCGCCTCATGGCTAAGTCTGCTCTCGTAAGCCCTCCACGGCAGAGGCACTTACCGCTCACGGCACAACCACTTGGCGAAGCCTGCTCTCGTAAGCCCTTCGCGGCAGAGGCACTTTCCTTATTCGGTTACCTTTGGAATCGCCTAACTTACGTTAACGAGCAGTTCTTGGAACAAGTCGATCATGGTACGGGTGTCGCTCTATCTCTCTACGCACGTGCTCAAGTTCGCAAACTTAGGTCCTCGAGCATCGTCCGTACCGGGGATAGGGTGTCGCTCTTTCTCTTGTGCACCAGTTTGACTTCGCAAACTCAGGTTTTCGAGCAGATGCATAATGGGGGCTGTGAGTTAGGCCAAGCGTTCTACCGTTTTTCTTAAAACCTACTAGCGTTGTTTCGCCTTTCTCTTAGTTTTTGCTCGTTCTTGTCTTTTTGCTGCTCTTTTTTGCAGGGAAAAGGTAAGTCTTTATTTACATAACCAAAAGTTTTACAGGTACAAGGCCCTTTCGGGAGCAGCCCTATTGCTACTTAGAAGCAAGTTGCTCCTTGAGCTCCTCGATCACTTCCTTGAGGCGCAGGACTTTCCCTTGGGCTTTGAACCCTTCTCTGGCCTCAGCTCGAAGACGTTCGGCTTCCTCCTTGCTGTGCCTGGCCTGCTCCGTTGCCCTTGCACGGAGAACCTTGACCTCTTCGGTCTTGGCGCGCAGCTGCTCGGTCAGATCTTCGCTCTGACTAGCTCGCTGCTCGGCGGTCTTGAGCTGCTCGTCCATTTCCTTGACCCTTCTCTCCGCGGTGCTCGCCCTTGCGGCCATCCCGTGCATCTCCTCGGCCTCCTCCTGTGATACCCACAGGGCGGAGATTTTCTCCTAGAGAGCCGCGGAAGACTGCCTCTCCTCGGTCAACTGGGCCTTAAGCTTTTTCACCTTAGCCTTCAGTCGGCTTCGGCTTTTGGCCGGTGCGAGGCGCTCTCCCTCGAGCTCCCTCGCCCGGTACTCCTGGAAGGCTCCCAGAATAGCACTGTGCTCCACGCCAACGCCTTCTTCGAAGTGATCCATGGTGCCCCGCCAAACCTGAGTGAGAGAAGAGCAAATCTATCAAGTTCAGTCGCTCGTGACTTAATAATCGCAAGTTCCGGTCTGGGGGTTCACCTCTTGCAGCCTTCTCTTCAAGTTTTGGCTGAGACGCTCTCCGAGGCCGTGGGTCGCGAATCCTCGACTGCTCGGGGCGGTCGCCGCGACGATCTTTATTCACGCGCGACTTCTTCTGCGGGAAGCGCCCGGCTTGGGGCTCGCCCCTCCTCTTGGCACCTTCGGCCTGGGAGGGTGGACGGGCAACCGTCGCCATGGGACTCTGTGCCTCGGTTCTTCCTCCACTGAGTAGTCTCGAGCAAGCCCGCGCCGCTCTGCCCGGCGATCTTGGGAGGAGTCCGCAGACGGGGCCTCCTGCGCCCCTTGCCCGCGATCAGATTCCTGCTCCTCGGCGGCGGGCTCCTCGCCTTGCTCGCCGAGAGTTCCCGTCGCTACAGGGATGGACCGCCCCTGCGACGAACTGCCCGATAGGACCGCTTGCTCAGTCCCACCTCGGGCAGCTAGTGGTGCCAACACCTTGGCCCCGCTCTCCGTGGTGCTGTGTGCCGCTTCTTCCGCCTCCAGCCGCTCCACTGCGCCTTTCAATGCATCGAGCTGATCGCTGGAGCCCGGCGGCAGCACGCTCCACTCTGCCAGCTTGTCCTTGAAGGCGAGCAACCTCACTATCCGCGATGCACCGTGCAAGTGCTCGGGTAGCAGAGACTGCTCGATCGCCGCGTTCGCGTCATCCGTGGCGGTCTCTTCGTGGGCAGTTGATGGAAAAGAAATGATTTAAACCCTGCGTGTTTCGGCTGAGTACAAAAGGAACAGCTTTGTCGTTCCATACCTGCCGCAGAGGGCTTGATCTTCTTTTTCCTCGCCACAAGGCGACGCTTGCGCCTCTTGCTCGGCGGTTCCTCGGCTTCTTGTTCGCCTTGGGCTCCGGGCACTTGTAGCGACAAACTCAGCTCTCTACTGAGCTGAGCACTTTTCCTGCGCAACGCAAGAAGAGATTCCTTGCGCGCTACTTCCTCCTCAAGCCTCCTCTGTTCGGCGACCTGTTGCAGCCGTTCCATATGTCCCGGGTGAGCCTGCGTATAGCGCGTTAGCCATAGGGTTAGGTTCCGTACCACCTCGTCGCTTTGTTCGGTGAGGAGGGTGGGGCTTGGGTGTCTCCCACTTGGCTGGCCGCACGCGCGCTTGGTTTGTTCGGCCGGCCGGTGCCGAGAGGCTTCCTTGAAAGTGGCGGCCGCCATGGCGCGGTGAGCTCCGCGTCGGCTCGGCGGCCACCTTGGGCTTCACGGCCTTCTTGGCCTTGCCCTTCCTTGTCTCCTCCTTCTCTGACCCGGAAAGCTCTTCGACGATCCTGCCGATGATGAGCTACTCCTCCTGAAAAGTTGGAGGCAACAGAAGTTAAGCCTTGGTTGTGTGAGTCTAGCGACTTAGAGGGAGTTCTTTGGAAATTACCTCTGGTGAGCGGACGAGCACGTTCCTCGGGCACGTGTAGGCCACCTCGCCGGTGACCATGCTGTCCTTCCTAGCAGCTTTCAGCATGGTGTCGACCTGCTCGGTGACCCATGCTTCTGTTGGTTTCTCTGCCCGAACAAAAGACGCGTTTAAGTTCCTGTTCGGATGATTCACTAAGGAAGGGTTGAGCGTTTGAGAAGCTTACCCGAACTTTCCCTGGTGATGTCTTCCCAATCTACTATCTTATAGAAGGGGTAAGACCTCTTCATGATGGGCAGATCTTGTTAGCTCTGAAGTCGGATTATCTCCTTGCTCGTGAGCCCAAGGCCCACGAGAGAGGCGATCTTCCGGGTGAGGTACCACTCCTCGCCGCTCGGCTCCGGCCGCGGCATTGGAGTTCCCTTCGCCGACGCTTTCCCGGTGAAGACGAGGTTGCTGTCGCCGCTCCTTCTGGTGTAGAACCACCTCATCTACCACGGCCCCATCGAGTCGAGCAGTGGTGGACGAGGGTAGGGCGCGTTGTCGGCGGTGGCCCGGAGCTTGAGGTAGTAGCACCCAAGCGCCGAAGTGGCGGAGTTGCTCCTCGTCACTGTGTAATAGTGAAGGAACAGCCCCACCAATGGATCTACTCCAAAGTAGCCCTCGCACAGGTGTGCGAAGATGGCCATCTGGAGGATGGAGTTCGGATTGAGGTTCGCTACCTCCAATCCGCTGATGTTGAGAAAGGCCTCCACGAAATCACTTTCGGGAGACCTCAACCAGCAATGGCCCTTTCGAAGTTGTGAACTCTCCTCGGCGGCCGGTTCTTCCTCTTCCCTGGGCAGCCTCCAACTGCCGGTGTCGACGTGGCCCTCTGCTTCTAAGATCTTGAGGTCCTCCTCGGTCATGCTAGTGCCTGAGAAGTTGGCCATAGCAGTCCCCAGGGCTAGACGAACAGATTTGGGAGTGGAGTTTGGCTGTTTGATGCTGAGCGCGGTTGGAATTAGGGCCTGGGAAGGAAAGGCGTGAGAGCGAAAGTGGCAAGCTGCGGGCAGCTTGGGTGCTTTTATAGTCCCAGGCGAGCAGCTCTGCAATGGATTTTCGCCACAAACGGCTAGTTTTTTACTCCAACGGCTAAGTAAAAACGGTAGTCTATTTTCACTTCTTGGACGTAAGTTCTTTGTTGAGATCATAGCAGCTACTTTTCGATGTCCATTGCGAGGGCTGGGTGCTCTGCTCGGATAGATGTTGTTCCCTGTTCGACGCAACAGAGTTGCTCGGTACTGATCGGGTTTGTTCGATTCTGGACAAGTCCTGTTCGAGAGAGCAATAACCTACCCGGTCGTTCGTTGTACGTCCTCGTAACAGCGATATTTCCCTATTCTTGACTTGAAGTCTCAAGAGGAAGACCCCACTGTAGTGAGTCCTTCCACTTGAGTCTCGAAACTAGTTATCGGGATAAAATCACGACCCATTGCCATGGCCCGCTCACTGCGGCCCAATCGAGCGATCTACAAGGGCCCGGCTCACTGGAAGGTTCTCGAGCCCATGTGCATCTGCCGAACAGCCCTTAGGCGGCACGGTGCGTAGCAACATAGGATTCGTGTTTGAGTCCGACTCGAGCGAGTTACGCATAGCTACGTGAAGACCGGGACGTAGTTTCCGGATTGGAAGCGACGTCGCGATCCCTAAAATTGGGTTTACCTTATCTATCTCGGGATATATTTAGCATGTATTGAGTTAGATTCACGGATTAAGTGGTCACCGACCCGATTATCCCGATGAGGTCGGTTGCTCAACACTATATAAATGAGCCCTACGGCGTGAGGGCACACGATCATCGCATTAAAGCTTAGATTGCTTATCGTTCTCTTGTACACCCATAATCTCGCCGAGACCTGTTCGTCTCGTCGAGCTTCCTTCTTGTAATCCTCTTTGATATAAAGAAAGGATGGACGTAGGGCTATTATCTCTTCGAGAGGCCCGAACCAGGATAAAAACCCTGTGTCTCCCTGTTCGCCGTTGATCTCTGTTTGCCTTGCTCGGCAAGTCTTCTATCTCCCTTTTCAAGAACCTTAGTTGACTTGGGTCCGATATCCCAGATCTTCCCGCTGCCCTTGTGTGTCCAGATCTGAACGCCCCCTCACCTCCGGCGGTAGTTGGTGGCGGATCTGGATCCTTTGAGGGTGAGAAGTGATGGCTAACCGGGGGTTGGTGGTGGGAGGACTGGTGCTAGTAGTCTAGGGTTAGGGTTAGTAGGGTCTAGGTCTACCGCCGGGATTCGGCTTTGGTGCCGTGTCCAAGGGGTCTTTTGGTCTCCTACTTTCTCCTCTTGGTTGGCGGCAGCGGCGGCGATTGAGGGGAGATGTTGGAGTTGGTCTTCTCCCCCGATTGGCCGAGCTGACCCCTCGGAGGTGAACGTTTGTGTGCCGGCAGTGGCGGCGGTGGTGGTGGATGGCGGTTTTCCAGGGTGCATGCCTACCGAGGCCGCGTGGAGCCGTCCCTCCTTCCATGCCGCCAGTGGTGACTGTCTTAGGGCTTTTGCGCCGGGTTCCCTTCTGGATCTGGCGGTGGTAAAGTGGCTCAATGTCTCTCTCTGCACTCCGACGAGGTCGAAGCCGAAGAAGGGGGCCGGAGCTTTGCGTTCCCCACGGAGGTATCCCTCTGGTCCGGCGTGGCGGACCGTGCTGCGGACAAGGGATGGAGACCCTAGCTGCTGTCTTTCTCTGCGGCTGTGCCAGTGCTGGGGGTGGCGACGACAACAGGTCTTTCATGACATGGCTTACGTCTACCCCGGGATTGGTGGCGCTCGCAACCAGCTTCCTCCGGCCATCGGTGAGGCCTCCCTATGCTACAGTTCGTTGATAAAGGCAACAAAGCAGTTGTCTGAGGTCCACGAGGTCTCACCGTGTTTTCTAGACCTCCACGAGTGATTCTTCCCTGTGAGGTGGTTTGGCCTTTGGAGGAGACGCTGCCGGCATGCTTGCCGTTTTGTCTTCGTGTATCTTCCCGGCGGTGGTGGCCATCGTGAAGAGGGACAGCGAAACATTAATGCCAGATGGGCCTTGACTGAACTTCATTGTATTCTTGCTTTTTTCGGAGGTCCACTCTATAATCTGTTGGGTCTTTTACCCTAGTAATGAAATATCCCTTCTCAAAAAAAAAAAAGAATGCTACATGAAAACTAAAAAGTTAACTAGTTAGTTTAACTACACCTATCCAACATTATTATTGATAGTAAAACTGTCCTTGACATCATATGTTAATAATTGCACTTATGTATATTACCGTCCCCGTCCAGAATTGAGCAGGCAATTTCCATTTACAAATTTGTACACTGCATGCAGCACTAAGAAATCCTCTTTTAAAGCTAAATTTCGTTCGAAGCGCAATAAAAAACACATAACTTTTTCTTTGCAAAAAAACAAGAGGGACCATGAGCGCCTTGAATTAAGCGATGATGTAAACGAATAAACTAAACCATGATTCAAAGTTCTAACTTCTAATAGAATTCTGATACTGACATGCTACTCTACGATTGGGACGTACTCTACGATTTAGATTTCTGATACCTGATAGGCTGATAGGAAGGAGGCTCGTTGTCAATTCACGACACTACAAAGTTACAAACAACACTAGAAGCAAACTACAGTAGCAGTAACAGCAGGGCGAGAGAACTGGAAGAGACGACGGTGGTGTTGGAATAATTAGCACTTTCAGGTTTATTTTAATCAAGGATATAACACGCACAACGTCTGAGTGATAGATAAAACAAGTTGAAACCACAGAAGCACAACCTAGATACACGTGCAGAAGAAATACACGTATATCTCTCTGGTGAACTCGCGAAGGAGATGACTTACTGGACTTGGTAAAGTAAATCGCACGTGCAGTGCGAGTTGCGGCGAGGTCTGGTTCTGTTCTCCTAATCTGGCGCCGTATTGGAGAAGGTGGTGCCGCAGATCGCGGCGGCGTAGTGGAAGAAGTCCTCGTGAAGCGGAAGAAGGAAGCGCGAGCGATCGGCGGCGCTTCCTAAAACCTGATTCGCCCTATCCGGTGCGGAGGAGCTCGAGGCGATCGGTTCGAGAGACTGCTCTCCCGAGCGGCGGTGCACGCGCGCGCACGGATGGGAAAGAACGGCGGCGCGGCGCAGAGGAGGTGGCAAACTCTAGGTCGATCGATCTACGGGCGCGACCGAGTCAACAAGATTTGTATATTCCATATCATCCCCAAAATCCGGAGAGCAAAAGAAATAAAAGCGCAAAAGGAGGTTGCGTCTGCGCAAGCACGAGGGTCGGTTTGGCGGACCATTCACGCAGGTGCCGTCTTGCCGCCCGCCCCTGCCCGGCGAGGCGAGGCGAGGCGAGCAGGCGATGTGATTATCTATTTCTCTCTCCCATCACATTCTCTAGTGGGAGGGAGCAAGCTTCACTATTTAAGCATGTCCTCCACTCCTCCCACTAACAATATGGTACTAAAGAAATTTCACATGCCTCATGCATATATGGGCCTTTGAGATTTTTCTGGAATTATTTAGATATTGAATGGGCTAGGCCCAACAATTCTAACAATCCCCCACCAGATCTCAAAGTCCCATCAAGTTTGCCTGTTCCCAAAACTGTTTATATACCAGTGTTTCGGTGACAATGGACTATGCCTTGAATTGCACCTAGACATTTAAGCTACACTTTTTCACAACTTGGACAATGGACTACGCCTTGAATTGCAAGTTTTGTGTGAACAAGTTTCACTCAAAGCCAACTGATACTTGGTTGCCAATAGGCTACCCCGCGAGTGGAGCATATAAGTCGTACTCCATGGTCCCTTCATGAGCTTACTAGAGATTACCTAAGTCTCATAGACCGCGACTTCCAACAGTCGGGCTCATATAGGTGTGTTCTTTCAAGATGCTCTGTAGGATGGCATCTTCGCTAATTAAAGCCAACATAACAACATTAAGACAAATGCCAACCCGCCATACAGATATCGAGAGTATTACATCTCACATGGAATAGGTTAGGTTATACTCTCATCCAGCTAACCAATAGCTTGTTTTCCCCAGGACCTAATTCACGGGATCTCCGATCACATAGGCTGGGTTACCGCTATGGTGTAACTCACGTGGGTCTCATACCCAGTTCCCTCGATGCATTGTCTATTACACCGTGATAACCCTTTGTAAAAGGATACGCGGAGTTTTAGCCGTTTGGATATAATCCAACGCTATCACTCGGAGTTTCTCAATTTCTGATGAGACTTGATCGTCTTTTCACATGTCTTGAGGACTTCATGTTGTCCTTAGAACTGTTCATCTTGACAATCATTGTTTGATTATCACAGTTCATAAGGATAGCCGGAATCTGCTTTTCAACCACCGGAAGATCCATCAAGAGTTCACGCAACCACTCGCTTCAACGGTGGTTTGTGTCCAGCGATCAATTCTGCTTCCATTGTTGGCGTGTCAAGATAGTACGTTTGCAAGACCTCCACGAGACTGCTCCGCCACCATGAGTGAACACATATCCACTTGTGGCCTTTATCTCATCAGCGTCAGATATCCAATTGGAATCACTATACCCTTCCAACGCTGTTGGGTAACCCGTATAGTGCAAACCAAAGTTTATAGTACCTCTCAAGTAGCGCATTACCCTTTCAAGTGCTCGCCAATGATCATCTCCCTGATTAGAAGTAAACCGGCTCAACTTGCTAACAGCAAACGAGATATCTGGCCTTGTAGCGCTAGCTAGGTATATAAGTGACCCGATGATTTGAGAGTAAGTCAACTGATCTCTAGCAATTCTCTTGTTCTTTCGAAGCACAATGCTAGGATCATAGGGTGTTGGAGAAGTTTTGCAATCAGCAAAGTCAAAGCGATTCAAAACCTTTTCCACATAATGGGATTGTGACAAAGGGTGAGGATATTAGAACAAAACCTGTAAAACTGTAAAACTGTAATATAATTTTAGAGAGTAAAACTGTAATATTAGAGAGTAAAACTGGCGTGCCCTCTTTGCCCATTATATTACAGTTTTACTCTCTAATATTAGAAAGAGGGCACTCCAGTATTAGAGAGTAAAACTGTAATATAATGGGCAAAGAGGGCACGCCAGTTTTTGCTATGGGTTAAAAAATGAGAGCCTATTTGACAACATCCAAAAAACTGTTGGGCTTTTGCTCGTACTGAGCCTGGCCCATCTGACCCTATTGGCCGGTTAAGAGGTAGAGAAGGCCCTGGCTTAGAGCCGAACCCTAGCTGGCGGCGACGGCTGCCGTTCGAGCTCCCCAACGAGCGCGGGGCTGCATGCGCGTTCCCGTGTGGCCGTCGTTCTCGGGTTTTGTTGCGTCGATGTCGCCTATATGGGAAAGTCCCACTCCTCTCTCTTGGCTATCGGTTTTGGCTGAGTTTTTCCCCTTTCCTTCTCACACTCGTGCTCCTGGGGTCACCGCTGTTCCCCGGGGTTTCGGCGCCCTTGCCGCCGGTGTGTACGGCGGTGGTGCTTTCTCTTTCGTCTTTGGTACCCGTAGGCCGCAGGGTGGTCGCCGTGTTGCCGTGCTACTCAGGCCCTTCTCCTCGGCTTGTCCGTGTTGGGGGTGACGGCATCGTATCTCCGATCCATTTCGTCGATGGTGGTACGTAGCACGGCGATCTGTTTTCTAGGTCAGTGCTTGTGCACGCTTTGCCACTGCTTGCTACTTTGCCGACTCGGATTCGGCACTACGTAAGTATTTCAGTTTCTTCCTTTGTGCAGCAGGCCAATCGGTGATTTGGGGACCTATTCGTTTGAATAGGGGCTAACTCCGATTAGGGTATTTGCACTGTTTCTATGGGCTTGTGTTGCTCGATGATGATTGCTTAAATTTGAGGCTTAAATAATCTGTTTATTAAAGGAATCTAGTAAACCTAGATAAGTACTGCTCTTAGCTTTCAATTTGGTGGCTCACTGTTTATGGTTTAGCACCTGGTAGTAAGATAATTGATCAATTTACTGTTGCACTGTTTATTTCCATAAATTGAAGAACTAGTGTGGTTGATTGATCTGGATACTAGTTAGTGCAGTGTGTAATTGTGCTGCTGTTCGGGTCAGTTTGTTGGCTGTTTAAGTGTTGGCCGAATTGTTATATTGATCTTTTATTATCCTGGTGCACACTGCCTTTATTTGCCATTTACATAGAGCAATGATTATCTCTTTTGGGCTTGAGCAGTACTGATCTTTAGTTGCAATTATGAAATTTTCAGATTTAATAACCTGTGATATATTGCCCAAACTATTTGTTGGATGGCTAATTTATTTAGCAACCCATAATTTGCAATCTGAGAGCACTATAGTCATCTTTAACCTGAGCTTTATGCTGGCTGTGTCTCTTTTGTCGGTTGCCATGTTTATTAAGGTGAACTTGATCATGAATTTATTTGCTTCCATGCTTTTATTTGAGGAATTCATGATTTTGTTTATTTGTCATGGCAATATAGTACTTGCTGTATTTTTTGTGAATTATTTATCCGTCTTGCTTAAACTGCATTGTTCACAACAAAAACTTGCTTGGCTAATGGGCTTCATTGAGCTACTCCTACATCCCTAGCAGGTACTTCCGCAGGGTATACTCCCAGCTCTTGCTGGGCACCGTTGCCTCCATCTAAGTCTCGGTCTCGGGATTGGATCTTGTGCCATTCTGTAAACACATATGCTTCTTAACTAGGGATGGTAGAAAAAACCATCGTATCGGGTACCCATGGATACCCGACTCAATGGATATGGGTCACAGATTATACCAATGAGTAATCGAGTTCTCTAAATTATTGGTTTTTGTTCTAGGTTTAATTTTATACCCATGGGTTACCCCATTCAGCCACTGATATGTGGGGTCCATTTTTATTGATATATATACTGAGGAACAAGAACCCTACCTTCTCTCATTCTCCCCCTCCCCGCCCCCATTGAGTTTCGGATACCTATTGGGTGCGAGTATAGGTGTGCGTTTTGTGCCCGTGGCAGATTTCGAGTTTGGGTTTGGGCCAACTATTCGGGTTTTAGGTTCGGATTGGACAGGATTATATCTGGAGATGACCTCGGTGCCTTTCGAACAAATCATTCTTGTCTATTGCTACCTTATTAGTATATATACTTATAAACTTACAATTTGGCGTTTAAAACTAGTTATTAGTATTAAAATGACCCCGACGACCTAAATGATCTGTTTTTTGTATCCGCCCCTGTTAACTATTGTAACACATGACGGCCCATGGCAATGGAACCATAGTTTCTTACTCTCTCATTTTTTTATTTGATGATTTTGACTTTCGAACATGACTTTGACTAGTCGTCTTATTCAAAAAAACTATGCAAATATCATTTACTTTGTTATAATTTGTTTTATCACTAAAAATACTTTAACCATGATTTATATTTTTGTATATTTGCACTGAAGTTTTGAATAAACAAATGGTTAAAGGGGTGTCAGAAGTTTAAGACGCTGAATAAAAAAAAACGGAGGTGGTTCCATTTTTTGTGGGACTTGCGTGGTGGAGGGAGCTCGGGAAGTTGCCTCGCCCTGCCAGCCTTGTACTCCCTCGTGGACATGCCTACGACCAGCGCCGCTCCGGCCAAATCCAAGGTCGCCGTCTGACGTGTGTGTCGTTTCCTTCGGGAGAATTTGATTCGATCCAACGGATGGAGACCGCGCGGGCGCAGGAGCATCTGGGATTTGGGAGGGCGAGTGGAGTGGTGGGCGCCCCCCGCGCACTCGCGCTGGGGATCGCCTGAGATGCTCCCGCGCGCGCGGGGTCAGGTGGGGACGTGGGGCTGGGGGGTGATGGCTGTGTAGGGCGGAGACCACACGACCGCCTTGTGCTTTTGCTGATGGATCACTATTCACTGCCACGAGGGACATTGCTACGGCTGAATTTATTAAGTGGAATGGCTGAGGGGCTCAGATTTCAACCAGTGGAATTTAAACGCTATAATTGCTGCACTCCTGCGTGTGCCTGTTGCTATGAATCGTTCGAGCGTACGACTGAACTAGGTGCGAAAGATAATTCATGTACACAGTAGAAGAGTCGAGCAAAAAACTAGAAAGATGCAAAGTGAGCAGTCCTTACTAGAAGGAACGAGCAAACGAAGATGCAAAGCAAATACTAGCATGTAAATTTCGGATCTATGGCTGATGTTGTCTTCCACCAAAGTGGTCATGTTTACTCGACCAAATCAACAATTGTTTCGTAAGCAGCAGAAAGCAAACTCAACAATAACTGTCGGCCCTCAAATTATATTTACCACAGAGCTGATGTTTATATGCACCAGTCCCTAGATGAGTATACTGGTGCTCGTAATACATACAGAGAACATCATGAGTATTACATAACATAATTCTAGCCCATATGCTCATTAATAGTAATGTCGACAGTCATATATCTCACTACAAAAAAAATCATCAGAGTTTATGGATGTCAACAAAACATAAAGTTAATTTGAGGAAAATGTTTGTGGTTTGGGAAAAGGTTGTACGTACAGGAACTATGAGAGATAATTCTAAAGGAGGCTCATAGCTCTGCAATATCCATACACCTCAGAAGCACCGATCGAGATGTACTTGGATTTAAAGGAAACCTACCGGTAGATCGGGATGAAGAGAGACATCGCTAAACATTTTGCCCTGCGACATATGTCAAAGGGTGAAGATGGAATGCTAGAAGCCAGCCGAACTGTTCCAGCCGTTGAAATCCCAAAATTGGAGTGGGAAAAGATAGGAATGGATTTCATCATCGGTTTACCAACAACCCAGTCTAAGAATGATTCCATAATTCCAGTGAAGACTCCTGATCGAGGTGTGATCTTCTAATAAAATTATTAGAGGTGTGACATTCTAATAAAATTATTAGGTGTCCCAAGTTTTATTAAAAAAAACAAAATTTCAATCGATTTATTATAAATTTTAGATAAAAATTCCTAAATTTTGAAGCAATTATTTCCATATGAAAAAATATTGTATTAATTATTTCAATTACAATTTACAAAATTCCAATTTTACGATTTCAATTACAAAAGCTTTTCCTCTCTTCCCCTCTCTCTCGACCCTGCTTTATCAGAACCCTAACTATCTCGCTCGACTGAAACCCTAAAACCCCCTGGTTGAGTCGGTCGTTCATCTCCTTCCTTGATCGAAACCCTAACCTTCCTCGACCAAGCCCAAACTTGTGTCCCGATTAAAACCCTAGCATCCTCCAAGCAAGATTTCTCTGCCCCTGTCGGGGATTAGATCACGGCCCATAGCCATGGCCCACTCCCTGACGGCCCAATCGAATAGCCTACGGGGCCCGGCTCCTGGAAGGTTCTATCGAGCCCATGTGCATCCCGCCTAATGACCTCTTGGGTCGACACGGTGCGTAGCGGCCTAGGATTCGTGTTTGAGTCCTACTCGAACAAGAGTTACTGCAGCTACGTGAAGACCGGACGTTGGTTTCCGGATTGGAATAGGAGTCGTGATCCCCAAGACTAGGAGTATGCCTTATCTACCTCGGGATATATTTGGCATGTATGAGTTAGATTACGTACTCGTAGTTAGCCCGCCCGATATTCCTTCTAGAGGTCGGTTTGCTCAAGACTATATAAACAAAGGCCCTACGGCGTGTAGAGGGCTCTGCACCTTTGGATCTTCGCATTATTGCTTCCTCAGACACCATAATCTCGCCGAGACTTGTTCGTCTCGCCGAGCCACCTCTTGTATTCATCTCTGATATATAAGAAAGGCTGGACGTAGGGCTATTATCTCTCCCGAGAGGCCTGAACCAGGATAAAAACCCCGTCTCCCTGCTCGTTGTTGTTCGTGGTTGTTCGGCGTGTCTCCTATCTCAATCTTAAAGAACCTTAGCGACTTGAGATCGTTATCTCAACCGTCGACAGCCCCTCTCCTCGACTTAAATCCAAATCGATCAACCCTTCCTTGCAGCTTGGCCGAACCATGTCCTTCTTTGGCTGACCTTTGTCCAATGACTGGAACCCTAAATCCGGTTAACCTTCTTTGTAACCCTCGCGCGGTCGAACGTCTGTCCCTCTCAGCCGACACCCTTTGGAACCCTATCTCTTCCCCCTGGCTGGCTGAACAACTACTTCTCTCTATCGTGTCGATATCTCTAAAAACTCTTCGGCTAGCCCTCCCTTGCCGAGGCAGTCATCCACCTATGTTCAATTGGACTCATGCCTGATCCAATCCCCTTTCCCTTTCCCTTGTTGATTTGGTCTCCAAGAACCAAACCTGGCCTAACTCCGGAGTCAGTATCGTTGATAACTCCTTAAGTCGTCCCTAATCCTAATTGAATCTAACCCTAACCCAATTGGGCCCAAATCATGGGTTGTACCTCCATGGTCACCTTGCCAATTTTATCTCCAATCCTCTGCGTATATATATAAATACCCAGCAAAACCCTAGCCTTGCCCCCACTGCTGAGTGTGTGTGAGAGGCTGCGAGGGATTTAATCCTCTCTCAATCCCACGGTTGGGAAGAAACGCAAACCAACACTGTTCATCATATACGGTGTTCATTCTCAAATTCCTATCTTCTAAACTACAGGCCCAAATTACTCCAAATTAATTTTTCAATTATCCTTTTGATCTATTTTACCTACCGTATTAAATTGGTATTTTTCAAAATTTTCCCTACAGCGGTCGCTTCGCGTGCGCCTCGTTATGCATGCAGTCATCGCCGACTTCGCTGAGCGAGCGTCTATCGATGCTGTGGAAGGGAAAAATATTTCGGTCTGAGGTTGCTTAGATTTTATACGTGTTTTGAAGACCGAGGCATTATCGCCAGTAACTTGTTTAGTATTATTATTAAAATATATTTGCTATAAACATTTGTTTGTATCTTGTTTTGCGTGTAGACCATACCGGTATTTTTACCAAAGTCTCGTGATCAAACCTAAGGATTTTATATCCATCAAGGTGTCGTCCATGAAGAGAGTTCACCGGCTTAGAGTTAGCAGGAAATTGGCGCCTTAATACAACAAGCCCTTCAAAGTCTCAGCTAGACATGGCGAGGTAGCCTACCAATTGGAATTGCCTGCACAACTTATGGATGTTTATGATGTTTTTCAGGTGTCTCAATTAAAGAAGTGCATAATAGTTCTGAAATAGCAACTTCCTATGGCTCAGTTAGATTTACAACAAGACCTCACGCATAAGGAGTACCCCGTCAAGATTATGGACGAGGCAGTTCATCAAACTCGAAGACAATCCATCAAGTTTTACAAGGTTCACTATACCGAGGAAGAAGCTATTTGGGAAAGAGAAGATCTAAAGGCCGAATTTCTCGAGGAGGAGGTTAAGGGGGATATGTTTGTAACATCTCAATTTTTACATGGTAAAAATTTAGCTATCATTTAAAAATAAAATAAAAACAAAGTATTTCAAAATATTTTCAAAAAAATAAATTTAATTTATAGCAGACTATATCCTCTCGGGTCTAATTAAATCCTGCAAATTTCATTTCCTTCTATCTTGTTTTCTCACGGACGCTCCGCGCCGAGGAAATTGGCTATTTGCCACTCCGTTCGTATGGCTTCGTAAATTTGCCATCCTCAACATGGACTTCTAAAATTGCCACTCAGCTCGTTGACACCTTGTTTAGTCTGCCATTTTTTCATTCTTATTCGTTTTTTATTTCTTTTACCATTTTCAGGCATGTGAAAGGACTACAATGCCCCTGCCTAAACAATACTACCTGATTGCATCTCTCGTCTCGCGTCTGTACTCCTCCCGCACCACCGTCTCCCGTGCGTTGGCGCGCCAGCCGCTGCCTCCCGTCTCATGCTGCTGCTAGGCCGCCCCGCCACCCGCCACCGCCATCTCCAACGCGTCGCTCGCCGTCTCCCGGGCGCCGTCTCCCGTGCGCCACCCGCCACATCAAAGGGTTATATCGATCTCTGATTAAAACTCTGATTATCTTATCTACATGATGGGCACGTGTGGCTTACAAGTTTTTATCAGAGCATAGAGCTTTATCAGAGGGCGGCTAGGTGAGCGGCGCAACCAGCCAGAGAGCGCGGGCGCGAGCAGCCAGACCAATTAGATAATAGCTAGCGGCATTCTTGTCTTTTCACTGGTTTATTAATTGGAAAAGAAAAAGGAAACCAATAAAAGGAGGGAAATGGCAGACTAAACAAGGTGTAAATAAGCTGAGTGGCAATTTTACGAAGTTTATGTTAAGGGTGGCAAATTTGCGAAGCCACACGAAGGAAATGGCGAATAGCTAATTTTCTCCTAGGCGCCCCCGTCGGACACCGTGCAACCGTCCGATCCATCGTAAATCTCTTACGCTGCGCGCTTACCAGATAAAAAGGCGCCCTTTGGGCCTCAAAAGAAATCATGCGTCGTTGCCTCCGCCTCCCAAAAAAAGCGCGCCTCAGGCAGAAGCTGCCACGTGTGGTCCCACCAAAAAGGCTTGCGGGATCTCCTGCATCGAATTTAATTTGTCTGCAACATGTGTGGTTAAAAAAAGAGGTGCGTAGCAGTGCACGAGCTAGCTATCGGGATAAAAAGATTGTAGCAACAGGATGGCCCCATTTAATAAACATAAAAATCTACGGATGAAACTTGAGAATACGACGATAAAACTTGAGAAGATAATGATGATGTTTGAAAATCTGTTGATGAAACTTGACAACTTATGAACCAAATTTAAAAGGCGGACGCCAGTGTTCGGACGTCCGGTCAGAGCGCGTTGGATCAGACGCATTCGGCCGTCGGATCATCTGCAGCACGCGCATCCGAGCATAGCCCCGCCCGCATATGCACGAGACGCAGCAAGGTGGGCGTTGGCTAGATGTGCATATGATAATTTTTCAATTAAACTTTTGATTTTTGTATAAAATTCAAACAGTATTCAAAATGCATGGAATAAATTTCATAATTATTCTAAAATTGAGGGCAGCCCATTTTAAATACTTTTTTATTTTATTTTATTTTTTATTTTTTTAATTTTTTTTGATGTGAACCTAGAATAACCCACTTATGAAACTTGATAGGTATACTCGTGAAAGTTGGGCATGTGCTGATGAACCTTGGCCCACATATTAATGAATGCGAACGCCATATGAAACCTGATGAAATTTGGATGTAACCTGATGCAACTTGAATGAAAGTTGTTAAAACTTGATGAAACTTGGATTAAACCTGATGAAATTTGAAGAAACATGGATGAAACCTGTTGAAACTTGATGAAACTTGGATTAAACCTAATAAAATTTGATAGTTTCGGCAAGTTTAACGAGTATGAAATCCAAGTTTCAGTACGCGAAACCCAAATTTCACCAGGTAAGATTGAAGTTTCAATAATTTGAGAACCTACCGATGAAACTTGAGAATTTATTGATGAAACTTGATGATCTAGTAATGAAATTTGAGAAAACCCGGTCAAAATTTTTATGGCAACATACGTCTTGTTTTGTTCGTAAAAATATGAGGAACACGTTGGTGTAAACGGTTGGTGGATTAGAGCACCCAGTCAAAATTTATGGCCATCGAAAAAAAAATGCTTGTGGGATCCACCCCCACATGGCTGCAGCGTGCCCCACCGCGCGTGATTGTGTTCGCCTCACGCGGGCCGTCTAGCGTCTACGCACGTACGGACGTATGGCCGGTAGCCTTTTCAAATTTGAAAATGTACGAATAAAACTTAAGAAGTTAGTAATGAAACTTAAAGAAACGTCCGATGGATTGAACGACTGATGTCAGCCTAAAAAACATAGGGAACAACGAATGAAAACTTGACAACATACTACTTTTTTTTTTGAAAAAGGGGCAGGAGAACTGCCGTCCTATTTCATTGATTAGTAGGAGAAAATAAAATAAAAAAGCCGTGCAAGCACGGAGTACAACCACAGCGCTCTGCTGCAACCCTGGCTAAAGCCAGGCACACCTCCAACCAACGCCGGACACAACACCACAGGGGAGAGAGAAGTGAAAGCAGCCCCACCGCTGCCACCTAAGCCACAGGCCAAACAAAGAGAGAGATACAGATGAGGGAGAAGGGGAACACCACCAACATTCACACAACAACAAACGACTCCTAGAACAGTAGACCCAGCGAAAACCCAAAGCGCGTCGTACAACCTGAAGTTTGACATTAGCAAAACGCAAAGTTTCACCACACAAAACTAAGTTTCGCTCCATTGAAAGCCAATTTTCATCCCGAGTAAAGCGAGGTTTTTGCACGTATAAACCGAAGTCTGCCATCAAACAAAACTTTCCCAAAAAAAAACTTCAAAAAGCTAACACAAAAATGTAGGTTTCACTTGATGAAAACTGAGGTTTTACATAAACAAACGTTACAAACCTCAGGTTTTACACAATATAAAACTAAGTTTTGCACCATGCGCGAAGGAGATGGGGGAGCGAACAACCTCTACATGAAAAATGGGATGGGGGACGCTACGCACCTCTCCCCCCTTGCGGCAGCGGAATCCGGTCGCCGGTGCCGACGCTGTCGCCGTCGCCGAAACGCCTGGGACGGCGACGCGAATGGAGAGTTCTCGAGGGTGTGTGTGATACTGTCGGAATGGGCTTGCAACACAGGGTGTGTGTGGAACTGTCGGATGAAACCTGGGCCGGCGTCGATGTGGGCTCTCCCACCACCCCGCGAGAGGATGAGCCCAAGGCGCACGAGAGTCCGAGAATTTTTTACTGTACTAGCTTTAATTTAATTCGAAATTAAAAAAATAATTTTCTGTTTAATAAAATTAAAAAAATAGCCTCCCGCCGCCCGCTGATCGGGCGTTAAATTTGAAACGCCTGATGGACGGGAGATCTATTATATATCGCCCATGAATTAGGCGACGTATAGATAACGCCCGTCCGGCGGGCGTTATTTAAATATCGCCCGTTCAGCGGGCGTTTAATATGGAGCGCCTGTCCAGTGGGCGCTTCATAATTGGCGCCCGAATCCGTGGGCGCTTTATATCTCGATGGCCCCCTCTTTGCCTCCTCCTACCACTGCCATCAATTCCTGCCTGGGAAAAATTGGTCGATTAATATGGAGATTGAGAAAGTATGTCGCAATGCAGGTTTTAGGTCGTTTCATACCCTATCTAGGGCGTTTTCCATTCTGTTATTTGATTCCCTCATTTTTTTCACATTATCAAATACGGTACCGTTATGACATTATAATTATTTGATTAATTTGTTAACTCCGTTCAATTAAGTAGAAAAATAAAAAGAAGTAAATAATAGTAAAATTCGAGATGATGATTAGTTTTTTCTGTCGGAGCAAATAAACGGTTTATGGTTTTAGAGAACCGAAGATTAAATAATAAAAATTTGGATTACATGATACAAACAATGGCACGCATGATGCATAAAACAATCTACCATAGTAGTGCATCATAACTAAACTTACATGCCTTAGGAGATTAAAAAGCATAGTTGTCATACACGATAATAATACTCTTTGGTGCGGTGGGGGTATTTTCCTTCATAACGCACTAGGTCCTGCTTCACGGCTCTAGCAAGCTCTCTCGCTTTACGGCGCAGTCGCCTCACGCTCCTTGAAGCGCCATTGTCGGTCACCTCGGCGTGCTCAAACTCTTCTCTCGCTTGCTTGTTTCTTTCTTCACGGAGGGCATCTTGCCACCGTTCCTCGGCCCTGGCCCTGCGCTCCGCCCCTTTCCGGTGCATCTGCCGCTCCATATCGGGAGTTTGCTCGGCGTCCAAGTATTGAATAAACTCACATAATGGAGGCTAAAAAGATCGAGGTTAGCATCTGCGTGTATATGTTCGTTAGAGAAGAAATAAGTAAGAAGTGACTTACGTGGTACTTTGCCCTCCTCTCCATGTCCATTGCTCGATCAGACGCATAGTTCGCGACTTCAATATCTTCTCCCGACGTATAGGAAAAGTCTTGGGACTTCCTCAAAACACAAAGACTGCCGCATAGACACATTGGCCGTTGAACACCTTCCGGGACAGATTCATGGAGAGACTCCCTTGGTGGCGATGGGAACTTCATATGACTGTCTTGCGAAGTGAAGTACTTAGAATAGAAGAGTTGCTGAGCACTGAGCAGCACGAATGTGTAAGCGCAGGTGAGCACCGTGCAGCGCAAATGGTGTGCAGAGAAACGAGGATCACTCCTCCTTATATAGCCGAGTGTGTGATTAAATCATCATTAGCATGTAATTTATTAATAGCTAATTACTTTGTTAGTAAATTAAACGCATGTTTAACGAGACATGACATGACATGACATGATTTGGCGAAGCGGCGAATGACGGCAAATGACCACCAAGCGATCGGCCTTTTACGCATGCGAAATTACCGATTCCTAAGACGCACTTCAAGACAAGCGAGGCACGCACTTCAAAGCGAAGAATCCAAAGCGTAGGCGGAGCCGAGGCGTCTTGTGAGGAAGAAAGAAACAAGGTTGTTTTATGCATCATCGTGCCATGACTTGTATCACGTTAATCAATTTGTTTTAATATTTAAGCATCGGTTACGAAAAACAATAAAATTTCCTTTGTGAAGATACGGTTCTTGTGCAAATAACGAGTGTTTCAAAGCGAGATATGTATTACTGGTGTTAGTGCGGTGCGAGATTAAGTGGGCACGGTGCGCTATTTAAAGGACATTGGATTCATAGCGAGGTGTAGGCGAGGCGCTTTTCAAACTTTGTGTGAGCGGTTTTACCTCTTTATCTTTGTCACATCGCTTGGTGAAATAGTGCGATTCAATCCTGTTGCTACTCGTGATGTTATTTCAATGTCTATTGCGGTGTCCACCGACGGAGAGAGAAAGGGTGGGATTAACAATCTTGGCGTGACTAGTCAATTTCACGAGCGATGGCGTGAATTATTGCCGTAAAATTATTTAATATTCATTGCTTGAGCGATTGCGATGTGGTACTCCTTCCATCTATAAATACCGTGCCTCCGTAAGCTTGAACCGCGAAACTAAACTACACCATGGCAAGTCGGGTCTTTCGTCCGTCCTTTCATTCCTGATACTTGATGGGAGTCATTTGGCCTAGGGGAGCATGCTCGTCCTTCGCATCGACATCGTGTCTTTGGACTCGACGGCGGAGAGATGGTCCAGCCCTCCTCAGAGATCAAAGTTGTGCTTCAATTTGGCTATGGCCGAAATGCCAGTGTGGTAACCCTGCCGTTGTGCAGTGGTTCAACCATGTCCATGAAGGCTTCACCGGTCGTAGATTCTACCGGTGCCCTGACTACAACGTAAGTATCGTCCTTATTTTCTCTCATTAATCTCGTGCTCCACTAAGTGTATGAAGTGAACTCACAGATTCCAGATGTTACCTGTGGATGGACTATGTGGATGGATGACCCTTACCCGAGTGTCGTATATTTTTACATCGCAAGCCTTCACGCGAAGATAGATCGCTTGAAGAGCAGGTTCCGTGCACTACAGCCATCTGCACAGCAGACAATTCATCAGCGCCCTCAAAGGCGTCGCCAACAGCCGCCGGCGAACGCGGAGCCGTCAAACCGCATGGTTCTCGATCAACAGTACATCCCAACTCGTGTTTGTAGTGACACCACATGCCTCTGTGGATGCCATTACCCCCGCACACCGAACGCAGAAGTTCTCCGGCGAAGATCGGTCATGCAGCATCAATATCCAGGGTACTTTGACACTGGCGTGGGGCGACTTCTCAATGTTCAGCGACGTGGTGTTCATGTGAATGCCACAATCCTTTTACACGACCATGGCCATGCATGTAAAATAGTAGGTATTCCAGGGAGTGACGACCGTACGCTACAATTGTTGTATGATTGGTGTTGATGCGACTTATTACGTAAATGTTCCATGAGTTCAATTGCGATGTGTTTTTCGATAATAGAAAATTTGAAGGCATTTTGGCATTCGAAATTTGTTTAGACAAAAAAGATGAAAAAATTCGTCGTTGCACCATTTTTTTACGTTCTGCTGCTGCGCTACCGTGTCTGACGGAACCTCGTCATCGGCGTTAAGCGTTGCGCAGTGCAATCGGCGTGGGCAAAATAACATAAACAACATAATAACAACACGATATGTATATGTTACAAAGTAGCGGTGCTAACAACACACAAAAGGTATGGACTAACAAAGATCCTACGCACGCCCCCTCTTAGGCTTCACGCCCCTAATAGAACCATCAGCTCGAGGCTTGCGCGCACGTCCGAGTGTAAACGGAAAAGTGAAGCGGTCCGGCCCCGACGCCCCGCTGCGGTCGAGGTCGTGGAGTGCAGCGTCGCATGCTCGCCGCTGCGGCAATTGCGAGACGACGGGGTGCCTCGGACAAGCTGTGGCGACCCTATCTCTGGTGACTCGAAGAAGTAGTCCGAGTACTCTGATGCGCGGTGGCTCGACGAGAGGGTGTAATGCATCTACGTGCGGCATCTGGGCTGTCCCAAGTCGTCTGTCGCAGGAGCTGCAATGTATTTGTTTGTAAGCATCATCACATATCGACTATCAACAATAAAAACAGGACAACTAACCATCAAATGAGGCGCGATGGGTGGCCTCAACGACCCGTGAAGCGTAGAGGCCGTCTGAGTGGGCGACCCGACGCGTCGGCGATGGGGCCGGATTGGGCGCGAAACCCTCCGGATGACCCGCACGCCCCGAGGGGCGAGGCGGCGCTGAAACCCTCCGGACGACCCGGGCACGTCCTGAGGGGGTCGGAAAGACCCCTGGAAGGCAACCGATGCCCCTGGGACACTCGGTGCTGGAGCCCGAGGACGCTGGCTGACTGCACGCGACGTATATTTTATTATTATGATTCATATGTGCATGTTGAAGGAAAAAAATAATTTTGCATTACTATACCGAGAGCGAAGTGCTGGGGCGGCTATAGGTACAGGAGCGAGGGCGCCTGGATCGGCGCAACAGGACGACAACCGAATAGCTCGCGTGGTCTTCTCGTAAATCCTCCTGAAGGTGTCAAAGACCTCGCTCGCCGTCATCTGAATACCCCCCTGAATGCGCTACATGGCATGCCGTGCTTCTATGTTGGACTGTCGTACGAGGTCTTGCTGTTGAACAATGATCGAAAACATGACATCCCATAGAAATGTAAGTTTTATAATCTGAGACAAACTAATAATTATCCGTGCGAGATAGAAAGGTTACCGCTTGATATGCGCACTGTCGGTGGTCTTGAGGGTGCGATGTCGGAGGCGTTAGCTCGTGCACGATCTCCTCGAGGCGTGTATCCAACACGAGTGCGTGTAGCGGTGCGTACCACCGTGAATCTGGCGTCGACGCGTCTTTGTCGTCGTACTCCGGTCCTCATCGACGAGATCCTCGATGCTAGTTCCCCATCGTTCCACCCATGGGACCATCGTAGGACCCCAAATAGCGCGGCACTCGGCCTCGTCGGTGACCCTACATCATTATTAAATCCTTAGACCATGCCACTATCAAATAATCAACAATTGTTAAGAAAACATGTGTATCGAGCGTCTTTGGTGAGCGTGGCGGGAAGCGGTGTGCCGACCGGTAGAAGCTGCTGTAGGAGCCCAGGCGGCGCATCACCACATGCGGTGAGTACTCCTCGACAAAGATGTCGAAAATCTGGCTTCCTCGTAAGCCGATACGGAGTCATCTTGTCTGAGCGACGACAGGCCAAGAGGTGCACGAGCCTCGACGAGGTCGTGCCGGTAGGGCGTCCACTCGAAGTCGTGGTCCTGCAGCTCGTCCAGCATCCGGACGTAGTCCGGGTAGTCCCTATGGGGCGTGACGTGAGCCCACGTCGGTTGCAAAATTGGTAAAATTGTGAAATTACAGCATTTCAATAAGATTTACTCGGACAAATCGAAAGTGTTGTTATTTCATTACCCGTCGGCGAAACCACAGAAACCCCATCGTAGGCCTATCCTCCTCGGTCTCGTGGTAGTAAACGCCGCCGTACACACTGTGATCCATGAGAGGTCGACCGACGGTGATCCTCTCATACGACCACAACTGAAGCAGCAGTGGACAGCCTGTGATCAACGGCTCCGCCTCCTCCGTCTTGTAGACGCAGTCGCATAGGCCCCTGTAGGTAGCTGCAAGCACCGCAGAGGCCCAACTGTACGCGGGTACCTGGTCTCCCTGCGAGTCGGTGATCGCCTGCGAGTCGGTGATCGCCTGCGCGTACGGAAGAAGAAACTTGTCCACCGCATTCCCAGACGTGTTGCAAAACAACACGTACTCGAACAGCCAAAGCAGGTAGGCCTCGAGGTGTCTAGACACCGTAGCCTCGTCTGCCTCCGGGTGGATGGTCTCCGCCTATTAAAAAGTTTCAAAATGTATTATGCATGACGTCATTTGGTTAAAAAAATATAATTTTCAATTTTCTTACCGTAAACTGTAGTATCCACCTCTTCGTTGGCCCGTGCGTCTCCGAATTTGGAATGGGCACGTAGTTCGGGAACCGGTCTCGCTGGATATTCGCGTCTGGGGCCATCGGCTCGGCCGCCAAAGTGGCGACACGTCCTGACCACCACTGGGTCACCCGCAGGAAGTCCTAGTATATAGGACACATCACAGTAGGGTGGGGCGACCTCACCATAGGGCAGGTGGAAGGTGTGGATCTCTGGTCTCTACCGGTCGACGAGAGCTGCATGCAGATACCGGTCGAAGCGAACGCGTCTGCTGAAGCCGACGCGAACGACTGTCGCTCCTCGAAATTTGTCGCCCAAACATCCGCACTGCGGGAGCAAGCCGGCAAGGCGTAACTGCATGTCCATAATAAATAAGATGTCGTAATCTTTCATTGAGAAATATACAATTTTATGTTCTCACTTTGTGAACCCGGTGAGGCGTCGGCGGTCAATGACTCGCCGGTACTCTAGGGACGAAAAGGTGGAGTAGCGTTCCTCAACGGCACTCCTACGCGACCAATGCCTTAGATCCACAGAGGGATCCAAAAGGCGATCGACCTGCTGTCCGCCACCCTCGTCCGCCATGCTGAAGCACCTGAAATGTACGGATCAATATAAAAAGTAA
The DNA here is from genome assembly GCA_036346415.1 of Raddia guianensis. Taxonomy (NCBI): domain Eukaryota; kingdom Viridiplantae; phylum Streptophyta; class Magnoliopsida; order Poales; family Poaceae; genus Raddia; species Raddia guianensis. The sequence continues at coordinate 35,084,246 of CM070539.1, forward strand.
TTACGGATTATCATACTTCAAAATAGCAAAGATTTCTCATTTTATGTAGTACATGTCTGTGATGAATATAGCATTATTGTAATACATGGTACGAAGTAAATATAGCAAAGATTCCTCATCGTATATACTACATGTCTGCGACGAATATAGCATTATTACAATACATGGTACGAAGTATAAGCGAAATGTTATGTCGTTATTACATGACATCCACGAATATAAATATTACAAATTTCGCCGCATTACATTACATGTCCAGTCAACGAAAAGGACGTCGACCGTCGTGTCCTGACCCTGAAGGTCCAGCCTCCAAATCATACATTCCACCACTGGGATTCTTACAGTTGACGTACGTGTGACCGACCTCATTGCACCTGCTGCATATCTTCACGGGACGCCCTGCCTCCGACTGATCCATGTCATTTCTAATACGTCGATGCACTCGGCGTCCTAAGTTGCATTTCAGCATGTTCCTATCCGGGACATGCCTACAGTTTGGCGTCGGTGGATCAGTGAATGACCCGTACATACCGTACCCACATATCTCAGCATGCCAAGTGTGCAGTATAGCTTCTTTCCTGTAATACTGGGAAACATAATTGTACGTTGACTGATTTGTCATCGATGTCGCTGCAAGTACATGAGAGCAAGGCTTATGTAAAAGTTTCAGCTTACGACACGCGCACTTGCATTGATCATCAGCAAGAATGCACTCTTATCTGTTCCTCTGACGTTTACGCCCAAGCCGAGCCCTATCCATGCAGTGAACTTCATACCTCAGCTCGTCCATACCTATTGCGTGAGGTGAGTGTAGCTGTGCCTTCTTAACCTTTTCAATGATGTACTTTGTCACAACCCCAGAAAAGAACAACCGATTGTCAGACATGACAATTGAGGCTGCTTGATACCGGTCCATGAAATACTTGCATGTTGGTGCGAATCCCTCGACAATTGCTCTGACGGCGATTGCCACTGGTCCCTCTCATGACCCCGCTTGTATACCTCCGCCAAGTTTGTCGTCATGATCCCGTATCACGACCTTACGAATCATACAAACAATGCCCACTTCTCTTTGGACGGTCTTCAATCCATTCGTAAAAGTTTGTAATTCTTACATTCCTCACGTTCCCGGCCTCCCTAGTATGCTTCAGAGTCACTCGTCCAACGCCCCGCCAAAGCCGATTGAACTTACACTGCTGATTTTGCTTACACAACCGCTTAAACAGATTCATTAAGTGCTTACTCTTGAACTGACTAAAGAAATTGACACCCATGTGTCTCATGCACCACCGGGTATGAATGTCCGGCCACTGAGCGGCTCGATAGTCTGACCGAAACTTAATTTCTTCGATCGTCGCCAACAACCCAAGATGTCTATCATGAATGATACAAACATCTGGTCTGCCAACAACAACCGCATGCTTCACCCTCTCTAAGAACCAGTACCAGCTCTCAGTATTCTCACCTTCCACGAAAGCAAATGCCACCGGTAAAATCTGGTTGTTGCCGTCAACGGCAATTGCAGTCAGGATTTGACCCTTATACTTGCCAGTTAGGAATGTTCCGTCAACACATAGAACTGGAGGACAATTTTGAAATCCCCTGATGCACTGCCCCAAAGCAAAGAAAACCATTGCAGAGCGAACTTTCCAATATCATCGCCCTGTGCCTCCACCTCTTTGTAATCATAATATGTCCCCACATTTCTCCTAGCTATGGCCGCCAACAGGGATGACATATTTGCATAAGATGCTTCATATGTCCCAAACCTCATCTCTAATGCCTTTTGCTTTTGCCCTCAGCGATTGCATACGAAATGGTGTACTGAAATTGTTCCTCCATGGCTCGAATGATAGACCGAGGCTCGTAATTCACGCTCTCTGCTATTTGATTCTGCATTATCTGCGCAACCATTGTCGATGTTAGATTTACGTGCTATACATCTTACATCACCACCGTACAATTGTGCTCCCTCACTATTGAACAAACCCAGTACTCTACCCACTTTCCTTTAAAGGCATGCACACGCCAAGGACAACCAGGGACAACACACATCACATCGTACACACTTCGGCTAGACTTCACAACTCTGAATTCTCTCATAAGTGATAATGCCCAAATCTTCACGGCTATCAGCAATTCTTCCTTCGAGGGGTATGTCGCTCCTTGTGTCACCTCGTTCTGGTGGTATTCCCAGGCTGTTTGAGTGCCTTCTCGGATAGATAGCTCTGCAAAGTTCGATGAGTTCCACTCGACCGGCACGACATTTTGAAACTCACCGGGACTCTCATCGTCTGACACATCTTCCTCAGGGACTTGCTCGTGCTCGGCATCCTCGGCCTCCATCTCCGCAACTATAGCTTCAATATGCTCCCCCTCATCTGCGGCACCTGTTGGTTCCTCTGTTGTTTGTTGCTCACTACATCCCTCCCCTGCCTCCTCCAGCTCCTCCACCTCTTCCTGCACCACATGCTCAGTGTCGTCACCATCTTCCTGCACCTCTTCCTGCAGTGCTCCTTCGACAGGTTCATGCAACGTTTCTGCATTTTGTTCCCTACATTTCGCCTGAACAAGAAGTGCTTGTGGCAGTCCTCGTTCAGTGGCGATCTCGACATAACGCCTCCAGCCTCGAGTTGCCTTTATCGGTAACAACTCCCAATAAAGTCTTTCCGTTGAACGGCTAGCAACAGCGCTGATATCCAGACCATATTCTTCGGAGTTAATTTTGAGCGTCCTTATGACCAATTTTCAAGCCTCGCTAACGTTCTCTCCGTGGGTCTAGATATTCCCAACATCACCGTTGGAGCGAAGATAAGTCTACCTGTTTGGACCAAAATTGATATCCCCTTGTCCGTAATAAACATTAAAATATTTTCTGTCTGCCATTCACCCTGTAAAATAAGCCATGAACTACTAATAAATTTTCTTTACTTCCGTACTCACAAAAACATCTTAAACATTTATCGCTTTTAATCCTTTGTACTATGCATTAGACCTACGTGTATTATGCTTCATATAAATCGAGTCTGCTACTACCCTAACGACAGGCCTACACATGTTATCAGAATTTATAAACCCTAAGCGTAAACTGTAAAAAAATAAATATACGCACTAAATCAACGTATTACCCTACCTTATAACCCTAGTTATAACACTAAATATAGTCTAATATTGCTAATTTTTATCGGAACCTAATCGCTAAACGAAATATTCAATTTATCATGTGGCATATTGCTAACCTACCTTGTTTTCAAATATTACGAAATAATAATACAAAAGAGTTTAAAAATTACCTTTTCTTTTTTCTCCTCTTCTCCCTCTCCTTTTCCTCTCCTCCTCCTCCTCCTCTCCTCCCTCTCTTTCTTCTCTCCTCCTCCTCTTTCTCCTCTCCTCTCTGCTCTCTCTGCCCTGGGGAAATGAAATGAATCTTGTGGCGTCTGGCCGGACGCCATGAGGGAAAAGGGCAATTTAGCGCCCGTCCACCGGGCGATAAATACCCGCGCCACTTTAAATGCCCGACGAACAGGCGGTTTTTATGCGACAGTGAATAAAACGCCCGACGAACGGGCGATTATTACCGCAACTGTACCGCGAGCCGTTGGAGCTATTAAACGCCCGTTGGTTGGCGTTAATAACTATCTTGGTTTTATAAACGCCCGTTGAGCAGGCGATTAATATATAGCGCTTTGATCACGGGCGCCGGGAGGCTATTTTTTTAATTTTATTAAACGGGAAATTATTTTTTTAATTTCGAATTAAATTAAAGTCAAAACAATATTTAATTCAGAGTCCGATCTGTCGGATGAGCGACCACTGACCAGAAGTGTTTTCGTTTCTCTTTTTATTATTATCTTTCTTTTCTCTAACATGTTCGGAGTGGCCGGTTGAACGGATAAGAATAAGCTAAGCCGGCCTTTCGGCCCAACCACCCAGCCGGCCCATCCACCGCTCCCCTTCCCTCCATCTCTCTCTCTCACTGCTAGCCGACCCCACTCGTCTGTCATTCCCTTCCTCTCCTCCTCCTTTCCTTCTCCCCCTTCCCCTGCTGTTCCATCGGGAAATTTACCCCCACGCCACTCAATTCGCACGCCTGGCTCTGTATGCCATTACTTTTGTCGACCTTCACCCGAATGCCACCGGACGTGCGAATTGATTTTCTCTATGCCATTTTGGCTATCTTTTTTCCATTTTAGCCCCTCTCTTGCAGTCTTGCTATTTTTCTTTTCATTTTAGCCCCTCTCCCTTCCTGGCCGCCTACTCTGCCTCCGTCGTCGCCCACTACGGTCACGACCTCCTCCCCGACCATCACCGTCTCCCGCCTCCGTAGGGGAAGACCAGCGGGAGCGGTGTCCAGGCGGTCGACGTCCTCGGGCCCGAGCAGAATCGACTGGCGGTATGGGACGAGGAAGCGGAACGGGCGGGCAGGGCGAAGGTGGGAGACGGCGGTGGTGTAGGCGCGGCGGTCGGGGAGGAGGCCGTGGCCGGAGTGGGCGTAGGGCGGCGACGGAGGAGGAGTAGGCGGCGATGGAGGCGACCAGGAGAGGGATAGGGGCTAAAATGAAAAAGGAAAATAGTAAGAGAGGGGCTAAAATGGAAAAAAGATAGCCAAAATGGCATAGAGGAAATCAATTCGCACATCCGGTGGCATTTGGGTGAAGGTCGACGAAAGTAATGGCATACAGAGCCAGACGTGCGAATTGAGTGGCGTGTGGGTAAATTTCCCTGTTCCATCCCGCCGGCGCGGCGGCGTCCATCCCGCGCCGCACCTGGACGCGTGCCCGTCCAGATGCCCTCGCCGCATCGACGCCAGCTCCATCCCGCGCCGAATCCCGGTGATTGCGCGCTGCTGCGTCCCTCTTCTTTCCTTTCTTCCCCCTCTCCCTTTCCATTTCGCCGGCGAAATCAAACCCGCCGCTCCCCTTCCATAATTCGGCCGCCCCCTTCCCTGATCCTTGGCGGCGCGCCCCCTATTTAAATCCCGGCCAACCGCGGTGTAGACGCCCACCTCCATTTCCCCCCCTCTGCAGCCAAACCGTCCAATTTCGCCGTCGTCGCCGCCTTGGAGCTCGTCGCCGTCGCTGTAGGGTGAGGCTCCACCTCCTTCCCTCTCCCTTCCGCTTCCCCTCTCGCCGATGGACATCGCCCCGCCTCCGCCATCGATGCCTGCCACCAGAGCACCGCTGCGCTACCAAGCCAAGCCGCCCCGAGCAAGACCGCCGCTAGCCATGAGAACCACGTCATTGGCCCCGAGCAAGGACGCTCTCCCCCGCCAACCTTGCTGCACCGCCCAACTCCGGCGAAGGGAACCTCCCGAACCGCCGGCGCCACCCTATTTGCCCTAAGCCGCTGACCCATGGGCCCCATCCGTCAGCTAGCTAGGGAGCGACTAGCGAGCCAGACCAAGCCAGGCGTGAGCTGCACGCAGGCCAAGCGCGTCTGGGCCAGCCCGTTAGGTCTGCCTAGGCTGCTGTTGCTGCTGCGCGCGAGCGATGGAAGTGGGCCGAACAAGCCAGGGCTGCAGCCCAATTCCCTTTCTCTCTCTTTATATTTTCTATCTAATAATGTTTATTTCATATCTTTTGCAAAAGGCGCTGCTAGGTAGGCCTAGCCCTCGAGATGGGCGCGGCCCAGTTGGATAGTACAGGCCGCCGCTGCACTGACCAGGTGCGTCGTCATGGTTCTGCTTTTTTTTTTTTGAGGAATGTCTGAATTTCATTTCATCAAAGAACAAGTTACAAGCAGACTCTTACAAACACTCCCAAGACACACACTGTAGAAGAAGCCTAAGGAACAAACTCTAAAATACATCCAGGGGGACTGGTGTAGAAGACCTCAGACTCACAGTAAGTGCTCAGCGCGAATCAACAGGAGCGAGAGTACAAGACCACTCCCAACTCACTCTAAGAACACACAAGCTGCAACAGGCGTCAATCCTGGATTATCGGAGATGTGGCGCACCCATGAACCACCATGGTAGGACTAGCTCGGTTCACCAGGAAGCATTAAACACTCAGCAAGCGACATTGTGAAGAACCTGCAGAAGAATGCGGCCGCACCAACCATCTGCGGACCAACACAAACCTAACAAACACAGAAAAAACCACAACCCGGCGAAGAACACCCCGGAACCCCCTCGACGTCGGCGCCGACGTCAGGAACCTTGCCACTCCCCCTACGCCACCACGACACCGGGGAAACGGCGGGACCCTATCAGGCCGTTGCACCGCCGCTGCACCTCGCAGGTCGAGTACAAACGCCGAACCGGAAGAAAACGCCGGTACCGGCGAAGAAGGACAAGTCGACAACCTTTGTCGCCGTCACGCCAAGCAACAACAACGCAGGTTGCCCCCCACTCCCGCCGCGCCCACCACCCCCAGCCGCCGCCAACGATGGCCGCCGTCGGAGAGCCCGGGCCTTATTACGGGCTGCAGGAAAAGAAAGCCAACAACAAAGATACATCCAACTTCATCTTCCCCAACACAGCCAACCATCAACAACGAAGATCAGTCGGAGCCGTCGAAGCCGAAGAGGAGAAGATGACGACCACCCAGCGGCATCCCGCTGGCCGTCGTCGCCAACGCGGCCATCCCCGACAGAAGCCCGCCGTGCCACACAACGGTGGCACCGGAGGCCCCCCGGAACCCGGGAAACGGAGAGGACGGAGGGGGAACATCGTCCCCCGTCCGCCGAAGCCTCCCTCCCCCACAAACGACGCGCCGCCTCCTCCCCTAGCCTCGCCGGCGACCCACCGGAACTCCAGATCTGAGGCCGGAGTGGAGAAAGGAAGAGGAAGGAGGAGGAGCCCCACCTTGCTGCTCCACGACCGGTGGAGGTGGCGCTGGCGGGGAAGAGGAGGCGCCGGAGAGCCCGCCCGGCGGGAAGTAGGCCGGCCGGCGGCGACGAGGCCGTCGCCGCGCGCCGGGGGCGGCTAGACCACGGGAGGAGCCGGGAGGGAGAAGGAGCGTGAGCGGAGGCCTCGGATTGCCCCTGTCATGGTTCTGCTTCGACATGGACATTTTCGTTATCACCTGCGCATGTTCGAGGTTAAAATGTCTTCTTCTTTTTCTTTCTTTTTTTTTCTTTTTGCGTGGTTCAAATCGGCGAGAAACGAAAATACAAAAACCTGTAGCAGTTTGTGTTTGTTTTTCTTTCTCATGTTAAGATTTAGGGGTTGTTGATTCGTAGCCAAACATCGCGAAAAACTAAAGTTAGTTAGGTTCGATTAAGTTAGACATCTGATTGGTTTATATCCAATTAAAAAATGTGTTTTGTCATATTGTTTTGCCACGCTTAACTAAGTTTTGCATTTAAAAAAATATGGAGTTGCCAAAACTATGCAAAGCGTGGCTAGAAATTATATCAATTAAGCTTATACAACTTAGGCAAATCATTTACAGCAAATTGTGGCAAGTTTAGGATATAACCAAATAGGCCTTGGTAAGTTACAGAACGGAAGACTTGAGGTCTGCAAGTCTTCCACGCAAGGCTTCAACTTTGGTTGGCCATCACTTTGAAACAAGCATGTCCGAGTGGTAGTCTTTAATTTTCAGTCGGTCTTAGCTTTTTTTTTTTTTTTTGAGGAACGGTCTTAGTTTATTGTGCAATAATGCCACTCCGGTTTATTTGGATAGAAGGAAAGGGACGAGTATAGTGCCAATCTGCGTGGCACTTAAATAAAAATTTCATATGTCTGGCTGCACTCAGAGCGCACTCCCAACGACCTATGTGCAGTACTATAATAACTCCAGGATTTTACTAACGGGGAAGAAGCACGTGCTTTTTATAAATTTATGTCAATGAGTTGTTAATTATCTACTTGCCAACCTTATTTACTGCTAGGCTGAACCTAGTTCCTGGCACTTGTTTGGTAGGCCTTCAAACTTCGAATCAAGAGCATCATCGATAGGATCTCAATATTTCGTTCTTTATATTCCTTCTCTAAATTACTATTCGTTCTCTATATAGTCTCTAAATACGGAGACTCTGAAGAGGCCTCTAAATTTAGAGACTGAGGTAGAGATTCTAACAAAATGTTGTATAGACTGAGGTTGTCCGCAATATTATTTTAGAGAATCTTTTAAAAAATCTGCTGTCAATGCTCTAACCATTTGTAAATTTGTATGCCATGATTATGAGTTATGACAGCACCGAAAGACAGTGCTCAACGACAACAAACCGGCATGTTCACAGCACTTTCCGTCACTCCCCAGGTCAAGTCCACTGAAAAGGCAACAAACCTGCATGTTCACAGCACTTTCGTATTGATCAACTTCAAAACGCCAGGATATAAGGCTTGGAAAACTACGAAGAGAACTTTTTAGTATATTCTGAAAGTTCAATTAAAGATGAAAAGGCAAGTACAAAAGGTTTGTAGAAAGAGGAGAGAAAGGAGACGGACTCAGAATCTTGCAGATCAGCACATATACTGCGTCTTGGGCCTTGTTCTTTTCAGATTAAATTAAATTAATTTAAATGAAAATTTGTCATATTTTATAAACCAAATGATGCAATACTTTATATTTAGTTTTATAGGATTTTATATAGTTTTTTGGACTCTACGAGATGTGTATAGTGATCTTTCTTCCCTTCTTTTGAGAACTTTTTGGATGATTGTGCTGGTTGCGTCATATAATTTGACGGCTCAAAGGGTTTGGTGAAATGTCTAGAAATTGAAAAAATAACACGCACATTTGACCCGCACCTGTTTGTGCTGGCCTACTGCAATTATTTTATGGCGACTAAACTATGAAATGGTCCATGTCGTGGACTAAACCGGTTTTGCCATTGGCTTTGAAATCTCTGTTTATCTTCCGCACTTCCCTCCCCCCGTCTATTCTGTGGAGGTGTATCCGAAGACCAAGACTTGCTTCATATACCTCACACCCATCTTGCAAACCTCCAAGCATTGCAATCTTCAGAGGGAAAAACTACACATTTGCAAGGAATCTTTGAGCTCGACTCCATGGATCCTGAAGAACAACCTGGCAATCGACATGTTCCTGCCAAGACTGGCGGTGAGCAGGCACCACAGCAAGACGGCGAGGCTGGCCAACTCCCCGGCGCCGACGAGGCCGAGCTCCTGTGGAAGCTGAGGAAGTACCTGATGCTGCTTGCAATCCTAGCCGCGGCCATCACCTACCAGGCTGGGCTGGCCCCTCCGGGCGGCTTCTGGCAGGACAGCAAGAACGGCCACATCGCCAGCGACATCGTGCTGAGGGTCAGCTACCCCAGGCGGTACCATGTCTTCTTCTACTGCAACACCACAGCGTTCATGGCTTCACTCATCGTCCTCATATTGCTGCTGGTCAAGGAGCTGAGCCGCAATGCGGTCTGGCTCCGCTCGCTTCAGCTCGCCATGGTGCTGGGCCTGCTTGGCCTCATGGGCGCCTATGCCGCTGGGAGCTGCAGGGAGGTGAGGACTTCAGTTTACATTTGGGTGTTAATGGTTGGCATCTTCGCATATATCACACTCCATGTCATATTCTTCCGGCATCTGGCACCCAAATGGCTACGAGATATATTCTTGAATATTCGTCATCGTTGGAAGAAAATCCTGGGGAACATCTTCAATAAACAACGGGACACAGCAGCTGAGCAAGTGGAACCAAACCATGTGGAAGAACTGGAACAGAATCACAGCAAAAATGAGCAAGAGGATCGAGACCCGGTGGAAGAACTGGAACGAAACCGCAGTTGCTTGCTGGTTCTTGCCACATTGGCCGCAACAGTGACATATGTAGCTGGACTAAGCCCACCAGGTGGCTTCTGGCCTGAAGATAGCAAGCCTAGCCACCTTGCTGGTGACCCAGTTCTGCGAGACCACTACCCCGGTCGGTTCAAGGCATTCTTGGTCTGCAATGCCACCGCCTTTGCTGGATCCTTGGTCATAATCATCATGCTTCTCAGCGACACAGCAGTGGATCATGTTGTCAAGTCAAATGCACTGCGGTTGTGTGTGCTGGTGAGCCTTTTTGGGCTTATGGGGGCTTATGCTGCTGGGAGTTGCAGGGAAATAGATACATCTATCTATGTGTTTGCCCTTGTTGGTGCTGTCTTCCTCTACCTCCTCATTCAGTGGATTGGGCCTATTGTACCAAAGCCACAGTGCTTAGAAAGGTCCATTAAATGGATGAGAACGAAGAAAGAGAGAGTATTTGAGAAGCTCAGTTCTTTCATGATGACGGTGGATACGAATACAAGCATGGACAAGCCAATGACCCAGTCAGTGCCTGGTGCACAGCATCACAGAAGCACTGCCAGTGATGCTAATTATGATTTACAGAAGCTTCGCACATATCTCCTATTGCTTGGTATCCTTGCTGCTACTGTCACATACCAAGCTGGGTTGAATCCACCAGGTGGATTTTGGACAGATAGTGAGGATGGACATACTGTTGGCTACCCAATTTTGGAGTCTGTCAACCCAAAGCGCTACAAGGCATTCTTCTATTGCAATGCCACGGCATTTGTGGCATCTCTGGTGATCATCACCTTACTTCAGAGTCAATTGATTACTGTTGGTGCCATGAAGCGTCACATATTGCAAACAGCCATGGCATTGGACCTCTTTGGTCTTATGGGAGCCTATGCAGCTGGAAGCAGCAGGAAGTTCTCAACATCCGTCTATGTATTCATTTTGGCCCTTCTTGTGTTCGTGTATGTTGTATTCCATGTTCTGTTATCTGTGGCTCTCAAGACCCCAATGAAGACGATAACAAATTCCGAGTCAGATGTTCTTCCTGGTTTCACACAGAATTTCAGTGGAACTGGAATGACCAATGATGATAATGTAGAAAAGGATTTGAATCAGTACAGTGAAGAAAAAGATTTGGAGAAGCGGCGCAAGTTTCTGATGCTGCTTGCAATTCTAGCAGCTTCCATCACATATCAAGCTGGATTAAACCCGCCTGGTGGCTTCTGGTCTGACAACAAAGATGGCCACCGAGCAGGTGACCCAGTGTTCCGTGATGAGTTCCGGCACCGTTACAGGGTTTTCTTCTACTTCAATGCCACTGCTTTCATGGCGTCCCTGGCTGTGATTATGTTGCTTGTTAGCAAGAGGCTATGTCACAGGGGTCTGAAGTGCTATGCTTTGCGTGCTTGCGTTCTAGTTGATCTGATCAGCCTCATGGGTGCTTTTGCTGCTGGAAGCTGCAGAAAAGTATCGACATCTTTGTATGTCATTCTCGTCGTTGTTGCAGTGTTTGTGTATGTCGTGATCCAAGTTCTGGTTCTGACATTTGCAAAGGACAAGTGGAATTACTGTCTGGAGAGGGTGTTAAACATTAAGCCTTTTGAGCGCCAGCATCCATCTATGAATCACAGGAGAAAAATCCTGGGCCAGGTTAAGAAGAAAACAGAGCACAAATGGCGCAAAGATTTGATGTTGATTGGAACTCTTGCCGTCACTGTCACATACCAAGCTGGGCTGCTCCCGCCAGGTGGGCTTTGGCCTGATGACCAGGTTGGGCATTTTGCAGGTGACCCGATCCTCCATGATACCCACCCCGCACGGTACAAGGTATTCTTCTATTGCAACGCCACGGCATTCATGGCCTCGATGCTCATGGTCATCCTCCTGCTGAACAACACAATTAGCAAGTACAAGAGATCTCTCCTTGCCATGAAAACGGCAATGGTATTGGATTTACTTGGTCTGCTTGGGGCATATGCTGCAGGAAGCTGCAGGAAGTTAAAGACATCTGCATACATTTTTGCACTAGTCATTGCCGTGTTCATCTACATTGTCATTCATGTCTTGTTATCATTCGACAAGGTGGCCTTGTTAGTGAAAGAGAAGTCGATGTTATATCTGAGATTAGGAACTCTGGCTGGAACAGAAACTTCAAACAATCATTTATCTTCTGGGCAAACAGGAAAAATGCCTCAACCTGTGTAAAAGTAGTCACCATTGTGGCATTTGTTCAATTGAGACAAACACGTGCAAACTGAAAAATAATGATGTGATTTTATGAATGTTTAAAGTTGTTAGATGTGTATTGGGCTTGTGTATTGGGCTGTGTATATGGGCCTGGCCCGTCCCTTTACTGTATTAGGGTTTTCTAACCTTTTTCCTTTATGCCCTTGTACTCTGTATATATACTGGCCCTTTGGCCCCCATATGAATACAAGTGCTATTCCTAACATGGTATCAGAGCCAAAAACTAGGGTTAGGGTTTCCTCTCTCCCTGGCTGCCGCTCCTCCTAGGCGTTGCACTTGCGCCTTCTCCCATCCACTCCCTTCTCGGCCGGCGTCGTCTCGTTCCTGACTACGTCGTGCTTCTACTCGCTTTGGTTGCGATCGTCTCTTCCTGACGATAGCCACCGTTCGTCGTTGAGTTCTGGATCTGAGAACCTATCTGGATCCGCCATCGCCGGCTCTCCACGTCTCGCTCGCGGTGCCGACGCCGTCGTCGCCAGAGCTGCTCCGCGTGTGGGGTTCGTCACCGTCGTCGCCGGCTCCGTCTCCTGCGGTGCTGACGACGTGGCGCTGGCTGCGTGTGGGATCTTTGCTGTCGGGATCGGCGTCGCCGCCCGTTGCTGCCGCCGTCGGGAATCCGACGTCGCCGTCCGCCGTTGCCGTCCGCCGTGTGGGTCGCTTTCGTCGGGGCCGCCGCCGAGCTCGCCACCTCCGCCTCTCGCCGGACCGCCGCGCCCGTCGCCGCTTCTCACGGGCCTCTGCTCGTCACCGCCTCCTTTCGGCTGGGTCGGTCCGATCGGTCGGGTGCGGTGTGGCTCGGGTGTGTGTGTGTGTGTGGTGTGTGTTGTGTGAGTAAAAAAAAAAAGAGAAAGAAAGAAAGAAAAAAAAATGTCGTCAGGCACCGTCTCTGTTCCTCGGTGCCCCGTGCTTTTTGATGGTCTCAATTATCAGGATTGGGCCCAGCACATACGCATTCACATGCGTGGACAACGCCTCTGGGATTTTCTTACCGGCGAGCTTCCTTGCCCGCCGCGTCCTGATCCCCCGGCGCTGCCTTCTTCGACGTCTAAAGGTGTTACTGATGCTGATGCTGATAAGAAGGCCTCCGATGATCATAAGGAGGCTCTGGAGTCTTACAAATCTCAGTACACCGCCTACAAGTTTTGGTCTGATGAGGATGCCCATGCCTCTGCTATTTTGATTGCTAGCATGGAGGTGCATCTTACTGGTGAAGTGGTCTCTTTGACATCTGCTCAGCTGATGTGGTCCCATCTTCGGGATCGGTACGAGCCCTCGGCTGATTCTCAGTACCTGGCTGCTCTTCGTCACGAGAAGTCTCTACAACAGGGTGATTCTACTGTGGATGAGTTTTATGCTCAGCTTTCCACAGTTTTGGCGTCAGTTGGACTCTCTGGATGCGGCCCTTGATACTGGAGCTGATCATGATTCTCGGACTTGTGTTTGTTGTCTGCGTCAGCGATCTCGTCTGGAGCTTCGTCGTGTCTACGATTTCGTCGTCCGCCTTCGAATGGAGTTTGAGCAAGTTCGTGCCCAGCTTCTTGCCCGTCACCCTCGTGTCACTATGCTGGAGACTCTCTCTGCTCTTCGTACTGAGGAGGTTCGTCTTCGTGGTGCTAGTCTACTGTCTTCTCCGTCAGTTCTTGCTGTTCGGCCACCGGCTTCGACTTCTACGGGTTCTCTGTCGTCTTCCTCCCCAGTCTCGTCGTCTTCTGGAGTGATGACGAAGGCTGGTCTTCACTGCACCTATTGTGACAAGGACGGTCATGTGGAGCAGTTCTGCTACAGGAAGAAGAAGGATATTGCTCGTCGTCGATCGCCTAAAGGTTCGTAGCACACGATCCACAGGAGACTCAATTCCCAGCCTGATCCAGATGCCTCTCGAGATTCTTATGCTATTGCGTCGCATGGTCGCCTCTTCACCCTCGGGTTCTGCTTATACCTTGCTTGATCTTCTCTGAGATTCTCGGCGTCTCGAGCTTGATCGGCCCCGCGCCGTGATTCTCGGCGTCTCTGGGAGCTTGACTGCTTCCTTCTTCCGCCGCTTCGCCGATCTCTCCGTCGGTTTGCTTCCTCCGGCGTCTTTTGCTCAATGGCATCATCGTTTAGGTCATCTTTGTGGTTCTCGTTTATCGTCTTTGGTTCATCGTGGTCTTTTAGGTGCGTATGCGGTCTGTACATCTCGATTGTGCGGGTTGTAACCTTGGCAAACAGGTGCAACTCCCTTATCCTTCTAGTGAGTCTGTGTCAGCTCGTCCGTTTGATCTTGTTCATTCTGATGTCTGGGGTCCAGCCCCTTTTGTGTCAAAAGGTGGTCATAAATATTACATCATTTTTATAGATGATTTTTCTCGCCACACTTGGATATATTTTATGTCTTCTCGTAGTGAGGTTTTGTCTATCTATAAAAATTTTGCCACCATGATTCGTACTTAGTTTGACTCCGCTATTCGTGTTTTTCGAGCTGACTCCGCAGGAGAGTATCTTTCTGGGCATCTTCGTAGTTTTCTCGCTGCGCAGGGCACTCTGTCTCAGTTTTCTTGTCCTGGTGCCCATGCTCAAAATGGTGTGGCTGAGCGTAAGCATCGTCATCTTCTTGAAACCGCTCGTGCACTCATGATTGCTTCTTCTGTCCCATCTCACTTTTGGGCTGAGGCTGTCTCTTCTGCTTGTCATCTCATCAATCTTCAGCCCTCTTCTGCTCTTCAAGGTGGTATTCCTATAGAGCATCTTTCTGGACAACCAGCAGACTACTCTGATCTTCGATCTTTCGGGTGTGTCTGCTATGTTCTTCTTGCTGATCGTGAACGCACTAAACTGACCGCCCAGTCAGTTGAGTGTGTTTTTCTAGGATATAGTGATGAGCACAAGGGCTATCGTTGTTGGGATCATACTGGTCGTCCGATGCGGATTTCTCAGGACGTCATCTTTGACGAATCTCGTTCTTTCTATCCGCGTCCTTCTTTTCCATCCTCTACTGTCGAATCCCTCTCTTTTCTAACCTTTCCAGGCACTCCCATTTCTTCTCTTCCTATTCCACCTCCTCCAGTGTCTCTGAAAGGACCGAAATGACGCCTAGAGGGGGGGTGAATAGGCGTGACACCAAATTCAATCTTCAACTGCGCTGCGGAAGTAGGTTCGATCGTGTCAGTGACACCCCTGACGGTCAGAGGTCAATGAGAAGATTTTGTCCCCAAATCTCCTAAGGCGTCTGCACCACTCAAATACCACAAGTAATATCACAAGGACACAATATGATTCACAAGCAAGTATACGTGCAAAAGTATCTCACAAGACAATCAAGCCAATAGCGCAATAATCAAATAAATCAAGCTTGAGAGTGAGAGTAGATAAAACCGGTAAGAAGATGGAGGCTCGGAGATTTGTTTTTCCGAAGTTCGGATCCTTGAGGGGATCCTACTCTCCGTTGAGGTAGGCTCCAACACCTTTGAGCCCGAGTCCCACTTGACTCTTTCCCTCTCGGATTTGTGCCAACGCACGCACCGACTTTGCTTCTTGATTCCTTTCCTTGCGGAGGCGGAATCGTACCTTCACAAACTTGCGGTGGCCAACCACACCTCGTCGGTGGCTCACCGGTGACGCCTAGCCGTCTAGGAGTCCTCAACCTCCAAGGGTAATAGATGCTCAACGAAGAACGAACCCGGAGATGTACTCAAGTGCTCAACAATCAAATCTTGCTTGCTTGGATTCACACTTTCTTCACCAATCTTCTCTCCCACTAGATGAATCACAAAGATTCAATCCTTCTTCCCAACACTCCTCACAAGAGGAATCACTAAGATTTAACCCTAATCCCTTCCCAACTCTTCTTTCAAAGAGGATCACTAAGATCTAGGGTTTAGGAGGTGTGGGAGGCTCAAGAACAAGAGGATAGGTCAATAAACTTGTGATCTAGCCGTTATGTGCAAGTGGGGAGTGAGGGGCTTTAAATAGATGGCTTGGAAAACTAGCCGTTGGAGTTGAGCTTCAGAGTTGGACAGTCCAAGCTATGTTCTGACAGTCCGTAAATCAGATAAATAGAAACAGAGAGCTCAATCGGAGGTGCCTCGGACGGTCGAACCTTGGACGATCCGTGGATCCTTTCAGACAGATCCGAGGCGCAACACGACCTCGGCGAAAACAGGATAACTTTTACTCCGAACTCCGTTTTAGGTGATCTTGGGCTCTACGGAAAGCTGAGAACAAGGACTATCTAATCCACAAGGTATCACCACCTCAAACCCAAGTGAGTGATGCATAGATCAAGGGAAATCAAAGCCAACTCCACTTCTTTGCACTCTCTAACCCCCACCAATCACTTCTCTTTGTCTCCTCACAAGGATTGATCATTTGAGCACCTGAGACATATCAAAACCATTCTCCATGGCATCCCCCTTAATAAAACGGCAATCCTTAGACTCAAATGAAAGCAAGATAGTACAAGTCTAGGAATAACACTTGCCGTCTTCTTTTCTTCATGCCGTCGCAAATTTGAAGCAATGTGCATGATGACCTTCACCAAATGATTGATGACGTCTTCACCTTGCCAACCTTGACTTGGTTCACCTCATGAGACTCTTGTCTTATCGACTTTGACTTGATCATCCCCCGACGATCTTCACGTCAAATCGATCTCGACTTGTTCCTCAACTTTTGGTGACACCGTCGTCTTCTTGACTACGGCTTAGCCGTCATCCTCTTGACATACCTTAGTCATCACACACATGCACGGGACCTAATTCTTTCCAAATCACTCATTAAATCCATTAGTCCCAAAGCTCAATATATATGAATAAGGTTATGTTAAGTGAGCAATTAAGCGCGTCAAGTGTTTCATACAAGGAGACACTATATGAATAAAAATACTTGACACAATATTATTTATGAAGTGCATCATGACATATAAAACTAATCTATATGCACTAGAGAGGTGATTGCCAACATGATGAAACAATTAAATCACGGCAAAGAACACAATCTTCACTTTAAATGAAGCACATGAAAGGATATACAAGAATTGTATATGTGCGAACAACATTTAGAACAAGAGTGAAGATGTGGACTAAACTATATTAAACTTCACTAAATGAGATGCATGAGAATATATACAAACAAGGCATGCATGCACCAATTTCATTTATAGCAATATGAAGTTTAATTACAGATAAGATATAGAGCACTTGCACATGAGAAATGCAATAACAAATGTAGATCAAGCATACCGAGATTGCATACCTTAATTCGTCATCCATCCTATTTGCATATATGAGACTAAGGGAAATCTATAATCAAGTGTGTTAGTCTCAACATAAAACATGAGCATACCTTTTTAGGATGGAGAGCTTGTTCACTTGTTATATTTGATTCTCCTCTAAATAGATGAGACTAATGTTCAACTTAGCAATAAACACGTTAGTCTCATAGCAATATAAGCAATCACTAAACCAAGCATTGTCATTAAGTGTGTTTGTCATTAATCACCAAAATCACATAAAGTGTACCTTGAACTTACAATCTCCCCCTTTTTGGTGATTTATGACAAACCTTTTATCAATTGCAACGAATGACAATATGAATCTATTTAGCACGAAAACAAACAAGGAGAGGTTACACTTACAAACATTGTTCCCAAATTCTCTCCTTTTTGTGAACCAATTAGAGGGCAATTGATAAATCCATAAATTCTCCCCCTTTTGTCATTAATCCCAAAAAGGTCATAAAAAATTTTTGTTATCCATTTGGGGTTTGAGCTTTCTATTTGTCATCAATCATTCGTGGGTCCACCTTCGATACCAAGAAAAATTCTTGTCTCCCCCTTGATAGCACACTCATGAAAAATATTAGGGAGAACAATATAAAATCAAGGAGCTAGCTAGTGATAAGGCAATGATGTTAAGCTCCCCTACATTTAGGCATTACATGATACCAAATATATGACAAGGTAAAAATGAATATGGCATGGTAAGATCACCCAATATGACAAGATACCAATTTGAGAGCATTGATATCAAATATAGAGAAACCTAGATATAGGCAAAGGATGAATCCAATAATACCAATTAAATGTAGTCATGATTAATAGTATAGAAATAAAGCTTAAACATGACAAATAAACATGGTTCCACATAGGAAATCGATTCCCAAGAATAAAGATCATATTGAGAAGATACAACATGAATAAATTGCTTATATGATCACAAGATGTATCCAAGATCACGAAAAAGTTATAAATAAAGTGCATTTTCATGATTAAAAGTTTGATAAGCTTATTAAAGGCATACCTCTCTTCATTGTGCCATCCATATGTACCTTTTAATTCTTGAGTCAAATGCAAATTAGATGACACTTCAAAGCAGTTTAGGATTAGAGGATACCACTTGAAAGACATAAATCGATTAAACCAATAGAAGAGAATGTATGGCATGCGAAATATCAATTGAAAAATTAGTACCAGATGCCAATTTAAATGATTCTCTAGAGAAGGCATGTATGGCATCACTTGAAACACATTCAAGCAAACTCTTGAACTTACAATGAATTTAGAATTTGATCATTAACCAACAATGAAAGATACCAATGGAGTCGAGAGCAATAAAGATACCAATAATCATTAAATAACACATGAATGTGGAGGAGCTTTAAAATATAGTCTATCATACAAAGGCTCCCCCTAAAACTATGCAAACCATAAATTGATGATTCATTTAACATGGAAGTGCAACGACATTGAGAGATATGGAATTTAGAGAAATTCATCCCTTCATCGTTTCTCATCCATCACATGCTTGGAATGGTCTTGATCAACTCACATGGCCTCACCATCGGCATTGATCGTCTTCCAATTCCCTACACATGCATAGACAAAGAAGCAATCTCCGAGAACAAATATCTTTCAACTTGACCCATGTTAGTGTGCGAATGTCGAGTTGCACAAAGATGCTTTTCAACAATGACTAAGGTGGTTTCCTCTCACAGAGATAAGTCCAATAAGATCACAAGAGGATTCTCCTAGAGTTTATGATTAAAGCAAGAAATCAATTTTCAAATAAGAGCTTCGGATACCAAATGAATACCAATAGAGAGAAAGAGGCAATAGTTAAAAATCATCCGAGTAGGCTCTTGAGCTTTACAATGAAAGTTTTCACCTCAAGGGGGTAAAATACAATAAGCACTTAGAGGAAAAATACATGGAAGTCAAATAATTGGTCGTGAAAGGATTCCCAATAGACCATTGCATTTGAGCATATTCAATCAAATGAGATTTTAATAAATAAGCTCCAAAATAATGTGAGATGAATCATGGAGCTATGCCATTATATACTAACTCATTATCATCTTGAATGGCTCACAAAATTGCAACCAACTCGAAGATATGCAATAGGTTCAAAGTTCCAACAATCTGAAAAATTCAGACTTTGACATTCCAACGAAGGGTTCAAAACAAGGCCGAGAGAATATGTAAACATGGTTCAAAGAATCTGAGAAAATTTTTCATTGTAGACCAACTATAGAGTATCAAAACTCGTTATTATGTCTTGCTCAGATTATGAACCCATATCAAGATACAAAAATCACAAACCGGCACAAAATCTGCCTAAAACTGAAAATTTCAGCAAGCTGCACATTTCGAATATGGGTCAAACCTTAATCAAACGGAGTCCATATATTATGAAATTTTTCACAAACATTCCATGGACATACAAAGAACTAATCCAAGTGGAATTTCTTGATTATCAAACTCCAACTAGATTTTAGGACAATAGAGCATCAGAGGTGAACCTTTGACACAAAGTCAAGCAAAGTCAACAATCTTGCAAATAAGTTCAAATATATTTGAAAATGTCCAGATCTGAACTTAAGATGCAAAATAAGGTTTTCCAAAAAGAATTTCCAATAAAATAATTTTCTTTTTAGAGAAATAGTGAGATAGTCATTTCATACAAAGAGGCACATAAGATTTTTACTAAATCATCAAAATGCAACCAAATGAGTTACCAATGGATATTTGCACTTTTATGGCTTCAAATAAGTTAGAGAGACGTTTATAAGCCACTATGCATATTTAGATCCATTTAAGTTGCAAGAATCCAACTCTATGCAAGAATATGTCAAATGAGGTCAAAAGAGATATTTGCAAGAAATTGACATCAATTTGAAATATCAAATAAAGAATCAATGCTCTTTACATATAGAGCTAAATATTTCATATTATGAGCTCCCCTTACACAAAGGGTCCTCTAAAGATCACTCCTCAATTGTCTTCCTAAAACCTTAATCTTTATGGTTCTTGCTTGAGAGCTTCTTTGAAAATGCCATCTTCCTCTCCAAGACTATTGAGATAAACAAAGAGAGAATATACCAATTGGAGCAAGAAATAAATAAGAAGCAACAAGGCCTTAGGTCGACTAGAAAGAATTAAATTCGAGTGACGAAATATCGAGATCGAGATCAAGACATAAGCTACCTTAAAGATACCAATTGTACAAAACAAATGGCATTATAAATGAAAGACAAGGTAGTAGAAAGATATCACCTTGAAAGAAAATACCATATGAAGAATTTAGACCAAGTGAGATAATAGTGGTATTTAGCAAAAGAGACAAAAGTGATATCTAGAGAAGTTGTTGATAACTCCACATATTTAAATAAAGAGCAACAAACAAACAAAAACTTATTTGGAGCATTTCCAACTAGGTGAGATTAAACAATAGCATTGAAACTAGATTTTGCAAAATAAGTCTTTTTCACTTGGAAGAAAAATCTATTTTTATAAATCTCTTCAATTTTGCCAAAAGAATATAAGAAAAGAATCTTAGTTTCCAAATGATCTATATGAGTATTTAAAACCCATTTGAACCAATTTGCATCAAAGAATTTGGCTCATGTGGCAAAACTCACTTAAGTGCTAGATATGGACAATTTTGGTCAAAACTTGTTTTTAAGCAAGTTTCAAAACATCATAGCTTGAGTTGTGTTGGTTATTTGAAAATCCTTTGAATATGAAAAATGTTTTTAATAACCAACTATATGATTTCAGTAATAAAACTTTTCACGAATTCAGTTTAGAATTAATTCTATAGAAAATACAAAAAGTGACAAAAACAAGATCCTAGTAACTAGAATTTTGGTTGGAAACTTGTTTTTGAGGAAAATATATTTTCCTTCGGTCAAAACAATTTGAAAAGATTTGAGAAACATTTAGTAACATTTTCCAAACAAATTTTTAAATGTTTTCATGAAATCCATATTTTGGCTATAATGGCTCATTTTAAAATTTAACACTAGCACTTAAAATTGTGGCACACTTAGGAAATATGATACACATGGATATGAATTAGCACTTACTCTATATGTGCCACAACACTCATCAAGCTCATAAATCAACATTAGAGATTTGAACAAGAGCAAGATGAGTGACTAATATATTTTTTTATGCAATGCAATGCAATCGCCTACACAAGGCAATGTACTTGAAATTTACGAAGCGGCATTGGTTTATGATGGTGACTTGAATATCTTCTTACTTGGCCTTAAGTAATTGATGAATGAATACACCTCTTTATGCATATGCCAAGCCTTCAATGCCTCTTCGAGTCCTATTAAGCACTTCAAACAAGTTTTGGTACCCAAATCTTGTTGGGTCCGGGAGAATTAGTCACAATCCATTTTGGTGCACTAGTAGATGACTTGTTGTTTGAATAAGCATGAGAACAATAAGACTTAGTGTTATTAGATTTTATCATTGGGCATCTAACAAGAGAAGAATTAGCCATTGATTTAGATGGGGCAACACTTTTAGCAAACAAATTGCTATTTTTATTTTTTCTAAGCATATAGTGTTCATAAACAAGAGAAGGCTTAGGAGTGTTACCCTTGAGACAATCCTTACCGATATGTCCCTTTTCCCGACAATTGTAGCAAGTTGGCTTTGAGCGTTTCTTCTTGTTGACTTACTCCTTGTCGATTTGCCTCATGATAGATATAGCCTTGGTCTTCACTATGTTAGGACATTTAGAGACAAAGTGCCCTAATTTATTGCATCCAAAGCATTTGATAGTGTTCATCTTTACGGCTTGGTGCTTTGAATTGCACTTGAGCTCACTCTCTTGGTTCTTAATTGACTTGGAGAGTCTTGTATTGTATGTTGTCTTCTTGGGGATGTAGCCAATTCCCTTCTTCTTCTTGATGGATCTTTGTTTGCCCAAGGTGCCGTTTAGGGTGGCTTTCCCTTTAAAGCACTTCTCCAAGTCCTTTTTCAATTTCTCCACTTGTGCCTTTAGGTCTTTATTTTCCTCTACAAGATTGTTAGTAATGCAAGCACTAGAGAAAATAGAAGCAATTGCATTTGAGCAATTAGGCACAACATTTTATCATTGCAAGACATGATAGAAATAGAAGCATTTGCATTAGAGCGAGTAGGCATGTCAATAACTTCATTGCAAGGAGTGGGATTTATAATTCTAGATGACATGCAAGAAATTGAATCTAAGCATGGCACATCATCAAGAATATCACAAGTTAATCCAACATCTACCTTACTAGAAGTAATATTCTTGGAAAGAAGATTTTCATGTTCTATCTTTAAAGCATCATATGAATTTTGAAGTAAATCATACTTTTGGATCAAATCATATGATTTCCTAATCTCCTTCTCAAGATGATGATGAAACTTTATAAGCAAGCATTTCAATTGATCACGAGATGGCTCATTGTCATTTACCTCATCATTACCTTGAGCCATGAAGCAATGAGGTGAAGTGGGAGGTGTAAGAGAGTCATCATCAATGGAGCTTGGTGTGGAGCAATCATCACTTGAAGTGCATACTTGTGAATTGTCCACTTGATCAACTTTTGACTTCTCATAATTTGCTTGAATGAGCATCCACACATCATGAGCATACTTGAGATGGCATAGCTTCTTTCGCTCATCCACGCTCAAAACACTAAGTAGAATATCCAATGCTTAAGTGTTCTTGTGCTCAATTTCTTCCTCTTCGGTGAGGTTATCTTTGTCCTTCACACTATAGCCATTTTCAACAATAGGCCAAATAGAGCGATGGTAGGCTTTGAAGAAAATCTTCATTTTGTTCTTCCATGGGCCATAATAATGACCATTAAAATAAGGTGCCCAACCGGAGGAAATACGAATACTAGCAAAAGCATGAGGACCAAGCACATTAGTAGGATCAAGCGAAATAATAGTTCCTAATTCATCCATCCCGTCTAGCGACATCCAAAACCCTCCAAGCGGTTAAGCCTAATTTGAGAGAGCCTTGCTCTGATACCAATTGAAAGGACCGAAATGACGCCTAGAGGGGGGGTGAATAGGCGTGACACCAAATTCAATCTTCAACTGCGCTGCGGAAGTAGGTTCGGACTGTCCGTGACACCCCTCGGACAGTCCGAGGTCAACTGAGAAGATTTTGTCCCCAAATCTCCGGAAGCGTCCTGCACCACTCAAATACCACAAGTAATATCACAAGGACACAATATGATTCACAAGCAAGTATACGTGCAAAAGTATCTCACAAGACAATCAAGCCAATAGCGCAATAATCAAATAAATCAAGCTTGAGAGTGAGAGTAGATAAAACCGGTAAGAAGATGGAGGCTCGGAGATTTGTTTTCCGAAGTTCGGATCCTTGAGGGGATCCTACTCTCCGTTGAGGTAGGCTCCAACACCTTTGAGCCCGAGTCCCACTTGACTCTTTCCCTCTCGGATTTGTGCCAACGCACGCACCGACTTTGCTTCTTGATTCCTTTCCTTGCGGAGGCGGAATCGTACCTTCACAAACTTGCGGTGGCCAACCACACCTCGTCGGTGGCTCACCGGTGACGCCTAGCCGTCTAGGATTCCTCAACCTCCAAGGGTAATAGATGCTCAACGAAGAACGAACCCGGAGATGTACTCAAGTGCTCAACAATCAAATCTTGCTTGCTTGGATTCACACTTTCTTCACCAATCTTCTCTCCCACTAGATGAATCACAAAGATTCAATCCTTCTTCCCAACACTCCTCACAAGAGGAATCACTAAGATTTAACCCTAATCCCTTCCCAACTCTTCTTTCAAAGAGGATCACTAAGATCTAGGGTTTAGGAGGTGTGGGAGGCTCAAGAACAAGAGGATAGGTCAATAAACTTGTGATCTAGCCGTTATGTGCAAGTGGGGAGTGAGGGGCTTTAAATAGATGGCTTGGAAAACTAGCCGTTGGAGTTGAGAGTCAGAGTTGGACAGTCCAAGCTATGTTCGGACAGTCCGTAAATCAGATAAATAAACAGAGAGCTCAAGCTGGAGGTGCCTCGGACAGTCCGAACCTTGGACGATCAGTGGATCGTTTCGAGACGGTCGAGGCGCAACACGACCTCGATTTAAAACAGGATAACTTTTACTCGAACTCCGTTTTAGGTGATCTTGGGCTCTACGGAAAGCTGAGAACAAGGAATATCTAATCCACAAGGTATCACCACCTCAAACCCAAGTAAGTGATGCATAGATCAAGGGAAATCAAAGCCAACTCCACTTCTTTGCACTCTCTAACCCCCACCAATCACTTCTCTTTGTCTCCTCACAAGGATTGATCATTTGAGCACCTGAGACATATCAAAACCATTCTCCATGGCATCCCCCTTAATAGAACGGCAATCCTTAGACTCAAATGAAAGCAAGATAGTACAAGTCTAGGAATAACACTTGCCGTCTTCTTTTCTTCATGCCGTCGCAAATTTGAAGCAATGTGCATGATGACCTTCACCAAATGATTGATGACGTCTTCACCTTGCCAACCTTGACTTGGTTCACCTCATGAGACTCTTGTCTTATCGACTTTGACTTGATCATCCCCCGACGATCTTCACGTCAAATCGATCTCGACTTGTTCCTCAACTTTTGGTGACACCGTCGTCTTCTTGACTACGGCTTAGCCGTCATCCTCTTGACATACCTTAGTCATCACACACATGCACGGGACCTAATTCTTTCCAAATCACTCATTAAATCCATTAGTCCCGAAAGCTCAATATATATGAATAAGGTTATGTTCGTGAGCAATTAAGCGCGTCAAGTGTTTCATACAAGGAGACACTATATGAATAAAAACACTTGACACAATATTATTTATGAAGTGCATCATGACATATAAAACTAATCTATATGCACTAGAGAGGTGATTGCCAACATGATGAAACAATTAAATCACGGCAAAGAACACAATCTTCACTTTAAATGAAGCACATGAAAGGATATACAAGAATTGTATATGTGCGAACAACATTTAGAACAAGAGTGAAGATGTGGACTAAACTATATTAAACTTCACTAAGTGAGATGCATGAGAATATATACAAACAAGGCATGCATGCACCAATTTCATTTATAGCAATATGAAGTTTAATTACAGATAAGATATAGAGCACTTGCACATGAGAAATGCAATAACAAATGTAGATCAAGCATACCGAGATTGCATACCTTAATTCGTCATCCATCCTATTTGCATATATGAGACTAAGGGAAATCTATAATCAAGTGTGTTAGTCTCAACATAAAACATGAGCATACCTTTTTAGGATGGAGAGCTTGTTCACTTGTTATATTTGATTCTCCTCTAAATAGATGAGACTAATGTTCAACTTAGCAATAAACACGTTAGTCTCATAGCAATATAAGCAATCACTAAACCAAGCATTGTCATTAAGTGTGTTTGTCATTAATCACCAAAATCACATAAAGTGTACCTTGAACTTACAGTCTCACACGTCTTCACAGCCTTCTGAGTCCACTGATTCTCTTCCTCCTGAGTCTAGTGTTCCTTCTCCTACCGAGCCACCTATCTCTTCTTCATCAGTTTCACCTGATTTTGTTCCTCCTCATCCTTTCTTTTACACTCGCCGTCAGCGTCCGGTTGAGGTTTCTCCTGTTGCCTCATCCTCTGAGGAGTCAGCTTCTACCTCCCATCCATATGCTCTTCGTGATCGTCGCTCTATTCGACCTCCTGAGCGTTTTGGTTTTGCCGGTGCTGCCTCTGCTGAGCCAGTTTCTTATCGTGATGCTGTCATTCATCCTGAGTGGCAACATGCGATGGCTGAGGAGATTTCTGCGCTTGAGCGTAATGGCACTTGGGAAATTGTCTCTCTTCCTTCCTATGTTCGTCCCATTACTTGCAAGTGGGTTTACAAGATCAAGACTCGTTCTGATGGTTCTCTTGAGCGTTATAAGGCTCGTCTTGTGGCTCGTGGTTTTCAGCAGGAGCCTGGTGTTGATTATGATGAGATCTATGCTCCTGTGGCACACATGACCACTATCAAGACGTTGTTTGTTGTGGCCTCTGTTCGTACGTGGCCTATCTATCAGCTTGATGTTCAAAATGCCTTTCTCAATGGAGAACTGCATGAAGAGGTTTTGCGCGGCCTCCTTTGGGTATTTTGTTTCGATGACAAGGTTCTTCGCCTTCGTCGTGCTTTATATGGGCTTAAACAAGCTCCTAGGGCTTGGTTTCAGCGCTTTTCTACAGTAGTTACTGCTGCTGGCTTTTCTGTCAGCTATCATGATCCTGCGCTTTTTGTCCACACCTCATCTCGTGGCCGCACTCTTCTTCTGCTCTATGTCGATGACATGATCATTACTGGTGATGATTCTCAGTTTATTGATTTTGTCAAGGCTCGTCTCAATGAGCAGTTTCGCATGTCTGATTTGGGTCCCATTCGTTATTTCCTTGGGATTGAGGTTACCTCTACGTCGCAGGGTATCTTTCTATCTCAAGAGAAGTATATTTGGGATCTTCTTGATCGGGCTTCTCTCACAGATGATCGTGTGGCTGAAACTCCTATGGAGCTCAATCTTGACTTGATCCACCGATGGCGAGCCTCTCTCGGATCCTACTCGGTATCGTCACCTCGTTGGTAGTCTTGTCTATCTTGGTGTCACACGTCCCGATATCTCTTATGCTATTCATATTCTGAGTCAGTTTGTCTCTGCTCCCACTCAGCTCCACTATAGTCATCTCCTTCGTGTCTTTGCGCTACTTGCGTGGCACTATCTCTCGTCGTCTTTTCTTTCCTCGCTCCAACTTTTTACACCTTCGTGCTTATTCCGATGCTACCTGGGCAGGGGATCCTTCTGATCGCCGCTCTCTTTCCGCTTATTGTGTTTTCCTTGGTGATTCTTTCATTGCTTGGAAGACTAAAAGCGTATGCGATTTCTCGTTCTAGTGCGAGAGGTGAGTTGCGGGCTATGGCTCTATTGACTGACAGAGGTTACACAGCACGTTGGTTACTTGAGGATTTTGGTGTTTCATTTGCTCGCATGACCCTCTTTTATCGACAAGACAGAGCTATTGGTATTGCCAGGGATCCGGTGAAGCATGAGCTCACCAAACATATTGGTGTTGATGCTTCTTATATGAGATCACAGGTTCAGGAGCAGGTTGTGGCTCTTCAGTATGTGCCTTCAGCAGATCAGTTGGCAGATTTCTTCACAAAGGCACAGACTCGACAACATCATTATTCTTGTCTCTCCAAACTCAGTGTTGTTGATCCACCATGAGTTTGAGGGGGGGTGTTAGATGTGTATTGGGCTTGTGTATTGGGCTATGTATATGGGCCTGGCCCGTCCCTTTACTGTATTAGGGTTTTCTAACATTTTTCCTTTATGCCCTTGTACTCTGTATATATACTGGCCCTTTGGCCCCCATATGAATACAAGTGCTATTCCTAACAAAAGTCACCATGAAATGTTTTGTAGGGTGCATTCTTTGCACATGTGACTACAAATGGTAACTTTCAGGTGTGAAGTTTTTCTCAGTTATCAATTTGTATTTTGTAGACTTCCTTTTGAGTGAAAATTGATTTATTGGGTATAGATAATAGGGGTTGTAATATTTGTTAGGGCTGGAGAATGCTAATTGACAATGACATATAAATCAGAGGGGCAAAATAACCTGCATATATACTCGTTTCATGGAATATACAGAAGAGAGAAAACAGGAGGATCTTCCATAGCGAGGAAGTAATTGTATCTTATTGGAAATATTTTGGAAATGTAGCAATTATGAATCACTGGTGGGTGGTGGCATTATCTTGCTGTTGCATTTCAAAAACACAAATAGATTCAGGGGCCTTTTGAGATGGCCTATTCTTGTGTATAGATAATGTTTAGACGTTAGAATATTTTGACGCTTTTCCATGTGTCGTATGTCTTTTAACTAAAGATTAGAGGGGGGGGGGTGGGGGGGGGGATGGTGGAAATAAATTGTTCTAGGATGGAGAGATGCGGATAGATCTTTCGGCAGGAGTTGGGCTACTTGCATGGGCATGGTCGTTCATTCGTAACAATGTAACATGATTCTGAGAACTCGATGCTATTGATTTCATTTCCTTGTTTGAGGTCAGAGCTTTGCTTAAAAGAAAAAAAGAAAAAAAAAAAGGATAAGAGCAACGTTGCAGAGGGGACGGTCGGTGGATGTCTGGACTCAGCTGATGCATACCGGGAGTGCTGAGTTGATGTTTGACTTGATGGGAAAAATCTCAAATGCTTGTTGGCACTCGGTATGTGTTTTTCCAAGAAGTAGGAGATTGCACACATTATACCTGATGAAATGTGTGGGAACAGATTTATCTTATGAGATGTATTGCATCTGCATCCTAGCTTGCCAAACTTGTTGACATGGTCCATCTATTGTTGATATTCGGTGAAGGGACTGTGATTAAGGACTTTATTGTGGTATGTGCAGAATGCCAGTTTTGCCGGTGCATCTGCCGTTCTGTTCTTGATGATTATGCTTGAACATGACTCTACAATGAAATATATATTGTTGAAACATCTCATAATTGTTGGAATGCTCGGTTTTTGTGTAACTGAAAATTCGAATTGCTTCAGATTTTGTTGGTCTGGTTTAAAATTAAATTCAGAAAAAAAAAATTGCTTTTTTTTGGTTTATCAGGTTCTCATCAGATATGCTCCTCCCGGACCATTTTGTTTCTGTTCTTACCCTCAGTTGATTTGTTTCAAATTTATCAGATCTTGAGGCCAAAGAGTTTTTGGGATGCAAGTAGGGCAAAGGGCGAATGTTTTTTCACCAAATGTTTTGCGTAGTTTGAGCCAGCTACAGGATGAATAAATTCGGTTTTTCCATGATCATTACACTTAGGATGTTCATGTTTCAAACATCGAAATTCGCAAGTTTTCATGCTGATTCATTAACATGCCGGTTCAGATAGTTTACATAGATGCATCTATTGTGTGTTCATCCAACAGTCTGTAGCATACGAGTGCTATTATGTGTAACTATTTCTCGGAGGAGGGGTGGAAGGCATCATGTGTATACGAATGTTTTCTTGTGGAACTTCCAGATTTTTTTTCCCCGAGAAGAATAAAGCTGAGAGTACCAACAATTTAATGCATAAACTACGTACAAACAGATGCTAGCAAGTGGAACCTGCCCAAGACGAAATCAACCATGTCTGTCAGCCGCAGATCGTCCATCATCTGAAATCGCAAAAATCCACAAGAAGTGGCATAACAAACACCAAGATTGCAACAAATTTACCAAAATTGCCTAACATCGGAAAACAATAGCTGTTTCTATGAACAATCGGTATGGTCAATGACAAACAACAATTGACCGAAACTACCTAAAGCGTTCTAGGATTGCCAACAGCAGACTCGGAGGAATGGTACTTTTAGCATTAATGCTGTGTTTCTACAACAGTTCAAAACTTTGGGTAGAGTGGTAGGCGCATAAAACTTCTCAAATGTATTCAGGACATCAATTCTTCAGCTTAGACAGAATCCGCAGTTCTCGTTTCTGGCTTTTCTCCGTCTACAATAACCTTGGGCTTCAATAAATGAGAATTTTGTCTGGATGTTGAAGCTTTCTTACCACCAGTTGCAGACTCATTCAGCCCTAGGTATGTGTAGATTGACATGCCTCCGAGAGCAATGACAGCTCCACAGAGACTGGTGAGTCCAGGATCAGAGTTGAAGACCAGATAACTGGAGAGCATTATGACAATAGTTTTGAATTGGCCAAGCACAACATGAGATAGAGCTGAGGTTGCACTGCATTTTGCAAAAGCCAGTGCAAAGTTATATCCACTTCAAAGTTCAAACAATTTTGAAAATTGGGAATTTGGGATAAAGAGAAAATAGAAAAATCAATAATTATTTTCTCCAGTCAGTTTCATTTCAAGAGTTTATTTTTGGGCGCAAAGGGGTTCTTTCTTCTTCATGCTCATATTACCTTGTTTGTTTGGGCTTCAGCTTAAAACCAAACCAAACAAACAGGAGACTTTTCCACCTGTCCTGAAATAGCCTAAGCCATCATTTAACTAGATGCCAAAAGCCACCAAAAAGAGGTGTTTTTGAACTTATTGTGGCTTGGACTCAGACCAATGTCATTGCTAATGATTTGAGTAAAGCACGTAATTACAAATGGTGTGGATAACCAACATTTTTTTTCTTTTAAATATGAGAGTGTAGATTATTTGCAACAAGTTGCTGCATTTAAGTTAATTTAGATAAAAGATATATACATATGACCTTTTAAAAAACTTGGACAGATAAATGTATCGCAGTTTAGTTTCTAGAAAAAAGAAGGAAAGAAAGGTGTCTCAATAGGATGGAGGAAGGACAAACAAGTGATAGAAAATTAGAAATACTATGCCTCACCCAAGTGCCAGAGCGCCAGACCACTGAAGAAGAAAACCAAACAAAGCAGATATCATTATTGCACCGCTGTTCTTTAAATTCCAGTTGAAAGATAACAAGCCCGGAGGATCCAGCAAAGGCATCAAAACAAGAAAGAAAAATATCGTAATTGGGGTTGTCTTCCACATCAACCTGATAAAATAACCAGAAACGTTAAGAGAAAGCTTATAGAATAGGAACCGTCTCAGACGAGATAATCACTACTTACGCAAGAGCAGTCCAGTTTCCACTCTGCTGTAAATTTGACCACAGTATTTTGTTTACAGCACTAGGAATAATCCAAGCTACTGCAACACAAGCACCAAAAAAATTGAACTCCAAATCAGTAACAGTTGCTACAGCCACACCAAATGACACAACTACCAGTGTGATAACCTGAAAATGAAAGTCAAAAGATAAATCCTTTTTAAATTATATGGTAACAGAGTTTGACTTAAAATATTCTAATGTCAATAAGGTCAACTAAAGAATTGAACAGCATATGAAGCTAAATTTTCTAATAAAGCCACCTTTTGAAGGGAAACTTTTTTATGGAAAAGAATAAATTCTGCTATAACAATTGTTGGAGTTACAGCTATCTTAGCCATCTGATAAAACCCTACACTGAAGACACAGAACAGTCAGCACATATTCATAGAGCATAGCTTTCAATTATAATGTGTTGAATTTGTTAAATAAAGAGGTTTTATTAGTGATCTCACCTATTATGCTTTAAGCTGATATTAGCAAGCCCAGTGGAAAAAGACATGACCGCACCCAAAGCAAATAATGAGGAGAAAGGAGTGGATTTTGAAGGAGGAGCAATAGGCAGCAAGTATAATGTCCTGAGGACGGCCATTAGGGCCCAAGCAACAATGTAATGAATTAACGATAGTGCAACTGGGAAATTAAACCCAACAGTACCCATCACCTACAAAAAAGAAGAGACCCATGTGAAAAATAAGTGCAAATGGATATAGTGACTAGTGAGAAGTGTAGAATGATTGGAGAAAAAACAGAACAGACCATTTTATTTGCCATGATGATCCCAACAGCAACCACAAAGTTGAATGCGAGTGCAACACTTGGGCCACAAAACCTCTGCTGCTGGCGCTTGGCCCCTTCTGAAGTATGAAACTCATTATAGAGGGAACCCCTCAGCTCCTCCAATGCCCGACCTGGTAGGCCAAAGAGTAAGCAAAGCATAAAAAATACAGCTTTGAACAATGACAAACCATACATATCATTATTAGTATCACTGAAAGCATCATCAGGTATCTTGTCACTCAAAATTTAATTACAGCAACAGGGCAATGGGGAGAAGGACAAACTTTCTTGACCAGAGATATCATGTACATTATGCATAGCCAGAGATACCATAAAGGATAAAAGAAAGGATAACTAGACACCATGCAATGATACTAGGAGAACTACAATCTATGCCAGTCAGTACTAGACCAAAGAACCATGTATTGCATAAGCCAGCATTCACATGTTAAAGGCTGCCATTGTCTTGCAGTCGCTGGAAACAATCTCATGACGAATCAGAGAGAGGGTACAGACTACAGAGTCTCACTCTCTAATTTGGGGACCAGGGGGCAGAAGCAAATATTGGAATTTATCACACATGAGCAAGATGCAGGACAAATAATAGCAAGTGGGTTTTAGCATGCCAGTTTTTTGTCCTATGCACATCAAACCACGCAAAAATTGACGAACTGCTTGCACTTTATGTCTGGTGGAATCTTTTGGAGATGTTTTCTCTGGTACATATCTCCACATTGCCATTGGCTATTAAAAACACGAATGTGGAACAGATAACCAAAAAGGGTGAACTTTCTAATGGAGAAATAACCAACTGGAGATGACTGTCACCTTCTTTGCAGGATTCAGATATTCGCTAGTGCAAACATAGCAAAAATGAAATTGCAATACAATACAAACTGAACCAAAATCAGGAAAACCTTTTCGCCATAGGCACAAGGAAAAATCAGGGGCTTCTAGTCAAACAACTTCCACGCCGTTTATCACGATAGAGAGCATTACAAAGATAACTAGTCAGTGATAAGATGAACTCCAGCAGGCACGAACTTCAGTTAATTTCCACACCATAAACAGCAGAAAGAGGAAAGAATAGGGAAACAGGGAAAGATCCACAATGTCGTTCAAACCATGCATTAAGCGACGGCCGAAAGGAAGCAACTTTTACTCTCACACTGACGCAACATTCACCATGGAAGCGCCATGGCTGAAAGGAAGGAGTAATTTGACACATGAAACTACATTGTTGTGCACTAGCAGCGCCAAGAACCATCGAGGTTTAATCCCCCCGCACCGATAAATCCCTAGAATGCGCACAGCGACACAAGAACTAGAGCAGAAGAGAAGGAGGGATCCTGACCAGCCTTGCCAGCGTCGCTGTCCTTGCGCTTGATGAAACGCCGGCCGCTGTCCCGCAGGATGGACTCCCACACGCCCATTACCGCCACCGCATCACCCGTGCGGCCCTCGCTACCGGTGGCTCAACGCGGCCAGCAGCTCGCTTCCTCCACCCAGTGGGAGCAGGAGCAAGCGGCAGTTCTTGGGCGAGAATAGTTCAAGCTCGCTTAGGAGATAGATGGAGATAGATGGCCATGGAGATAGATGGAAACAGCAGATTGCGAGGGGACGGTAGTTGCAACCTGAGCAAGAGATGCGTAACTTGGGGAAGTAGACAGTAATATCCCGGATTTGCAAGGGTTTTCTTTCTTTCTTTTGGTTCTTATTTTTTAGAGGCATAATTAGTTTTTACCCTGTTTGGGCTTTGCACAGCCCAAGACAAAGCCCGGCCCATCCCTGACCATAAAAGGCCTTGAGTTATAGTTTTAGTCCTGACTACATGTTGCCTCCCCTTTAAGGGTTGTTGCCACCGCTAGCCTAGGGCTTTGTTGTCGTCGTCGCCGGGAGGTCGTCGCATCAATCGCCAGTACCATTCGCCACCGCCACAGCCGCTCGTTGTCGCCCACGCCCATGCCCCTTGTCTTCTCCATTGGAGATCAGTGGAGAGGAAGTCAGGAATTGACCAAGAAGAAGAAGGGTGGAAGAAAAAAAAAAGAAACCGCAAAAAGAGGGAGGACATGGAAGAGAGAAGAAAAGGGAGGCTTCGGTTTCTGATTTTGTTTCTTCGTCGATCTCTTGTGGTAACGAATTTTAGAACAACTCCTTTGTTTTCCCTATACAAATTTTGGTTGAGTGGTTTAGGAGTTATGGCTTTCAGAAGGTTGCTTCCTTGAAATTGGTTTGATAGTTGCATTGTCATCATGAGATTGATTTAAGGCATATGTGTTATAAATTAGGAGCAAGTCTCGTTAGGCAATTTGTGGGCTATAATGTTAAGTCTCTATAGCCTTCAGTTTTGTGGGTCTAAACTGGCCGATAGAAGGATATTTTATAAATTTAAATTGCTGTCCAGATTTCTTTTGGTTGTCTTCCTCAATTGTATTGGTCCTAGAGAGGCTATTAAATAGTGAGGGAAAAGGACGACCACCGAGGCAGAGAGATTTATTGAGATGTGTCTCCTTATGTAGGTGTTGGATTGAAATCGACGTTGATCACGCATCATTTTTAACTCCCTTAATTGAAAGGCAAGTATATGTTAAACATATATCTATTTAGTCGTATATGGCTAATTGTATAGTGACTTGGGTTCGATCTTGATGTGTGATTGGATGGTTTTAATAGCCACGTGGTATTCTGATCCTGAATTGAGTAGCGTGTTATTTATTGTTATATGATGGTGTGTTAATTGAATGATAGTGGAGACATTATCGTATCATGTTGCATTTGAGCCAGGTCGGTGAGAAAGTTGTAGAACTAAACCAGTAATATCAATAAGAAAGTTATATGACTAATCCGAAGTCCTCTAAAGAAAAGACCTACTCGGTAGGCACTCCACTCCAAGGGAGTAGAGTAAATCGGTCCCCACCTGAAATACAATGGGATAGAGTGTTGTACCGACGGATTGCACTCGGCTATACCTTTATAAGCTTAACAGAAGCATACATGTGCAAGCATTGCATCAGTTGCATGAGAAGTGAGTTTGATGGAGTGGTTGATATAACTGTTATTTTTTTAATAGAATTACGAATTAGCATCCGTTGTTCTATGTTTTTATACATATACTTTGCTGAGTATTTTTTGAATACTCACTCTTACTTTTATTTGGTTTTTAGTTATCAGATGGCATCAACATACATGTGACTTTGGGAAATAGCATATCATCTTAAGCACTCACTACCTCTCACATTAAAATGAACAAGTCGATCTACTTAGTGTATAGTTTAGATATATTCGTTTATACAATTTTAAGAGCAATTTAGAATGAAAGGTTATGTTGGAATTGTATTTATTATGTCCTCGTGGGTTTTGTTGATTATTCTTATTGGCCTTTTTGTCATTGATAGTAAGTGTTGAGACCCCTGTGGAGGGTCCCTTTGGGTGATGATAAATATATGTGACAAAAATGAATTTGAAACGGTTTTGAAATTGTCTTGTTGAGCCATTGTTGGATTTTCTTGAGATTTTGCATTAGTCCCGTACTGTCCGGTCATGCTAAGTGCGATTTGGCACGGTGATTTCGGTTTTGAGCACGATATCAATGCTGATGATCATATGATGGACTAACCTTGCATGAGAGGTAAGGTGTGTTGTTTTTGTGTTTGTTCACCTATGTGATGTAGGTATCGGCGGATACGTGGTTGATACTTCGCGAGCACAGCCGAAGGCTGGTGCGTCCAGAGGCGTGCAAGCGACCAGGTTCGATGATCTGGCGGTCACATGAGCTGGTATACTTGAGAAGCTTCGCCATGGCAAGGAGTCCGGGACAGCTGGAGGCTGGCGTCTCGGTTACTTGGTGGCAAAGTTGATCTAACCGGTGGGCCCCAAGCGTGAGCTATCAACCGAGGAAATTGCGAGGATTTTTCTCGAAGTAATATCTAGAGAATATTCCTCTGCGGGAGTGTGTTGTTTAGTGCGTGTGTTGTACACCGGTCATCCTCAAATGAAGGGTGAAGACGAGCTCTGGGGTTTAGGGCATCTCACCCTTGGACTATAAATAGAGGGGGAAGGGAGCACCTCCTCCTTATACCCTAAGTGCTGAAAATTTCAGAAATAGAGAGGGGTGAGTTGGGTGTGTAAGGCTGACACCTACAGTGCTTGTGACCACATGGAGTGTGGTTTGTAATCCCCAACTTCTGCGTAATGAATCCTTCTTCTACATGAACATCTTGTGTTGATTTGCTCCTAGTTCTTCTTATTTACGTTTTTTTTCTTTTGGAGCTCTTATTTGGAGATGAACTTGGATGATTTCTTACTGTTTCTTGATGGTTTATGATGCCTTGAGGTTGCTAATATGATTTGCCACACTCTTTTCAATCATATGAGAGCCAAGAGATTAAGTTCTCAAATTGTTGCAAATCTGTCTAGAAACTTTCCTCCACATAGAAATCAGTGTTTAATTTTTAGAAAAATCAATAAAAATCGTTTTGGGGTGATTCCAGTTGAAAAAGATGCGTGACTCATATACCCATCTATGATAAAACTTTGAAGTCCACTAGTTTCCCTGTTTGGGAGCTATGAGGTAAGGTAAATACCGAGCCGCAAACTTATAGTCTCGAGTTCCTGACAATTCTTGGTGCACGATTTTTCTTATTTTTTATTGATGGAATTAGAGGCTGAAATACAGAACATAGCATCATGACTCACCCACTTGGGTTTAGAAAAGTTAAAAAAATTATGGAGCCTTCCAACAACAGGAACCACTTTCTTCTTCCAAGACAAGTTTTCTGGAATTTGTTTTCTGATTTTCAGAAAGTATCTTTGATGTTTGGCTTGATCTCTTTTCTAAAAGCAAGTTTTATTTGATCGCCCTTTGTTTGGACACTTGAAAACTAGGATTGTGATTCCAAAATTCCCACTTATTCCATGATTCTCATCCAAACAAGTTAAGGGTACACATAGTTGTCAAGTTGTTTGTGTTTTGGTGAAATCGATAGTGTCGGAAATTTGTGCCATCTATTCACGCCCCCTCTATCCACCTAGCTCGGGTCTTTAGTAAGAGATGTATTTGTTGGTCGTGTCAGGTTCCTGTTGAGGTGGAACCGGTAATTGGCTTAAGGACTATGGTTGAGACTTTATAGTTATACATTATTAAGTTTATCATTATTTGGTTTGTCTGTGTGTTGTGGATTTAGAGAAAACAAAGGAGGTGTTGTCAAAAGTTTATATAGAGAGTTAGTAGCATTCTAGGCTCAAAAGGAGATGGGGTGTTACAATACCATCAAAATATGTCAAGTCTTATACCACTAAAAAATTGGGGTGCACTTTAATATCATCAAAAGATCTCTTTTCTTATTTTCG
Organism: Raddia guianensis; assembly: GCA_036346415.1. Lineage (NCBI taxonomy): Eukaryota > Viridiplantae > Streptophyta > Magnoliopsida > Poales > Poaceae > Raddia > Raddia guianensis. The sequence goes on from CM070539.1 coordinate 35,121,264, forward strand.
TACCACCTATACATCTTATTTAACTCTTCAATTAATCTCTCCCAATTTATTTGTTAATGGTGGTAGCACTCGTGCCCCCTTCTCGCCCCCACCTTTAACTACCACATCCTTGGCGCCCATCACCTCCTCTCCCGACGGCTACTACCTCCTCTCCCACCCCTCTGCAAGCGCTACAGCACCGTGCCGACTGCTAACACTGAGCCCACGGCGCGTGCCATCGAGGTTGAGGCTTATCACGCTGTGCCATCCTCCCGTGCGGATTTTATTGGGTTTATGGCTAATAGTTAGAGTTCAAAGCAAATGACAGGTGTCGTAACAGAAGAGTGGATGCATTTTAGCTTGTTTTTACCTACCACCTTCCATCTTGAATTACCATTTGAGAGTGAAGACACATTTTTGCCAAACCTTGATCATTGCCACAAGAAACCGAGGACAAATCCTTGCTCAGAGATACAATCATACAATGAGATGCAAACATGAAACATAGTAAGAAGAAACGAGAGCCATCACTCCAACATCTACATATCAATTCGACTGACAGCGACAGCTTAGATGAACAAACATCTACATGCAACTCACCCCAATCAGACCATGCCGTATCCTACGCACAAACTCTAGATGCAATTTATCTCACGCAATGAGATGGATGCCATTCGGGGTTCAAGCCATAGGCCGTGGCTCGACGGTCTTGCCCTCAGCCACAGTGAGGGGCAGGGGCTTCTCCGGCGGTGGCGCGGCCTTGGCAACTGCGACATGGGATTTGATGAAGTCGAGAAGGTGGCAGCTCACCTAGTAGATCTGCAGAGCCTCGATGCCCTCTTCCATGGATGCGACGGCCCCCCATTGTCGGTTGCGGCGTGGAAGGCCTCAGCCTCGATGGTGTGCACCGTGAGCTCAACGTCCGCAGTCAGCATGGCACCATAGCGCTTGCAGAGGAGCGGGAGAGGTAGATGGATGGGGGAGATCAATAGGAAAGTTAGATAAGATGGATGGAGGACAACGGAGTGGTACAAAACTAAGAAAAGAGATTTTTTTTGATGGTATTAAAGTGAAATGTAATATTTTGGTGGTATAAACCCAAACTTGACATCGATGGTATAAAACAATTTTTAGATTGTTGTTCCTACGGATTATTTACTGTTTATTCCCTTTGCACAGTTGTTCATGAAACTACGAAAAGATTAGCCATTCTGTACTTACCTACGAGAAAATACTTTCGCTTGTCACATTTTATTTGTTTCACCCATGTCATGAGTTCGACTTTCACCGTTTCACCCTACTACATCAAGGCATCGGTGTGTTGTGCCTCCATACCCTAAGCCTTGCTTTCATGCTTAACTGTGTGTGTTTCTACATCCTCTAGTTGGCATATCTTAAGATGAAGATGGTGTGTTAATTAGATACAATGTCATTGCTTGCTTTTGCAATTTGAGAATTGAACTATTCAGGGTGTGTTTGATTGGTTGAATGAGATAGTACAAAATGGTATCATATATGGTTCACGCGTTTGGTTGGTTTGGTTGGTGGGATAGGATGTTACAGTTCTTCATCCATAGGTTTAGTTGGTAGAATAAGGTTGTATGAGATGGTACATGATGTTCAGATTTAGTGAAAATTCCTTGTTTATGCTATACAACATGGTTCGATCATTTTGTTCGAAAGATCCCATACAATTTTTGTACCACTATATATCATCCTATCATATTTACTTTCATTCCACCAAACTTTGTACAACCAATCAAACACACCATTAGAATTTGTAAAATTCTTGTTGCTTACATGTGTAAATTAGGTCCAAACCAATAAGCGGATCTAAAGCACGCTTCTACCTATGATTTGGACTGGCATATTTTCTCATCCATTTTACCTCTGCCTATCTCTTTCTTTTTCTATATCCTCTCTCTCCCCAATCTCTCTCCCTCTCCCTCTCCCTCTCCCTCTCCCTTTCTCCATATTGTAGATCCGAGCTCGTCGTCGCGCTGTCCGAACTCACCATCGCACTGATGGTTTATTGTGGAAACCACACTCTTTTCTTCGTAAGCTTGACGTTCGGATGATGATGATGAATGAATTTGACATGGAGACAGTATTTTTTTTACCTTGATTCAGGCTCTTCCCAGAGGAAGTAATAACCTTACGTCTATCCTTCCTTTACTTATGTGAGATACGAGTATAGAGGAAGATCTGGACCCAAACCCTAAAAGAGGCATCGAGGTAAAGATTGAATTATGTGGTGGTTCTAGACAAGAAAAGATATTGCTGACGATTGCATTTGTAGGGGATGCGTGCCAAGACGTGTGGATTGCATGGGATTGTGTGTGTGTCTATCTGTTACAAGAAACAATACAAGGGATATATATAGAGGAGATTGACCTCACTGACACCCAATTCGATGTCCTCGTTCCAAATGACATTAAGTTCATTCGCCTTGACGCGTATGACACTGGACACTCGAATTTATGACCTCAATGACATTATGCCTATTTTTTGGATTTTACCCGTGATTTACACTGTTTTTCTCTAGTGCAATGACCATTTTGCCCCAGTCTTCTTCAACTAGCATTCCTTCTTCTCCTACTCTGGTGGCCGTGGGCACACCGGCGAGCTCAACGCCGCCTCCCCCAACGCGGGCCGCCGCCTCCCCAATTGCCTCGACGCCTTCTCGAGCTCGCCGCCGCCGCCGCCTCGAGCTCGTTGCCGCCGCTCGCCGCCACCGCCGACCTCCAGCGCCGCCGCCGCCTCCTCTGTCGAAGCTTCGCCGCCGCCTCCCGCAACACCGGCGCCTCTCCCAACGCCCACCGCCGCCGTGCCTCGTCGCCGCCGCCACCTCGAGCTCAGTCCGCCGCCGACGCCACCTCGAGCTTCGTTCTTTGCTTTCGTTGCCGCCGCCGACCCAGCGCCGCCGCCTCCTCTTCGAAGCTTACCACCACCTCCCGCAACACCGGCGCCTCTAACGCGCCCGCCGCCGTCGTTCCTCGTCGCCGCCGTGGCCTCGAGCTCAGCGCCGCCGCCGTCAACCTCAGCGCCGCCGTGCCTCGCAGCAGCCTCCTCCTTCCCCAACACCGGCGCCACCTCCCCCTTTCTAGCACGGCAGCACCCTCTCCTTCTCTCACTGACTTGTGGGCCACATGAGGGCTATATGGTCAAGTCACATATATAAAATGAGGAAATCGACAGTAAATTGGGAAAAAGGTAAAATGTCACTTAGATCACAAATTGGTGTGCCCGGTGTCATACGCGTCAAGGCGATCGAACTTAATGTCATTTGCAACAAGGCCATCGAATTGGGTGTCAGTGAGGTCAATCTCCCTATATATAGTGTCTACATGTTGGTTAACAGATCCTAGATCAGTGTACTCCTTGCCAAATATAATCCAAACTTGATCTCCAAGGTGCCTTGAGTCCTTCCGTATCAAAGCGACATTGTCTTAGGCAGCACATCGATTCTACAAATACTTTGAACCCTGTATGAAAAGTTGAAAACTTAGACATATGTGGATCAGGCGGCATCATGCAACCGATGCACAACACTTGTCGTATCCAGAGTCCATGAGAGCTAGGCGGGCTGGACCTCACGCCGAGCAGCACCCTGAACTTAAGATAGCTAGGGATTCCTAGGCCCCGAGCCACAGGTGGCTTGAGCTAGGATAATTAAAGACCAATCAACACCAGGGCTAGCGATCTAGACTTTTTTTAGGCCTAGGCCTAAGGCATCACTTTGGGCCAACAAGGTGAGGTCGAATGATGTCAGCATGTGTAATCCAATCCCTTGTAAGTATGTGTCGTCTCCGCTCATCCTTGGCCCTAGGATGCCATAGACCCTAGCCACATTTCCTACTCACATCAATGACAATGATATTGACGAAACCTTCCTTGTCGTCCCCTATATGTTGGCTAACATCATCCCACGCTGCTTCCTACATGTGCATGATGTAGAGGCTGTAGTTTCGGGTTTATATAGAGATAAGATGAGAGAGGAGAGTGAAGGGAATATGTCCTAGATCAATCATGGTGATAATTGTAATACGTCTTTGTTCATGTACTTATGATAGCATTGATTCGGTTCCCTGGATAAATGCCACGACTTTGTTCATTGGGTACAACATGATTATGAAACACATTGTTATAGTGATGTTATTCTAAATGGATCCCTAATCCATATCATTACGAGGAGGGGTGATGATTTGATCAGCACATGTATTGGTTGATGGTAATGTTTCATATACCATATATATAGAGATATCGAACCGATAATGTGGACACATGTCGGAGAACATGGGTTGTCGGAGAAACCCACTCTAAGACGCTGTGAGATTATCATATTTTAAAGTGCCATCAGCGTATAGTCTCGAGTGGTACGCTTATATGATACATAGACCTAAGATTATCGTGAATGTCCAGCATGTAGACTCGTATGCTTTGGTGTCATCAAACGCTACACCGTTACAGGGTAGTTATAAAGGTGACTACTCGGCATGTCACGATATACAGTCAGGGGTGTGATGATAGAGATGGAATTTGCCCGACCTAGATAACGGGAGAGATACCTCTGGACCCGTCATGTGGATGGATAGGAAAAGCGTGCAGTTGTGCTAATGTGACTAAGGAGTTAGTCATGGTTTGTATCCATCACACTATCGAGTGAAGTGGTCGAGCTATCAACAAGGGTGTCGCGCATCTCGCCTTGATCTTGAATGGTATCGTGTGGCAAAGGGATCGCGGCATGTGAGTGTATGAAGGTTCAACAAATATTTATTCTGTGCATTCGAGGGCCAATACGTACTTCAAGGTGCCTCTGTTGATCAGTGGATTGGAAACGGGTATCTGGATTCACGGCCGACTTACACTGAACCTAATGGGTCACACACTTAACGGGTTGGAACTGTTTAATGGGTCTATGCATGGATATGATCCGTGTGGGAGATGGAGCCCCAGTGGGCCGCAACCCACTAGCGCGTCTATAGATGGGAAGCCGGGGGCGGCGCACCTGATTGCACCACTAGAGTTGTGCGTCCCCTTCCCAAAAAACCATAGCCATGTGGCGAGGTGCTAGCACACTCCGCATGGCGTTCCTGCTTGGTACGTGTGATACCGGAACGAGGCGCTGTCGTGCGACCTCAATGATCACGTGGAGATTTACTCCAAGCAGAACCGCGACTCGCCGACCAAGCGGAGTTTGTCTTTGACCATGACCGCGACCTGCTCAATGTTGATCGGGAAGTGAATGACTACTTCAACTACACGCGCTTGCTTCCACTGCACCTGCGCGTCAAGGGTAACGATTCATGATTCTCTACTTGTATGAGATCTTGGGTGAATCACAGTAGAAAATTTTGAATTTGTGCTTCCGTAGCCTACCCATTTCTCGGTAGAGAGCAACTCGCCAACCATTGTCCAATCTTATGTAGAAAGAGTGGGTGGCCTCTTTGGATGCAACAAGGTGTAAGTCTGCCACCCTGCTCCCATGTGCCTCACCAGGTGCTTAGGCCACATGTGCCTAGGCCGATGCGTCATGCTCCTTGTTAGGATTTTTACTCACATAGGATTTAGACGACATAGGAGACATGATATTTGGTAACGCAATTTGACATGATTGCCTACGTCTGCAGGGCTTTGACTATGGGCACTCCTCCCTAATCAAGCATAAGCACACCGACCAGACAACCCAAGTCATGGCCACAAGCCGTCCGCTGACCCCTATGCATCCTGCGCTACAGCTAGGTCGTCATGACCAGTCACACTAGGGGTACCTCCCTATTTATAGTGGAGATCAGGATACAAGTCCGACCCTGACTTGACCCACTCACCCACCTCTGCCTATTACAACTCACAGTCTACGTAACCAGCTCATACGTATGTGACACAAACTCTTAACACTCTTTAAGGCCCACCAAGCCGTTTTTGCATTGTGTCGGGCACGCTCGTACCGTGTATGCATCGTGTAACCGCTATCACCGACTATGGAGGAGATGAAGTGATGCGGCTTGGGGATCTCAATGTCAAACGGTTGCCCATGCTGACAAGAAAGAAAGAAAATAAGAGAAGAGAAGATAAAAAAAAGAAATGGGAAGGTAAGAAAAAAGGCCACATAGTGTTGAGGTGGCGTCCACCTAGTTGTCCATGCATGCAAAATCGGCCATGTATGTGTCCAAGTCACCCAAAACTGCTCTCAAGCCATATTTAACCGTTCAAGAAACTAAATCAACTTGTTTTTGATAGTTTAAGTACCAATTTCATCCCATTTTGTACCATAAGAGCACAAACACTAAAATGCAATAGTTTGGGGGTTTGGGGGGCATGTACAATGGTTGTCTGTAGTTGTTACTAATAAATATATACATTAATTGTCTCTATAGTTGCAATGGTTTCTACGATAGAGTCGGCTCTCCACGGAGCAGCATCCTTCTCTTTTTCCTCTGCTTGGACACAAATATGATATGGCACATCTTAGAGGTGACTTAAAACTTATTGATATGTACCATTGTATATGCTCTAAGGTTCTTACAAGACATGCCCTGCTTCTAGGCCATTTATAGTCCATGTCGTGTTGGACAACCCAGTTTGGTTATTGCTGCTTAATTATCTCTGCTCTGCCTATTTGAAGTGAGGTTTTGAACATGCCATTCAGAGCGTAAAAAAATAAGAAGGAATGGCTGTTTAAAAAATATGTACACAAGGGTATATATATATTCAAATTTAGGGAAACTGCTGAAGCTAACAGAAGATTGCAAGAAGAGAGCAAGAAGCTTCCAATTAGTGGTAGGCTCGAGCTTCTCCACCTGTTCCAACGTGCTGAAAGCACACCTGATCCGCTGTTAATTGTCGGTACTTAAGTAACACTGATGCATGCAGCATACCAATATTAATCATGCGCGGAACTCGTTCCTCGTTAGGAGCTAGCTTTCATGATTAACAAAACTCATAATTATCGAGAAAAGGTGGATCACGTTGCTAATACTGTTTAAAGAAAAGATTATGCGCTTCCAGGTAGCTTAAATTATCGTTTCCAATGAACTGAACATTGTAAACAAAACAGAGGTAAATTAATAAAGTTTGATTTTTTAAAAAAAAAAAATAGTTTGAACTATGCGTTGGCAACAAGTCAGTGTACCACACGTTGTTCTTTTCTTCTACTAACATCGATACAAAAAAAGATTTGCGCGTTCAAAGACAACAATTTCTACATGCGTATGTACGTGCGGTACTCGCAATGTACTACAGAATCAGAACCATCGTGTTTTACGTGAATTGAGTCATTAATTTTTGAGATCGAGTTAATTGAGACCAACCAGCTCAAGGCTTCAAGTGCATGCCATCAATGACACTGAGGGGGAAAAAACAATACACGTGTACAAATCGGACCCATATATGACGAGGTGCATGCTGCCTAATAATAAGCATTTGCCATCGTCGGCCAGCTCGCAGCTGGTAGCTAAGCTGCATGCGGCGCAAGAACACAGCTGCGCGACAATGACTTAGCATCCACCGTAGCGCGAACTCAAGCTTAACCTCCATTAGATTTCTTTTGTAAGATGCATCTAAACTCTTGCCCAGTTACCCCCATGATGAATACATCTAAAACTCGTAGAATCAACGTTTAGCAATTAAGCTAGTTCTGCACCACACTTGGTGATCATAGGGGCACAGCTGGCTTGATCGGTTGACCCCCACCTATGCGTCATGGAGGATTGCTGTTAAACATGTCCCTGCATGATCTTTGATTTAAGAAATAATCGATTAAATATGCCCTAAAATCGAGGGGATTGGAGGTAGGGATGTGATCGGATCGGATAAGCTCGGATATCGTTTTAACCATATCCGTATCCATATCCGTATCCGTATTTTTTACCGGATGCAGATTCGAATACGAATGTGTCGAATATGCATACAAATTTGAATAATATTGGATAACATCGTTTACAAATATGGAGCGAATAGAGATCGGTTTAAACAAGGATACTGATGTTGCTAGTCGAATAGTAAAAATTCAAATTTAAAAATCTGTTCGAAATTTTAACAAAAATGGGTCAAAATTTAAATTTAAAACTAGGAGTTTATAACATTAGAAAAAAAAACATTAGAAAGTTTGTACATGAATATTACTAAATTAGTTTATATTTAAAAATTTTAAAAAACAAATTTAAAAGTTGGAAAATTATCAATAAAAAATTGTAGAAATACATTAAAAAAATTCAGAAATACATTCGAATAATATCCATATTTTATATTCGGATATTATCCGAATAAAAACTCGGATATTCCTTATCCACCGAATAACCAGTGCTTCATATTCGTATTCATATCCACGTCAAATTATTCATATCCATATCCTTATCCGTAAAAATAGTCGAATATTGGTAAAACTATCCAAATCAATATCCGATCAATTCGGTCGGTCGGTCGTATAATATCCGTACCATTTCCACCCCTAATTGGAGGCAGTTCCAATGCAAGATTTCTAAACATCATTTCTATAGCTAGCATGTCAGCTAGAAACTATAGAAGAAATGGTGTATCCATTGCATTGTATCTTAATATCGTTTTTATCATTAGTACTTTCTCTTTTTTCCAAAGACACCTTCTTTCTACGCATTAATGCTAAAGCTTTGAAACAAGCGTAGAAATAGTTTCTTAGGGAAGAAACCATACCCTTCTCTCTGTATATTAATTCTATGCCATATCAGTCTTATATCCTACATGGCACAGCAAGAAACGAGTGAAGAAACTATATCGTAAGTGCCCTTAGTCATATGGAGCAAATTATGGGAAACTCTTTGTACCTTGCGTCCAACCTGTCAGACAGGGCTCGCTTGAGGGTCACGCTACTAAATGAAGCGGATACCGCATCGGGGGCCCACGACATGGGGACAAACTATAATACCTAAAATTTTCAAAATCAAACTCAAATGCAAATTTAGATGAAATTTCTCCTAAATTGAAAATTGAACTTGAAATTTGACTTGAGCTTAGCTCCTTGGGCTTAATCCCTAGCCCAGCTTGTCGACGATTGGGATATCAGTCCCAAGTCAACTAAGGTTCTTGAGAAAGGGAGATAGAAGATACTGCTGAGCAAGGCAAACAGCAATCAACGAGCAACAGGGAGACATATGGTTTTTATCCTGGTTCGGACCTCTCCGGGGAGATAACAACCCTACGTCCAGCGCTTCTTTATATGAAAAAGGGATTACAATGAAGAACTCGACGAGATGAACAAGTCTCGACGAGATTCTGGGTGTACAGGAAGCAGTATGCGATCTTGGATGCTAGATCTCACGATGTTCCGGTCTCAGGGCCCCTCTACACGCCGCAGGACCTTGTTTATATAGTGTTGAATAACCGACCTACCAAGAGATAATCGGACCGGGCTAACCACGAACTCGTATGCATGCCAAATATATCCCGCGGTAGATAAGGTATACTCCAATTCTTGGGATCACGATGTCTGCTCCAATCCGGAAAACTACGTCCGGGTCTTCACGTAGCCGTGCAGAACTCTTGCTCGAGTCGGACTCAAACAGGAATCCTATGCCATTACGCACCGCGCCAGCCAGGAAGCTGTTCGGCAGGATGCATATGGGCCTGATAGAACCTTCTAGGGAGCCAGGCCCTAGGAGGCTGCTCGATTGGGCCGTCAGGGAATGGGTCATGGCAATGGGCCGTGATTTTATCCCCGACATAGCTCTCTCCCCCACGATTCTCTCTCTCATCGACTCTCCCTCTCTCTCTCTCTCTCATGCCAAACCTAAGCAGGCGTCGCCATGTCGATCTTTTGTAAGACCTTCCTTTTGTGTACAAAAGTATTAAAACAATGTTTTAATTCCATTGTTTGTAAATAAAAGAAGAGCGTTGCAATGCATGAAATGATCCGGCTATCTAATGTGATGCACTAGTGTACTGACTCAGTGGCTAGTGCAGTTTCATAGACGAGTTTCAAAGATAAGAATTTCCCTATCTTTTTTACAAACAAATTCGAGACCCAATCATGAACACCTATACGGGGACACATGACAATTGGATGAGCATGTGCGGTTGCTTGGCCTTTTTAGTGGTGGGTCCCACCATTTTTTTACACTTCGCATTTTTCTCACACACACGATAACACAATTACGTGCAAATCTAATTTATACTACCTCCATTTTTTTTGTTTGACGCATTTGACTTCTCGATACGCATTTGACCATTCATCTTATTCAAATTTTTTTTGTAAATATCATTTATTTTGTTGTGATTTGTTTTATCAATAGAGATACTTTAATTATGTCTCTTTTTTTTACATCTTTGCACTAAAATTTTTAATAAGACGAATGGTCAAATACGTGCCAAAAATTCAAAGGCGTCAAACAAAAAAAAGGAGGGAGTATATTACAAGAGGCTACTACGTGCTTCATGGTTGCGCCACGCCTAGACCTGTTCAAACCCCGGGCCGGGCTGGGCTTCGGGCCGGGCCTGGAAAAGCCCGGTCCCGAAAAACCAGGCCCGAGCCTGGCCGGCAGGCGTCGGGCTCGAAACCGGCCCGAGCTCGGCCCGGCCCGAAGTTGGCCAAGGCTCCGCGGTCCGCCCGCCACGCTTAAATCGAAAAAAACGGGCCCGGCCCTTCAGAACGAGGCCGAGCCCTACCGATGCCGGTCGGTCGGTAAGGCCGGGCCAAGCTTCCGTGATCAGGTCTAGCCACGCCACACCTAGGAAAAACATCCAAAAAATTTAAACAAATCTAGAAAAATCTAAAATTTTCAAAATGCAACAAAAAATTCATGGTGAGGACCCATAAATGAATTTAAACATTAGAAATATTGATTTCGATAAAATGAATTAAGAAATAATAGAAAGAGTTCAAAAAATAATAATAAATTTGAAAAACCAAAATAAATTCTAAAAAATAAAAAAACTGAAAAATTAAAATGCACTTGTTCCTTAAAAAAATAATGGCACGCGCCATAGGCGTATAAACATTGCTAGTACGCATACAAAGAGAGCTTACGACGACGTAGATGGCTATCCGGGCACGCTACCGGCTGCACGATCTTGTCATGTTGCTATTCGCCGGTAGAACCGCCATCGCGTGTCCTCTTCTTTCTCGTGCTTTCCATCTCATTTCTCTCTTTATGCACAATCTTCTTCCTCTCTCCACCCCTCTATCCGCATGGTGAGCGAGTTTGGCGAGTTTGGGCCTTGTTTGTTTCAGATTAATGTTGAGTTGAGTTTTACTGTAGCAAATTTGTAACCCTCTAAAAAAATGTTTTAAAGAATTCAAAAAATTATGAAAAAAATATTTTACAAACTCTAAGAAGAACTATTTAAAACCACACAAAAATGAATACAAAACATTATACCATTTGGCTTATAAAAAAATGACAAACTTTCATTTAATTTAATTTAATTTAATCTGAAACAAACAAGGCCTTAGAGAAGAAGACAAGGAGAAGGTGGACCCCCCTTTTCACTATGAAACCTCAGTTTATGTATGTACGAAACTCTAGGTTTGCTTGGTTAAACTTGGATGGCGAACTTTTTGTTTGCATGGGTGAGTTTTATCTATACATCTTCAAACTTCATTGGTCATTTTTTAAGTTTCATCAGTAGTTTAGCCATGTTTTGTTGGTCCTTCTTCAAGTTTGATTAGTAGTTTAGCCAAGTTGCTTTTGCCTTTCTTTAGGTTTTATCAGTAATTTAGTCAAGTTTCGTTAGTATGACAAGTTTAATCAGTAGTTAGCAAAGTTTCATTGGTCTTTTAAATTCCATCAGTAATTTAGCCAAGTTTCAATGATTCATTTTCAAATTTCATCGGTTGTTTCCTAAGTTTCAACAGAAATTATTCAAGTTTCATTAGTTTTCGTCCATGCTATCATTACATTGTCACGATTCATCAATAGGTTTTTTAAATTTCACATGTGTTTTCCCAAGTTCACAAGAATGACGCCATGCCGATGTGAGCGTCCGTTGAGATGATTCCCAGCGGACGTCCAAGCCGTGATACTCACTACAAATTATTAATTGGTATGAACTTTGGGATAAATCATCTTGATTTAAGAAATTATTTGTATGATTACTCTAGAGGAATTTATAGGAAGGAACTTTTCCTTCAATATTGTCAGAATTTTTTACGTGATCTACAACTTCCCTCTCAATTCTTTATGTGCTCAGTTTATATTTAATATCAAAATTCCTGAGTTTTTCCTACGATACCATCACCTGCTTCAACAGTTCAGCTAGGTTTTAATTCTTCGAGATTCAACATGCATGTACATGTTACTCTTGTGCTTTCTTTTCCTATCGTATTTAAAATTCTTATCAAAGCGGGTCTTAATGTCCCTGTGGAACTCTTTTCAATTAGTTCGATATATATTTTTTTTGATCCTAAGCCGAAAGATAACACAAGTACAAGTCGTGCATGGTATACAAGTAAAAACGAATTCGCACACGTTTGATGAATCCACTTAAAACACTTAAGATAATGGAAGACCTCATTTTAGACATATTTAGAACCATAATTATTTACTACTCCTCTCGGTACAAGATGAATTACATTGTTGATTTATTATGAAAAGCACTACTGTAATGTCATTGTGACATTCCTTTTGCAACTACATTGCAATAACTTATTTCAAATACATCAATGCCAAAAAAGGATATAGTTATTGTGGAAAGGAAGGTCCAACAGACAGTCGCCCAAAAATACTATGAGAAAGCAAGTGATTTTTATCAAAGCAACCGTAGTTTTGGTGGACACCGTAGCACCCGACAGTGCTTTGAGCCACAATAGGGATGCAAAAAAACCGATGAATACGGGTATCCAAGGGTATCAAGACCCATGCGGCCCAACACCACAGCCGCCACCCCCTAGGCGCCACCGTGCCAAGCAGGCTCCCTTTCTCCCCCGAAATCCCAATCCCCAGATTCCCCACAAGGCCACACCCCTAAAACCCTAATTCCCACCACGCCCTCCCCCCTACCACGCCGATGGTCGCTGCCCTCGATTTTACACCTAAAGTAGCGTATCAATCAGACCATGTGGTATCCCAAGTGGCAGCAAAGAGAGAGAGCAAATGGTCTATATTAGATATAGATTTCACCACAAAATTGGAGTGGTAAGCAGAAAAGACTTAACTACTAGAACCTTTTATATATGATATGGGCTCGGAGAGAGCAGATACGTGTAGTCCTGGACGGTTCCCACCTCACTGCTCCAGCTTGAAAATACACCTTGGTTTCAGAATGTCCGATTGACTGCCACTTTCTTTCTGACGTAATGCCCTTTCTATCGGCCAGCATTTCAAAAAGTAAAAGAAGATCCTCAAATTCACGATCGAAGGACCCAGATTGCATCAAATGTCAGATGAGCGGCTATGATTGAAGAAATTACAAACAAAAAGAAGGATTTAGTGAATGCCCGCCTACATACAGATAGATAGGGAATATGGATGAAGAAGTCTAGCTAGCTTCTAAGTGAAATGAAGCAATGGAAAGAACGATGATAGGCAGGCCCGTCGAAAGCCTAGCACAAGTGGGCCGATCGCACAGGGCCCCAAAATTTTGGGGCCCCCTACATGTGCTTCTATGGCCTGGGAACGGAACGACGCACCACGCACGGCGACACAGCGGAAGATCGGAAGACGTGGCCACAGAACGACGCACCCCTCACGGCGACACGACGGAAGATCGGTGCATCGCCTGATGGCCCTGATCGCCATTCGCCAGCAGCAGCAGCAAGGTGTAGGGAGCAGGCTCACAAGTCAATTGGCTAATTGATTCATCGCCCAGGTAGCCTAGTTGGCTAATTGATTCATCGCAGTCCATGATTTATCCAATTATTCAATAATTTATTTACATTACACTAAGCCTAAATCATCTTTTGTGGTCTGTCTATACTAGTTCAAATTAGCAATCTCTTTCCTTGCCCCTTGGGAATTGGGAATTTGGGATATAATTAGAATGTTTCTGCGTCGGTTCTACTAACTCCGCTTCATCGCATCAAGGTTCGATCACGAGCAAATTATTCCCTTTATTGGTTCCATGAACTTCATTTTTTTAATTAGTTTTGTTGTGTTTGTGATTCATGAAACAGGGAGATCAATTTATTCATCATGTCTTCTAGAGTTAGAAAATACGATTCCGGTTATGAAAAGCGCAAGAAGAAAAAAAAAGACTTGAACAGTTTGCGCAGACTAAGAAAGGTGCTCTTAATAGATTTGTTGTTAAAGAATGTCAAACTAGTACAGAAACATATTGGTTAACTATATAATGGAATCACATTTTGGTTAACTATATTTCCCTAGTATAGGGCCCCGTTTTGTATTTCGCACCAGGGCTTCAAAAACTTAGGTACGGCCCTGATGATAGGGATGGCAGAAAAACCGATGGGTACGGGTATCTAGGGGTATCCAACCCAATGGATATGGATATGGATAGTAACTTCCCAAGACCCATGTGGCCGAACACCACAGCAGCCACCCGCTAGGCGCCACCGTGCCAAGCGGGCTCCCTTTCTCCCCCAAAATCCCAATCCCTAGATTCCCCACACGGCCACACCCCTAAAACCCTAATTCCCACCACGCCCTCCCCCTACCATGCCGATGGCCACCGCCACCATTGACTCGCCAGTCACCACAAGCCGCCTGCCGCCGTGTGATTACGAGCTTATCTCTCCCTCCCTCGGCTCTCCGCCTCTCTCTCCCTCGGACCGCCACCAAGCTGGCCCCCTCGCCGCCACCGAGCCAGCCCCCTGCCACGCCCTCATGTCTCCCCCTCCCTCGGTATCCCCCAAGCCCCCCTCCCCCTTCAGGTATGGGTACCCATCGGTTATTGGGTACCCGTCGGGTTCAGGTACTGGTGCGGGTTTGTACCCGTGGGTGTTTTCTGGTTCGGGTATGGGCGGTGTTTTTGAGTTTCGGGTTCGGGTACGATAGAGGTGTACATGGAGATACCCGTCCGATTGCCATTTTTAAAGCCACAACCAACATTGACGATGCACGACCAACAGCAGGAGCACGCTACATACGTCGTCGTCATCATCGCCGCCGCCACCGCAGAGTGCAACGAAACCATGAAACAACCACGGCCCGTGTTGCCTCCACCACGCCTGACAGCCTCTACCATAGTCGACGTTGCGCGAAGCACAACCATTCAAAAGTTTTTTCCAGCAATACAATTTTTCAGAAGAAATTTTGTGGAAAAATATATGAAATAAACTGAAAATATAAAAATTATCTAGTAACGACAACTACCATAGCTGCCCAAAGTGTGGCAACCCCTCTCACCGGAGCGTCTAAACTTAGTAATATATTTTTTCAACACAGAGATACTTTTTTCTAGAAGAGAAAAATGAAAAAAACAATTGAAATGGATTGAAAAAACGGGTACGAAAAATCGTTCGCACAAATTGGCCCTATGTAGACACCTGCAAAATAGTTGAGCCATTGAGAAAATATATACTAAAAAGTAGAAGAAATATTAGGGGGCACAAACTGGTTGGATATGGAAATAATATTTCTTTCCTGATAAGAATCTGGATACGAATAAGACGAATGCGGATTCAAATCCGAATTATTCGTGATGCTAATACATGATGAATGCAAATTGGTCTCTAGTCAGGTTCACATAAACAATCGGATATATGACATACATAAAAATAGCACATGACATAATTATTAACTATTATAGCTATTACAAAATCTATCGATATGTTAATATTGAATCAAACATTAGCTATAAGCCTACAACCTATATGTTTCAATGAAACATATTTCATACAAAATATTTATGTTTATCGGATATGCTATTGGATATCTATTTTACCAATTTACACTGATATTTTTCCCGATATCTCGGATACGCAAGAATTGCTTTTCTCATGTCCTAACTCACATATTTTTTCATAGACAGATTCTAGTCCGAATTTAAATCCAGGTATAACCGAATATCAATTTTCTTATTTGAATCGGGTTTTAAACGAATCCAATGAAAATTTCCTATTTAATTGCACCCCTAGCCGTAGTCAGAAAATTACTTTTTTACCACTCTATTGGATGACCTCTTACAATTTTGCTTCTCTGTATCTATGACATATGGATTCATCTGTGTCTATAATATATAACAGTGGATCAGAGTAACAAAATGATAATAACCAATATTGAGTGTGGCAAAAATAAAATTGCCACGGCAGTAGCAGTGCCATACAAATCTCACATGAGTTTCACCTCCACGCGCGGACAAAGGCCAGGCATAGCGTAGCTGTCAGAACAAACTCGCTTCACAAAAAAGGAGGAGAGAAACGGCATCCCCCGCAAACTGCCACGTGTCGCTACCCCAGGTGGACCCCACACGTCGGACTGAGCGCGTCACCCCAATTAGCAGCCGGTTAGTCCATCCCCTTCCGGCCTTCCGGAACGCGGCGACGACATCTTATTAATCCCTCCTTAATTAATCACCATTATGGTTTTACCCCACGAGCGCTAATCACCCCCCAAATCCATCCCTCCTCCCTCCCACCCCTTGCCCTTGGCAATTCTTCCACCACCGCCCCGCCACGGACGAGAGCAGGAGCAGCCGAGGCGGTCGGGCCCGGAGCTCGCCACCGCCGCGGCATTCCGTCCAACACATGGCGCTCGTGCCTAACGGCGACCCCGCCTCGTGCCAGGGCGGGGCGCCATCGACCCTCCCCTGGTCGGAGATGTTCCGCTCCGCGTCGCTCCGGCGCCCCAAGCAGGAGGAGGACGCGCCGCCCAAGCCGCCGCCCCCGGCGGCGGCGGGGAAGAAGGCGGGCGCGGAGGACATCGCGGGACTGTTGCTAGAGCCCGACGCGCGCCAGGCGCTGTACATCGCGATGGCGCACGCGGGGCTCGCGACGGCGCTGCTCGTGCTGTACGGGCTGTACCTGCTGCTCGCCGACTTCCTCCGCCCGCTGCAGTGGGCGCTGCTCTGCTCCATCCCTCTCCGCGAGACGCAGCGCGCGCTCGTCTCGTTCTGGGAGCCGCCGCTCCGCGCGGGGCTCAGCGCCGCCGTGCTCGCGCTCCCGCTCGCCGTGCTGCGGTCCTCGGCGGCCACGCTCGCTGATGTGCGCGCCGCGCTCCTGCGCCGCCCGCTGCCGCCGTCGCCGTCCTTCCCGCGCCTGCTGCGCTGGCTCGCGTCGTCCTTCTTCTTTCTCCTACTCTTGGAGCGCCTTGGCACCGCCATCTCTCTTCTCCTTCTCGCCCTCGCGCTCGCCTTCTCCGCGGCCTCCCCCAAGCCCTCCTCCTTCCTCTCCCACGCCGCCTCCTCCCGCATTTCCGGCCGAGCCCCCTCCTCCCGCGGGCTCCTTCTCACCGGCGGCATCTTCCGCCACCTCAAGACCATCGTTGCCATCGGCCTAATGCTTGGCATGATAGCCGGATTCCTAGCCGGCAGCGTCTTCTTCTCCTACAAGATTGGGCTCGAGGGCAAGGACGCGGTCATGTCCCTCAAGTCCCACGTCGAGAAGGGCAACTACTCTGAAAAGATTGGCCTCAAGAAGTGGCTTGACGACAATGACATCCCCGGTTTGGTCGATCAGTACTCCGCAAAGCTCTATGACACCGTCTGGGAACAGATAGACCAATTGGCAGTGCAATACAACCTCACTGATTTCACTAGCGGATTCCGGCATTTCTTGATCAGTCAATCAGTTGGTCCATCCGGTGCCAAGAGCGAGGCACTCATCACTTCAGGACCACACCCATACTCGATGAAGCTGCAGGCAATTGCGGTGCGTGTGAAGAACAGGGAGTGGATGGAGATTTATAAGGAACTGGACTCGTTCTTTAGGGAGTTGCTGATCACAAGGGAGGATTTGGTGGTGAAGGCCAAGGAGCTGGCCTTGCAGGGCACAGAGATTGCTAAGAGGCTGCTGTCTAGCAGCACATCGGTGCTCGGTGGTAGTGCCAATTTGATGTTATCCATTGCCCTTCGCATTGTCTCTGGTGCAGCTGAGGTGCTTAATTTTGTGTCGCAGTTGATGGTCTTCTTGTGGGTCCTGTACTACCTCATCACCGTTGAAGGAGGTGGAGCTACAGAACATGCCATTGACCTATTACCGGTGTCAAAGCAAATAAAAGACCGTTGTGTTGAGGTCATCGATCATGCCATTAGCAGCGTCTTGTTAGCCACTGCCAAGATTGCCATATTTCAAGGATGCTTGACATGGCTGTTGTTCAAATTCTTCAAGGTGCATTTTGTGTACACATCAACTGTGCTTGCAATAATCAGTGCACTTTTGCCTATACTCCCACCATGGCTGGCCTCAATATTTGCTGCAGGGCAGCTGCTTATGGAAGGAAGGTATGTGCTCGCAGTTGTGGTAACGGTGATTCACCTCATGCTCTTGGATTATGGAACCACAGTCATTCAGGAGGATATTCCTGGGTACAATGGATATCTTACCGGTCTCAGCATAATTGGTGGCATGACATTGTTCCCTAATGCTCTAGAGGTACTGATTCCATACCAAATTTCTCACTTCATTTGTACTGTCAGCTGCATTTTACAATTTTTATGTAGATATGCTATAGTATAAATTAACTGGGACGCTGTGGTGCCTAAAGTAGGTATTTCCCTTAGGTATTTGTTCCCTCTTAATACACGCGCCAATTTTTTTTCTGCTCCAGAATGTTCTACCATTTTGTCCCTCTTTGCCTACGTGACTCCACACATCTTTCTGCTATACAAACTTGCTGTTTGATCCAGCTTGTGCCTTCATTGTTATACACTTTAAGCTGTATTTTAGAAGTATTTCCTCTAGGCTTTAGTAACAGATTTTAATTTATGTTGATTAGTTTTCCATTTAGAACCTGTGTGATGTACCATTTAATAAATCTGTTTGTCCAGTAAATTTGTTCTGTAGCTTATTATGTTGATTAATTTTCCATTTAGAGCTTGTGTGAATTATCATTTAAAATAATCTGTTTGTCCAGAAAATTAGTACAGTAGCTTAAAGGTCCTTGGTACTTACATGTTCGAACATATGCATGCACCATACTGCTATTCTACCTTGCACATGAGAATTGAGCTATTTTTTACACACATTAAACTGGCATTGTGTTATTCTGCAGGGCGCAATATTAGGTCCCCTTATAATGACGGTCGTGCTAGCATTGAAGAACTTGTACACAGAGTTTGTGCTTGCTGACACAGAGGAGACCAGCAGCTAGCATCAGATGAAAGGCACCATGTTTGAAGAGAATGCATGCGTAGGATTTTTTTTTTTGGCAATGGCTTTTCTCTTGTACCATATCTGAGTATACATCTATATGCAGCTATGTATCGGTTGTGACTCTACCATATTGTTGTAATTGATCCTCTCTGTAGTGCCATTTAATCTCTATCAGGTCTTTCCATAGATTTAGTTTTGTAATCTGTGGAACTGCCCCTCTGTTTGATTGAAACCAAATTTGTACAGTGTTTTAGTAATTATTGATGCTATGTTTAATTGAAACTAAATTAAAATAATAATTATTATTTGTTGATGTCGTTATTTTCATGTAATTTTCATAACTTCATATCCACCTGGTTAGTTGCATCGAACCTCTATAATTTTTAGTGCAAGTAATATTAGTCTGTTAGGCATTTTTCTTTTGCTACTGTTCACACTTAACAACTTTTTTTTTTGCTTCCTGGAAGTATCCAGTAACAAGCAGTTAAGAAGAGATCATCAGAGATAGAGCTGGTCATGTGCACAACTCAGATGCCCTGCACGTGCCGCGAGAGGTAACTTCCAGGATTCAGGCTTGTCCATACTTGTCCTTGTGTAGTATACTCAGTTCTTGGTGTGTCACTCTAATTTTGCTCTGAGCAATTTACTCTGAGATTGTTCCTTGAAGTTGAAACTAATAAATATCGATTAATATATTATCTGTTGTGTTAGCTTGTGAACAAAAAAGGGCTTTGTAGCTTACTTTTGATATAAACTTGACCTTGAGTGATTTGGAGTAATATGCTTGTTTTTGCGACTCATGTCAAAAGTTCCCTTTGCTTTGAAAGGAGAAGGGGGAAATTACTTCATCTACAGCTTTTCTAAGTTCTCCTTGTCTTTTAAGATAAAGGCAAAGTTCGGACCTTTTGTAAGACAAATGCGACTAATACAGGTAGTTGACACCAACTTACAAAATGCTAAATCCATAAAGCGATTGGTGAATGTAAAAATAATAAGCATCAATCCTTTTATTCGCTCTCTATCCATGTTTGAGAAAAGTGACAACCTCAAGAGAGCAGTATGCTTGGAGGAATTCTTCTCGTCCATCTTCTTTTTGCAGCAATGTCCAATGACACACTTACGAACCCATGTGAAGATAACCGACATGAAAGAGATGTATTTGTAATTTTTAAAAACCATATCCTTCTGAAATAATCAAATGGCTCATAAAGCAACGGCTATACCAACAAAAACCATTTTTTTTATCCTTAAACTCAATCCAACATCCAATTTTCAACTAGATGAGACATGTTTCTAGGTGGTTTTAGTTCGCTATTTGACTAAACGTTAAACAGAACTAACCAAATGACAGTCAAAAAATAAATGTTGTATCGTCTCATTCTTAATGCAGAAGCTACACTTTAGACTATTTGGCCAATTGCGTTTTGCAAGATTGTTGTTACTTAAAATGACATATCTGCCTAAAAGGCAAAGGAAAATACTCAAAAACGAAGTCTCCAAATTAACTTAGGAGGATTCATCAATTGTTGATGCATTGAGTTAACCGAGAACCGGCAATCCTTTGCAAATTTTCCAACAAACATGTCTTGCTGACCGTTGTTGATCGGTTGTAATCCATGCGTCCTATAATAATCTTTGTTCCATTAAGGACCAACAAAAGGAAACTTGTATGGTTTGAACTTTAAAACCTGAGAGACAGCGGCATGTTTCTTCCTCAATAGAAAATAAATTGGGGTTCTGGTATTGAAAAGGAGAGGTCCTCAACCAAGTATTTTCGTAAAATCTTGGAATCATACAATATAGAAACCAGAGATTACCGGATGAAAAAACACATCATTTATTTTTTATTTTTTATTTTTGCAAAAGGGATCTCAACCCCAATTCCATTCCTCAGAATAGAATTACAATGTTCAACCAACCATAGAAAAACATAGTCTCGTAACATCCAAACTTCTAACAGAAACTCTCCGAATCTAGACCAAGCAACACCACTCTAAATTCATCCAAATCCAGACCACTTTCACAGCCAGAAGTAAACCCAAAAACAGACCCCTTACAGCAGAGGCCTCCCGCCTCGTGCAATTTTTCCAAACAAAGACAGCCACCCTTCAATTCAAATACCACCAGGATAGCTAATCCTGCTCAGACTTCTTCCTCTGACCAATTCTTCATTTGATCAATTCTTTATCCTCAGGGTGATCTTGTCTTCTTCTGAGTAAAGTCCTGCCCAATAGGAAATAAAAGCACAAGCCGAATGTAGAACTGAAAACAGAGAGTGAACCACAGGCCTAAAAACACCATTTGTTGCGCGCCAACCAAATCGCCCACACAATGGCAAAAATACACGTCCCTGCAAACTTCTTTCCATCATGCCAGATACTAGTAAACCAATTATAAACCCCCCAATACTCGCAGCGTGATCTACAGCCCCAAAGCAAAGGGCCACAATACTCCAGATTACACGAGCAGTAGAACAACCAAAGAAAAGATGATTGAGGTCCTCCAAATGAGAGCAAAACAAACAAAAGGGATTTTCATTCCAACCTCTACGAATTGACTAATCTATAGTTAAAATCGCCTTATGAAACACCAACCAAGCAAAAACTTTAATCTTCAAAGGAAGCTTAGCGCCCCAGATCATCTTAGGCCATGTGAGAGAAATATTCTCTGACACACACAGGAAAGCATACATGCGTTTAACCGAAAAACCCGCCTTTGAATTACCAGCTTTCCAACTAAAAACATCTTTCCCACCAGAGAAACTGACCATCATACACTCCTAGACAATTTCCAACCACCTAAGACGCAAACCATCTCCGGAAAGAAAGGTTCCAGTCCATCTGTCTCGTCATAGACATCGAAATACTCTGGTCATTACAAATATCATATAACTTAGGGCGTTTAGATTTAAGAGTGTAAGGATCCAACCACACATCATTTCAAAAATTCTAAAAATACAGATTAACACATCCTTTATTTCCATGATATCTTTTTAAAATTATGAGTCTCTCGGCTAGTTATGCGCGTGTGTAGGGGATATACTATTAATTACTTCACATTGCACAAGTCTATTCTTTTCTTGCTTTTTCTTTATCCGAAAAGTTAACTACCGGCAATAGTGTCAAAGGCATAGCTTTTGTGACAAGCACATGTGAAGTTTTGTGTGTGCTCTCTCTCTCGTCATACTGGTCCCAAGAAAAATATCTGTAGCACAGTTTCTCTGGACTAGTCCCCATCTTTTTGTTGATGTATATGGGTGGCCAAGATTATAGGAAGGTTGTTAACAAGTATCGTCTTGTCTGTTAAACTGTATTTTTAATTTATCTTGTCCATTGACGTTGACGCATGCTCCTGTCAAACCTTACCAGCTGAAATTATTTCTTGTCAAGCTGCCTCTTCTTTACCCAGTCCGGTCATCCCAATAGCTGCAAGCAACCAAGTTTCTTCTTTGGAAGATGGCAAAAGTTTAGTTGTTCTATGACAATAAAATACTCCATATCATATAATATATAATAATAATAATATAATAAATAGTACAAAGTTGCTAGGGAGGTACCCCCTCGCGCCACGTGGCCCGGTCCTCCGCGCAGCGTGCTCGCGAGGGCCCTCTCCGCGCAGCGTGCTCGCGAGAGCCTTTCGCAGCGCGCGACGCGTGGGCGACCTCAGCGAGGTGAGCCCGACGCGTGGGCCCGTTCCTGTCTTCTCTTCCGGTCTTCCTCACTCCCGCAGCCCCACACCCAGTTCTCTTTCCCCACGCCGCCTCTTCCTTTCCGCCGCCGTGGTCGCCACCTCTGCCAACGCCGCTATCCCTCCTCCTCCAACCAGCGCCGCCATCTCCTCCCCCTCCCGGATCCACCGCCGCCGAACCTTGGAGAGGGAGGGTCTGGCGATGGCAGGCCTGGAGGCGGTCGGGTGCTGCTCTCCGACGCATCTCCCTCTCCTTCCTCCAACTCCGCCGCGGGCGACGGCGACCCCCAGATCCGGCGACGGCGGATCCTGTGCTCCGTCCCCCGCCCGCACGGTCGGCGCCACATCAGGGCGCCTACGCTTCGTGCCCGTCGACGGCCGTGTCCCCTTCCTCTCCCTCTTCGCCGGCCTCACCGACGGTAACGCCGCTCCTCCCGGGGCAGGTCTCCACTCCGGTACTGTCGCCTTCCTCCTCTCTCTCTCTCTCTCTCTCTCTCTCTCTCTCTCTCTCTCTACCCCTCTCTATCCTTCCCCCAAGTCGTCGTCGCCATCCTCTTCCGCGCCGCCGCCGCTGTCTCCATAGCCGTTGGCCCTTCCTCTCCCTCTTCTTATCTCCTGCCCTGGAGCCACGGCGCCCTCTTCAGATCTGCGTGGTGCGGCCTCCGTCGACGGACCCCTTTGTCGATTCCATCCCGTTCTTTCCCTCCTTGCTCAATCCGACCGCGCCCCTCGCCTTCCTATTTTTTGGCGGCCACACCTCACCTTCTCCCCGTGGCACGCCGTTCCTCCCATTGTCCGCTCCGGTGACAAGCATGCTGACCCTGTCCCTTGCCCCGGTACTCATCCTCTTGCCGCAAGACAAGAGCGACACCCAGCAGCCTGTTCCAGTATTATCGTCGAAGAGCTCCACAAGAGCATTCAACCATGGGTCTCTCCGCCGGCAATGTTGTTCGACACACGGGTTCCCTTCTCTTACCCAATAGCTATTTGATGAGATACCGTGCATGTGTAGGCAGTTCTATGCGCTTCGCTCTTCGGTAATCGCTTTATTAATCGTAAGCATTGCGAGCTATCGAACCAAATGACTCAGAGCCTATGATATTTTTTGTTATGTCGCTCCCACTAATTTCTATTTTGTCCCACTAATTTCTGTTTTGTGCTGCAGATCCAAATATTCGTTGTTGGGCCATTTACTGCCTTCTACTATAAATGTTGGTTTGTTCTTTGCTCTGTTTTCTACGGGCGATGGCCATAATGTTCAATCGAAGCTTGACGTCTCTCCTCAGCCACACAACAAGCTTTCCATGAATTCGTTTAAGCACGACCACCAAGTGTTTTAAATTGTCTTCCTCGGTATGTTATCAATCGCGCCCATGTTCTTCCTATTTCCTCCTTAATTTGTACAATACAATTCGCTTCTGAGCCTTAGGTTGAGCCTTAGGTTTGGCATTGTTAAAAAGGTGCTCTTGCATACAGATTTCTCCCGTATGTACCAAAATGGACCACTATTTAGGAGTCATTTACAAATCGTTTCAGATCAGTTTTGTAATGGACCACATAACCAATTATGTTTTTTATGATCCGAGCATGGCATACGGAATTCCCTTATTTCTCTTTATTCTTTGGATTCAGTACTTTGCATAGAGTATAGCTATACGGAATTACACAATTAAGAATTATATACACAGTGTGATTACGCAAAGTTTACATTTGTGTGTTCAGTGTACGCGGTAATCTGTTCCTAGTATATTGTGTGTTTACAGATTGCTGTGTGAATATTTAGCTTATAACTATGTCATTTTTGTTAGAGCTAGTTGCTCTAGGTAGTCTTCGTACATATGGTACTATACAGTTTGTTGTGTTTCATGGCAAGAATTGCATCTGTATGGCTTTATGAAGCAAAGGCATAGAATATGTTCTCCAAGTATAATACATGTAGTGCGGCATGGATCAGAAACAAAAACTATTTATGTTCAATCAAGTTTAACATATGTAGGTTGTGAAGGCAAGCCAAGATTTCACACCGCTTATTTTACTCGCAGCTGATCGTCCTCCTGAGCTGCATGATGCTGGAGCCAACCAAGCCATCAATCAGGTGCTGGTAGTCAAAATGAAATTCTAAACACAAATATCTTGATTCGAGCTGTGCTCGAGCTGTGCTGAAAGAGGTTGGCAGTTAAGAATCTTGGGAATTTTGCCTTCCTTTTAATGGATTATTTTTTTAGGTGTTTTACATGTGCTTACAGATGATCCATGCATGCTATTTTCTTAACAGCATTACAACGTAAATGCATTTATTTAGTGCTAAAAATGCTCCTTTTTTACTTTGCTGCACCACTGCATTGAAGGGCATTTTTTCCTGTCTTTTATATGTTCACTGTATATGCTGTGCGTGTCCTTTATATATGTTTTGTACCTGTTATTTTATTTCTTGGTATTTGTTTCTCAGTACCTCTGTTTGATCATGTAGCAAGAATGGATATGGTCTTAGTTTTTCGTTCATGTTGCATGTTTTTGGAATTGCATGTTGGGTGTTGCTTCCTTCATATATATGCAGCTTTCTTAATCTTATTTTGTTCGAATTGTACCATAGACCTATTTTTTATTTACACCATAAAAGTTTTATGAGATTGTTGTTAGTCCTTTATTTTACCAAAGTGTCACTCAGTACATACTATTGATGGTCGTTAATATTTTATTATAGTGATCTAGCTTACTGTATTGTATAGTTTGTGCAAATGCAACAGTACATATATCTTATTTTAATGTTGTTTTCTCCTTACAAAATATTGCAGTTTACTGATGCCCTGTTACTTCATTGTTGTCATTTTTTTCCAATTAGTTGGTGATCCAGACCTATGCATCCTACTACTATAGAGATTAGATCAAAATTTACTGTATTTCTATGGATTTTTTCCAATTCAAACATGCTACTACAGAGATCGGGAAAAGATTTACAATATTTCTCATTGAACAAGTATTGTTATTATCTCAGGGTGGGTACTTATTCAGTCTTCTTTTATGAAAAACTTAGTGTTTAAGCTTTCTGCTCAAGTTGTTTCTTGAGCTTTTGTACGGTGGGCAGACTAATTGTTTTAGTTATAGAGGAACTATGGCCTTCAAATTGTAGTTTATAGCTGGTCGACAATATAAATATGTAATTGGTTGTGTTCAATATTGTCTACATATATGGCATTACTTTTTGTTCTTATGGATAGAAAAAATTAGATAACTATATTTTCTGTCTGGTTCAATTTGATGGGATATCTACATGTATTTGTTTTCATGTTTGATTGATTTTGTTGGACGTTTGCAAACATATGGTTGACCTGTTCTATTTGGTTTAATGATCATCGTTATATTATGTTGTGGTAATCTTTGCATTAGCTAAAAACATAACTCGGTTTAATGCAAACTCGGCGGGCCATGGGCCCGCCTACTCAACTAGTTGTTCTGGCAATTCTAAGTTTGTTTTGACCTGCGCAATCATGGCTTGCCTCTCTTGGCGTGGATAGTCATTGTGTCGCGGAGATTCTTGATGCCGGGCTACGCTTTTTTATCCTTTCGACCCCCAGCTTTCCCGCGTTGAATACTAAGCTGACGGTAGCACTAGGCACATGAACTTTTTGTAAGTATCATCATTTCGAGCCTATTTGGAAAGTAGGAATTTCGGTGGAATTAAAATAAAGTGATTCCTCCTAGAAGACAGGGAAATCATATCTAATTAACTGTTTTTATTAGCACTTATATCTTCCCACAGAACAAAAGCATCCAATGTGCTTAGAGAGACCGAAAAAAGGGGGAGAGGAGCGCGAGTCATGAATTATCGCTGTTCGAGCCAAATTAACACCTGCTCCCTCCATTCTAAAAAAAGATTGTTATTTCAGCCTTCAAAATTTATCCCAAAAAAAATGTCATCCTAAACTGTGGGTTCCACTTCATTGATTAAACATGGATTATTTTTTTGAGCCTATTTGGAAAGTAGGAATTTTGGTGGAATTAAAATTAAGTGATTCCTCCTAAAAGACAGGGAAATCATATCTAATTAACGGTGATTATTAGCACTTATACCTTCCTACGGAACAAAAGCATCCAAAGTGCTTACAGAAGCCAAAAAAAAGGGGGAGCGCAATGGGAGTCCATGAATTATCGTTGTTGAGCCAAATTAACACCTATGGTGAAAAACTATGAGATTGATTCCTATATTTAAAACAATCCCAAATTGGTACATTGACCATCCAGACACTTGTTTCAAATGATTTTATGTAATGTGGACGCCACCACAGTGTTAACGTGGCTCGTTGTTTTTCTTTCCTTCTTCCTTTTCTTTTTTTTCTCTTTCCTTCTTCTCCCTTCACTTGAACTATGCCAGACCTCCTTCTCATCCCAGTAACGCAGGCACACTGCCTACCCACCCTCGCCACTGCCAATTAGCTAGCTCAAATCCATCCACCAAGCCATCGTTGCCCCCTAGCCAGCGAACCATCACCCACATATGCCTCAACCCCGACAACACTTCCGTTGCTGTCATATCCTAACTAGCTAGGGAAGGGCAATGCATATCCAGGTTGTTGGCATGGGAGGAGGAGGGGATGGCGTAGAACCAATCCTCCGATACGAAAGCAGGCAAGGAAATGATGTAGATAAAAGAACTTTGTGCTCATGCTTCGTTACTCAAATTTGGAGCCCTCTTATTGTCGTCCTCTGTCTCCCCCTCTCTCCTTCTAGAATGCATTGTCGTGGTTGTGTTCACGCCTCCAGATTACTCCCGCCCTCTTTTGGTACATGATGTCTCATTACTCACCGCCTGTAGCTGGTGAGACCGATCACCCAGAGTCACCCACCGATGGCTTCCTCATGTTGCTGCAAAAATGAAAAAAAAAAGGAAAGAAAAAAATAGAGGGAGAAGGGATGAGAAGAAAAAAATCATGTTCTCCACATTATTCAAATTTCATAATTTTCTCTATTTTACTTTTGTTATCTCTTTTTCACAAGACAAGGTAGGTACCATAATTTCTTAAAATCTATATTTTTTAAAAAAAAATTAAAAGCACTTCCAATTTTGATTACATGTAATTTTATAAATCCATAGAAATTTTCCTCACATTTTTATGAATATCTACTATTTTAGGATTTCTTTTCTATTTTTGATATACTAAAAAGGCTGGGGGCAAAAATACATTTTACAATCGATTTAATGGCAAAAAATGACACATTGGTGAAAGGGGCAGATAAGGAATGAAGTTCACAAAATAGGGGCAAATAGTGAAGTTCGAAAAAAATAATGGCAGATTGTGGAATGGGATAACTTTTGGGAGGTAAACAAGTACTTCTCTCCTATTAATGAGTTTGGGATGAGCACCATCAATTGTTGCATGGCTAGCAAATGTGCCTTGTAGTACTACCAACTTAGCCTTCAAAATTTATCCTAAAAAATGTCATCCTAAACTGTGGGTCCCACTTCATTGATTAAACACGGAGTGTTTTTTTGAGCCTATTTGGAAACTAGGAATTTTGGTGAAATTAAAATAAAGGAAATCCCATGATCTTTGTGTACCACTTCTTTGTGTACCCTTTCTTGACCCGATGACCCTTTGAGAGGTTGGTATCCCATGATCTTGCATGGCCCCGTGTGGGGGTGTGGCCCATTAGAATTGACTGAAATTTGGTTTAACATAGCCACTACAATTATGGGGGTTTAATCGAAACACATTTGATGGTACGCCTATAATGAGAAAGAAAACCAAATAGTATAACGTCAACTATCCTTGGGTCGAGTCTACCACTTGTATGATTTTCTTGTACATGTGCGGAATGTGGACGAACAAGTTTGCATAGATTTACTTGTGTCTCATGAACACATCGCCTAAGGTAGGCATCTTATCGTGAGCAACGAAACGAACGAACTTGTAAGGGGTTCTATATGCTTGCATATAATATCCATATTGTTCCATTAATCCAAACTTACCATTCATTGGTGGGTATATTGACCCTCTTCGGTTTGAACGTAGGAGCTAGCAAGAAACTTATGATAGGCCATTGTATCGACCCTAAGGCTTGCACAATGTGGTTGTCAGCGTGGTTGTTTGTTTCCCCTATGTGAGGTCGACCTTATGACCGTTATAGTTTATTTGGAACACCGTTATGACCTCGGGGTTTCACATAAAGCATGCCTCAACCAATGTTGTGTCCATCGCATAGTGAATCTGCCCCTCTTCATCTAGGCCACGTGTTGATGCCTTTGTCTCACTGCTGCCTCCTCTTTTATTTTTTTTTCTCCTGAATTTTCCCTAAGCTCTTCTCTGTTTGATTAGAGTTGCACTGTGTGGAAATAAAGACAAAATCAATGTCATGCAACCATATCATAGTAACCACATATAATAACACAAATATCACTAAACTATATGCAGCAAGGCATCAAATACCTTAAATCAGTCAAAAGCTCGCCATTACCTTGATTAGCCATAGCAGGACGCTTGTTAGTTGAAGCTGCTTGTAGTTGAACTGGTCGATGGAAGCAAGCTGAGCTCGAAATTGTTGTTTCATGCCTATCTATCGGGTCAGTCAACTCATCGAAATTCAAGGGAAAATTTCAATTACTTTGAGAGAGAAAACCACTAAAAGAGCATACAATGGTCAATTTCATTTTTTTCTTAGCCAAAAAACTCAACTTTTGATAATGTAAAATTGATTTTTTGTCAATCGAATACCATTGATCGTCTGATCTTACAAACCACGACCCACCAATTTGGCAGTTCTTGAAAGGAATATGACCTAGATCAATTATAGTGATGATTGTACCACGTCTTTGTTCATGTACTTATGATAACATTGTTTATCGGTTCCCTGAATAAATGTCATGACTTTGTCCATTGGATACGACTTGATTGTGAAACACACTGTTAAGTGACATTATTCTAAACGGGTTCCTGATCCATATCATCACGAGGAGCGATTATAATTTGATCAGCATACGTATTGGTTAATGGTAATGTTTCATATACCATAGATATGAAGATATCAAACCAATAGCATGGACACATGTTGAAGAACATGGGTAGTCAAACAGACCCACCCCGAGACGCTGTGAGTTGTTATCTTTTATAGCGTCATCAGCGTATAGTCTCGAGCGGTACACCTATATGGTTTGGTGTCATCAAACGCTACACCGTAATTAGGTGGTTACAAAGATGACTACTGGGTATGCCACGATACATAGACATGGTTGTGATGATTAAGATGTAATTTGCCCCTTCTGGATTACGGGAGAGATACCTCTGGACCCCTCGTGTGGATGGATAATGAAAGTGCACGGCCATGCTAATGTGACTAAGGTGCTGGTTATGGTTTGTATCCATTACACTGTCGAGTGAAGTAGTTGAGCTATTAATAAGGGTGGCGCGCATCTCACCTTGAGCTTAATTGGTATCGTGTGACAAAGGGATTGGTATATGTGGATGTATCAAAGGTTCAGCCGAATATTGATTCTGTGCATTCGGGGGTCAATACGTACTGCTAGGTGCTTATGTTGATAGTTGGATTGGATCCGCTGCCGACTTGCACTGAACCTAACGGGTCACCCACTTAAACGGGTTGGAACTATTTAACGGGTTTATGCGTGGATGTGATCCGCGTAGAAGATGGAACCCTAGTGGGCCGAAGCCCACTAGCGCGTCTATACGTGGGAAGGCGTGGGGGCGGCGTCCAAGATGAGTTAAGTCTTCACCACGCGCAGCCGTTGTGTGCCCATCCTGCTCCATAGAAACCCTAGCCGTGTGGTGAGGTGCTAGAACACCCCGCACGGCGTTCCTACTTGGTACGTGTGGATACCGCTAGAGGCGCTGCCGTACGCGAACGCGCTAACTCGGTTGGATCTTCAGCGACCTCAACGATCTGTCCGGTGAGCACCCGGCGAGACCCGGCGAGCACCGACGAGCACTCGGCAAGCACTCGGAGAGCACTCGGTGAGCAGTCGGTGACCTCTCCGAAGCGTCAAGGCTAACGATCTATGACCTTGCAACAGTTTGGCTTGCGACGGTGGAGCGTGTTCGGGTTTCAAATCAGCGTCGGCATGTCACATGATTGTAGGGATTAGTTACCATGCATACTTATTTTTCTGGACCTGTAAACTTAGGATTAGTGAATACATCATCCTGCGTGAGGGGTAGATCATTGTCGTATTCAATACAACATAGTAGCACACCTTTCTTCTTCATCTCGTACAGAGAGGAAACCTACCTTGGCCATTCTCTTGCGAACCTTGTACTTTGATCTCTTTATTTTAGTAAAGCATTGAACATAAGGCTATTAACCATTACCTGCGAGGTCTAAATTAGGATAAAAATATCTTTGGTGTCTCCTTCATTTTTGCCTACACTAAGATCTCTTCAACATCTTGGAAGTCGAGATCGCGACAAAAAGGGGCTCTTTGGTCCCGCAATCAGAAGTTCAACTCGGGAAGCTTGTCCCCAATCGATGACAAAACCCGTTGTTGTTTATGCATTAAAAGACCCCCACATGACAACTCATTCATATAAGAGAAATATAAAATGCCAAAGGAGACCATCACACACCCAGAAACATCTTCCCTACACACGCCTATGTGTCGCTCCCCCATTAGTCCGTGCACCTGACATGGCAACACAAATGCAGCACTCACATACTGAACAACAAGTGCTTGCATGTGAACTAAAGAGGTAACTATCCTCTATTGTGGTAGAAGAAAGGCGATTTAGGAGCAATTCAATTCCTCTTGATCCAACTATTTCCTCCACCTTCGACAGTTGCCCGGACGCCGGTGAGGTGGGGATTTAGACGGGGATCGAGGGTGGGGATCGGGCTTGGTGTGTCGGCAAGTCAAGGCTCCACCAAGGGTGGGCTTTCCTCGCTGGTGAAGTTTGTGTCGGTCAATGTACAAAGTAGAGATTCATGCCTAGAATTTTGGTAGCCGGTATCAATGGCATCATCTTCCTTGAAGTTAGTTTGGGTTGTGGTGTTGCCAAGGCTCGACTGGTTTTGATAAAAGGGGAAGGTGACTTGATCTCATCCGGCTCTGGCCATTCCCCTTCTTTTCGGTGGCCTTCGCGTTGTCGTCAACGGGACAGAGGTGTGGAGTTTGGCCTAAAGATGTATAAAGGTATGATATCAACTACTTTGAGGTTTGCAAATAAGAGACTTTTTTCTGGCGACGTGGTTTATGGTGGTGTTAAACTCTGTTTTTGGCGAGTTGTCATCGGAATGGGTTGTTGCAACGTGACTTTTTGCTTGCCAGAAAGTTTCACAAGGCTCCCTGTGCAACAGAAGAGATCGTTTTTTGGGAAGAGATGAAGAGGTTTGGTTGAAGAAGACTCCCTTGTCAATGGTGATGGTGAATGTTGGCAACAACTATTTGGCTACTCTCTCCTCATTTATGGCCGGACGGATACAAGCTCTTTGACGTTCACTCTTGATGTAGACCTGTTTATCCGTCACCGTTTAGGGTTTTAGCCGGAGGAGTTGAACATGCTGCCGCTGCTGACTTTGTCGACCTTCGTTTCCAAGTTTCAACGACGTGGCGAGAAGGGAAGGCTTTTTCAGGTTTTTTTTGGCTAGACCTTTAAAGGACTTAATGTATTTTTTATGTTTCGGTAAATGTCTTTTTTTAATGCGTAAGAAGCTTCATGAATGAAAATATGAAATGACAACTCTTTCTAAAAACAAGTGCTTGCGGGTGGCATTACACCCTAAAATAATTCGGTGAAAATCCCATGCAAGTATTTACTCAAGGTGGAGAGGTTGACTAACGGGCGAGACTGCCGAGAGCTAGGCGGAACGGGCACCAGCCGGGCGGTTTGAAAGTCAGCCATGACGACGCGCCGAGGGCGAGGGAGAGTCTCCTCCTCCTCTGCTCCTCATTTTCCATCTCCCTCTCAAATCAAGGTCGTCTTCAATGCCAGAAGCCGACCTCTGAGCTCTCAAACTCGTCGCGACGCCGCCGCCGTCACGGCACCGTCACCCTGCCCTCCGCGATCCAAACCCCTGCGCGGCGCTCCCTCTCGCCGTCCTCCTGCTCCGATTTCTTCGCTCGATTGTGTGTGCTCGCGCGCGCAAGCGTGGGAAGGTGCTGGGTGGAGCTCTCTGAGCTTTTGGGGGACTTTCTGCTGGTTTGATTGGTCCCCTTCCCGGTTTCCAATCTAGATTACAAATTGCGGAGGGAAAAAAAGAGCGGGAGAAGTTGCCGAGGAAGAATCGCCGGTTCTTGATTCGGAGGGAAGGGGAGGGATTCCCCATTTGCGGGAGATGAGGCTGCTGGTGCATGTGGTCGAGGCCCGGGGCCTCCCGGCGATGGACGCCAACGGGCTCAGCGACCCGTACGCCAAGCTGCAGTTGGGGAGGCAGCGCGCGAAGACGAAGGTGGTGAGGAAGTCGCTGAGCCCCGCCTGGGACGAGGAGTTCGCGTTCCGCGTCGGGGATCTCAATGACGAGCTCGCCGTGTGCGTGCTCGACGAGGACAAGTACTTCGCCGACGACTTCCTCGGCCAGGTCAAGGTGCCCCTGTCGGCGGTGCTGGACGCCGAGAACCGCTCGCTCGGCACGAGGTGGTACCAGCTGCAGCCCAAGAGCAAGAAATCCAAGATGAAGGATTGTGGTAATCAGAATCATAAATCGTATATTATTCTTGTTGATGCTGTGATATTTTTTTTAATTCAGTCTGTCTTTTTATTTTACAAGTTAGTTGCCTCATGGTGATGATGTGTTATGTTTGTTATGTGGGAGAGGCTAATGTTTGTATTCTGGATTAGGAATGGCATGCTATGGCTGTTGATGCAGGACTGGATGAGTAGGTTGTGCTAGTTCACTCCCTACTTTTCTGATTGTCATTTCCTTTTTAATCTGCTCCCCGTTTTTGGCAAATCGTCAAATCCCCCCAGTTTTTCACGATTTTAATGGCACCTCAATTTCTGAAGGGGTCCAAGGAAATAGTGAGCCTGATGACTTTTTGATATTGATGTTGGTATTACTAATTTAATGAATTTTTGTTTCGCTAGGACTCATTTGTGAATCTCAAGATAGGTTACTTTTTATTAGATGTAAAGTTGTTTTATGGCCTGTTATTCATCCGGCTGACTACTAAGCACTAGCCCCATTGGTTCGTTGTTTGGGTCACTTGAGTAGTCTTTTCAGTTTTGTTGTCCTTACACCAACTTTTATTTTTGGGAAAGTATTTACTTGCCAAAATGTTTTTGTAGGAGAAATTTGCCTTACTATATCTCTGTCTCAAAATAACCTGGAAGAGACAACAACACTTGCACATTATGCTTCAGATGATCTTGCATCAAATTCAGACAAATCAACTGAACTAAAGAAGGGAACTTCTTTGCCAGATATTCCCATAGAATTATCCACTTCAGTATCAGGTAATGATGAGATAGGAATTGCAAAGGAGGATAAATCAAATGGTGGTCCATCGTTTGTCAATCGGCTATACCAAATGTTTTCAGCAAAACCAAAAGATGCAGAAGCTTCTGCTCCACCTCTCTTGAAGCAGGACAGAAGTTTGGATATTCTCGAAGAAACTCCATCAACTAGCTCGCAACATTCTGATAAGCAGGACTGTGCAACAAGTGTAGATATGTCTTTTGATGAACTACTAAAAGCCTTTGAGACTCGTCATGAAGGGGATGAAATGCCTGAAAATTTGTCCGGTGGAGTTCTTCTTCATCAAGTGTATGCTGTTTCACCCAGTGACTTGAATACACTTCTATTCTCACCAACTTCAGACTTTTTGCAATCATTAGCAGACATGCAAGGAACTACTGGTCTGGAAATTCAGCAGTGGAGAATTGAAAATGATGCCGAAATCTTGAAGCGGGTAGTAAGCTACACAAAAGCTCCCACTAAACTAGTTAAGGCTGTGAAAGCAACAGAGGACATGTCATATCTAAAGGCAGATGGGAGGATGTATGCAGTTATAGCAGATGTCAGTACTCCTGAAGTTCCTTTTGGCAATACTTTTAGGGTGGAGGTTTTGACGTGCATAATGCCAGGGCCTGAACTACCGAACGATGAAAAATCTTCATGTCTTGCAGTCTCTTGGCGCTTAAATTTTGTCCAAAGTACCATGATGAAGAGCATGATTGAGAATGGGGCAAGACAAGGCTTGAAAGACAACTACAAGCAGTTCTCTGAGCTTCTGGCTCAAAGAGTCAGGCCAGTGGATGCAAAAGACCCAACATCTAATAATGAAGACCTGTCTTCAGTGCAGCCAGAGCAAGAATCTGGTTGGAAACTGGCATTTCGAATCTTTGGAAACTTTACTGTCGTGTCCTCAATTTTCGCATTCATTTATGTCTTTGCACACATCATCCTTGCAAGTCCTAGTACAATTCAAGGTCTTGAGTTCCCTGGCCTGGACTTGCCAGATTCTGCTGGTGAAGTTGTAGTTTG
This sequence comes from Raddia guianensis, assembly GCA_036346415.1. NCBI lineage: Eukaryota > Viridiplantae > Streptophyta > Magnoliopsida > Poales > Poaceae > Raddia > Raddia guianensis. The sequence goes on from CM070539.1 coordinate 35,156,536, forward strand.
TGGAGTTCTTGTTCTACAAGGACAGCGTGTCCTAAATATGATCGCACGATTCATCCAGGCTAAGAGGCAGAGAGGTAGCACGTATATCTCCTTTTTTTTTTTGTTGCTTCTGTTGTTATCCTTGTGGAAATAGAAACTTTTTGGAGTGAAGAAAAGAAACCGTCTGACTACAGTATTATTATTTTCTTAAGAATCACTATGCGCAATGAATTTTGGCACATAGATCGTTTGCACTCAACAGTCACATGCCCGTATAACTAGGCTTCCACACAAGTGCTTGTTTAGGCCTTTCCACAGTTGTTTCCTACTCTTTTTTTCAACTAAGCTTTCAGTTCCACTAAAAGAAAAATTTAATTATTGTTCTGGACATCTAATATGCACATATTGACCAAATTTTGCTAATGTGGTCTTTTGGAATGTATAGGAGGTGATCATGGAGTCAAAGCAAAAGGGCATGGATGGTTACTGACTGTTGCTCTAATTGATGGAACCAACTTAGCAGCGACCAAATCATCTGGTTACTCTGATCCATATGTTGTATTTACTTGCAACGGAAAGACAAAGACAAGTTCAATTAAGTTTCATACCCTGGAACCTCAGTGGAATGGTAAAACTGTACATTATTTCTTGCAAATATTTGCTAGGCAGTTTACAATCTGTTAGCCATGCACAGTGAAACCAGCTCCCCTGGTCTGTCTGGAGTTGCCAACATTTTACTTAATTCGCTAACTACAAATTTTAGAACTTCTTATGCCAAAAATGTAACATTGGGATCTAAGGATCCTTTGTTTATAATTTGCTGTCAGGTAGCATTGCAATTGACAAGTTTATATTCTAACCTTTTAAAAATTTACAGAAATATTTGAATTTGATGCCATGGAAGATCCACCATCAGTGATGGAAATAAGTGTGTATGATTTTGATGGGCCCTTTGATGAAGTTGCTTCCCTTGGTCATGCTGAAGTAAATTTTTTGAAATATAATATATCCGAGCTTGCCGACATTTGGATTCCTCTCAAGGGGAAGTTGGCTCAAGCATGTCAGTCGAAATTGCATTTGAGAATCTTCTTGAACAATTCAAGGGGCACTGAAGTCATGAAGGATTACCTAGATAAAATGGAGAAGGAGGTTGGCAAAAAGGTGAGGACTTTATTCTCCTGGCGTTGAGTGGTTTATTTTCCAATCATCGAGTGGTGTAATTGTTACCCTAGCCTGACCATCTTCCAACTTGTGCAAAATTCACTGTGCAGATTGCTGTGAGGTCTCCTCACACAAATTCAGCATTCCAGAAGATCTTTTCTTTGCCACCAGAAGAATTTCTTATCAATGATTTTACTTGTCATTTAAAGCGTAAAATGCTTACGCAGGTATAAATATTTGCATATGCTTGTTTGCTTGTGATTCTTCTGTCTTGCTGTGGTCAAACAATTAGCTATTAGAGATTGTTATTCTGTAATATGCAAATCTATAGGTGGTAGTCGCACTTTCATCCATCATTCAAGCTTGTGTACTACAAATTCTACAATGCATTCAAAATGATACAATTTGGGTAGCCTGACTAAAAAATATATTTAATTTATCCCTCTGCTTGTCTTGTTCCAATTATCCTGATTTGTGACCACAGAAAGGCACCAGATCCTTTCTGTTAACCGGGCTTTGATGCAAACCGTGCTTGAGAGCTTAGACCTATGTATGTATTGCAGGGTCGTTTGTTCTTATCTCCAAGAATTATTGGGTTCTATACAAATCTTTTTGGCCACAAAACAAAATTCTTCTTTCTTTGGGAAGATATTGAAGAGGTCCAAGTTGTCCCTGCAACCCTATCTTCAATGGGAAGTCCCCCTCTATTGATTATTCTTCGTAAGGGCAGAGGAATGGATGCAAGGCATGGAGCAAAACAACTGGACAATGAAGGAAGACTTAAGTTTCATTTCCAATCTTTCGTGTCATTCAATGTTGCACATAAGTAAGTCCTTTTCCTGGGATGGTAATCATAACCTCATCATGTCATATCATCTTCTTTTCAAAATTGTCAATTGCATGCTTTGCAGAACAATAATGGCACTCTGGAAGGCAAGGTCCTTGACCCCAGAACAGAAAATTCAGCTGGTAGAAGAGGAATCAGAAACAAAAGTGCTCCAAAATGAAGAAAACGGATCTTTCTTAGGGATAGAGGATGCTAAAATGTCAGAAGTATTTTCGTCGACAAAACCTTTTGAAGTAAGTTTTCTTATTCTATTGTGACAATGATGTGCAATCCACTATATGCTGCAGAAAAATAGAATGAATTACGACTTTACATTTCAACCAAATTTTATGTTTCATTAGGTATCAACACTCCTGTACATATTTGAGGGTGGTCCTTTGGAATATCGAGTGATGGAGAAAGTTGGATGTATCGACTACTCTGTTACTGCATGGGAAACAGTCAGGGCAGATGTTTACCAAAGGCAAGTTCATTACAGATTTGACAAGAAATTGGCACGACACGAGGGGGAAGTAATGAGCACACAACAGAAGTCCCCGTTGCCTGTTAAGAATGGATGGCTTGTCGAAGAAGTGATGACTCTTGAAGGTATCCCAGTCGGTGAATATTTCAATGTAAGGAACAAGTTCATGTTATATACTGTTTCTTTTATTATATACATTTGGAAGTCAGTTGTATATTTGAATTATGCATGATATTAGATTGCATGTTTTATCTTATATTATTCTGACCTGCTTACATTGTTTTCCTAATCACATCATCCCCTAGTAAAAAAGTTCACTTGTTTTTCTTTTATTTATATGTGTTTATATTCCATTTTCGGTTTTAAAGTAGAAGATTTTGCTGTCAGGCAGAAACCCCGTACCACACATATAGCTAGGGCAGTGGGCATTTTTATTCTTGATTGCTTTATTTTTGTTTCCTGTTCAGTAAAATTACTACTGTGGCTGATAAAATTGGGCCATCCCAAATTCTGGAAAAACCTGCACATTTTCATTGCACAAAACACAAAAGCATCACATTATGGCCTTGTTCTTTTCAGCGTATTGTTGCGTTGGCATAATACTGTAGCAAATTTGAGAGCACTCGAAAAGAGGTCTAAATATTATAAAAAATAATTAAAAAATAGTTTTAAAATCTTTGGAAGGGCTAATAAAAGCCACGAAAAAATCGTTATGAATTATCACAACATATAGGCTATATAAAAATAACAAAATTTACTACAGTAATACTTAACGGTACAATACGCTGAAAAGAACAAGACCTATGCATATCCATACGCATTACACCTAACTTGGTGAAATTTCAGTTTATATTAGTTTATTAGTTTTATTCTGGGCAACAGCAGTTTATTTTTTCACCATTTTGTCACAACTGAAAATGTTGACTTTCAGGGTTTGACATAATTGTACTGCTATCATTCTTTTTTTTGGCAGCTTCATATCCGATATCAGTTGGAGCAAATTGCGTCAAAACAGAAGATGTGCACTGTGCAAGTATCTATTGGTATAGCATGGTTAAAGAGCTGCAAGAATCGAAAGAAGTTAACACAGGAGGTAGCATCAAATGCATCCTCTCGTCTCAAGAAGATATTCAGCCAACTCGAGAAGGAATGCATACCAGCTACGTAGGAACCATTTTTTTCACATCCTAATTTTGCTGGTGAACATTGGGATTACCAGAGAACATCATCTAGTGATATTTTGCTAGGACAACACCTTGCTCATGCTGAGTATGGATCAGTAGTGAGGAAGTTCTGTACAGGGCAGATTGTGCCACGCCCTTGTGAAGGGCCATTGTTGCTAGATTCATATAGGTTGATTATAAATACACGAATTCAGATAGGTTTTGGGATTAGAAGCACTTCTCAGTGGCTCAGTGCCCCGGGTCCCGGGAATTCTTTTCTGCACTTGTAGTGCAGCAGAGGTTACATTTCTGTTACTATGGGCGTGTTTGGTTGGCTACCATGAGCTGCCATGCCAAAAATTTGGCTGCCATGGCAATTTGGCTGGTGTTTGGATGGCTGCCATCAGAAGGCATGCTGGAGAAAATTTGGCTTGCCAAATTTTTTGTACTGCGCTGGAGAATTTGGCAATGGCGGTCGAATCGGCCGCCAATGCCAATGCTGGCTTCCATTAACGCCAGCAGGTCGCCTGACGCAGACAATTCGACAACGACGTGAAGCAGCGAGCCAGCGACTAGATGAACAGCTCATTTTTTATTTACACTTGATTTAAACTTCACAATTTTGTATATAATTCATGCAGCGTCCAATTTGCACGAAATAAATTTCATAATTCATATAAAATTATAAACAACCCATTTTAAATACTTTTCCATTTTTTTGATTTTTTTGATTTTTCATTGGCCATTTTTATTTGGCTAGGAACCAAACACCTCTATTTTTGCCAACGAATTGGCATGCCCTGGTTTGACATGACCATTGAATTGGCATGGCAATCCAGGGTAGGGCTATGAACCAAACAGACCATATGACCAAAACGAAAATGAAAGAAACTCTAGAACATCTTTTTTCTGTTATTATGAATTCAAAAGAGAAATGAAATCCATTTCAGGGTTAGGCGTAGTCCGGTCCAACATTAGTATCATTTGTATCGTTTGATCTGTTCAATCCAATTTTTTTCTTGCTGTGTGTACGTGAAAACGGTTTAGGCGGCCCAAATCCAGCACCTTTTTTGAGACTTTTTACAACCTTTTTGAGACTTCCTGCGTAAAAAACAGATAGATACATGTGGCACAGACAACAATGGGTCGTTAAAATTGGGAAAGTCATTTATGATCTAACAAGCTATACAATAGTAGGCGCCATTATAAAAAAGAAACAAATTTTGTTTTTGGGACACTAAAAAATGTGTGCTTTGCTTTCTACCAACAAACCTAAACGTGCCGGGACTCGGTTTTAGTACTAAACTAAGCCCCTCTGTATTAATAGTACATGTCCCAACGATCAATCCATGTACCTACGGTAAAACAAAAATGTAGCACAAAACTAGTATTGCATTAGCTAATAAAGTAATTTAGAGTGTGAGAAGCATAATGTCACAATAATTCAAGCGATAGGTCTTGAACCAAAACAATAGATACTAACCAAAAGTAGTGTCCCCTCACAAGTACACGCACAAACTGATCGGGGAACGGCTAGTAGTTTGGACCATCGTTCAGGAAAGCAACAATGTTGTCTTGCACGTCTTTGTACTCGTCACTTGCTTGTTGGAACGAGCAACCCTGCATAAAAGGTGGGGTTAGCATGGTGCTAGCAACTCTTTCCTAGAAAGAGCCAAATTGAGGCTCGTCTTAGGAAAGCTGAAGGTTTTGTATAAAGACATTTTTCTTCATTGTATAAAAGCATTTAAGAAAATATAGGTACCTATAGCATAAACCGATTCCTAAATTGAATGATGACAAAGTCTCAACTTTAAGAGCTTAGTCTCAAATTCTCACGCCTCACTTTTCCTGCACAAAACAGATATTCTCAAACTCAAAACAACAAGGATCGTCTAGTAGTGGCATGCGTGTCAAAAAAACCTTACCTAAGTCATGTTTAAGGGGTGAAGTTATGTTGTGAAATGCCGTCAAGTCATTCTTTAACGGGGAGTACGGCCATTCAAATGATTTTATACTCTGCAGAGGTTGTATGTTTTACCCGCAAGATACAATACTCTCTCGTTGAAGGGTATAATGACAAAACCCTCTAGAAGACTAACTCTATTATTACCACGTCATGCCAACCCGAGACACCCTGTCACGTCGTGCCCTAACCACAACACTCGTGTCCGGGCACACTAGCATCTAGTGTTCCCTCGGAAACTTACCACGGTGTGTGGAGGTAGCAATATTAGGGTTCTTCAACTGCAAGGCTAGGCATACCCCCATAACGCTTGTGGTTGCACTATAAATTATGAGTTAAGCACATCACAATCATCGGTCCATTGTCAAGAGTTTTGAAGCGACAAATCAGCATGAACTAAAATCTCATGCATGAAGGCGCCTTGCAACCTTCTGCTCCCCGATCCGAAGTATTAATTGGTCAAAATTAAATAAGCGAACAAAATCACGATAACCCAAGTTTTTCTCCATGCACATAAACTTCCATCAATGAACAAAAGGGGCAATTTCTCATCAATGTCTATCTAAGCATTGCAAATAAAACTTGTACTTAAGGCTGTCTCCAACAGTCTCCCCTAAAGCACCATCTACCCTCAAATAGGGGACATATGCTTCCCCTATGTGCTCCAACATCATTACCTATTTCGTTCCCTAAAATAAAGGATTTCTCTCCATTCCCTTATATGTAAGGGTTCTCTCTCCTCCCCCATACAATTCTCTATATAGGTAACGCTGTTGGAGATGAGAAAAATATAGGGAGAGATTTTTTTTTAAAGGAAGCCTGTATATGAGGCTATAGGGATCGAATTTAGGGGAGCCTATTGGAGTCAGCCTAAAAACAGTAGGACATGGATAATAATTATTCTAATGACGGTTCATGACGGTAAGCACAATTTCCCGGAAATAGACTACGCAATGCACATATTATTTAATCAACTAGCAATTTTGGTAAACATCTAGAAAATTGAAATCTCTAGGGAAAGATTTGTCTTGTTCGAAGTCTGGAGAACACCTGGCTTGGTCTTCACCCTTCAGCTTGCACCGCGGCGTAATCGACCGAATATGGTGATAGCAAATAACACCGCGCATATGGAAAAATATGTATGCAATCATGAAAATGTTATTTTTTTTATGGAAGAAGGCATTTTTCTTTTCTTTTTTTTGTTTGAAATTAGCTTAACTGAAATCAGAGTTATAAAATTAAAGATACAAAATATAAAATGTTTACTATGCCAAATAAATAAGGAAAAGGGTTAAGTGAGCTGACTACACAGTAATGGACCAGTACTATGCCGTCTAAGAGAAAGGAGGGCTCGTGCACGGTGGTCTTGGGCCCAGTTCAACGCAGGCCCAAGAAGAAGAGGGGAAGTGATTGTGAGACCTCGAAAAGAAGAGGAGGCACGGTCGGCGTAGTTGCAGAAGGAATTTTTATTTTTTTATATTTATTTTTATTCGTTTATGCAAAATTATATGTCGGATTGAAATAAATATAAAAATAAATATATAAAAAATAAATTTTCGTTGCAGAAGTATGGTCAGCTTTGGAAACTCAATTTGCAGGGAGATCAAATAAGATGCCCGCTACTCTAATCATGCATGAAAAGATCAATTTAAAACAGGGGTTGAGACTATCAGTGGGTATGCAGGTCAGATGAACAAGCTACATATGTATAGAGACTTGAGTTACTTTTAGCCTATTGAACCTAAAGACAAAGAGGTCTTAGCTCTTCATAAGAGATGGTTTGAATAAATTGTGGTCAAAGTATTCTTGGATGGGTTGCATCCAAAATTTGATCTCCGTCGGCAAATGATCTTCTCCAAGCCAAACTGGCCTAGTCTAGAGGATGTGATCTCTGGAGTGATGGAGGAAGAGACTAAGCTTGATCAAGAGAGTTGTGAGAGCTCAAAAAATGTAGAAGCCATTGCTGCCATATCCAAAGGGCCTTCTGAAAAGCAAGATAAGAGAAAGCTCTTTTGTGATCATTGCAAAAGGAAAGATCATGTCAAGGAGAAGTACTTTATGATGCATGGTTATTTACCCAGATGGAAAAAGGGGTATTTTGAGGGCAAGGGGAGCACAACTCAAAGGATGAAATCAAGCCAACCTCATTGAACCTGTAGAAGAGGTATCTATGGTAGACCAACAAGCTCTTGAGGAGTTCGAATCCAAGCTCAAACTCTGAGAGCTCTACTTCCACCCATGACTCCACTAAGCTTGTCTCCAGTTATCATGTGTGGGGACCTTGGGAGATCCCGAAAATACAACTGTCCAGGATTTCAGTTGCATTTCAAAATAGTACAAACAACCAAACTTTATTACATAACTAGAGTTATTTTACAATATGGCTTACAATTTTTAATACTCCTCCAAAATTTACACTTCAAAAGGCATGACTTGAGTGTAAGATAATCTAAAAATCTACACAAAACTCTTTCAAGTCTTCAAATGAAAAATCTTCTGCTGAAAAGAAAGGGCCTACCCAAAAGAAGGGTAGCCCGCAAAATAACGGGTAAGCACTTACGTCCTAACAGGTTTCCATATGCAAGCCTATTAACTAAATGCAAGGTTTCAACAGAAAATGATAGGGAGATTTAAATATAGATTTAATGCATATTTTTAAAAATAATTTTTAGAAAATTCTATATTTTACCTTTTTTAAAAACATTTTTCAATAAGATTTTTTATAATAATTAGACTTCCAACATTGATTCTAGACCAGACTAACATCCATCCATATAATTACACCTCTAACCTGATATATGTCAATATTTAAAATAGGCATCACCCCTGCGATACAATCTCATATCCCATAAGTATGGTCCATCGATGATTTGTTTTAACGATTCTACAGAATCTACCCAGCTTTACTTGTAAAACGGCCAATATTACGGTTTGGGCCGAAATTTGTATCTTTTCTATCATGACATAATTCAGTTATGAGCAATGAACAAACCAAGCACCAGCCCCCAAACAAGTGTCCCCTAGTCCGCGACTAAAGCGACCCACCATTCATTCCCTCTACCTATTGTTTGTTCGCGCTAAACTTCCAACATAACCAACAACAACACCAACCTTAATACTTCAACAACTCAACCATTTTCCCTTACTCAACCCCAGGTTAAATTATTTATACAACAAACATGATGCTACATGCTTATATGAGACCTTGCCATTATTATGGCTAGATTATATTCCTCGGGTTTTCCTATAATCTAAAAGGGAGACTATAATCTAAATGGGATTATGACTACATGCAATCATAAATATTTTTAAACAAATTAGACATAAATTAATTAACTAGAAAATAAATGCATATTATAATATTAGGGAACAGGAGACCTGCCTGGTTTGGCTAGATCTTTGATGTCTATACTATTTCCCAAATGTTCCTGCTCGGCTGATTCGGGGGCAATGAATTCATCTTCTACACGTTGGAAAAGGGGAACATGGAGGGAATATAATATAAAGGAAAAATAAAAATTCAAGGAGCATGAATGTATAAAAATTATTTTATTTAAATATATTTTTGGAAAAAGCGTTAGGGTTGACTAGGATGGTGATGGTTTGCATGATTTGAGAATCTCCAGAAAAATTTCTTATAAATGGAAATAGTGAAGAGTATTTTTGGCATTATTCTCGATAGAATGACATGTTATAGTGGAAGGTTGATTTTCACATTATTTTGGTAGATCTCCGGATAGCAAGAATTTATGTATGTGTACGTGGAAAAAGTGTGGATCAACGAATTTCCAAAGATCGGGGTCGATGACAACAACATTATCAGAGTTCCGAGATGGAAATTGTTGAGTATATAAGGTGAAATTATTAAAATATATTTTTAAATAAAATATTAAGATAAATTATTTTTATTTGGAAATTTTGGGATTTTTGGAGATAGAAATGAGTTTAAAAAGCATTTTTCCTTAAAAAGAGAAGTAAAACATTTTAATTTTTTTGAATTTTGAAACTGTAGAAGGGTATTTTATATTTTTATAAAATACTAAATTGAATTCTAGATTTTTTATAATTTTGGCTAAATTTTTTGTGGGAATTTGCTATTTTATATAAAATGGGAAGCTATATCTGAAATTTAGAAAATAAAAAGGAAAATGGAATAGACCAACTGATCAGGTTCTGGGCCAGGGCATTAGGAAGGCAGGGCTGTGCGTAGTGCACCGCGCAAGCTAACAAGGGGGGCCGTAGGGTAGCGAGACAGAGAGAGGAATTGAAAGGAGCGACGGGTAGGGTTCGTCGGCGGCGAGGGTTGCCAGAGATAGGGGTGGTGGTGCTCGGTATGTGCGATTGGTGGTGAGGCAAGACTAACCGAGGTGGTGGTGAGGTTCAGGGTGATCGGAGATGGTGGCGCGGTGAGCACAGTGCGGAGGCGGAAGAGGAGGCCGTTGGTGGCGATGCTCCGGTGAGGAGAGGAGGGGAGAGTGGCGGAGGAAGGAGGCTTTGGGTCGAGGAGGCTCTGGGGAAGGCCTATTTATAGGCGGAGGGGCGTGGCAGTGGTCGGAGGGGAAACCCGCGAGTTGGAGGAATCGTCGGCGAGAAATTCTGGCGGAGAGGCGGCGAACAAGGGGCGGTGATGTGGTGGATAAGGTCGGCGGCGATGTGGCAATGCTGTAGAGGTTGATGCCGTGGCCTGGATGGGTCGGAATCAACGGCGACGTGCGATTCCGATGGGCGGTACGATGGAGGCGGTGGCGTTGGCGGTTTCGGGGAAGGCGGCGCAGCCGGGAAAGGAAGAAACAACGAGCGCCGTTGGATTTCGGGTGAAACTATGGGCGCCGTTGGATTTACATAACCCGAAGGGGGTACGGTTGGTGGTGAGATGGCAGCACATGAGCCGTTAGATCTGGATGAAAGAATCTTGGCCATCGGTTGCCACTTAACGCATTAGAGAGGAAGAAAGATAGACACACCGAATGCGTATTCCCAGAAAGGGAAGCGGAATCTAGGAATTTCCCAAAAGGGAAAGAGTTTAATTGAATTTCCAGAAAGTAGATCAGGCTTTGGAAATTCATAGAATATTGTAGGGAGCTCAGAAAAAAATGAGATTGGTCTCTAAAAATAAAAAATAAGGAGAACCTAATGATGGAATAAAATTTGATATTTTATGGGATGAATATCTTTGGAAAAATAAAATAAGGGATTTCTTTTAATGGAATAAAATAGGAGTTGCTTTGAAAAATTCTCAGAAAATTAGGGAAGGTTTCTAGGGGCTTAAAAATGTTTTTTGCGAATTTTTGTGTGTTAAAAGTTAATTTTTATTTGGTAGTCACATCATGTTGCCACACAAGGTATTGGCTATCATGCAAATACTCAATCTCTAACCAAAATAGGATCATCTAACCTATTTATTTCTTATACTCCATGCTCACATATGGACAAAGTTCCTGTAGCTAATATGGCTAATGGATCTACAGTCCCCATTACAGGACGTGGATCTATCCGATGCACTAAGTCATTGTCCTTATCACCAGTTCTACATGTTCCTACTTTCATGTTAATCTTTCATCTGTCAGCTCCATTAAATCTCTAAAATGTCAAGGTCTGGTTGGTCCTAGTCATTGTGTCTTCTAGGAGCTCGGGGCATGGAGAGTACTTGGGACTGGGACCGCGCATGATGGGCTCTACTACCTTCATACTGGCGGCGATGGAGTTACTCTTTCAACTTGTATGTCTCCGAGTCAGGAGTAATTACTTCATCATCGTCGGCTTGGATATCTCTCTTTTACTTTGGCAAAATATTTGGTGCAAAAGTTTTGTAGGTGCACAAGTGCAAAAACCCACCATGGTCCCTTGGATCCAATTTGGACAATCCAGATGCATTGAGTTGGAACTCCACTCTTCTACTTATGCACTTGTGCGCAAAACCATGATGATTGTTTCCCACGTTCCCATGTTTTAGTTGGGCCACCAAGATGAGATCAAAGGACCAAGAACAATTGCTTGCACTTGTGCACCGAAAAGTTTTTTGCACCGAATATTTTCCCTACTTCTTTGCCTTATCTTTACCCAGAACTTTTAAATTTGTGCTCAAAAGGCTCCCTTGTATGTGATGCATGTGAACTAGCTAAACATACCGTAGTAGAGGTTTAAAAAGTCTTTCCTTTTGTGATTATTCACTTTGATGTGTGAGATGGTTTGTGAATTTTATTGACTGTTCTAGCTACTATACTTGGCTTTACTTGCTAAAACACAACCGAAATTCTTTAGGACGGTATCCCGTCAGCGCTCGCGTCGACGGGATACCTCTAACCGTCGAATCGCAGGGGGAGGCGGCGATCGAGACGAGTGTTGACGGTCCTTATTTGTAATATTTTATATGCTTTTGACCGTCAACATATCTACAAAATAAAGGAATTCAAACTACATTGAGGCTAACATTAATGAGTTCCACGATTTTTGGTGTAGTCTCATGTTTTGCAGGCATACATAAGAAAAGACGATTTATCGGCCATATGCAAATCGGACGAAAGATGGAATTTAAATTAATCATATTTTGAAAAGTCATCAAATGACAAAATGGACTGCACCATGATGAAGAGCTCGTCGAGACGATTGAAACGCATATATTATTTGCTATATTTGGAGCCCTGATGAGGGAGAAATGAGCTCCGGAAGAACATGAGCCAGGCGGCCTAAACTGGGTCGGCTGACCCAAGCCAGGTCGGCCGACCCACTTTTTTGGCGCCTTGGATTCTCCTTTGGCCCAGAGGAAGAGTAAGGCTCAAGCAACACGTGGAAGTCGGTCATGGTGTCAAAACCCGACTTAAAACGTCGGTTTAGCATGCCACATGGCAAGAAGAGAGAAGATGAAGGAGAATATTCTTTGGACTCTACTTGAGAGCTACTCCACCTTCACACTATAAATAGAGGTCCTCTCCCTCATTTGTGATCATGGTGAAGAGAAGAATTTAGTTCCACATTGTAATTAGAGTAGGAAGAGAGGTGAGGTGAGAGTGTTGGAGATGAGCCAGAGGCCCCGGCTCACTCCTACTTGTACCTCGGGAATAAAGCTCGGCTTCGAGTAAAGTTCTCCTCTTCAGTCTGATAACACTGTAGCCATGCTCATTTATTTATAAAGTACTTCCAGTTCAATGCTAGTTTATTTACTGAGAACCCCGTTTGCAACTGGTGAGATATACTTTGCCTTTTGTGAATACTTTACTCGGTGCACTAGTAAAGTAGTAATTGTTAGTATAGACGCGGTGTCTAGACTAGTGATTACCTTGGTTGACGCCCAGACCCAACGGACTGTCGTGGATGGTAGCAGGTGTGACAGCCCTGTCTATCCTTAGTAACGTTCCACCACGTTAGGGTTGGCTCCGTAGGGCCCTTCGGGGGTGACCATAACTCTCCAGGCTTCTTAAGTGAAGGTGGGCGGGTAGCGGGCCTGCCATGCTTCGACGTGAATAAAGCCAGCATAGAACTGAATGCTCACTTTTAGGCCAGTGTGACCTAAACCAAAAGACCCTCTCGACCTTCCTAATTGTTCTCTCTCCCATCTAGATAAGATTAATTCAAGGCTGGTAGCTTCTTGTTCCCTGTGGATTCGATACCCCGGAATACTCTTGGGTGAAAGGCTTCAACGATATTCGTGCGCTTGTGGATTAATTTCTTTGAGCGTAACTATCGCCAACAACGAGGAAGAAGGGAGGAGGAGGAAGGAGGAGGGAGGAGGAAGGAGCTGACCTCGCCGTCGCCGCCGCCTTTTCGGGTTAGGGTTAGGGAACATTTGGGTTCCTCGGGGTTTAGAGGGAGGTCGGGGAGGCGGCGGACCGGCGGTGGGTGGGGCTCGTCTGGGCGGGCAGAGGCGGCGGTGGCGCCGCCGAGCCGGGATGGGGGGCGGCGGCTGGGCCGGCAGTGGGGGGACTCCCTCACCCCAGTGAGTGAGGTGGGCGAGACGGCGCTGGTGGGAGGCTTGGTGGCGGAGCGGGCGGTGCGGGAGGAGGTGGCCGGGCCGAGGGGAGGAGGCGGCGGGGCGGCGGGGTGTGTGAGCAAGACGGCCGTGGCGGAGGAAGGAGGAGGCAAGGAGGGGAGGGCGGAGCGGAGGGCCGGGCGGAGGAAGGAGGCAGCGGTGGCGGAGGGGCGGGCGAGGCGAGTGGAGGGAGGGATCCCGTCGGGGTGGGCTCCCGACGGGAACCCGTTAGCTAGTCGCCCCCAAAACACAATAGTGATGTTCCATTGGTCTTAAAGGATCTTTATGCCCTCATTAAAACCAATTTGGCACAACAATCAAGTAATCAAGTGTCTGCAGTCAGATAATCATTCTGAGCATGTTAATGAAAAAATTGATTCGTTTCTTATTTTCAATGGTATTAGTCACGAAACTACTTGCGTTAACACTCCAAAAACGTTTTTGGAGTGGCAGAAAGGAAAATAGGCATTTGCTTGAAGTTGCTCACTCTTTAATGTTTACAATGAATGTTCCTAAATTCTTATGGGGTGCGGCTATTAAGACTGCAACATATTTAATAAATCATATGCCTCTTTGTGTTCTAAAACATATGATTCCTACTGAATGTCTTGGAAAACAATGAATTTATTGTTAGTCCAAAAATCTTTGGATGTGTATGCTTTGATCATGATTATCAAAACTTTGTTTAGAAACTTGATCCTCGTGCTGTCAAATGTGCTTTTGTGGGTTATCCATATTCTCAAGTGTTCCAATGAGAATTGTTTGTTTGTAAATATGGATGTAACTTTTCGTGAAAATGAAACATTTTGTGAATCTACCAATGATGTCGTGTTTATGTTATCACCATATGAAGTGCAACAAGAAGGGGAGAATCATAGTAGATAAAATATTCTTGAGTCTTGTTCCTACTTCATGTGCCCCGAGTCCTAGGTAGGGGGAGAGTCCTAGTCAAGGGGAGAGTTAAGTTTGTGCGGGCGATGGTAATAATTCTTGCCATCAAGGCATACATGTTGAAATGGAAGGTCCATCATCTCCACATCAAGAGGTAGAGCCTCACGCAAGTCCTAGCCTAGATATGGATTCTCTGCCTGACCTATATTGACACATTTGAAGACCCGAGCTAGGCTGCTAGAGGGGATGAATAGACGCCACAAATTTTTGACGCTACCATTTTCACCAAAACCCGAATAACTTGACAATTATGCATACCCATAGCATGCATGACTAAGAGTCATGAAATATATGGGAATTTTTGCATTCACAATCCTGGTTGTCAAGTGTCCAAAAGAGGGGAATCAATTAAAAACTTGCTTTAGGAAAGAAGACTAAGTCAAATGATCTAAGTGACTTTCAGAAAAGCAAAAGCAGATTTGTTCTCACTTGGAGGAGATGGATGGTGGTTTTCTAGTGCTCTTGAATTTTTGAGAATTTTTATCCCTATTACATAATTAGCCTTGAGCATCTCAGCAGAAAATCTCCTCAAAACTCTCTGTAGAAAAATATTAAAATTCAAACAACACAAGCTGCTTTCTGGAAAGCAGAAGCAGGTTCTCCAGAGTTTATTTCTACTTGGTGGAGATGGATGGTGACTTTCTGGTGCTCTTAGATTTTTATAAATTTTTGTCCCTATGTAATAATGAGTTTTGAAGCACCATGCCACAAATCTCCACAAAACTATTTCCACATAAAATATGAAAAATCAAACACCATGAGCAGTCAAGAACTTCGAGTAGAAAGTTTGGCGCTCGGTTTTCACCTCATAGCTCCTAAATGGGGAAACTAGTGGACTATAAATTTTTACCACAGATGGGTATATGAGTCACGTACCTTTTTCAACTGGAATCATTTGAAAATTATTTATCTAGATTTGTCTAAAAATCTTTTACTGACTGCAGCGTGGATAAAAGTTTATGGACAAATTAGCAACAAGTCAAGAACTTGATGTCTTGCCTCTCATATGGTTGCAAAGTGTGTATCAGATCATATTAGCAATCTCAAGGCATCATAGACCACCAATAACCAGCAAGAAATCATCCAAGTTCATCTCAAAATATGAGATCCAAAAGGGAAAATGAAAATAAGAAGAAAAAAAAACTAGGAGCAAATCAATGCAAGATACTCTTGGAGAAGAAAGATTTCATTGCATAAAAGTTGGGGGGATTACAAACCACACTCTATGTGGTCACAAGCACTCTAAGTGCCTCCCAAAACATACCCAACTCACCCTCTCTATTTCAGAAATTTTCAGCTCTAAGGGGATGAGGAGGTGGTGCTCCCCTCCCCCTCTATTTATAGGCCAAGGGTGAGATGCCCTAAACCCTAGAGCCCATCTTCGCCCTTTATTTGAGAATGAGTGGTGTACAACTCACTCTGTAACAACACACTCCCGCATAGGAATATTCTCCACATATTTCTTCGAGAAATATCCTCGCAGTTTCCTCGGTCGCCAGCCCACGCCTGGGCCCACTGGTCCAACTAGCTTCATCACCAGGTTACCGACGCCGCAACCACCAGCTGCCTTGGATTCCTTGCCATCGCTAAGCTTCTCGAGCACACCATCTCATGTGACCGCCAGGTCATCGAACCTGGTCGCCTTCACGCCTCTGGACGCACCAGCCTCTAGCTGTCCCCGCAAAGCGTCAGCCACATACCCACCGATACCTGCATCACTGAGGTGAACACACACTAAACCAGCACAGCTTACCTCACCTGCAAGGTTAGTCTATCACAAAATTACCAACAACATAATCCATTCGTGACATCACAATTAGCAAGCCCTAACACACCACGTGTCAGCTTAACAAATTCCACCGGATCACGTCTGATTAAAACTATTATCTTGCCCAAACTCAGCACAATGGTTCTGTCGGGGATTAGATTACGGCCCATTGTCATGGCCCACTCCCTGACGGCCCAATCGAACAGCCTACCAGGGCCCAGCTCCCTGGAAGGTTCTATCGCCCATGTGTGTCTTGCGAATGCCTTCTTGGTGGCGAGATGCGTAATGGCCAAGGCTTCTGTTTGAGTCCGACTCAACAGAGTTCTGCTGACTGCCACGAGAAGACCCGGACGTGGTTTCCGGATTGGATTAGAGTCGTGATCCCCAAGATTAGGAGATCACCTTATCTACCGTAGGTTATGTTTGGCATGTCTCGAGTTCGTTCACGATCTCGTAGTTAGCCCTACCGATATTCCTCGGTAGGTCGGTTTGTTCAAGACTATATAAACAGGGCCCTACGGCGTTTAGAGGGACCCCGGCATTGAGTTTTACATCTCAAGATCTAGCTTAGATCCTGGACTTTAGATTTCAGCATACTACTCGCCGAGACCTGCCGATATCGCCGAAGTTCCCCTTTGTATTCTCTTTGATATAAAGAAAGGTGGACGTAGGGCTATTATCTCCCGAGAGGCTGAACGGGATAAAAACCCCCTCTCTGCTCGTTCTTTGTTCGTGGTTGTTCGGCGTGTCTCCTATCTCCTCTTTGAAGAACCTTGGTTGACTTGGGTCAATATCCCAACCGTCGACAGGTTCGGTTCCAATTCCAAGGAAATTTTCACAAATGCACCATTTAAAATTCTTCAAAACACTTCAGATTCCATCTTGTCAACATATATTCATCATCAAACCGGGTTATCCTCCACATGGGTCTCAACAACATTAAAACAAATTGATCTACCCAAGGAAGTGATCTCCAGTATTATGATGTTAACTCACTAACCCTGGGAACCGGGGCATATAAATCCTCTTAGGGCATTCACCCAAGCATACGTCTCAAAGATTATGTTGGATACAAACACTATATAGCTAACTTCATCTCCTTCAAACAGTGTATTCCATTTTTCCATAGCTTTCTTGTCTCTCTTGATTCCACATCTATCCCCAATGTCGGAATACAAACAAGGAGGACCTGAGCGGAGGGCAGCTATGCTTAAGGAGATGAGAGATTTGGAGAACAATAAGATTGGGAGCTTTTTGACCTACCATCAGGTAAGCAACCTGTGGGTTATAAGTGGGTGTTCACAAACCATACCCTTGAAGGAAAGGTGGAAAGGTACAAAGCTCGTCTTGTCACAAGGGATACACTAAACCTATGGCATTGATTATGATGAGACCTTTGCACCTGTGGTAAAAATGAATTCAGTTAAAAATTTGATATCATGTGGTGTTAATTGTGATTGGGAGGTAACACAATTGATGTGAAGCATGCTTTTCTTCAAGGTGACCATCAAGAGTAGGTATACATGCACATCCCTCCTGGATTTGAGACAGATCATACTCATGGAAAGGTACTATGATTGCATCACTCCCTGTATGGATTAAAGCAATCACAACGAGTCTGGTTTGACTGGTTTAGACAGGCAATGCTCAAAAGAGGGTATCTCCAAAGCAATATTGGTCATACACTATTCTATAAGCATAATCATGGAAAGATTGTGATTCTCAGGGTATGTGGATGATATTGTGATCGCTGGAGATGACAATCAGGAGATTTTTTCCCCCTAAAGAACCATTGCACAAGATCTTGAGGTAAAGGACTTGAGACAACTAAGGTAATTCCTAGGTATGGAAGTTTCTCGAGGGCCCAATGGCTTATTTCTCTCTTAGTGGAAGTGTGCTATGGATCTGTTGAAGGAGACATATATGCTTGGATCTCATCCTGCAACTAGTCCTCTTGAGCAGAATTACTAGTTGAGTTATAACTCTGGAGCACTGGTGGACAAGGGACTATATCAACGTTGCTTTTGATGTGAGTGTGGTGAGTCAATTTATGCATGATCCTAGAAAAAATCAGATGGAAGCAGTTAATAGAATCTTGTGCCATCTCAAAGGAAGCCCAAGGAAAGGTTTTTTATATTCCTGTCAAAGAAACTTGCAAGTAAAATGTTATACTGATGCTAATTGGGCCATATCTTTGGATTATCAACACTCTACATCAGGCTATTGTGTGTTGTTTGGAGGGAACCTTGTTTTGTGGCTTGCTCTACGATTTAGGCTGAATTTTGAGCTGTGGCTCATGGAGTTTGAGAGCTTCTATGGCTGCAAATCTTGCTAAGTGAGTTGCAGCTATACAAGTGGAAGCCAATAATGCTTTACTGTGATAATAAGGCTACAATCAATATAGATAATAATCTCGTTCAACATGATCGAACAAAGCATGTTGAGATTGGCCATCATTTTATCAAGGAGAAACTCGACGAAGAAACAATTTGTTTACCTTATGTATCTTCCAATGTTAGATAGCTGATGTCTCTACTAAGGGCATACCTAAGAAGTTGTTCTCTGTATTCTGTAGTAAGATGAGCCTATATGATGTATTTAGGCCATCTTGAGAGGGAGTGTTGTTGTATGTATGTAATTAAAGTAATTGTTAGGGAGTAAAGTGCAAATGTTACACACTATTATCTCACCATTGTTCTACCTCATAATCCTCTAAATCTAGGTGAGGTCTAGACAATTCCTCGACTTTGACTCTTCTCTCACCATTGTTCTACCTCATAATCCTCTAAGGCCTTGTTTGCTTCAGATTAAATTAAATTAAATTAAATGAAAATTTGTCATTTTTGTATAAGCCAAATGGTGCAATATTTTGTGGTCATTTTTGTGGGGTTTCAAATAGTTCTTCTTAGAGTTCGTAAAATAATTATTTCTTTTTTTTGAATTTTTAAAAATGTTTTTCGAGGGGGTTACAAATTTGCTACAGTAAAACTCAACTCAACTTTAATCCGAAACAAACAAGGCCTATCTTACAATAGAGAGTTTATCGAGTGAGATAGTCGAATGCCATGCGGAGGTGCTTTGGCTCGGGAATGAATTTTGGCAATGGTGGTAGCGGTCTCCACTTAAAACTGCCCAAAATGGAGAGGGTACAAGGGGGAAGCTGTGCCCAAACGATAAAGGCCAGGGAAGTTAACAAGAAAGGAAGAAGAGCTAGTTGTGTAGGCTTGCGGCTGGTCCGAAGAAAAAGACAGAAATGGTGAAGACACAGTGAAGCAATGAAAGGATAAAGAGGAGAGGAAGGCTTAAATAACATTGCAAAGGAGAGATGGGATTTTGTGAGCAAAATGGTAAAATTACAAGGAGCCAAGTGCTGGAGTTATGGGTAAAAATGGAAAATTGGGAGGGCAAAAGGGAAAATTTGAGATAATTTGACAAAAGGGGGCCCACTTGAAGAATGAGGTCAAATGGATGCGGCCCACAAATTAAGTGTATCATGAATGAGGTGGACCCACAGATATCTTCTAATGATTTGAGGTAGGACCCACATGTAAGTGAAACAAATTGAGAGGTTTAAATGTGACATATTCATTTCCTAAATTTTAAATTTTTTTTCAATTTTTCATGCTAAAACAAATGCCACAAATGCCAAGTTCATCATTTTGAAAAGGACGGTGTTACAAATAAAATTTTTCAAAAATACAAATTATGAATTTGATGCAATTCTGAAAGGATCTTCTTAGTCTAGAGGGTGGTGAACAAACATGTTTTAAATTTTTTTATCAAGTATGGATTGTCATCAAATTAGCGATCCAAATTAACAAAAGAAAACCAAATCTTAGAAATAACAAAGAGAAAACACAATGCATAAAGTAAATTGCTCAAAGTAAAGGAGGCAAGGAGGAATTCTTTCGAGGTTCGAAGCTTCCTCCTACTCCTTGTTGAGGCAAGTTCTTGTTCCAGAGAAGAACCGTCTCCCTCTTGAGCCTAGAGCCTCATCTCCACCCGATCAAGTTCTTTACCACGCATAGCAAGGTGAATGTCAAAACCTTGTACAACAGCTCCTTGAGGGCACCCACAAACACCATGAAAATCTTCTAAAGCACACACACCCCAACTGGTTTTGGAACACCAATACCAAGAGTAATGAGCTTCACACGAGGAGCCTCTCCTACTATCTTTTCCCTAAAAAGCACCTTCAATCACAACCTTGATTAAGCTTGGACACATGAATACACTAGAAAGATGAACAAGTGGATATAGGAATGTAAGCTCTAGTTCAAGCTGCTTCCTTGCTAAAAGATCATGCAAATGAAGTGTAGAGCAAAGAGCCACACTTGAAACTGCAGGACAGAGCTTACATACCCCTAGGAGAGAGAGAGGCGTAGGCAGGTTTTTCTGGAATAGGCAAAATAAAGAGGCCGTTTAGTGGTAGGACCCTTGGGGGAATCCAAGGACAAGAGTCAGGAGAGTCTAGGAGTCAAAATAAGTTAGAACGCAAGAGATAAATATTCTCTATCAGTTAGAAATCAATTTAAAATAAGAAAGGAGAGATTTTGAATAGATTTAGTTTAAAATAGATTAAAGAGATTTTTAGAGGGTTTGAAGCAGACACCATCACTTTTTTGCTTGCGCCGACCTAGGCAAAATATGAGCAATTGGCTTTCCTTTTGGGTTGGACTGGTCCGTCGTAGACATCTGTTTGCACTGGACTGGTTTGTTGTGAGAGACTATCTATGCAGAACTGGTCCGACGTGAATGAATAAACCACTGCAAAGATTTTGAGTGGTCTGGTGTAAATAGGAAATTGATTGTATCAAATAAATAGCTAGACTCGGAGAATAGGTTTCCATGTGATTTAGATGAAAGAGAAAACGCAAAGAAAGAACCGTCACATTAATAACCTTTACAAACGAAATTACATAGAGAGATATGATACTTAAGAAACAGAAGATTTTAATGAAAACTTTGGAACCCATCATGAATCATAGAATTGATTTTCTATACTCAAATAGCTTAAACCCATTGTTGACACCCAAATTTGGCAGGAAAATCGGATATTGTAAAGCAGATAATTTCATCGGGATTATTGGGCCGTATCAGAAAATGGGCTTCATTTTCAGAAGAAAAAGGTGTATACGAAATAATACCGATAATGTCAAGACTCCGGAAGAATTATGATGATTCGATCTGAAGACGTCTTCAACGGCTTAGTTGCGAGAAATTAGGTCGTATCAGTATCGGTTTTGTAACAGTATAAATAGGGTCCTAAGTCTCGTGAAAAATATACGACATACTCTAAACACAAATACACTTTTCGAATCCAATCGACTTCGTCGAAAGGCTTCAACTCGCAGGTAGAGCAATCTCGATGGGATAAATCGATTCTCTTCTTGTAACCCGTATGCATGGTTGTATCATCTTGATCTCATGTATACAATGCATGTTAAATTATCTCGGGTTTTACCGATCTTTAATGTGTTCTCACATATTACACTGTCTCATTCAATCGATCTGTAATATGTGTTTACAATGCCGATTGTCAATTATCTTATGTGCTTTTCCTGAATTCGATGTATGCAACTGTCTCGTTTAATCGATCTTGCGTATAATTGTTTTAGGATTCTGCATGTTTAGTTATTTGCCGATCAGTGTTGTATTTATCTATATTAGTTATAAACCTTTAAATCGGTTTATAAGTTTACATCTAGATTTAGATCTGAATACTGTCTTGGCCTGACCAATCTATTCAATCTATTCCTTGATTTAATCCGATAAGTTGATCTGAAGATTTATAACTAATTCTATTCATAAAATAACAAAAAGAGATAAAAGATTTATATTTGAATGCCTATGTATATTTAATCGCTCTATCAGGCATTAAGCCGATATATTTGCAATCGGAATCATTAAAGTCGATTCGCAAAAACCTGATCTAGCTGCTTCTTAAAGTCGATTAGGGCCATGTCGCTAACAATTTACTCCTTGTCAATTTACAGGTCAAATTGACTGGCACGCTTGGTTCCTGGTTGCGATGCAAGCCCAGGCTTTACACTTCTGCACGTGTGTTCGCAAAGTTCTCACTTTTCATGTCAACACCCATGTATGGCATAAAGGCTTCACTAAAACTAACACAAATTGGTCAAGTTAATACGTAAGCAAAGATACTTGACCCTAGAAGAATATAGAAGACTAGAGGGTCAAAACAAATTAACTTGGGTTTAGATATGAAACTTAGTCAAATTTAGAACTATTTGAAAGCTAAAGCATGGGAAAAATATAGATACAGAGAAGATGAGAGTTGAACACAAAATTTATTGATTTATTTGCTCAAATTTTAGTTTTGTTGCCTATGCCTCCAGACCAACAAAGAAACTTTGATATGTGTCACAATTTAGGGATGCAATCAGTTCATGAAGCTTATTGTGCTCCCCCTTAGTGTGATATTCTCTCAAGCACACAAGAATCCATAGAAAAATTAGCAAGAATTGCAATCAAATTTCACATCGATATTTCTATCAAGTTTTAAGCGATTTTTGAGTTTTTAATTATGTTAAGTTCTTAATTTTACAAAGGGCCCCTCATTCAGGGGTTTAGTAAAATTATCTGCCAATTGATCCTCTATGCGCACATGACTATGATGGATTGTTAGCTATTTTTACTGCACGTTCATTATCACACAATAGAGGTACATTTCCAAATTTTGTGTTATAGGCCAGAAACGTTTGTTTCATGTAAAGAATTTGAGCACACCAACCCACCACTGCTATGTATTTAGCTTCTGCGATTGATAACGCCACAGAGTTTTGCTTTTTAAAGGCCCAAGACACTAAAGATCTCCTAAGCAAAAAACATCCCTTAGGTGATTTTGCGATCAATATTGCAAGTGGCATAATTGGAATTCGAGTAGCCAAGATGCTCAAAAGGAGCACTTTTTGGGTACCCCAAACCAATACAAGGGGTGAACTTTAGATATGCTAAAATTCTTTTAACCACAATTAAGTGAACTTTAGGATTATCTTGATTGCTAGCACACATATAAACACTAAGCATGATATCAGGTCTAGATGTTGTAAGATAAAGAAGGGAACCGATCATAGACCAGTAGAGCTTTTGATCGACATTTTACCTCCCACATCATAATCAAGATGTATGTTAGTGTCCATAGGGGTCTTGTTAAGCTTACAATCAGGCATTTTGAAGTGCTTGAGGAGATCTTGCAAAATAAAGGTTCCCTCCATCAATTGCTTGACTTGAAATCCAAGAAATAATGGAAGTTCCCTTAGCATAAGCATTTCAAACTCCTTAACCTTCATTTCTCCAAACTCCTTGCAAAAAGATGAATTAGTGCATTCAAAGATAACGTCATCAACATAAATTTGGCAATTCATTATAGCATCATCAATGGTTTCAATGAATAAAGTGGAATTAATCTTCTTGATTTTGAAGCCCTTAGCAAGAAGTTCTCTAAGCTGCTCATACCATGCTCTAGAATCTTGATTTAATCCAGCACCTTAGATAACTTGTAAACGTGGTTAGTGTAGTTAGGATAGTGGTTGCTCAACAAACACCAATTAATAAATAAAGCCATTGAGTAATGCACTTTTAACATCTATTTGAAATGAGATGATATTGAAATTAGGCAAAGGCCAGAAGAAAATGAATAGCTTCAAGTCTTGCTATTGGTGCATAAGTTTCTCCATAGTTAAGGCCTTTAATTTGAGTGAAGCCTTGAGCTACAATCCTTGCCTTGTTGCATACCACCACTCCATGGTCATCTTGCTTGTTGCGAAACACCAATTTGGTACCAATGACATTATGATTTTTGGGATGCTATGCCAAAGTCCACACTTTATTTTTTGTAAAGTTGTTGTGCTCTTCATGCATGGCACTAATCCAATTCTTTGAATAGCTTTATCTATATTCTTTGGCTCAACACAAGAAACAAACGAGTGATGTTCACAAAATGATACATTTCTAGAGCGAGTTTGAACACCCTTAATAAATCTTCAATGAATTGATCCACGGATTGATCCTTGTTAATGATATGGTGACTCTTTATGACTTGAGGTGGTGTAGCTTGTGCATCCAGTTCTTCTTCTATGACATTGCTTGATCTTTCTTGAGGTATCACGGAAGGAGATGGAGCTTGTCCTTTGTCCTTAGCCACCTCCAATGGTCTTATGTCACCAATGTCCATCCTTTCCATAGAATGCACCAAACGTTCATCACCTTCATCACTCAAATTATCATGCTAATCTTGTGTCATTAGATTTATCAAACTTTAACATTATAGGACTCTTCAACTAATCTAGTAAACTAATTGAAAACATGATAAGGCTTAGATTTTGAGAAATAACTGAACATAAATCCAATGCCACATCTTCTAAACTTTCCCAAATATGTCCTCTTCTTTTAGATGTACACTTTGCATCCAAACACTCGAAATTAGGACACATTGGATCGCCTTCCTACTAAGAGCTCATAGGATATTTTCTTTGGTAAACGATGAAGGAAGAGGCAATTTGTGGCATAGTACATCGTGTTGATATTTCTCTCCCAAAAGGCTTTGGGTGTGGCATACCCATCCAAAATAGTCCTAGCCATCTAAATGAGCATCCTATTCTTTCTTTCCACCCCACCATTTTGTTGGGGAGATTATGTGGCGGAAAGCTTATACTTGATTCCTAGCTCATAATAACAGTTTTCATTGTCATAATTCACAAATTCCTTTCCAATGTCACTTCAGGTTTTCTTGATGGAGGTTTCAAATTTGTTTTGGATCCTTTTGCAATTTTTTAAAAAACATTCCCTACTTCAATTTTATTTGGAAGAAAGACAACTCAAGTGAATATTGAGAAATCATCAATGATTACAAGACAAAGCAAGTTTCCTCCAATGCCCTAATAACAAAATAATTGGTCAAATATGTCATGTAAGAGCTCCAATAGTCTAGATGTGGACATGAAACTCTTTGCCATATGAGAATTAACCACTTTGACTACCGGCTCCATAAGCACTACATAATCTATCCATCTCAAAAGTGGCATCCTTCAAGCCCACAACAAGATCATTTTCAAAAAGCTCTTTAAATTTGCCACACCCACATGTCCAAGTCATCTATGCCAAAGCCAATCATAGGAGACTTTAACAATGAGACCAAGTTGAAAGACAAGCTTATTTTAAACTAAAATCAGCAAGATACAAGTTGTGGCGAAAACCTTTGAAGACAAGTTTTTTATTTTGTTAAAGAAAGAAATCCCATTAATTGTGAAGAGACAGTGGAGACCAAGGTCACAAAGTTGAGCCGTGGAGAGAAGATTGTATTTCATAGAATCAACAGAGAGGACATTTGAAATTGAGAGGTTGACGGTTATGGCAATTTTATCTTTACCTCTTACCAAACCCTTGCTATTGTCATCAAAAGTAATTTTGTGATCAGGGTCTTCTTCACCCTGCAATGAGATGATTCTACGAGAGTCACCGGTCATGTTTTAAGTGCATCCACTATCAATTACCCAATGTTGGCCACCACTCTTTTACTTCACCTCCAACCAACGAACATAATATTTGTATTTTGGTACACAAACTAAGTTGGGTCCTTTGGTGTTAGTCATTACAACATCAAGGTCATATGAATTTGTGGTTGTGCACTTTGGCACCAATTAATTTGAGATGTTTGTTTTTTCCGGGTGGACCAACAAACTTGGCATGCACATCACCAATAGAATTTTGAAGAGCAAGTAGTGAGCATCAACATTGTTACCTTTCCTCACATAAACATGTTTGACTAGCAAGCCAATGTTTTTTATGCTCGTTTTGATTAGCATGAAACTTGAAGTGTGGAACATTTCTCTTGACAAAATTAGACTTGGGTGTTTTCTATCCACCTTTCTTGGCCAAATCTCTTGGAATAAATCCAAGTCTTTTCTTGCTCAAGGCAACCCATTACTTCCCAAGCATTTCATCAAGAGCAGCACTACCAAGATACATTTCCCTACCCCTTCTCAAATTTATTCATTTGGCCTTTTAATTACATGTTTTCAATCATTAGTTCTCTAGAACATGAGGCATTTTTGCAAGTTTCATCATTACAAGTACTAGAGGAACTAGAGGGGTTTGAGGAACTAGACACAATCCAACTAGAATTAATTAAATCATCACAAGAAGTGTAAGCATCTTTCTTTGAATGATTATCTTTTAGAATTTCACTCATATTATTTTTCATATCACAAGTTAGAGCAATTTCATTGTCAATTGGGAACTTGAACTAAGCAACTCATGATCAATAAAGAAAACAACAAATTTTTCAAGTAAGTGGTCATGAGAGGATTGTATGGTATTAGCATTTGATTCAAGCAAGTCAAGCTTATTAACAAGTTCCTAATTTTGAACAATCATGTTTGCAAGCATTTTCTTAATGGACTTAGCTTTGAAGGTTTCTTTATGCAAAGTGGAGCTAAGTTCACTAACCATTTCCACAAGATTATCACAAGAAGGAAGCTCATCATTTACCCTCTCGTTGTTGTCGCTTGCCATGAGATACATGAAAATCGATGAAGGTGGAGGTGGTGAAGACTTATCGATAGCTAGACCAGTGAGGCCCTTTGATGTTAAATCATCATCATCAGAGGAAGAGTCTTTACTTGAGCTCTCCTCAACCAACTTCCACACTCCAATGTGAGCTTCTTGCTTTCCATGCTTGTGATTGTGACATCCTCTATTTTGTCGTATGTCACTTGTATTTTCAAAAACATTAAAATTAAGTAAAAGGGAATTGTTATATACAAAACCCTAGTTTAAATTACTTTTAATTAGGTTTAAAGCCAAAACCCTAGGAAATCCTTTAGGAAAATTCTAAAAAAATTCCAGTACTTCTTTGAAGCCATCATCAAGCAACTCACAAAATTTCATGTCCAAATTCCAAAGCTAGCTCGTGATTCCTTGAAGTTTTGCCGTTTTAACGGGAGCTCGTCAAACCAATAAAATAATGAGCGAACGAGGGAATCTCGTGCTCAAATTTGGAGGGGTCCTTTTTGAAGACTAATCCGAATTACCCTCCAAATTTCAGCCCAATCCAGCAAAGGAAACTCTGTTTTCTTGATAAACAAGCCCGCAGCCTATCTGAATTCTACCCGGATTAGAATTCGAGTCCTAACCCAACACCTCTTAGCCCAAGGCCCAGCCCTGGTCGTCCTTGGCACTATATAAACCCCCCAAGACCCCTGTCCCAAGTCCTCATCACGAAATCCCTCAAGTCCCAAACCCTTGCCGTAAAAAATCCTCCCCACCGGAACCCTTTTCTATAGATCCCTCTCTATGCCTTGACCAAACTCAAGAT
This sequence comes from Raddia guianensis, assembly GCA_036346415.1. Classification (NCBI taxonomy): domain Eukaryota; kingdom Viridiplantae; phylum Streptophyta; class Magnoliopsida; order Poales; family Poaceae; genus Raddia; species Raddia guianensis. The sequence goes on from CM070539.1 coordinate 35,184,135, forward strand.
TAGATGATGCCATGTTGTAGATCTCATCGATACGGTCAAGATGGATATATGGATCGTCCAATTTGGCCAAGAAACGAGGGAGATACGAATCGCCGAAGTTCGCCGGAATTTGGAGCCGCCTCCGCCGCCGACATCGCCGCCGGTCCGCCGATCCTGTTGCGCCGCCGCCGCCCCGGAGTCAGCGCCGCGCCAACCCTGTTTCTCCACCTGGCTGCGCCCGCGCGCTGTCCATACGCCATTGTAAGGCGTCTGCTGTACCGCGCAGTGTTCGCCGCTGTCGTCGCGCCGTTGCGTCGCCTCGACCGCCGCACCGATGCTCACCACGTGTCGCCGTGCCGTCACCCCACGCCCGCGCCGCCAACCAGCCACTGCCGCGTGTCCGCCCCATCCAGCGCTGCGCCGCCGTCGCTGGAAAACCGCAGAAACCGCCGTTTCGGTCCGGTTTGGGCCAGTTAAACCGGTTTATTCTTTTCTATAATTTCTGATTTATCCTAAACTTCCAGGAATTGTTCCGGGAACATCCCAACTCCAAATTAGGTGATTCAAGAGCCATTATTTTTCGTAAATCCTCTAGAATTTTATATATTTTATTGAGCTATATGTTCTGTTGATTGTTTTGTTGTTTCTTGCACATATGCATATACGTGTAGATCGTTCGTGCTTCCGTTGCTCGGCGATGTTCCCGGAGTTTCCAGAAGGTGGCCCGCAAGACGCTGGGTACTACCAAGGCAAGATAGTTGCATCTTACTCTCCCTAATCTGCAAAACTCACCCATTTAATTGTTTTTATTTATTTTTCTCATGCATAAAATGATGAGAAGGGTAGAAACATGTTATATTCACACTGCATCATTGACCCTGTGAATTTTACCTGTTTATTGCTGCCTTAGTTATTTTCCTAGCCTATCCTTGTGCATAGTTGCTAGTGCTCGTGGGTTGGTAGTTGATTAGGTTTATCATTTAATTATTCTTGTGATTTGGTATGATTGGAGATGCTGAGTTACTTTAACCTAATCAACTAAAATCTACGTGGCGTGTGTTGGCTAAGGTGGCAAGTCGGGTGGTTTTGTAGAATGTGGATTGTTGTGGAGGTAGTCACCTTGGTCTAAGAACTTTGTACGTATGCTTATCCGGCCAAACCATACAAGCGCAATCATAAGTGCTAGCATTAGCATGTCGGCCAACATGTGCTAGTCCTGACTTAGTAGTTAGGGAAAACTGTTAACACACTTTACTTTGAAAAGATCGGGCTACGGTCCGTTGGCTCAAGAGGGGGACTTGAGTGTCTAAACCTTAGAGGGGGTATCGGTGTTAACAGAAGGAACTAATGAATCGTCTTGTATTGTTACTTGGTCTAGGCTCCTAAGAAAGAGCTAAGACGCAAAAGTACCACTCGGCTTATGGGTAAAGTGTGCTATACTCTGCAGAGTTAAAACTATCATGATAGCCGTTCCCACGGTTATGGGAGGGGAGGAAGGTCGTACATGGTAGTCTCATGTGTATCTAATTAATTTGATGGGTTGGTTTTGGTTTTGAGTATTCGAGGCTTGTGCAGTTTTGCAGAGGGGCTTTCTAAGCCGAGCTCTGTTTGTTACCTTGGGAATTCATTTATCTTCATTAATTGTTCAACAAATGATTTTATAACACTTTAATTAATCTTGACTAGAATAGGTGTTTATGCAAATTAACCACCCTGTTCTTGTTATACCCGTGCATTCATATATAAGGATTCTTGCTGGGTAGCCGTGTACTCACTATACAAACCACGGATATATTTGTTCGGGAGAAGACTCGGTTTCGGTTTGCCCACAGGATCAGGAGGATTCTGTGCCGGACTTTGCTGAAGATTAGCTGTCGTCTCAAGGGTCGGATTAGAGAGCATCGTCATATTTATTCTTGCATATCATTTGGATTTCCGTTACTCTAAATATTATTATATGGATCTAAACAAACTATTGTAATAAGTGGTGTGGTACAATTACTTTTGCAGCGTTATAATATTTTCTTAGTTATGATGATTGTGTTGTGATGCTCAACCCAAGTCGCTCATGAATTGCTAGCATTGATCGTTGGGACTAGCAATGGATCATGGGTAGATCCCGGTGAAGCCGGGGTTGTGACAGTGATGCTTATTGTGGCTTGATTTCTTAATATCCTTCTCCTTGTTCTTCTAGTGAGACTTGTCATGATTATCTTCATCTTTCTTTTGCTCTTGTGCTTCTATTTGCCACTATTTGAGAGATAGGTCATCAAGTCCCTACTCCAAGGAAAAAACACACCATCTTTCGGCAGATTTCAACATTATTAATCTTTGCACCCAAACCATTCAACTCATTGACAATTGGATTGAGCCTAGTAAACATGTCATTAGCATATTCATTAGAAAGCATCTTGAATTGATCAAACTTTCTATAGATAGCTAGTAGATTTTCTTCCTTTACATTGGAAGTACCATGAATCTCTTAGAGATTCAAATGAGCGGTAGTGAGATTGCTCACACCATCAAACACCTCGATGCTAAGACATGAAAATAGAACATTTCTAGCTTTAGCATCATCCTCAATGTATTTGATTTCACCAGGATTAGATTCACCTTTAGGATCAGCATGAGCAGGCATAGACTTCTCGGTAACCATCCACACATCATACTTAGTGGCGTCAAGATAGCATAACATTATAATTTTTCAATAAGGGTAATTTGTGCCATCAAACAAGAGAATCCTACCAACATTAATACTAGAAATGCTATAGCCCTCGGCCATTACCCCTAGCGGTTAAGCTACAGCAGGTAAAACAAGTGAATAGGCAAGTTTTTAACTTTTTGTTTAAGCATGGGTTTTCATCAAGTTAGTGATACATATTAACTAAAGAAGAGCAATAACACAGAAAAAGCACAATTCGTAAGTAAATTGCTCAAAATGAAGGAGACAAGGAGGATTTTTTTATTAAAGTTCAAAACTTCCTTCTACTCCTCGTTGAGGCAAGTTCCTGCTTAAGGTTCAAGAACTCGCTATTCGCTACCTGGTCGACAAGCTAGGGAGGAGTAGTACTCAGATTACTTGAGGAGTGCTCAGAATTACTCAATATCAATTACTTGGTAAATTAAACATGTACTAGTACTGCACTAGAACAAGAACAACCCATCAAGCTCTGTTTCACCCATCTATCAATGTTCCACTATACTGGCACAGCCCACAACCCCACCTTCCCAACCCTTCCTCCCTAGCCCAACCACGAGCCCAACCCACGTAGCATTGCAAGATGTAGTTGCAACCATAGATCTAAAATCAAGGGTGGATATTCACTCTCCAAGTTTGTAGCCCTAGACCTTATCTCCAATCCCTCACTTCTTCCCCATAGTAGTCGCCACCCCTTGCAAGCTACCAATGTGGGGAGATTAGGGAGGCGAGGCAGACATTAAAGGGGAGGCGTTGACATCTGAGGCAAACGGGGAGCTCTGGGTGCAAGCGGCAACGGTGGAAACAGAGGCTAACCATCAGTGGTAGTGCAACATAAGTGGAAATCGCAGCGGCGGCTAGTTAGTCGAGTAACGCATCGAGAAGAGCCTAATCGCCTCGCCTGGGCATCAAGGAGCGATTATACGCCAAGTAATCGACGAGTAGTGCTGAGTTTTAGAATTGTTCCCGCTACTCACAAGAACCAGCTCCCTTTTGAGCCTAGAGCTATTGTACACGATGAATTTTTTTCACCACGCACGACAAGGTGAACTTCAAAACCATGTACAATAGCTCCTTGAGGGCTTCCATAAACACCTTGACAAGCCCCTCAAGTACACACACTCCCAACTTGTCTAGGAACACCAATACCAGGAGTAATGAGCTCCACATGAGGAGCCTCTCCTACTGTGTTTTCCGTCCAAAAAAATCACCATCGATCACCAGCTCTCTCATTGAAGGATCGGTGATGACGCTTAGAGAGGGGTGAAAAGGCGTTACAAAAATTTTGTCCCTTTGAAATGCGGAAGCTGCTGACCCTGGATAGTCCGGTCCTGAACCCTAGACAGTCCGAAGTACCGGAGTCAACGGTTCAAAACATCAGTTACTCTGACCTACATACAAAGTTGGAACAGATTCTTGCGCTCGATCTACAAATCCACTTCACCTTCACAAAACTGAATCCACACTACTAGGGAAAGTGTTAGCACATGAGTACGCTAGCCAACAACAAGTAAATGCACGAATTAAACCGAATCAAGCTATAGAGAAAACGGAACCATCAGCGAAAACGAAGACTCAAAGATTTGTTCCCGAAGTTCGGATTTTTGAGGGGATTCTACGTCTCCGTTGAGGTAGGCTCGGTCACACTTGTGCCTGGATCTCTTTCAAGCCTATCCCTCATCAAGGTCGCACCAAGACTAATTTGGGCCTAGATGCACTTTCACTCACAACCTAGACTAAGCTTGGAGACAAGAACATAGTCAAATGATATACAAGTGGATATAGGAATGTAAGCTCTAGTTCCGATTGCTTCCTTTCTACTAGCAAAGGGGAGCACTCGAAACCGCATGAGAGGACACATCTACTAGCCATTGAGGTGTGCCAAAAAAGGAAAAGGGACTGTTGTCCTAGGACAAACCTACTAGCCGTTGAAAAAGAGAAACCAGCCGTTGAGGTGTGCCAAAAAGGGAAAAGGGTTTGTTGTACTAGGATTTTTGTGTTAGCCCCAGACCAAGATAGAAAGGATAAAAACATTCGGATAGAATCGCATTGACGCTAGACCGGTCCGACATGAAAATGAACTAGCGCCGAACTGGTCTGGCATGAACGTGTTTTTTGCTGTGTCGGTCCAGCATAAATGAATAATTGTGTGTAAAGTGGATCTGTTGACGCCGGATTGGTTCATGGGAGAAATGAGTTTTTCTATGAAGAACATAATGGTCTGGCGTAAGTGGAAAATTGTCTAGTCGCCAGAACCGAGAGAAGTACGTGTGCGCCGGATCGAGAGAAGGAAAATAGAGTATGGTCCAACGTGGGAGGACTTTTGACAAAGTCCTGCGTCAGACTGGTTCGATGTAGAAAGTGATATAGCAGAATTTGATGCAGGATTGGTCCGGCGCAAAGAGAAAAACTTTTCGTTTCTAGGGGATCAAATGAAAGACGAGTTCACTATATCCAAGCATCTTCTAGGAGAAATTTAAAAGCTTATGACCCTTGAGATTTTCAAAAATATGGGGCAGATGCTTTTAAATTCATAATGCTAATTTAGGCAATTAGTTTACTTTTTGTTCGAATTAAATCTAGTCATGTAATTGATTTTGGTAAATCAAGCTGTTTTTGAAAAGTTTTCAAAGTTTTGAAAATTCAATAAATTGTTATGCTTATGCAATTGCCCAGATGCACCTAAATTTTGGAGTTTTGAAAAATAGGATGTTACAAATAAGTACACTTAAATGTTATTGAAAGAATGTGTCATTCATTTTTTTTATCATTGAATCCACTTCTATTGGCCTTTTAAAATTTTTTGGCCAAAATACACCATGTGAAAGCACTAATTGACCTCCTTTCTTCTTCCTTCAGCTCCCTTCTTTTCTTCATCGCCTGCCTCCCATAGAGAGAACATAGAGATGGAGCTCGTAGGAAGATCTAGGACGGTGTTGAAAAGGAATATGTGGGACGATGTTAGGGACATCAGTGCTAGGAGGAAGGAATATGTGGAGTAGCGTTGAGGACAATAATGTTGGGGAGGAAGAATTGGTGATGGCTATGAGTCCGTCGATGCTAGGAATGAGACTGACATGGAAGAAGATTGGTGGGTGGCACTAAAGATGAGGTCACCAAGGAAGAAATTGGGTGACTCAGGACAAGCTTGCAAGGCGACACGGTTAGGAAGGAAGAGATAGAATACAGGAAAGACAAGAGAGGGTAAGTTGCCACCTGGTGCGCAGCCGTGCGGCTGTATTGTCATAGCTGTCGTTGACGTTGGCAACGCCAACCGTGCCATCACCTAAGCTGGTATGCTCAAGACTGCCATGGCCCTGCTCTCCATTGCTCCCTCTCATTGGCTCTATAGCAGGTGGATCCCACTAGTTAGCATTTGTAGCAGTCACTCTAAAATAGTGTAACATTAAATGGAGTGTCTGATGGAGGGAATGACTATTTTAGAGTGTAGTATAAATATGAAGAAAATTTAGAGAAAAGGATAGAGGTACTAGCTAATAGTGAAATAGAGGGTGAGTATAGAGGGTCACGTGTAGATGCTCCGAGTAAAAATTAGCGGTTGGCAGCAAGTTGGATGGAATGGTAAAAAAAATGAAGCGATGCATTCTTCTGGTGGTATTAAATATACCTTTTTTGTTCGATGATAAAAAGCAAAATGCGCGGTTTAACAAACTCAATTTTCAAAAAAAAAAAAAAAAAGACGGCACAAATTGATTGATACAGTATCATATAGCTAAGTGATTTTTGAGCTAGTGTTTTGGTTCGATCTTAGCCATCCATGCTGCATTCCATGGTTGGGAGAGTACGGAAACACGGTGCCTACAGGAGGATCCACTTGAACATTTGGGGTTTTTCCACTACCAAAATCCATGTGTAAATATGCTGAAATTTGAAATGTAATTAATTGTGTCGTACATATTTTCTGCAAGCTTAACGCTGTATGCAAGATTTTCTCCTGGAGAAGGTAGTACAACATGAACAACTTTCACAAAAAAAATGTCAAACTCTCCCGACGGAGCGAAACACATACTCAAGAGTACAAATAACAACACTATCAATTTGAAGGTTTTGAGTATTTGGGTAGTTAGTACAGAAGGTTGGTGCCCAGTTACACGGGTCCATCACTAACACTTAAAAGCAAACTTTTACAAACACCAGTTTATTTCTAATCTGGTATATACATATGCATAATTGCAGAACAAACCCCACGTTACAGACGATTTCACATAATAAATAAAACAGCAGGGGATTTCACAACTACAGCCATGTTTGCCTAGGAGTTCAATCTGGAAGCATACCACCAAAAACACCACAGCAAGAGTTCTGTTTAGTTGTATCGGATTAATTCACAAAAGGTGGGGAGACTCAAATCCCTCCTCCAAAAGGCAGAAGATGCGAATTCCATCCGCTGTACAGAAGAAAAAGGATGGAACAGCATCCAAAAACTTCTGAAACATTGAAATCTTTTGTTTCTTTTCTCACTGATTGCTTTCTGTTTTTTTCCATTTTTACGGCACTGCTACAATTGATTGGATTATCAGCTCTTTTACGCCAAGCCCTCGCCAAGCATTGGTTAAGTTTACTAACCTAATGCTGGAAATGGTTTTTTTGCATTCAGTAGCTCCTTGTTTCACAGAGTGGATCATAGTCATACGCTTCTCCAGCTTTAACAAATCGTCCTTTGACCCTCTTCCTCACATCTGCCCTAGCCTTGCGAGAAGCATACCTGATCTTCTTGTCAAACCTGTCCAAAAGACCAATATATGAACGATAATCAGCTAGCTATCAAAAACTAGATAATAGAAGCCCCCTAAAGACAGTAAATGTGATCTATTGGGGACTTCCATATCAGAAAAACACGTTAGCACAGGGAAGGCTGATGAATCAAAAGAGAAGGTTACAAACAATTTTATGATCTTTCTTGGAAGCCAGTTCTGAATTTTTCTGTAAATTGCATAACAAGATTAATATAATTGCCAAACAAGTTTATCCTATAAATGTTCTCACTTTTCATTAGATGCTATCCTAAATTAATAACATCAAATACATATTGATACACTTCCCAATACATGTTTCCACCAAATTAATTAAGAAAAAGTGTGATCCGACCCACTAAGAGCAGCACCAACGTGGGTGCAAGTTACGCCCAGTGCAACACTGTTTGCCCACATTGGTGCCAGCTCCTGCAAACCGCACAGCGCTGGGTCAGCTTCACTTGCGCCAGCATTAGTGCTGCTCTAAGGATGCTATAAAATGTGTGACCTATTAATCCTATGCTGCTATTTTTTTCTCGAGAATTTGTGCTGAAAATGTTTACAAGGTACAGCTTTGTATTTTGTTCTTGTATGGTTACAGATCATTACATCTGTACAAGCAAACATGCAACAATATTCAAATTACTTACTTTCTTCTCATCTTCTTCTCCTTGTACCGTGTGATAGCACTGTCTCTGCTAGCTCCAGCAAATGAGCCCTCTGGACCAGGAGGATGCCATGGAGGCTCACCCATGAGGAGCATTGATGATACCCCACAATCTTGGTAGTCCCCAGCACTGCTCTCACCAGTCAAACCGGAAAACGAAAGAGATATACTGGACCTGGCTTGCCTCACAGGAATACAAAGACTGGAATCACCTTTTGCTCCTGGGTTTGACATCCCAGAGTCAGCAGATACTGCATTGCTAGTCGCTGGCTGCATTGGCTTCGGCTGCTGAAAAGCATGAGACATAATTCACATGACCCCTATAATAACCACATGATGAAATACAAAGTTGAAAGTCTGATCAACTTCAAACAAAAAGTACGGTACAATGGATGGATTTTGGATCAACAAACCACATTAAACTGACATGATCTTGACATTCAAGGAATCAAATAGCATAAGAAAAGTACTCCTACTCAGTGATTACGAAACCGCGGCTAACCGCTCGAAAACCGCAGTTAGCCAACAAACCGAACCGGATCGGTTTTTAGAAAACCGCTCGGCCAGGTTTGAATCAAATCCAAATTTTGTTCAAATCTGAAAATTCGTGAAAAATCTGAAAAATAATCCATAAAATAGTAAATATTATTTTATGACTATTGGCTCAAACAGAATTTGAAAATTCGAAATTTTTATGGTTATTTCATGTGATTTTCGTTTGATATGAATGAAAATATTCCACATAAAGAAGAAAAATAACATATATATATTTAATGGCGAGGGTGGTAACGAGCCAAATTACATCCTTTGAACAAATTCTACTCATAAGATTCAGCTCCTAGCTCACAGGGAACCACCAGGCCCAGGTCCTCCAGGTTTAGGAGGGGCAAGCATACAAATGAAAACAACCCGCAAGACCAGAATAACTCAAGCTCTGAGTGGTACTTACACGGGTTATAATTTTTATTCTCCCCCCATATGCTCATCCAAATCCACATATGAGGATGGTATATGAATGGAAAATGCCGAAGTACTATGCAACTCTCTATCAAAATTGGTAAGATAATGCCTAGACTACAGGACAGAGTTGGAAAGAATTTAATATAGGAACAACCATGGGCTAGTACTCATGTCTAAAGAGTACTCCTTGGCATACCCTGATGTTGGATTTGGATTTGACCAACATTATTGATAGAACTTAGAACGATAATATTCTCTTCTCATTGCATAGTTATATCCATTTCTTTCTAACATGCATGCGTGATTTTTTTATGTCTCATTTGTCGGTGCCACTGCCACATGAATGAATGAATGGAGTTTATGTGCATGTGCTTGGCAAATTGATGTCATGAAGAAGGTTTGAACTTGCAATATGTGGCAAATTTATGCAATGTCTCATTTGTATGTCCCTATAATTTTTTATATTTTTTAATCGATTTTTATTTTTTTTCCTATTTTCTCTAATATTTCTATTTTCTGCAAAAACCGCTCAGCTAGCCGAGCTAACCGAGCGGTTAACCGAGAAAACCGGTCGATTAGCCAACCGAACCGAAATTTGTATTCAAATTTGAATTTTTCGGTTTTTGCTCGAATTTTTCGATTAGCCGCGGTAACTGCTCGGTTAACCGAACCGAGCCTACTTCGGTTTTTTGGCTCGGTTCGGTTTTGTAATCACTGTTCCTACTTTTTTTTGCTTCAGAAGGCATGCTTGTTCCCGACAGTTTATAACTTTATTACCTATGCACTAGTTACACACACAACTGAGAATAACCGTAACAAGTCATGCTTGTTCTCAACAGTTTATAACTTTATTACCCATGCACTGCTTACGCACATGACTGAATAACTGTAACAGGTGTCGAAAAAGATGAAAGCAAACCTCATCAGAGTTCCCAGCATGCACTTCCTTTATTTCAAAATAACTGTCAATCCCAGCATCATCAAAGAGTTGCTCTGTTTGAATATGAGAGGTGCCGAATAGTTCTTCATAATTTTCAAAAGTCAAATCAACATCATCCACACAGAAATCTTCATATATGCTGTGCTTGCTGAACATATCTTTGTCTGGTGTATAGGGTACCTGCACAAGGATACCCTAACACACTTTAGTGATTACCGACCAATTAATATTTGACACATGGTGCAATAGGATTCTAAATAAAATGGGACTACAGATTTAGCATATGATGCATACAGAAAGAAAAATAAGAGAGAAGATTGCATTAAATGCTTCATCAGCAAAGCATATGTGATGTTCCCCCTTAATTCGTGTTGCCACAAAGAAGGCAGAAAGGGGATAAATAATACTCTCTCCAGCAGTCACAAATACAAGTCTGTTTCAAGTACATGCAAGTCAAAGTTTTGGATCTTTAGATCAAAATATCTTTGAACTATTTGGATTGAATACAAGAAAACCATGTGTGGATATGTCTCAAAGAGTGCTTTCTTGAGCGAATGGGCAGGAGCACTCCCATTCATTAAAAGGGGGGAAGAGTACTTTCATAATATTATAACTGTAGAGGTTTTATAAATGAATTGTATTGGTAATTAATGGTCAATTGTGTATTTTGTAGACGGTGTCAATGTCCAAAACTTGTATTAGTAACTAGAGGGAGTAATATCATATACAGTTGCCTAGCTTTGGAGCCCACCAAAAGGTTATATGATAAGATAAATTAGCATCCAAACTAGATTCAAATCTGGATACAACTTCATTAAAATAGTACAAATGCTATGGCCTGATCTAGAAATTATAGATTATAATTGTAGAGGGTTTTACAAATGAGTTGTATTAGTAATTAGTGGTCAAATGTGTATTTTGGAGACGGTGTTAATGTCTGAAACATGTATTTGTGACTGGAGAGAGTAATATCATATACAAATGCCCACTGCAGGAGCCCACCAAAGGTTATATGATAAGATAAATTAGCATCCAAATTCCAAAGTAGATTCAAATATCGATACAAATTAAAACAATACAAATGCTATGACCTGATCTAGAAAGGGAGAGAACACCAGTGAGATCCCTCACTGGTGGCAGTACCACGCATGGCGCGGAAGAAGCAAGTAGAGAAACTGATCTTATTGCTTGCCAAATAAAAAATGGTATGCATTCCTTTATACGGGTTGTCTCGTAACAAATTCATCTAGAAAACAAAAGATTGAAACAAACAATCTTATCTCAAAATAACCACCTAATCCAAAACAATCTATCTAAACTAACAGTTCTAGGGTGCAGTTCACGCACATGAACAGTACTGTGCGTGAACAGCATGTGTATTGATCTACCAACCAAATCAGATCCTAGCTGTTCCCTTTGGAGCCCACATGCTCATAACAATAAATATATGTACACTGGGCTCAATTTTTCAAATAGAACTGTATTACATTTTATTAGTAAAGAAATGGTACCAATTATTACTTGATATAAAGGTAGGTATTTGTGACTTATATAATATCTGCATTAAGTTACACAAGCAAGATTACAAGCACCAGACTTATCCACCAGCCTAACTTTCTCAGTGAGATTCAGTTCCTTAATTTATGTAGCATGCATAGTTTTCCCACCCTATCGCTTGTGTTATTTGTTATTATTCATTTTTCATCAACATATCTTTCATCAAAGTGCACCCATATTTCAGTCTATATTAGATAAACATGGGTATATAAATATATATACAGCTTTTTCCCCATTTGAGTTTTTCCATGGACCCATATGGTACACATTAATAATACAACATTGTTTTATCTTATTGTCTGTTGAGTAAATTCACACCTAACTTTTTATTATTTAACCCTTTTTTTTAATCATATTTTGAAAATATATCACTCCAAAAAATGAACCCTTCCTTGCCATTTAATTGTTGGTGGCATGGCAAGTGAACCTGCCATACCATCAATGACATGCCAAAGTTCAATTGCCACACCACCGACAGGAGTGATAGGCAAGGTTCCTTTTCAAAAATAAGTACAGAAACACCTATGAAATGGCAAACAGTTCATTTGCAACACCACCAATGGTGGCGTGGAGGATGAAGTTCATTTATTGAAGCAACTTAGGAAAGTTTATATTATTTAAATATAAGTTGTAACATGGTTTATTTAATAAAAAAACCTTTTGCACATAATAAGCACAACAAACAGAACATAAAAGAAGATAAACTTAGATAAGATAATGCAATCAAACAATAATTGCCAACTGTAGGGGGGAAAGCTGTTGGTTATCTTACATCCATGGCACATGGAGAGATGTATATGCAGCAGCAGAGGAGAATTACTAATTCTACATATGGAGGGATATGTGAAAGCCTTATAGCACCTTAGCTGTTGTGGAATCCATTGATCCAGCTGTCTGATCAGTAGCAAGCGGAAGAAGGTTCACACCTGCTTCAGAAGACGAGCCTATCAAAGACTTGTGCTTGTCATCAGTATCAAGATCACTCATAAGTGTTGTTGTGCTAGCTATATCTAACAAATTGTTGTCCCCTGCTGCATTGTCTTGATTGCTGACACCACTCTCACTGATGCTCATCATGCTTATTCCTTTCTCACAATTCTGCTCAGGAGCTACACAAGGTATATCCATAATGAAAGACCAGATTCTTGAAAGTTCTGCAGATGATGGACACCCTGAGTAGCAGTTTATGGTTTGCTTTTTGTGTCCAACAGCTGAGGAACCAGCACTATGCCCATTCCAATCACAATTCTGGCAAAGGGAGGTATTCTCTACCAGGCAGCGCACCATGGCAGGCTGTGAAGCACACCGCTCACACAGTAGGGTCCTCGCATGGCGTCGTGAAAGAGCATTAGCTGAATGTACATTGCGATCGCATGACAAGCACAAGGATGCTGCATCTGATCGGCAGTAAACCATGGACCTCTGCTCCCCGCAGAAATCACAGAGAGCACCCATGACTTATGTAATCAGCAAAATTTAAGCCAGCTTTGGGAGCTATTGTATGGCTAAAAACCCTTTTGCCCAATCTTGCTGGATCAATCAAAACCTGAGCAGAATTGACAAGCAGTTATTCAAATATTAGGAAATACAACAGTTTAGCATTTAGTAGAGAAATTAACATTACATAGTAAACAGTTCTCAGACATTTATTGGTGCACACATGACACCAGCCATGTGATAGAAATTTTGCTGCTTGCAGTTACTATGAGCAAGACCCACCCACAGCACGAGCCACTTTTTATATTCAAAACAAGAGATGCTCAAAACATGTAGCAACAAGCATGTTCCACCATTAAAGTCTTGCATCAGCAAATAATGAACAAAAGCATAGATAATATAGATTTATTTCCTAATCGGGGCATACTGCCGCCATCTACATCAAAACCAATTTCAGGTTTCATAGACTGATCAATCCGTGGACTCTGCCCAAATTTGCCGACCAGGGCATAAAAAACTAGAAATTCCACTACAAAGGTACAGGCAACTAGTATTGGAATCTTCTGCCCTTGGTACATATTATAATTCAAGCACCCACTCGTTGCTTGCAAGTATATATTCCCTGGGGTCACTAGGTACTGCGATTCCTAGAAGAGATAATGTGCAAGAAATAGAAGCCATCCATCACAAGACAGCCACCAAAATAACTCGATTTTGAGTCAACCATAACATAAGTTTCATTAGAAAAAAATTGTACTCACCTTTTCCAAGCAACTAAGGACAACATGCAATGCGCAACACTAAATACAGAGCGATAATATCAAACAAGAGTGATTGGACTAATGATATAGGCAAACAAAGACCGCACGGTGTTAAACTGTTAATTTCAATGGGGGGAAGGAGAAAACTATTTCCAAGCATTAGAAATTTTCTTCTGGTTAAACCGTAAACGGGTCGATTTACGTTATAAAATAGTAGAACCGAAGAGAGAGAGGAAATGGAAAAAAAGACGTATCTGTGCACCATGGAAAAAAAAAAAAAGAACTCGAGCTGTTTGTCCAAAAATAAGTAAAGAAGTTAATTTCAAGGGGGGATGGAGAAAACTATTTTCAAGCATTGGAAGTTTTCTTCTGGTTAAACCGAAGAGAGAAAGGAAATGGGGAAAAAAAACTTATCTGTGCACCATGGGGGAAAAAGAACTCGAACTATTTGTCCAAAAAAAAAAGTAATGAAGTTTTTCGTAGCAAAAACCAAGTTTATTTTGGATAAAATTCAGTTTTTTAGAAAGCGTGCACACATGGATCCATGGCCCCTAAAAAAGCGTTATTTTATTATTGACCTTTTAAAAAGTGATAAATCACATATCTTTTGCAACCAAACACGCTATGCCTGGATAAAGCCAAAAATTATATATTACAACAACTCCTACAATCAAGAAAGATCTTTATTAAAAGTTCAAAACCCTGAATTTTTTTAAGGAAAGCAAAGTTTAAAACCGTGAATTTTTTAAAAGAAAAGCAGTACAAGAACACTGAATTTTAATGTGCAAATAAGATCTCCTTTTAAAGACTGTAGTATTAGTTGGAGACGGAGCCATCCCCTTTTGCCCCTCTTTACCTTCACAGATGCAAGAAGCAACAACATACTCCTAACGAAGACAAAAAAAAAAAAGGAAAACTATTCTCTTACGACATCCGAGTTTCCCTCTGCAGAAACAAAATATCATGCTCCCGTCTACTCAGAAGAAATCATTTTACGCATGTAAATAACACGAGAGGCTCAAAGCTATTGAAGAACATAACAGTTAATTTTGTATGCCTTTAAACCACAAACTCAAACCAGATGGTTCGGATCTCAGTCATCTCACCCCGGAACAGTTGCTAAATCAAAACCAAAACCAAAACCCGTAGTAAGCTCAAATCGAAGCCAGTGTCCAGTGGCCTATGCAGCAGCACAAGAAGAGGCAAAAAGTAATAACATATAAATATCAAAAGGGTAACACGTGATTTTTCTTCACAATAAAAAAAACCATACAAGAATCGAGGCAAATCCCCAAATCGAACACTCGCACGCGGTACACCCCAACCAAACCAAATCGCCGAAACAAATCGCAGATGCGCCGCTCGTGGCGCCACCAAATGAAAACAGGACAACGAGCATAGCAGAGCAGAGCGGTGAGATCGCTCACCGGAGAGAAGCAGCCGCGGCTCCTCAGATCCACCGCCGGCGCGCGCCGAGCGGCCGAGCGAACCCTAGCTGGGAAAAGCAGCGGCGGTGGCGGCGAGGAAGATCAATCCGAGATTCCAGAAGCCAGCCCCGAATCCCAATAAAAAAATCAACTTTTTTAGAGAGATGGTGAGAAAGCGCCGAGGAGAGAGAAGAGAGAGCGGGGAAGCAAGAACAAGAGAGAGAAAGAACATGGGGGGGGAGAGAGAGGGGCAGCTCCAGCTATAGCTGTGTGGGTGGTGGACGTGGTAGCGTGGAGTGAAGAGCAGGGGATGAGGTGGCGGGGCCCACGGGAAAAGGCAAAAGGCTCCCCCTCGGCTCGCTTTTTGCGCTTTTCGGGGGCAGGACGGTCATTCGCGCGCGCCGGGGAGAGAGAGGATAAGGGGGGAGGGGTGGGCCCCCGCGCGCCACGTGGGCGCCGCAGCCCGCCGGCTTCGGCGCGCGCGCACTGGGCTCGGGTCGCTCCGTTTCGGAAACCGCGGCCTCGGCCACGCCGTTCAGGGGACGCCTAGGTCGCTGACAGGTGGGAGAAAGTCTCTGCGGGTCCGGTTTGTCAGTGGGTTGGGAGGATTCGCATGGTGTGCGCCGGCGGCACTGCTGCGCGGAAAGTTGCACTGCGCCTGGCATTTGACTTGTCCGCGCAGCAGGGAGTCCTGTCTCCACGGCGCACGGGAGGGTCTCTGACGGGTGGGCCCGAAGTGTACCGACAAGCAGTGGCATCCTGCGTCCCTACCCGTTTCGGTGTGCAGTCCGGCAAAAAAGGGTGGACTGCCAGTTTAGCGTACATACGAGGCGTGTGCTAACAGTAGTTCAATGCGTACTTGAACACATAAAATCTTCGTTGAATTGTATATGGCTTTATGTTTGTTTATTTATTTATAAAATAAATTTATTTTTTATTTTTTAAATCATGTATCTGTCTCCAAAACCAAGGTAGGCCTTATTCTTTTCGGCTTAAATTAAATTAAATTCAATTCAATAACAATTATTATTTTGTAAGGCTAAACGATGTATTACTTTGTAGTCAATTTTATGGGGTTTTAAATAGTTATTTTAAAAGATATTAAAATAATTTTTTATAATTTTAAAAACTTACCAAGGCCACATTTTAGGGATCATAGTTTTTGAAAATTAAAACATTCAACAACTTTAAACTGAAACAAACAAAAACGTAACCAGTTTAAAGAAGCAGATTAAAAACTTTTTAAAACATAGCTTAATATTCAACTTACTTTATCTCAACCTAGGTTATTCAGCCAAACCACTTCGAACATGCTCTAAATTTTGGTTGAGTTGTATAAAGAATGTGATTTTTTCCAAATCTAAGATTATGCTTTTTGGCTAAACAGAACGACGAAAAAGTTGAACAATTGAAATGACTAAGGCACTGTTCTTTTGAGCTGATTTGAACAGCTTAACAACTGAATGGCTGAAATGACTGAATTTCGAGAGCTTCTCGAGATAGTCTCTAGATTTGAATCCATTTCGTTTAACTTGTCATTTAAAGCGTTAGAACCCACCATCGAAATAGTGAAAAACGGACTTAAAAAACTCAAATTATATGTCTTTTCAAACTTTAGATAAGCCATTAATCTATTAAGCTGAAAGGAACAGAGCTTAAGATCTTGTTCTTTTGAGCTGATCTAAACGGCTAAATAGTTGAATGACTGAAATGACTGAATTTCGGGAGCTTGTAGAGGTAGCCTCGAGATTCGGATCCATTTCATTTAACTTACTTGACAAAGCGTTACGACACACCTTTAAAACAGCGAAAAACTCGGCTTAAAAAATCCAAATTATAAGTATTTTAAAAAAATAGATAAGTCATTAAGCCATTAAGCCGTTAAGCTGTTAAGTTGATAATAACATAGCCTAAATTTCGAGAGTTTCTCAAGATAGTTTTGAGATTCCATGGATTTAAATAGCGCGCTATAGCGCCGCTATAGCATTTGGAGACACTAGCGCTACGCTTTTGACCATTTTGACGCTATTGACGCTAAGACCGCTATAGCGCACTAAACCGCGCCGCGAACAGCCCAATTTAGCGTCGCTATAGCACTTTGGGCCAAAAATTGGTGCAGAGCTAAATTCAGCGGCTGCCGGCCCAAATCCACACAATATATGGCCCAAATACACACAATATTCCACACAACACGGTCACACTTCCAAGCTTTGCACTTATGCTTGAGGCAACAATTGGACTTGTTAAGTACTTAAGTTGTTAGGTTGTTAGACTAATACGCAGGAGAGTTGCAGAACTAATTTATGTTGGCTTGTTGTATTTAAATAGCTGCTGTGATTTCCTGCATTTTGCATTTTTTTTTTTTGGAAAAACGCTAAATGTCTTAGCGTCGCTATAGTACGCCTTAGCGTTTCTGGGAGGCCTTCGCTAAAGTGTTTAGCGCGCTATTTAAAACACTGCGAGATTCAGATCGATTTTGTTTGACTTGCATTTTAAAACACTAGAACCACATTCGAGACAACGAAGAGACAACGAAAAAACGAATTAAAAAATCTAAAACATATTTTTTAAAAAAAGTAGATAAGTCGTTAAGCCAATGAACTGTCATGCTGAAACGTACAGTCTAAAACATCATTAGTGTCTCTAAAGTTGGTCGTTAAAAAGATTTTCTTTCCTATATTTTATCATCTCCACATCTATCGATAAACATATATCAGAGATGACCAACATATTTACGGAGTGAGGACCGAGGAGAGAATATCTAAAATAGAGATTATAGATCGAGACTCTTTTATTCCCGTGGACTATTCAAAAATAGGATGAGGTACAACAGCAGTCATGTTCTTCTCCATTTAAATTAAGTTCTTAATCTTTGGTGAATTTTTTTTTAATCAAATGCTTTAGCTCTTTGTAGTTTTTTTTAACAATTTTAATGTTTCGTACTAAACTCTTAAAGCCAGTTTTAATAAATCTTAGGATCTCTAAACCACTATCGATGAACATATTTAGGTCTTTTTTCTCAGATTAAATTCATATTATAATCTGATTTTTAACAATCCAAATGATTTGTTTCTTTGTCACGTTTCTAATATGTTAGTATTTCTCATCGAATAGCTGAAACCAAGTTTTACTAACTTTTAAACTCGGAAGGCCACTATTGAGACTCATAGCTTTTCCATATTTTAGTCCATGCCATTTACTTTAAAGAAAAAACTTTTCAACAATATCTCGCTTGGGACGGTGGAAAAAAACATGCACAACCTTTTCCTTCCTCTCTCGCTCCACCGTCCACGACCTCCACACCATACTTCTCCTTCCTCCATGCCACCACAACCTCGTCGATGTAACCACCGCCACCATCATGTCAATGTTCGCGTTCCAAGATTGGGTGAGGTTTGTGTCCATGGCCAGTACAACAATCCGATGTAATTTCGTCGATCGAAAACGATGAAAATAAAGGTCAAATCGACGGAAATAATGTATTTTTTTTTGTTTCTATAGGACGACAAAATTAAATCTTGTAGCCCCACATAGCGATCAGAATGCTGGCATGGGAAATTATTTCGTCGACCAAGGCTGACAAAATTACTTGTGCCACACCAACTTAGTGTGGGCGTGGCAAGATCGATTTGACACGCACGTGGTGCTTATTTGAGCCTAGGCACTGACTGGTTGGTGCATCTACAGTAATTTCATCGACCTAGACTGACAAAGTTATGGTTATTTATTATTTTACAACAAATAGCAAAAATTCCATAATGTACAAATAATTATAAAAAAACTAGAAAATTCCTGAAAAACCACACATATAATAGAAGCTCCATATAACACTCCATCACAATTTCGCGTTGTCATCAGGGGCGGATCCACGGGGGTGCCCGGTATGCATGGGCACCCCCTCAATTTTTTAGAAAATTTTAACCCCATATATGCCTATTAGGTCTTATATTAAAAGAAAAAGACTATTTCATAAGATATTTAAGCCTTTTCACCTTGAGCAGCCCACTAAAATGACCCAATAACATTTTCAACTAGCCACCGCCTTCACCCCTTTGACCCATTCGGCCCATCTCGTAAATTTGGGGAAAATCCCCAAATTCCCATTCGCCAACCCTAGCTCAAGTAGCTCTCCGTCGCCGCCTCCACCCCACGGCCATGCATCACCACCCACGGCGATCCGTCCGGCGGCCATGCCCGGCCTCGGCCCGCCCGGCTTACTTCTGACCGATCTGGCCGGCCGGCCGACTTGCCTGCTCATGCAGTGCCGCCCGCCCGCCCGCTTTGCTCACTCTGATTGCTTGCCACGCAGCGCCACTGCCCGGCTGCTCGCCTCGGCGCCTCCACCGCCGCCATAATCGATAAGTGTGCACCCCCTAACTCAAAATCCTGGATCCGCCCCTGGTTGTCATCACAGTATTATACAGAAGTTCAACATCACATAGTCGCACATACACATAACCATCCAACATCACATGGTCAACACAAGTTCACATAGCCGTCGGGCATGCACAAGTTCACATAGCCACTACGCATACACAAGTTTACATAGGCGACACACAAGTTCGCAAGTTTGGGAAAAAGGATTTTTAGATTCTAGCTAGGCGGAGAGTGTGAACCATAACCGCTACCTATTGCATCACCTCCAAAGCTAAGGAATTGGCTAATCGAAGGCGCTTCTAAAGGAGGCGTCCCTGAAGCTCTGGTGACATCGTCTCTAGGCTGAGCAATAGCGGGGGCGGGTGGAGGCGGCAAAACAAAATCTTGAATCAATAGAACAGGATGTTTGTAAGAATTTGCATACGAAAAGAACATAATAGCATACATTAAGTAATTGTAGTACTAGCTGTGGAACTTGAGAGAAGAAGCTAGGAGGAGGAGGCGCTTGCTGAAGTTCAGGAATTTGGACAATTGGACCAAACTGAGCGGTGAACATCGATTAAAAAAGATATCCAATGCATGTGAGGAAATTAAAATCGACAAATAAGCTAGTTAGCACAAACTCGAGCCATATATGAATGTCTCATATGATTATCAAGGTAACATGAGTAAAATTGCGATTTCAATACTAAAATGGCATCCAATGGATGTGACGAACTTAAAATTCACAAATAAGCTACTTAGCACTAAATCGAGCCATATATGCTTTTTTCGTCAATTATCGAGCAAACATGAGTAAAATTGCAATTTTAGTCCTTAAGTGGCATTCCATGCAATTATGACATTTAAAGCATTATGAGTTTTAAAAGTGAAAATGTACTTAGTTCGTAGTGATGTTGTTGATATGCTTGAACTACCATCACGTATCTCAAATGGGTCTTTTGTTCGCTCAACTGATGATGTAGTGATGCCTTGTGAGAGGTAGGACAACTAACATGTGAGGATTGAAACGACCCCGCCTCGCCCAAGGTCTTGCTTGAATCCACCACACCATTGAACATCAGAAAGCTCCCATGTTTTCTGCCACCTCTGTTCACGTACAACGTCATAGGTTCTACTTGTTCTTTTATCCAATCACAGTCTTCCCATGATGGGCCACCATTTCCTCTCCGTACCGAGCCTACAATATATTGTCAATATTAATGAATACTTTGTAAATTCATTTATGTGAATAAACATAATCATTCTTATTTACCAAGTTTTGTGTGGCTATATCACTACAGAGTATCTCAGGGTGTGCAGGCCTTTTTAATAGTGACCTCATATAAATGTCTTGATATTGCTTGGCCTAACCCCACTTTCAGCCTCATACAATGCACATGCATGGCGGTATATATAATCAACTAGCTGAATTATCACGGCAATGTAAAATAATTTATAAATTGCAAAATAGGATCAAACCATCTGGCACTCTAGACGCAAGTGTCCATCAGCATCGCATCGATGAGTGTTTTTTCGGCCTGCGATCCTGTTGGACCTCTTCTTGTTTGACCACCCTAAAAAACTAGGCAACATCTAGTAAGAACAAATTGTCTACCAAACATTAGGGCACTTCCTAATCCAACATATATAGACATGCGATGCAAATGGTGGAATATATCAATAAGATTACAACAACAATGTAAATATAACAAATCATAAGGCAAGGATCCACCTAGAGGTATTCATCAACTCGAAGGTAGGTTGATGAAGTGCCTAGGTTTCTGAACATATCTTCATTTTTTAAACCTCCTATGGTATAAGCAGACCATCTTGATACAAGCATTGGACATCATGTCCTTCACCACCTTCACATCAGCCTTCTCAAAAACATAAGTGGCCTTGGACTCCAACGTCCTCTTCTGCCCCTCTGGCAAACTATACCTCTCCTATTAATGAAAAAGATTAGGTTAAGAACTATAGTACTGAAATTAAGAATGAAAGCGAACAACAAAGGCAAGAGTATATTTCTATTACCCAAAAGTCGATCCAAACCCTCCGTGCAATAGTGCCATGTTGGCCATCTATAGCCAACATGTAGTATTCGCACTTCAATGCCGTTTGAGAAAATACCTTTCACCACTACCATCCCTAGATAGTGATACCTTAAGAGATTTCCCAACTATGAGTCTCTACAATATCTACCCATTGCCTGCAAAATGGAAAGACACAAAATGGTAAGTTTATGAAATAGAAAATTAAAACCTGCAAATTTCATTTTTCATCACTACTTACTCACCAGTCACCATGGGGAATGATCACCCTCCTTGCCCAAGGGTTGCTAATTGTTGTGCTCATCTAGTTAGTGGACCTGACCCTAAAAATGTAAAGACACAAAATAATAATTATATGAGAAAACATGATAATATAAAGGGAAATGATGATAGCTCACAGCAATTACCTGAAGGTAGGTGTAGCACTACCAATGTCCTCTTCCTCTTCATCATCACCTCCCTATTCACCACCTTCACCATCCCCGCCTACCTCTTCTTCAGGTTCACTATCTCCCAGAGCATTCTCTTCCTCACTCCCCACCGGCCTCCTCAACACCCTGTGGTGGAGTAGACACCTTTAGTGGAGACATCTTCAACTGAGCTTGATGAAGGCATCTCTTCAACTCTCCTCATTAGCTTTGACTTGAACTACTGTCCCTAAAAATAGAAGTAACTAGACGCGTTGCACCTAAACCCGAGCCCTTCAAAGATGAAGAGCCATCATTCTTTCCTTTTTCTTTTTTGCGATGTGAAACATCATCATGTTTAAAATGAAATAAATGGCAAGTTAGTACAAGGATAAATGAAATGCATGATTAAATTGATGGAATCGATAGTGGTGGCCCCAACAGTGTCGAGGAGGGGGTATCTTGTGGCTGACATCGAATGAGGGGTTGTGGTGGTGGGCGAGAGGTTTGGGTGTGGCGACGACGGTGGTATGATGGCCTTACTTGACATTGAGGATCGGGCGGTGGCATCGAGGAGGGGATGCGGTGGTAGCTGGGCCGAGGTTAGTGTGCGGTGACGACGACGGGTGGTGGCGAGGTGGCATGGTGCGGGGTAGAGGCAGTGGGTCGATGCGATGAGGTGGAGGCTTAGCGATTACGATGAGGCGGTGACGCTAGGAGGATGGGCGAGGCAGCATGACGGTGTAGCATGTAAGCGGCAACAACGTGTGGGGGATGAAATTAGGGTAACGGGCCAGGAAAGCTTGTGCACGAGGGGCTAAGGTGGCGACACAATATTATCAGCTTGGATCAACGAAATTGCGCTAGTTGGCAACCAAATTTTCCATTGGTGCAATTTTGTCGGTCCAGGCTGACTAAATTAAGCCACCTCACACTTCAAACTAGGGCGCGTAGGTAAAAAAAATTTACTCTATTTCGTCGGTATGAACCGACTATTGACGAAATTATTAGCGCAAAATTCTCAAAATGACACGGTAGGTGCTGGTGGGCTTAATTTCGTCGGGTTTTTTTTAGCCGATGAAATTGTTCCCGACCAACGAAACTAGGTCATTTTCTTGTAGTGGGCTTAGGGTAGGCCCGGAAGGCAGTGGGTTGGCATTGTGGTGCGACTGCATGGTGGTGGTTGTTCAGTCAAAGTGATCGAAGGTGGTGTGGCAGCGTTGGCGAGAGGATTAGTGCCAACGGATGGAAATAGGGTGGATGGGATGACACAACGACAAAAGGAAGTGGGTGGCGGAACGAGGGTACCGCGACCATGGGTGGTCGCTCCTACATTTTTAGAACGAAGATCATTTTCATGAAATAGTAAATGTCGAAGGGTGTTATGAAAGTTGTTTTTTGTTTATTTTCCTTTCAAATGTACACCTGGTGGTATCCTAAGTATGCATCTAGGAAACTTAGCAATTCACACCCCCATTGTTGATTCTACCAATTGATCTCTCGTTAGCAATAGAAAATCATCCTTCGGACATGCCTTGTTTAAATCCTTGAAATTAACACACATTTTCTAAGCTCCGTTACTTTTAACAAACACAACATTGGCTAACCACTCTTTATGAGCTACTTCTTTTATGACCTTCACATCAAGCAACTTTTTCACTTCGACCTTGGTGGCCCTTTTCCTCTCTTCAGATATCTTTCTTAATTTTTGCTTGTGCGAAGTGCAGTTTGGCTTTACATCCAAAGCGTGATCGATGATGCTTGGTGGTACTCCCTCCTCTTCTTCGAGTGCCCACACAAAGATGTCTTAATTTCTCACCAGACCATTTATGTATCCTCCAACAACTCAACTCCCAATGTTATCTCCTTTTGGCCAAGTGACCCTGTCAATTATACTTTTTTGGTTTGACCCTCCAACATTGCCTTCAGAGCCCATACTTTTTCTTCAGTTGGCATGACTATTTATGTGTTGTGAACATGACGTGCTTCTAGAATATGTGCAGCATCCATTTTCCTGCAAACTCTTTGATCCCCACGCACTATTATCGCATCCTCCATGCAACGTATCTTCATGCACAAGTAGAAATGATGTATAATTGCGTTCAAATTCGTTATTGACCCCCTATCTAGTATCACATTATATTAATAGGGCATGTTAACAACATCAAATGTTATGTCATTTCTCACGTACAACCCTTTTTTAGTGAAAGTGACTGGTAGGGTGACTTTCCTCTATGCACACACTAGCATTCCTTCAAAGCCTACTAATGGTGTATGACTCTTTCTGTCTAGGGGAATTAATATTTTTTTGAACACATCTACAAAGAGTAAACTTTCTCTGTCCACCAGCACCCTTTTGACTTCGAACTCTTTGATACGAACTTGTATCACCAGCGGATCTTGGTGTGGCAAATGCACTTCGTGAGTGCCTTCTTGCGAGGATGGCAGTTGCAATGATGACCCTCCGAAAATCATGTTTATCACCCTTTGTTCTTGATTCTCCGCTGGCACCTCAATACAGAGCTGCTGAACGGAGACTATTTGTCTATTTTGCTCATTTCTTTTCTCTTCCAGCTTCGTAATGTATTCTCTCATTGCCGCAATTGTCGGGGATTGGATAACCCCTACCCGGCAGCAGGTACCATAGCGGCACCCCGGCAACCTCTGCCCGATGCCAAGGACCGGAGTCCTACCCGGTCATCAGCGTTATGTTGGCGAGCCTCTGCCCGAGTCTGATTGATCAAGACGAAGCTGCCTTGATCGGCTCGGCCCAAGACGCGACGGTGCTCCTAGGGTTTCTTGGCAGCGTGGCTCTCCACCGACTTCATCTCCAAGGCGGTAATCCGAAGTAATCTCCAAGGCATGGAAGACTTAGCCTACAAGTTAGGGGTAGTTACCATGTATAGCTCCTTCCGTTTGTACCCGTAGTCCCGAGTATAAATACCCCTCCTGCGTGAAGGGGATCTCTCATCTTCTACGGGGATCTTCGACCGGGATCGTCTACTCGATAGATCTCTATCACATCTGTACACCTCGTCCTCCTGCGTGAGTTCCGTAGTATAGCGGGTGTTCATCCTATGAACACGCCGGGAACCACCCAGATCTAATCTGGCACCACCATGTACTCTTGTTCTTCATAGTCAAGAAAGGCTGGATGTAGGGCTATTACCTCCACCGCGAGGGGCCTGAACCATGATAAAAATCGTCTCCCCCTCCGTGTCTTGCATGATCTGCCATCCCCGAACGCAAAGCCCTTGAGGAGAAAGGTCCGTTGTCCACAATCAACAAATAAGCTCGACTCATGGAGCCCGATTCCCAATCGTCGACAGCAATGGTACAACAATCTTTTGTTGAGTGATTACCCTCCCCGTGCATCTCGCAGTGCAATGAAATGCAATGCAAGGTGATCTGTGTTCCTTCACTGGCCCCTCCCACGGCCACGACCACCTCTACCTTTTTTGTCCTTCGACATCATGTTATTCATCGTTTATCTTTGACCTTTTTGTTGTAATAATTATTGTAGCGTTCTTTTGTTT
The DNA here is from genome assembly GCA_036346415.1 of Raddia guianensis. Lineage (NCBI taxonomy): Eukaryota > Viridiplantae > Streptophyta > Magnoliopsida > Poales > Poaceae > Raddia > Raddia guianensis. Next base: position 35,209,668 of record CM070539.1, read on the forward strand.
TAATCTCCACCTCTTGCACAACTTTTCTATCCTTCATAGGATGTACTGGGGTTATCTTCCCCTTTACTTCGTCCATTCGTTATGTTCCTTTTTATTCCATCGCATACTCTTACATTTTAAGCAATAGCGCTTTCACTGATTGCACGTTCTTTCTAACCAATCTATCTCTCAATGGCCCCGATAGAAGACCATACCTTAACTAGCATTTTACATTCGCAAACCTTCTAAGTATGCTCTCAGTGACTCCCTGTTGTTGTTTCGTTGCAAACAAATCAACTTCTTGCTTCTTCGCTTTGTAATTGTCTTGAAAATGTGTTATCATTTTGTCACGGAGTTGACCCCAACTTGTAATGGACCCAACAGGTAGTAAGGAGCACCATGAGAGGGCCATTCCTTCGAGGACCAGACTAAAGAGTTTTTGTTGTTGTATCATCATCACCACCAGCTGCTTCAATTGTCATCTTGTATACTTGAATAACTCCTTAGGCTCACTTTTCACATGCAAACTATGTGATGTTCACCATCTTGAATTCTTTTGGCCACTTCACCCTCCTAAGCTCCTCATATAATGGGTTCCCCCCTTGTCTTGTGCTCGCTGCACCGGCTGTCGGAGGGTTGAAGTTTGATCATTTTTATTGCGCCCTTAAGTGACTGCACTCCTCTTCTATCCTCGACTCGTGCTGGTCCATCTCATCTGGATTCCTTTGCGGAGTGAAACACATGTGAAACTCCTCATTCTCCTTTATGAGGCGCTCTAGCGTTGCCCTCATTTTCCTTTTTTCTTCCACGAACTCCCTCATCAAGGTGTTTTGTGTGTAGGGATGGCAATGGGTCCCGAGACCCGATACCCGATGGGTATTTACTCTATTAGGGTAAGGTTCTGGTATAATAATCATACCCATGGATATGTTAATGGGAAAAAACCTTCACCCATCGGGTATGCGGGTATGGGTACGTTCTACTATCACCCATACCCGTTTACCCGTGTACCTATAGCAAATTAATTACAGTTGAAAGGTAGCAGAATCGAGCTAATCAGCAACCCATAGCAATTTCCCAAGCCCAGCACCGCAACCCAAGTGCCCATCCAAGGTATATTTACAGGATTTCACAACGTTGCTCACAACTCACATGCAGCTCCACCGTCCCTAACTGGCTAACCCAAATCCATTCCAGGTGGGAGGTGGCGGTGCCCTAATAGGATGACAGGTATGGGTAACCTGTTGGGTCCCCATCGTGTGAAAAATACCCAACGGGTTCGGGGTACAGGTAAAATTTGTATCCGCACGTGGGTATGGGTAACCCGTTGGGTTTTTTATGTTTCGCAGGTACGGGTCTGGGGTGCTAAGTATGTACCCGTTGTCATCCATATTTGTGTGCACTCGGCTTTGGCTGAAACTTGTGGGCTTTAGTTATGTGGGTTTAGAGTCAATTCTATGTTAATTTGATTCACATGAGGGTGATTTTGGTTTGCCCCCCGCTTGGTTTAGGCTTGGAAATGGCGGAGGGTGGTTCATGGTTGTGTTTGGCGGTGGGGGTGTTATGGTTGCACCCCTAGGTCATTTGTGTTTGAAAGAGAGGAGCGTTGCTTCCCAATTTTGATGAGGACATCCTCCACCAATACCTACTGGCAAAGACACAACGACCCAGTTGTAGTCGGGCGGCGACCGTGGAGCCTCTGAATAATCCCACCTTGCTTAACTTGGGAGGAGGAAGCCACCTTAAAAGGGAGAACCACTCTTTCCCCATTGGACTAGTCTTTTGGGGCAATTGGGCCTTTCCCCGAGAGGGTGTGCTGAGGAACTGTTGGGGTCCGGGCGGCCTTAATTTGCTGGGCCTCGGCCAACCCCTCCTGGACCAGATGTATCAAATTTGGCTGTGGACAGGAAGAGCGAAACATTATCCCCCATGTGGCCAACGAGCGAGAGTAGCGAAGTGCAACCTCCCTCTTGATTATCTCCGAGTGCTACATGATGGCCCTCGTGTGGGTTTTGGATGTGTGGATTTTTCGCTACTCCCGGCTTGTTAGTTAGATCCAAACAAGGCATCTCCCAACATGCCTCCCTTTAAATCTATTGCCTTCTTCTTAGCTCTTGTCAGGGTTGGTCCTCGCTCTCAACTTTGTTTCCATCTTCTTTTTTGGGTGGCATCACAACCAACTCCGTCCCCACAGTCGATGTCAACTGTCGTTGATCAAATCAGACAATATATTTGTAGTGAAATGGGGACAATGCTTCTGCGCAGTTTTGCCACCACACCCCAAATGTGTGTGTATGTGTGTGCGTGGGGGGGTAGCCATAAATTTATAGGGTCCGGACACACTACCAGATAAAAGTACATGAGGGATTACAGTGATGCCCTTCTTTTACCGTGGGGATCAACATATTACGTCATTGGGCGGGTGAAGCTCCAGGCGAGGCCCACCTCAAAGTGGAGCCTTAAGCGAGCCTTTGACCTCCACTCTTCCAGATGGGGCTGATACACCTTGAAACCTAGCACAACATGCAATTGTAAATGCTTAGGCAGAAAGGGAGAAATAATGGAATGCTAGGGCTTAGAAACCACGTTATGCCTTCTAACCCACCTATCCAATGGTTTCTCTTGCCATTAGAATATAATACCCTCCAATCTCACAATTTGAAGCCTATTGACCTAATTGCCATCTCCACGAAGCGCCACCATTTACTCCTCTAATTTAATATTTCAAAGGTCATTAATTGAAGCACGCAATAGACGGTGAAAAATAGGTCTAATACAATGCTACAACTCCAGTACATCTGTCGACGGTTGAGATATCGATCTCAAGTCGCTAAGATTCTTTAAGATTGAGATAGGAGACACGCCGAACAACCACGAACAACAAATGTGACAGGAGAGCGAGTTTTATCACCGTTCGGGCTTCTCGGGAGATAATAGCCCACGCCGGCCTTTCTTATATATCGGGGATGAATACAAGAGGTGGCTCGACGAGACGAACAAGTCTCGGCGAGATTATCTGATACAAGTCGCGATAAGCTATAAGATGATGACCGGGCCCCTTAACACGCCGTAGGGGCTCTGTTTATATAGTCTTGAGCAAACCGACCTATCAAGGGATAATCGGTCGGGCTAACTACGAAGTTATGTAACTAACTCAATTACATGCCAAATATATCCCGAGGCGATAAGGCATACTCTAGTCTTGAGGATCACGACTCTTAATCCAATCAGGAAACCACGTCCGGTCTTCTCGTGGCAGTCAGAACTCGCTCGAGTCGGACTCAAACAGGAAGCCTTGGCCATTACGCATCTCGCCAGCCAGGAAGCTGTTCGGCAAGATGCATATGGGCCAGATAGAACCTTCCAGGGAGCTGGGCCCTGGTAGGCTATTCAACTGGGCCGTCAGGGAGTGGGCCATGGCAATGGGCCGTAATTTAATCCCCGACAGCTAGCCCCCGAGACTCAAGTGGAAGGACTCACTAGAGTGGGGTCTTCCTCTTGAGACTCTAAGTCACGAAGAGGGTATTTTTTCTGCTACAAAGACGTGCAACAGGCGACCGAACAGGTTACGGTTCAACCGAACAAGTCGTGTTCGGGACCAAACAAACCCGCCCGGCGCCGAGCGACTCTGTTGCATCGAACAGGGAACGACATCTGTCCGAGCAGAGTACCCAGCCCTCGATACAGAAATCGGAAGAAGTGAGGTGAATTATCTCCTTGAGGCTGAACGTCATCAAGGAGGGATTGGATTCACGGTAGTGAAGAGCGTACCACCGCATCCGGTAAGATCAGATCTTCCGGGAGAATGAACATAGCAAGTCGCGAGACAGACTCGTGCTGCTGCATCCAAGCATTCCGATGCCTAGGAAAAGATAGGGGAACCACCTCTCGGGCTAGAGCTTGCCCGAGAAAATAGAGATTGCGCTCTCGAGCGAATGTTATGCTCAGGAGCGAAAGTGATGTGCCCCCAAACGTAGATCGTATGCTAAGAGCAGACAATGCATACGAGGGGGAAGGTGACCTAGTCCCCGAGCGTAGAGCTCGTCAAAGGAACCAAGTAAGAAGATCTAGTCCCCGAGCACAGAGCTCGTTAAAGGAACCAGAAAGTGTGACCAGGCGAAGACTTACCCGGTAGGAGCTGCGGCCCGGCGAAGAGCCGCCTGCGAGGTGATCCGGCCCGAGCACGGAGCTCGTCATGGGACCAAATGCGCGCTCCAGCGAAGAACCGCCGTCGCGAGGTGAATCACAACCCGATGCGATCGAGCCGCAAGAGGCGTGTGAAATCAACGCTTTACCCATGATGTATTCCTTGCGGCGGTGTTAGCGTTGTCTTGGCAAGTGCGAACCGACGCTTGAGTGTCATTGCGATGAGAATCGACTACGATGGGCTTGCCCGCGATGAGAATCGACTACGGTGGGCGGGACTCGTTGGTGGCGCACTATCTTGACTTAGTCGAACTGTGAAGGTCGATCTGGGCAAAGGCGAAATCATACGCGGTGAGGTGAATCGGTCCACGGCATGCGCGAACAAACCCGGAAGAGAGGATGCGACATCGGCTTTGGTGGGGAAGCACGGAACCTCGCCACGACCATCACCGAGTCGATGTTCCCGTTCTGTATTCCTGCGAAGACAAACAAGAAACGAGCGACAAGGGAAAAAGAGAGCAAGAAAAGGCTCCAAGAAGAGCAAAGCGAGTTTTAGAAAACACGCAAAAGGCGATCTACCGCACAAGACATAATTTTTCCGCACGTCCCTTGATAGCGTTAGTGTCACGCATGGCGAATCGCGAACCGACGCCAGAGTGCCCGTATGCGATGAGAATCGACTACGGTGGGCAAGACTCCGTTGGTGGTGCATTGCTCCGGATTACCGTGCTGGGAAGGGCGTAGCATGGATAAAAAAGGCGTGTCGCGGCAAGTCTGCCCAGCGTGGCTAAGACCGCTAGCCGTGGAAGGCGTCGGGACCTTAGCCGAGCAAAACGGCGAGGCCAAATCTTATCCGGACATGGACCCGTATAGCGTTGGTGTCGCCTCGGCGGATGCGGAACCAGCGCCAGAGTGCCCGCTGCGATGAGAATCGACTACGGTGGGCATGCCGTTCGCGATGAGAATCGACTTACGGTGGGCGTAAACTCCTCGGTGGTGCACCGCTTGCTAACCGGAGCCATATAGGTCGTCGCCGGATAAAAAGACATGCTCAGACGCTGGGGCGCCACGGAGCGAAGACCAACGAGGTTTTGGAAAACCAACGCTAAGGAAAGGAGCTGGCGAAACGCATCGGGGGTTGCGAAATTCAGCTCAAGTCCCAATCGACCAAGGAGAGGCGATCCTTCGAGGAGTGGCCGAGCAACTCAAGACCGCCGAAAGCGGCGCTTGAATCGAGAGCGAGAGTCGACCGAGTAGCTTTTCGAGCAGCTTTTCCTGCAAAAAGAGAGCAGCAAAAGACAAGGACGAACAGGAAACCAAGAGCAAGGCGAACAGCGCTAGAAAGTTTTAAGAAAAACCGGTAGAACGCTTAGCCTAACTCCGGCCCGTTGTGCAGTACCGCCGAGGACTGAGTTTGCGAACTCGAGCAGTGCACAAGAGAAAGAGCGACGCCTAGCCCGTGCAGACGATGCATGAAGACTGAACTTGCGACTTCAAGCACGTGCGTAGAGAGTTAGAGCGACACCGTATCTGATCGGTGGTTCGAGGAACTCGCCGTTAACGTAAGTTAGACGATTCCGAAGGTAACCGAACAAGGAAAGTGCCTCTGCCGCGGAGGGCTTACGAGAGCAGGCTTTGCCAAGTGGTTGTGCCATGAGCGGTAAGTGCCTCGGCCGCGGAGGGCTTATGAGAGCAGGCTTAGCCGCGAGGCTGGATGCCGTGTTACGCAACTCTGAGTTTAGGAACTTGTTGAAATAAGATACGGGCAGGGAAAATTCTTAAGATTGCGGAGCCAAGAGTTCGCAAGACCGGGCAGCCATCAAGTGTTACCAGAGAGAAAGAGTAGTCTGAGAAGACAAGTGGTGAGAAGGACCGCAGGGGGCCGCGAGCATTCACCGCTCAATGAGTTGAGCTTTACATGGCAGCCCGAGAGACTTGGACGAACTAAGGCGCGAAGTTTGAGAAAAAGCGCGAAGTTAGGAAACGAAAGACCTACACGAGGAACTTACGGAGCTGGTCGATGTTCCAAGTCTTTGGTCGACTCTCTCCGTCATCCACCGCCAAAGCGAACAGCCCTCGGGATCCGGAAGGAGTTTTGATCCAGTCCCCAAGCACGGAGCTCGTCGCGGGGACCAGACGCGCGCCCCCGGCGAAGAGCTGCCCGGCGCGAAGAGATCCGGCCCGAGCACGGAGCTCGTCGCGGGGACGGATGAGCGCCCGGGAGAAGAGCTGCCCAAGACGAAGTGATCCGGCCCGAGCACGGAGCTCGTCGCGGGGACAGATGGCGCCCGGCGAAGAGCCGCCCAAGACGAAGTGATCCGGCCCGAGCACGGAGCTCGTCATGGGATCAGACGAAGCGCCCGGCGAAGAGCCGCCGGCGAGGAGATCCGATCCCGAGCACGGAGTGGAACCAGATCTCGAAGGCGATCAAGATCGAAGGATCGATCCGATCCGACAGGGAAGAGACATCCCGCCATTTCGAGTCGTAGTCCTCGTGAAGAATCTCCGTGTCGGCGATGGAGTTCGACATGTTCGATCTGCGTATCCCACGGTCGGCGCCAATTGTCGACGGTTGAGATATCGATCTCAAGTCGCTAAGGTTCTTTAAGATTGAGATAGGACACGCCGAACAACCACGAACAACGGTGAGCAGGGAGGCGAGTTTTATCTGGTTGACCTTCTCGAGAGATAATAGCCCTACGTCCGGCCTTTCTTATATATCGAGGATGAATACAAGAGGTGGCTCGACGAGACGAACAAGTCTCGGCGAGATTATGCGATACAAGTGCGCGATAAGCTATAAGATGATGACCGGGCCCCTTAACACGCCGTAGGGCTCTGTTTATATAGTCTTGAGCAAACCGACCTATCAAGGATAATCGGGCCGCTAACTACGAGTTTGTAACGAACTCAAGACATGCCAAATATATCCCGAGGCGGATAAGGCATACTCTAGTCTTGAGGATCACGACTCTAATCCAATCAGGAAAACCACGTCAAGATCTTTCGTAGCCGTCTGAGTAACTCGTCGAGTCGGACTCAAACAGAAGCCTTGGCCATTACGCATCTCGCCACCAGAAGTTCGTTTCTAAGAAGATGCATATGGTAGAATAGAACCTTCAGGGAGCTGGGCCCAGTAGAGGCTATTCCGGCCCATTGCCGTCGAGTGAAGTAGTGACAATGGACCGTAATTTAATCCCCAACAACATCTTACTTTTGTTAAGTTAAAAAAGCGAGTCATTTTAGCCTATATATAGCTACCTAAGAGCCGCAGATTGCACGTGTGTGACATCACGTGGATAATGATTCTTGAAAGCAAAATGACCACATATATTCACGGATACTTCTGTTTTCCATGCGGTCCTCTATACACATACATGGGAGTAGCACGAATGCGGAGCTCCTTTCTGGCATATATCCCTTAGACGAGCTTCCCCCGATTCTTCCTAGCTCGAGAGAGAAACATTGGATTTATGACACTCGAAAATGTGTCAATTTGCTGCGTGTATTATTATTTTTTCAATATGTGATTCATCCAACGTATAATTGCGCCGGTAATATTTCAGCCTCATGTGGCCTCGTTGTTTACGTACCATTACACATTACTCCTAAGCGTCAAACTAGTCGGTCGGCCCGTGCATGTACGATCAATGAAATCGTCGAAAAAAAAATTGCGATGCGTATGTTTCTATGTGAACTGGTACATTAAATCAACAAATATATGTGATGAGTATATTTTAGATAAAGAATAGTATAGTTTTTTCACCATCATTAGAGCATCCGTAACAATTACTTCAAAACATTGTATCTTTGAATAAAGTGTTAGGCAAAAGCGGAGTAAAGTATAGAAATTCAAAGATAGCCCAAGATAGACATATTGTAGTAATAAAAATAGCTCAGAAAGTTAAGGTAACGCAGAGATATGCGTATTGTCATTTTTTTCATGGGAAAGGCTTGTGCGGCACGAGAGGGGATGTGTTTTTCTTTGCAGGATGGGTATGGAAGAAAAAAAATCTTTTAAAGTGTAGTATAAAATGTGAAAAAAAATTAGAGGAAAGATTAGAGAGTAACAAACAGTGAAATAGAGGTCCTGGTGTGGATGCTGACGTCTTTGATCTAAGTGATCCGTTCTCAACTCGTACTAGCCTGCTATATCCTACTGTCTAATGTCGTCCTAGATTAATTTCCATCGCTGAGGCCGTGAATTAATTCAATTGATCTGCATAGACTCATCGTCATGCACCTCATGCATGCGTAGACTAATCAGTTTCCTCCTCTAATAGTTTCTCCTGCATAGAGGAATCGATTTCACGTCCTTCCACCTTTGGGCGCTAGGCTCTCGAGGAGAAAATTGAGTTCCTGCCACTCAAAACATTGCCACTCTCAAATTGACGCTCGCAAAAAAGCCACCACAAATAATTTCCGCTTACACATTTGCCATTTCGGAGCATTTTACGCAACAAATACACGAAAATACGCGGGCCCACATGTCATCCTCTTCTTCCTCCTTCCTTTCTCCTCTCTTTTCTCCTCTCTCTCGGGGTGGACATGGCAGAGGCGGTGGTGGCGAGCTCGACGGCGGCGACAGATGGACAGCCTTGGCCAGCGGCTACATGGCGGCGGCGGCGGCAGGCGGATGGCACGGGGCACGAGCTCAAGCTCGCCGCCTCCACCATGTCCACCGGAGAGAGGAAGGAAGGAGATGAAAGAGGAAGAGGAAGGAGGAGGAAAAGGAGGATGACATGTGGGCCCGCGTATTTTCATGTCTTTGTTGCGTATTTGGCTCGTGTATTAGGCGAAAATGCCTCGAAATGGCAAATGTGCAAACAGAAATTGTTTGCGGTGGCTTTTTTGCGAGCGTCAATCTGAGAGTGGCAAATTTGTGAGCGGTAATGTTTCGAGTGGCAAAAACTCAATTTTCTTGCTCTCGAGCCGGTTCGTTTGTGTAGACGCATCGTTGAATCAATTCGATTGATCTGGGCCGCTGGCATGAGCAACGTTCATGATGCTATATCAATGAAAATGATTTAGGAACCATGATCTATGGGATCGATTAATACAAATTTGATTTGAATGTGAAAAATAGCAGTTACCTTTTTTAACAATACTGAAATATAAGTGCAAATGGAAAGATTATTGGAAATTCTCCCTAGTCAAGGAATGCAATTATATTTTGCATCAAACAGATCAGAAAAACCCATATATATCGTCCACATGGATGACAAATGTGTTTTATGGTCATACTGTGGAGAGCCCACAACTTGCCCTTTGCCAGGGATTGGATAAATAATATTTACATAAAAATCTTCTAACAAGTGGGCCACTCATGCCTTATCCCTAGATGTGTTTCTTAGGGAGAAAGGTTTACATGCTATCTCAAGGTTGTGTTGCAAGGGCACGAGGTCGTTAAGTTGTCTACGTACTCCTTGGTCGTGATTGCTACGAGTACGACATGCAACTTGAGTGTGGAGTTGTCCAAATAGCGTTCTAGCCCAAAAAAGCAGACACCTGTGAACCTTGACCCCAAAACGGTGTAACCTTCCAGATGGCGTAAGATGTATTCTATCGACTTAGGGCTTCCAAATATATATCCTTTCATATATAGATGTAATTCCATGTATATATGTAATTACTCTGATCTATAAGGTTGTAAGAGATATTGTGTATATATATGCAGGAGGTAGCATAGTATAAATATGTTCCCCCGACCTCCGAGGAGGGTAAACCAAACTGAGTCGAAGACATAGGGAGATCATTATAATCACACATAATCAAAATCCATCTACTGATGTATAACTATTATCTCTATGATAGAGACCCCAACCAAAGGTAAACTTAAGCATCCTTAGTGCGGTTTTTGGCATCGCAGAAGTTTAGGACTTGTTTGGTTCGTTGTCTTTACTAGCCCCTAGCCCTACTAGATATTGGTCATGCCATGGTATTTTGGCATGTATTTGGATGGAATCTGCCATAGGCTTGGCTTCACGAGAAAATTAATGGCAAGCCAATGAATTCTCATGCAATGTGAGGGTAGAAAGTGGGCGCCAGATTTCTTCGCCTGCATTGTTGGCGAGCCAAATCCAAGCAAGGCACACAATGTGGGCCACTATTGTCAGCCACAATATTCCTGCTCTTTTTGCATGGCACGACACCGGAGAATATCGTGTCGCTATACATGTTTGTTTATCGGAAATTTGATTTTTCATGGCAGGGTGTTCCTGCGTTACAATGGAATATTAAGTAAAGATATTATCACACACTTACAAAAAAGTAGTACAACATTCGTGGGGCGGCTCGCTGTGTACAAGGTGTGCTGGTACAACTACAAAGACTTCACGGATCGGTAAAACGACGTTGACATACTAGCGGTGTTTGACAACCCGCTGGGTGCCTGGGCGTCATCTCGATGTCGAGCACGTCCCTGGACCCGATGCCTCCGTTCATGCCTATGTTCAGGTCGAACATTGAGATTCGGACATTCCACACGATGCAGCTTGGAGTTATGACGGTGTTCCCAGTCGGCAACAACAGGCAGAAGTTGGGATGGTAGAGAAAAAATATCGTGGTGGATGTGTTGGCGGGTGGGGGTGTGGAGAAATGTGGTCCATTGTTGTCAGCCACATTATCTATGCTCTTTTTGCATGGCACGACACCGGAGAATATCCGGTTGTTGTACATGTTTGTTTATCGGAAATTTGATTTTTCGTGGCAGGAGAATATTAAGTAAAGATATTATCATACACTTACAAAAATAGCACAACATTCGTGGGTCGGCTCATCTCGTACAAGGTGTGCTAGTACAACTACAAGGACTTCACGGATCGGTACAACGACGTTGACATACTGGCGGTGTTTGACAACGTGCTGAGCATCATCTTGGTGCCAAGCATGTCCCTTGAACCCGATGCCTCCGCTCATGCCTCTGTTCAGGTCGAACATCAAGATTTGGACATTCCACGCGATGCATCTTGGAGTTACGACGGTGTTCCAGGTCGGCAACGACGGGCAGAAGTTGGGATGGTAGAGAAAAAAATATTGTGGTGGATGTGTTGGCAGGTGGGGGTGTGGAGAAATATAGGATGATTGATGGAGGCGTTGATAAAAAAAGAGGATCACTTCATGCGCCAAGCAGGTTGGTAGTAGGGATGGCAATCGGGCGGTTATCTTCGAGTATACCTCTTATCATATCCGAACTTGAAACCCAAATATATCACCCATACCCGAACCCGAAAACACTCGCGAGTATAAACCTATGCCCATACCCGAGCCCGACGTGTACCCGATACCCAATGGGTACCCACACCAGAAAGGGGGAGAGAGAGGACGGGATGGGGAGAGAAAGGAGGGGGAGCGAGGAGAGAGAGAGATGGGGGAAGCTCACCTATGATGGTTGTGGCGGCAACTCGGCGGTGGGGGAGGAGGGTTCGAGGCAGAGGATGAGGTCACGCTGGCGGCTGGCGTGGAGAGTCCGAGGGAGGGGTAGAGAAGAAAGGGAGGGGAAGAGAGAGGAGGGAGAGGGAGGGGAGAGAGGGTGTGTGATAGGGGCATCTCGGCAGCGACGGCGGCCTTTTCTCGATAAAAGAGGAAGGAGGGAGAGAGAGAGAGAGGAGAGAGGAGGAAGCTTACCTGTGACGGCTATGGCAGCAGAAGGGGGCAGCTCGGTGGCGGTAGAGGGGTCCGAGGGGAGAGGATGTGCCCGCGGCGGCTGGCGCGAAGAGTCCGAGCCTCCAAGGAAGGGGGAGAGAATAAGAGGAGGGGAAAAGAGAGGAGGGGAGAGGGAGGGGGCGGCTGGCGGCGTGGAGGGCTGCGGCCTGCTAGGGTTAGTGCGGAGGCGTAAATTTATATGATACCATGTATGGGCTCATATGTCAGGGTTTTTTATTTTTATTAGCTATTCAGGTATCCATGATACCCATGTGTGCAAATATAAACCTGAATCTGAATCCGAACCCAAAATTTAAAACCCATGGGTCTAAAATTAAATCCATACCCGACTCCATTGGGTCGGTACCCACGGGTATCTGAATCCATGGGTAAAATTCATCCCTAGTTAGTAGCTGAGAAAAAGAAAGAAATTTAATGAGAACGTACCACAACGAGAGACTTTTATTAGTAGAGATCATATCTATTTTTTATGGAGTCTACAACACTCGAAATAAAAATAATTTAATTTTATGTTGTAACTGTTTGCAAAATTTAAATTTTCATATGTTAAATTTTAGTTAGCTTATTTGGCTTCCAACCAAACAACACTAGCATGTGTACCCTTCCAAAATTTAGCTGCAATCCAAAAACAACAATTTTACCAATTATTTTGTCGTGCCATGAGTTTTATCAAAACCAAAATTTCGTAGGGCTAGTTGGGGTTGCGAAACAAACACGCGTTTAATCTACGATAAAAAGGGGGTCTTTGACCCCTCAAATCCAGTATAAGCTCGATGGAGAATTTGTTTTCAATCGTTGACACCCCTGAATTTATAATTCGAGCCACCGAGGAGAGATTCCATTACAAGATAAGCTATGACAAGGCATGGAGGGCAAAGAGGAAAGCTTTAGAGATGAGGTTTGACATGTACGAGGAATCTTAATATAATTGCCCTCACGTGTTGAAGGCCATAGCCTGTAGGAACCTTGACACATTCATTGACCTAACAGAGTACCCTGTGAGCAGTACGTATGCAGGTAAGTTAGTACTACAATAGGAGTTCTTCATGATCGGTGTGTGCATAAATGCATTTCGATACTATCGACCGATTGTATAGATGGCACATTCCACACTAGGAAATACAAGAGTAAGATCTTTACTGCAATTGCAATCATGAGAACAATAAGGTTCTATCGGTTGTCATGTACTTTGTCGAGGGAGAAAACTTGGAGAGGTGGTACTTGTTCTAGGAAAGAGTGATGATTGTAGTTGTTCAGAACCTCCTAGATGTTTCTGTCGTGCATGACCAACACACAAGCTTGTTGAGGGCAATCGTTGACATGCAGTAAGGAATGGACATAGTTGGGCCCCCAAAGTAAGTTGGTATTAAAAGTATGTTGTGCATGAGGCACATGGCTGCAATACCAGTAGTTAAAGACAAAGAGCTAATAAACATGTTCAAGTGGCTATGGAAATATAATCAACGGCATAAGTTCATAGTGCTCTGAAAGATGCTAGATGAATTGATTATTTGACATGGTTCATAGCTTTGGATGATCCAAACAGTTCATCCAACCATATGTTTCACCATGAAGAAGGAGATGACCTAACTATGTTGAGCGGGCTGCCAATTGATCCCTTGCAAATGCTGCGAAGACTAAGAACATTTGTACAATCTTTCTCTAATTGGATCCACCACAAGCTGGAGAAGAAATAGTCTCCATTGCACGATGAAAGAGGTGCCAGGTATGTCGTAATGACAACCAACTTAGTAGAGGTGTATAACTAGGTCATGAAGGGTAGAAGATGTCTTCCTTTAGTGGGTATAATTGAAGGAGTTATGCTAGTACACAGAGACATTTCTTAGAACGACACAAGATATTGTTTGTCGCTATGGCTGACAACCAACTCCTTTATTTAATAGTCACTAACATAGATTACATGACAAAAAAAAAAGAACGCACAAACACATCGTGCAACTCTAGAGTGTGGCATAAAGCACAGATACCATATGCACTGCAGAGACTACGGTTGTATAGGTGCACACTGCGAGAGGTCCACACATTCATGCACGCAAAACGCGGTATCACTGTGAGTGCTCATGCATGAAACCATTCCCCTCCATGTACCACGCTCCCACATAATTGCCGTTGCAACGCATTGAATACGTTTATGCTATAGATTTGACGGTTCCTTTATAGAAACACCCCTTCATGGACATCGTCGGATATCAGATAGATAGATGTTGAAGCAAAAGTTTAGGCGCCAGTGGACTCGTTGTATCCATAACAATATGGATTCTTGGCTATGTAAAGCATCACACATCAAACCAATCAAATAAATATAATTCCTCACAATTTACCTTTCTACTCTTATCCACTCCCGTCGAGGCGTCGACGTTGTACTTGGTTTAGGTTAGAGTAGTGTGGTTTTGATAGTATTGCAGCACATCACCTTTTCAATCGGCTTCAAGGTACAACACATGAGTTGCTTGCAAGTAAGTACTATATAAGTTCGGTTTGATCTACAAGTTTGCATCAACTTTTGGTTGAATGCTACCTTAGTTGATATTGCTATGTATCGTCGATTCAACTAAGGGTTAGGTTTCATCCTCATTCTGTTAGTTGCTTTGGCTTTATAAGCGAACTAATAGCCTATTTACCACGTATTGAAAGAGGATCCTAAGGCCTAGAGGGGGGGTGAATAGGCAATTTTAATTTCTTTTCTTAAATTATTCTTAATTAAGCAACAAGTTAAGAATGACCCAATCCTAGTTGCAAGTCAAGTAAGCGGAAGCTATAAATAAATCACAAGGCAACTATGACATGGCATTCAAATGAACACAAGCAATGCGAGAGAGTAAATGCGGAAATTAAATGAGAGAGTGACACGGTGTTTGTTTGACCGAAGTTCGAGCCGCAACTTCTACTCTCCGTTGAGGCTACCCCTTGCGACAAGGACCGGCTCGCTCTCGAGCCTACCGCCTCACTCACTCCGGTGAGTCGTTCGCCACTCCGTGAGGTGGACTCGTCACCCGTACACCGACTCGAGAGTAGCCACACGCCAAGGCCTACTCCCAAGCCCTCGCCTCCACGAAGGATATTTTCGAAGTAACAAGTTCAAACGCCCGATCATGCGGATCGAAGGACTTCCATGAAGCTCGGTATTGGGGTTTGATGGATTGTGGAGTTCGATGATTTGTGGGTGGAGGAATGGCTCTAGATCACCTAATTGATGAGCTATGAATGTGGTAGGTGAAGTGGAGCAGCAAACCTCAAAGTAGCCGACCACTAGGTAGGTATTTATAGCCCCAAGAGCAAAACTAGCCGTTGTCCCTCGGAAGAGACAAAAGACTAGCCGTTACACTCTACGGACGACGTCCCGACAGACTCGGACGCCGTCCAAACGAGCGCATCGCTTTCGATGAAAGCAGTTTATCGGACGCCGTCCGACAGCAAGCGATCGCGCATAAGCGCTGGAGCTACCGGACGCCCCAGACGCCGTCCGGCGTAGAAAGCCCGAAATTAAACTGATCGGACGCCGTCCGGTAACTACGGACGCCGTCCGAAGCGAGTATCTAAGGGACCGGACGGCCACCAGACGCCGTCCGACCGAAAGTGCCTCGGATTATAACCTTACGGACGCCGTCCGATAACGACGGACGCCGTCCAGAAGAGAATCTTGTTTTGGTGTTTGGTGGTGGACGCCGTCTGGATTTTCCAGACGCCGTCAAACAGAGAGGAATTATTCGAGCTAAAATTTGTGGGGAATTTAGGTGGGTTTCTCTCTCTAGAAATCTCACAAAGGGATATTTGGGTATTTTTAGAAGAGGTGGACTATGGAAACCGAGTTTTGAGAATTTGCAAAGATCGGCATAGTCCGAGATATTGAACCCTTTTGAAATCCGACGAAAAACGAAATAAACCTAACTACTCCTAATCTATCGTGACCTCTTCTCTCGCCTTGGGTCACGCACTTTGAAATCTTGGGCAACTCGGAAAATTTACGCCGCTGAATTAGGGTTTGCAAAAGCGAGAGTCTTCGCTAGGGTTAGAAGTCCAAAAACCCTAGCCCTTTATATTGATTAATGTTATCATCAATGCCACTAATAAAATTAGGGCTCAACGATGCTCACACGTATTCTATTGGCTCATAGCTTGCTATTAGTCGATAGTCTATTTACAAGGTCCATTGATCGGATCATTGGTTGGTATGTCCAATAGTACATTCATCCTCACTCTATTGCTAAGTTGATTTGTGGGCTTATCACTAAATTGTTTATCCTTACTTTTCCTATATGGTTGCCTTTGTCGGCTTTGTAGTACAATAGTTATCATTTAAATCTATTGGTTTGAATTTAATTTAAAGCGATAGTTTCTTATCTTTAACTTTGTTTAGATCTATTTTCTTGCGATTCAAGTTCAACCTATCACGGATCCAATTGATTGTTTAAAGTTGATTACGCTTTTTCTTGTGTTAGGATCAAATTAATTGGCATGCTCGAACTTTGTTTTTAGTACTAACGGTGTGTTTAGTTGATACTAACTTTTGGCATGAATACTATGCGAAGACTCTTTATCCTGCCGTCACAACCACAAAGATGTCTTTAGCAATGAATAGCCACTCATCCGTAGGCTAATCCACTTTAGACATGTTTAAAAGGCGGGGTGGGCAGGGCTTGAAAAAAGTGGCGTTTTAGCTAGGCCCAAGCCCGGCATAGCCCGACTCAACATTTTTGTAAAAAACTAGGCTTAGGCCTAACTTGAAAGCCCAAAGGCTGGCTAAAAAGCATGAATATTGAAGCTCGCATTTGAACTAGGTTCCGTTTTTCCCAAGCCTGAGCCGGACCTGAATTTTTAGTCGAGCTCGAAACCGGAGCCTGGGTGGCCAAGCCCTACCCGGCGTGACCTAGATTTTTTAGACCGAGTTTGGGCCAGATCACTGGGTCGGACTGCTTATGATCTAGCCTATTCCATTTCCACTACCAAAAAAATTACCACAACCACATGCACTACTGAAAACGCAGCTGCTAGCACTTCTGACCAGAGGGCCCCACCAAAGCGAGAGATATTATATAGAAATAATATTTTGAAGTGATGATCTCCATTTTTGCTCAAAATTCAGAGGAAGATTCAAATATGAGCAATTTGAAGTGATTTTCTAAAATTTTAATTTTGAAGGGATAAGATACTAAGTTGACAAATGAAATTAAGTCAAATTCAAAAACCCAAATTTTGATCTTAGAGATCAACAAAATGTGCGAACCCAAATTTTGCCTTGATTTCTCATATAGGCATGAAAATCGAGCATAGGGGTTCACTTTAGAGTTTAGGCACATGTTTTTGAATTTTGGTTTCTTTTCAAATATTTTCAACAATTTTGATGCCATATGATTTTCAAGAGAACAAATATGCATATGGAGCAAATTTTTCAAAGGGGTAAGATTTTCAAAACTAGAAGTTTGAAATGGTAAGAAGATAAGGATAGTTTATTAAGCTCAAATTTGTTTTGGCTTGAAATATAGGATAAGAATGTGCTCACCCAAAATCAAATTTATCTTTTCACCATTAGAGGAGTTTTGAGATCATGAGTTGAAACTAAACTCCCCTAAATGTGACAAGGGTCATAAGCAAATGAAAAATCAAATAAGACCAAAAATCACGAAAACCAATCAACACGCATTTGATCTATCTAGTATATTGAGTTCATTCCTTAATTTGCAAAACCGTGCCTCATCTAAGGGTTTGGTAAAAATATCCGCCAATTGGTCTTCCGATTACTTGCGTGAGCAAGCACAACGTCACCTTTTGCAACGTGGTCACGAATGAAGTGATGTCGGATGTCGATGTGCTTTGTACGGAATGTTGGACGGATTGTTGGCTATTTTCACGCACTTTCATTATCGCATAGAAGTGGCACTTTTTCAAATTTTAGCCCAAAGTCACAAAGCATCCGAAGTCATGTACAAGAGTTGAGCACAACAACTCCCCGCTACATATTCCGCTCATGATAGATAGCGCCACGGAGTTTTGCTTCCTCGAAGTCCATGACACGAGTGGCGTCTAGCAAGTGACAACCCCGAGGTGCTTTTGCGATCAATTTTGCAACGGCGTAATCCGAGTCGGAATAGCCAAGAAGCTCAACACGCGCTCCTTGGGGTACCAAAGACCTAGACTAGTAGTGATTTTAGATATCTCAAAATGCGTTTACGGCAATAAGATGCACTTCTTTAGGGGATGCTTGAAAGCGAGCACACATGCACACACTAAACATAATATCGAATTCGAGAAGCGGTAAGATAGAAAGCGAACCGATCATGGGCGATAAAGCTTTTGGTCCACGGGCTTTCCATCTTCGTTCAAATCAAGATGCCCATTAGTGGCCATTGGTGTTTTGATCGATTTGCAATCGTTCATTGAAAACGCTTGAGAAGGTCCTTTGTATATTTCTCTTGACAAATGAAGGTCCCTTCTCGAAGTTGCTTGATTTGAAATCCAAGGAAGAAGGTGAGCTCTCCAATCATAGACATTTCAAATTCCTTGGACATCATCTCGCCAAAGTCCTTGCATTTAGATTTGTTAGTGCATCCAAAATAATATCATCCACATATATTTGACAAATAAATAAGTCATTTTCAATTGGCTTTAGAAACAATGTGGAATCAATCGCACCGGTTTTAAATCCCTTTTCTAAGAGGAAGTCCCTAAGGCGCTCATACCATGCTCTAGGAGCTTGCTTGAGACCGTATAAGCGCCTTAGTGAGCTTATAGACATGGTTTGAGTGTTTGAGGTTTTCAAAACCGAGGCGGTTGCTCGACATAAACGAGTTCATCAATAAAACCATTTAGAAAAGCACTCTTAACATCCATTTGAAAGAGAGTTATGTTATAGAGAAGCGAAAGCCAAGAGTAACCGAATAGCTTCAAGTCGAACAACGGGGCGAGGTTTCTCCATAGTCAAGTCCTTCAATTTGTGTGAAACCTTGCGCCACCAATCTTGCTTTGTTTCGCACCACTTCACCGTTCTCATCTTGTTTGTTGCGGAAGACCCATTTGGTTCCAATAACATTGTGATCCTTTGGTCTTTCCACAAGCTCCCAAACTTTATTGCGGGTGAAGTTGTTCAATTCTTCATGCATGGCGTTCACCCAATCCGCATCCGCCAATGCCTCATCAATGGTCCTAGGCTCAACAATAGACACAAAGGCGTGATGCTCACAATAATTAGCGGTATGAGAGCGGGTTCTTACGCCTTGATTGAGATTGCCAATGACTTGATCTAGGGATGATCCTTGAAGAGAGCGGTGTTGTTGGGCGGTACTTGTAGATCAACGTCTCTCCCTTGAGCTTGATCAACTTCAAAGTTCGCATCTCCGTCCACCGCTTGATCTTGAGTTGTTGGAGAGGTGTCTTGATCTTGATCATCGATGGAGGTGGTGGGGTGATTACTTCATCTTTTGGTGCCTCCGATGAGGTCGAATTTCCCCAACTCCATAGCATCATGCGGTGGCTCATCACCTACATTTCTCATCAAATCTTGCTCATTTTGCGAGCCATTAGTTTCATCAAACTTGATATCATAGGCTTCCTCAACTATCCGGTAGAATTGTTAAAAACTCGAAAAGCTTTTGACCGAGAGGAGTACCTAACATAATACCAACGTCACACCTCTTTTGGAACTTACCCAAATGAGTCCTTTTCTTATAGATGTATACCTTGCAACAGAAGACTCGAAAATACGAGATGTTGGGCCTTCGTCCCACTAGTAATTCATATGAGGTCTTGTGAAGGAGTCGGTGGAGGTAGAGGCGGTTGATGGCATGGCACGCCGTGTTGATGGCTTCCGCCCAAAAGCATCGGCGTGTTGTACTCGTCAAGCATTGATCTTGCCATATCTATCAAAGTACGGTTCTTCCTCTCCACCACTCCATTTTGTTGGGGAGTGTATGCCGCCGAGAATTCGTGCTTCACACCTAACTCATCACAAAATTCTTCAACATTTGTATTAGTAAACTCGGTGCCATTATCACTCCTCACCTTTTTAATAAAAGAGTCAAATTCCTTTTGAGCTTTCAAAGCAAATCTTTTAAACACATCACCGGCAAGAGATTTATTTGCAAGGAAAAACACCCAAGTGAAGCGAGAGAAATCATCGACAATCACATGACAATAAAATTACCGCCTATGCTCGCATAGGTGGTTGGCCAAATAAATCCATATGTAAAAGTTCAAGTGGTGGGGATGTAGACATAAAAGTCTTAGTTGGATGAGAATTGGCTACTTGCTTGCCGGCTTGGCATGAGCTACATAAACGATTCTTCTCGAATTTGACATCCTTCACTCCAACAACCAAGTTATCTTTAAAAATCTTTTTCAAAGTGCTCATTCCAACATGTCCAAGACGTCTATGCCACAACCAACCAAGAGTGGTTTGAGAGATAAGACAAGTCTTGATTTGAGAAGTTTCACGGTTTGAAAAATCAACCAAATATAAGTTTTGAAACCGGTGCCTTCAAATGCAACACTTTGATCCTTAGTGGAAACAACACGAACTCCGTTGATCGAAAAGAAGCAATCAAAACCCAAATCGCACACTTGAGCAACGGAGAGGAGATTAAAGTTGCAAGCTTCCACCAAGAGCACATTAGAGATGGATAGGTCATTAGATATTGCAATTTTACCTATACCCTTTACCTTTCGCTTGAGTTATCCCCAAATGTGATCTTGTGTTGGGGTCCTTCTCCTCCTCTAGTGAGGTGAACATACTTGAGCTACGGTCATGTGTTGAGTGCAACCGCTATCGAATATCCAATGCCGGCACGCTCTTGTAGTTCACCTACACACACAATTTCAAGCTTGGGTTTTAGGTACCCAAGACTTCATCTTGGGTCCTTTGGAGTTAGTCATTAAACATTTGGGCACCCAAATGGCTTTTACATTCTTCTTATTATTTGGTGCACCAACATACATAGCATAAGTAGAGCCATTTTTCCTCATAAGCATGTAGCTAGCATCAAGCACTTGAGTTTTAGACATGAATTGAGATGTTTTAGCAAGAGGACAAGCAATGGCTTTGTGTTTATCATTTTGCAAATATGGCAACGGGTCCTCCTTGACAAAAGTTAGCTTGGCTTACCCCAACCGCCCTTGGGCAAATCCGGGATGAAATCCCAAACCATGCTTACCAAGGTGTACCTTTGCTCGAAGCACCTTGTCAAGAGAGTTGTTCCCCACAAGCAATTTAGCCAAACTAGAGTCTAGTTGCTCAATTCTATCCTTTAGAAGGAAATTTTCCTTAGCTAGCTCATTAGCACATTTAGCAATACCACAAGTACCAATAGAACAAACATTTTCAATTGAAGGAGTAGCACTAGTGGATGAAGATGAGCTAGCATTGAGTGTGTGAGTGGGTGACATGGTAAAGGATGTGTCATGCGATAAGCTAAGTGAGCCATCTATAGTGTCAATCAAGTCACACGTCACACCAACATTGCATTTTTCAATTGAGCAATCAAGCGAAGTTTCAACATCAACATTAGAGCTAGCAAGTTTATTTTCTAGAATTTCAACTTGCAAATTTAGAGCTTCATAGTCATCTTCTAGAGTTTCATGCTTTTCTAACAAGTTCTCAAATTCGTTTGCAAGCTCTTTATGCACCTTCACTAGCTTCTTTCTTTTAGACTTTTCTTTCTCTAGAGCATTATTCAAATCATCAATCAAAAGTTTAAGCTCACTTTTAGAGAGGTGCTCATGTGTTACCTTCTCCTCTAATGCCATAAGACACATGGGAGGTGAGAGATTGTCGATGGCGACTCAGGATATCTTCGTGTTTTCATTATCGGAGGAGTCCGCCTAAGAACCTTCATCATCGGTGATCCATTCCCCAATCACCTCTTCTTGTATATTTGCGGTGAGGCAAAGCTTTTGCTTAGGAAGAGCCGGGAGCGTTTTCCTTGATCGCAAGTCCGGCTAGCCCATGAGCTCTAGTATCTTCTTCTTCGGAGGAGGATTGAGAGGACGATGAGCTTGAGCTATCTTCCTTCTTAGTCTTTTGTCCGGCAAGAGCTTTCTTCTTATCCTTTGATTTGTGATCACTCTTGCGGTAGTGACGATATTTCTTCTTGTCATCTTCCTCATCTTCCTCTTGATTCTTTGCCTTGTGCTTGTTCTTTTTACTTTTGGGCAATCCGCCAAGTGACCCTTCTCTCCACATTCATAGCAACGCATCTCGGAGATAGGTCTTCGTCTTGAAGAGGATGATCCGCCATGAAGCTCATCTTCTTGATCAACTTTCTTGACCGCTTGACAAGGAGGGCCAATTCTTCAATCTCGGAATTGCATCATCGGAGTCTTCATCATCTTCTTCAATTTCAACTTTCTTCTTTCCACTTTTGGCTTTGGCGGGAGAGCGATTGACTTCTTGTTGAGCGGAGACTCTTCACTTTCAAGAAGCCGCATCTCATATGAGTTGAGTTGTCCGAGGAGCTTTGTCGGTGTCATCTTCTTGAGCTTTGACTTAGATGCTCGAATTAAGGTCACAAGTGGATTGAAACTAAATGGCACAACGTCAAGCATCTTCCGACAAATGTCAATGTCTTCCAAGACCTTCTTCTCCGAACATCCGGCAATTTCATTTACGATGGGGTTCAATCTAAGAAACATTTCGTTAACACTTTCATTAGGAAGCATCTTGAATTGATCAAACCTTTTTCTAGCACGAGATAGCTTCTTCTCAAGCATCTAAGACTACCAACATGAATTTCTCTAAGATGCTTCCAAATGTCATAAGCTTTAGAGATTGCCAATGCTATCAAAGACTTGGAAGACACACTAGAGAGTAAGGCATTTCTAGCAATGGCATTAAAACGTTTGTACTTAGCATGAACTTCATCAAGAGCAATAGTTCCGTACGGAGGTTAGGATAGCCGGTCTCACAAGCGACCCACACATCATAACTAAGTGCCTCTAAGTAACATTGCATCCTAATTCTCCAATAGTTGTAGTTTGTTCCATCGAAAATAGGAGCTTTTCCAATTTCTATCCTAGGCCCCTCTTGAGCCATCTCCTAGCGGTTAAGCTAATACGGAGAACCTTGCTCTGATACCACTTGAAAGAGGATCCTAAGGCCTAGAGGGGGGGTGAATAGGCAATTTTAATTTCTTTTCTTAAATTATTCTTAATTAAGCAACAAGTTAAGAATGACCCAATCCTAGTTGCAAGTCAAGTAAGCGGAAGCTATAAATAAATCACAAGGCAACTATGACATGGCATTCAAATGAACACAAGCAATGCGAGAGAGTAAATGCGGAAATTAAATGAGAGAGTGACACGGTGTTTGTTTGACCGAAGTTCGGAGCCGCAACTCCTACTCTCCGTTGAGGCTACCCCTTGCCAGAAGGGAATGGCTCGCTCTCGAGCCTACCGCCTCACTCACTCCCGGTAGTCGTTCCGCCACTCCGTGAGGTGGACTCATCACCCGTGACACCGACTCGAGAGTAGCCACACGCCAAGGCCTACTCCCAAGCCCTCGCCTCCACGAAGGATATTTTCGAAGTAACAAGTTCAAACGCCCGATCATGCCGGATCGAAGGACTTCCATGAAGCTTCGGTATTGGGGTTTGATGGATTGTGGAGTTCGATGATTTGTGGGTGGAGGAATGGCTCTAGATCACCTAATTGATGAGCTATGAATGTGGTAGGTGAAGTGGAGCGGCAAACCTCAAAGTAGCCACCACTAGGTAGGTATTTATAGCCCCAAGAGCAAAACTAGCCGTTGTCCCTCGGAAGAGGACAAAAGACTAGCCGTTACACTCTACCGGACGACGTCCGACGGACTCGGACGCCGTCCGACAGAGCGCATCTTGCTTAGCAAGAAAGCAGTTTATCGGACGCCGTCCGGTCCTCACGGACGCCGTCCGACAACAAGCGATCGCATAACGCTGGAGCTACGGACGCCCCAGACGCCGTCCGGCGTGAAAGCCCGAAATTAAACTGATCGGACGCCGTCCGTAAACTACGGACGCCGTCCAAGCGATGAGTCTAAGGGACCGGACGGCCACCAGACGCCGTCCACCGTAAAGTGCCTCGGATTATAACCTTACGGACGCCGTCGATAACGACGGACGCCGTCCGGCAGAGAATCTTGTTTTGGTGTTTGGTGGTGGACGCCGTCTGGATTTTCAGACGCCGTCCGGCAGAGAGGAATTATTCGAGCTAAAATTTGTGGGGAATTTAGGTGGGTTTCTCTCTAGAAATCTCACAAAGGGATATTTGGGTATTTTTAGAAGAGGTGGACTATGGAAACCGAGTTTTCGAGAATTTGCAAAGATCCGGCATAGTCCGAGATATTGAACCCTTTTGAAATCCGACGAAAAACAGGAAATAAACCTAACTACTCCTAATCTATCGTGACCTCTTCTCTCGCTTGGGCCACGCACTTTGAAATCTTGGAGACTCGGAAAATTTACGTCGCTTCAATTAGGGTTTGCAAAAGCGCCGAGTCTTCGCTAGGGTTCCGAGAAGTCCAAAAAACCCCTAGCCCTTTATATTGATTAATGTTATCATCAATGCCACTAATAAGAATTAGGGCTCAACGATGCTCACACGTATTCTATTGGCTCATAGCTTGCTATTAGTCGATAGTCTATTTACAAGGTCCATTGATCAGATCGACTGGTTGGTATGTCCAATAGTACATTCATCCTCACTCTATTGCTAAGTTGATTTGTGGGCTTATCACTAAATTGTTTATCCTTACTTTTCCTATATGGTTGCCTTTGTCGGCTTTGTAGTACAATAGTTATCATTTAAATCTATTGGTTTGAATTTAATTTAAACTGATAGTTTCTTATCTTTAACTTTGTTTAGATCTATTTTCTTGCGATTCAAGTTCAACCTATCACGGATCCAATTGATTGTTTAAAGTTGATTACGCTTTTTTACTGTGTTAGGATCAAATTAATTGGCATGCTCTGAACACTGTTTTTAGTACTAACGGTGTGTTTAGTTGATACTAACTTTTGGCATGAATACTATGCGAAGACTCTTTATCCTGCCGTCACAACCACAAAGATGTCTTTAGCAATGAATAGCCACTCATCCGTAGGCTAATCCACTTTAGACATGTTTAAAGGCGGGGTGGGCCAGGCTTGAAAAAGGCTGGCGTTTTTAGCTAGGCCCAAGCCCGGCATAGCCCGACTCAACATTTTTTGTAAAAAACTAGGCTTAGGCCTAACTTGAAAGCCCAAAGGCTGGCTAAAAAGCATGAATATTGAAGCTCGCATTTGAACTAGGTTCCGTTTTTCCCAAGCCTGAGCCGGACCTGAATTTTTAGTCGAGCTCGAAACCGGAGCCTGGGTGGCCAAGCCCTACCCGGCGTGACCTAGATTTTTTAGACCGAGTTTGGGCCAGATCACTGGGTCGGACTGCTTATGATCTAGCCTATTCCATTTCCACTACCCAAAAAAATTACCACAACCACATGCACTACTGAGAATGTTGAGAACTGAAAAGCCCAAACCCACAACAAACTATAACTAATCTACTATAGCAACCACTTTTCGTCCTCTTTTCTTCACCAATGACCTAAAAGCCAACACCGATGAGAATGCTGGACACTTGCGCTGTCACATGTGCATTGAGAGAACTTGGGCCTTGCTCTTTATAGCTTAAACTAAAATTAAATGTTACCATTAGAAATTTATCATTTTTGTACAAGGTAAACGAAGTATTACTTGTAGACATTTTTGCAAAGTTTTAAGTGGTTCTTTTCATAGTTCATAAAATAATTTTATTAATAATTTTTATGAATTCTTGGAGGTCTCTTTCAAAAAGTCACAATGAGTTTTTAACTTCAAGAACAAGGCCAACAACACTATGAACATGTGCCCGCAATATTTGCATATACAAAAAATAAAGGCCAGAGCATTTCTTGATTCGGTCGGTTCGGGACGCAGCCCATCATCAACCAGTCCAAATGGGCTTTACAGCCTACCAGGCCGAACTCTTTTCTTTCAATTCCTCGGCTCTCGTGAGGCCCATAAGTACCCAGTCAGCCTCTACACTTTACCATTCGCGAAACGCGACTACGCGAGCCGTCGCGGCGTCGCGGGGACTCCACCGAAGCGCCCGATCTGCGGTGCAGCCTGCGGGCCCCAGGCCGCAGCCGTCTCCCCTCGCCGTCACCCGCTTCGCTTCGTCTCCTCCTTCGCACGCGGGCGCCACACCGCGACCTCCAAACCCTAACCCTAGCGGAAACTCTCTCTCTCTCCAGCGCTGCCCCCCCCCTCGGTTCGCGCGATGGGGAGGCGGAAGGAGCGCCGCATGGCGGCCATGGCGGCCTCGGGCCGCAGGGTGAAGCTCGATCTCTTCCTCGACCCCTCCCCCGGTGAGCTTCTATCCCCGCTCGGCGTTACGCGGCTTGACATCGCTCGCGCGATTCCACGTGTTCCAATTAATCCCGAGCTGATCTGTGATTGTTTGCTTAGTTGTTCTTATTGATTGCCTAGCTTGTGAATGGACTTGGGCACTTGGCTTGAATTCAACTCGGTTAGATTGATCTGCGTAGCTTATTGTTTTATAATTTGGTTAGTGGGTCGTTTGCTGAATGAATGGATGCAACTTGAATCACAAGCTCGCCCTGAATATGTGGATCTGGCTATCTTGTTTGGTTCTCGTGTGGGTGGCTTTGGTGAGGTCGCTATGTTGTTTTGTTGGTTGTAGACTTGTAGTGCAGTAGTAGGTTCTGGATGCAACAACGGATGAAGCTAGACGCAAAGTTTCTGTCCGATAGAAGCCATCAACTCTGTGCTTAAAAGTTTTTATGCATGGTGATCTTCACACTTCTGTGTTCCCATGTAGTCTTATCTATTTGAGCTACATCATTTCACCATGTATGGAACCAAGTACCTGTTCGGATCTTCAGGATTAAATTGAGTTACCTAAAGTGCCAACAAATATGACCGTTGTAATATTATATATGCCAATTTAAATTTTTTTTTTTTTTCTGGGGGAAGGGGTCGGGGAGCTGTAGCCACTACAACCCCTAACTCTTAAATTAGAAGCATTATCGGGAATAAAGTGAGTTACCTAAAGTGTCAACAAATATGGTGGTTGTAATAGAAGCATTATCGGGAATAAAGTGAGTTACCTAACGTGCCAACAAATGTGGTGGTTGTAATATTATATGCCAATTTATATTCACTTTTGGGGGAGAACTGTAGCCACCGCAACTTCTGAATTAGAAGCATTTACTTAAATGTTTCAAAACATTATTCAGCATGTTTCTACAATAGTTAAACGGATTGATATTGTTAGTTGTAACAGATAAATGGGGTGAGATTAGAGCAGAAGTCTACCAAGCCTAAATAACAATTACCCATTTATGAATCAGAGAATTTTCAGCTTAACCTTCTTTTTTTGCATGTGAAATAACTTAAAAAGGAGTAAAGATCTAATTGCCAAAACAAATAGGTGGTACTATGGAGTTTTGAGTTATAAATTATGTATGTAGGCTATGTTATTATAGTCCTCATCGGATGGCAATTTGGCTTTGGAGGGAAGGGTTAGTACTTAGTAGGACCTTAGGGGTATGATGGCTAGGGAAATCATGGGTTGAGGTAGTAGAAAAATCTGATGGTTTCCACAAAAAGAAACGAGTCACACTGTCTCTATTGAATCAACAGCATGTGGCATGGTGGGGAAGGACAGCATATATCAGTTACGATAATGAAAAATGTCGGCTGGATTTAGGAGAAGGATGGCTGATAAATAAACTTGAACCACACTATAATTGTATAGTTTAAATGCTTAGATATTCCTTTGACGTGTGAATATTCTATTGACGTGTGAATTACTAAAGGGGCTATAATCGAAACCAGAGCAGTACATGCTTCTATTTGTATAGTAACCGGACATAGATAGTAATATATGGTAAATAACACAAACCATTGTGTGTCCTATGCTTATAAATAAGGAAGCTGACTCTGGTACTTTAACTTGCAGGGGAGGCATCTTTGAAAGAGGGAGTAGGAGGGGAAAACCATGAACAACAAACTGGGGTTTCTACTTCATCATCTTCAGGTTGGTTTCATCAATTTCCTTCCAAGGGATATGTAAAGAAGACATGCCTATGGAACGTAAATTTGGTGGAAAATCGGAATTTTTGTACAAGCATGTATATGCTCTACATATCTGGTTTTGAGGCACCTGTAGGGCTACTGGCCTGCATGGAACATTGAGTAAATTCTTCTGATCAGGCTGCCACTGTCAAAACTGAGTTAATGCCTGCGGGTAATTTCTCTTTTGGCAGCATCTAAGCGTGCGGATTTCAGGATGTGATTGTTGCCTTCTCGGTTCGTATGTCTCTTTCTTAATAATGTAGCTCCTAACCTTTTTTGTTATTATTGCTGGGCTGCTATACTGTGTGTGTGATTTTCAACAAACTCAGAAAACTTAATTTACTTTGATGTCTTTGTTTATGTCTTACATATACTTCTGAAAAATAGTGCAATGTAAATTGCTGCTTGCAACCTTTTGCAATTTTACTGATGCATTTGTATATATTTAGATAAGAAGGAGAATCCTCTAGCGCTGCTTGGGCAATATAGTGATGATGATGAAGAAGAGGATGAAGCATCGGCAGATCAACCCAATGACAAAACTAAAGGGAGTTCTACAGATGTAAGTGTTGATGTAATTTGAATTTTCACTTTTTTCTGTTGCGCCTTTTTTGGATCATCTTCTTTGTCTTCTTCAAGCTGAAGTTAGGTCAAACAGGTTTCAATGGTTGAACCATGTTGGGCTTATCATATAAGCTGTAGCTAAATTTGCACTACAAGCCCCAAATAAGCGGAAGCCTTCTATAATCTGTCAATTAATTTTTTTTCTGTATTGCAATTAAGGAGCACTCATGTGATGCTCTATCAGATTCTTGGTCAGCTATCTCCCTTTGTCGGTAGGGGGTGGAAACAAGGCGAGTTCGAGCGAGCCAAAGGTTGGCTCGGCTCGCTCGGCTCGTTCACTACCGAGCAGAGCCGAGCCGAGCCTAGCTAGCCAAGGTGTCCGAGCTAGAAACTTGGCTTGGCTCGGCTTGTTGCTAGCTCGCGAGCCAAACCATATATGATAAAATAAGTAGAAGAACTATTGCAAAAGAGAGATCTCAGGTACCATTAACTCATTGGGTAGAAGAGATTATGACTATAACCATTTTATACAAGTATACAACCATACATGTTAAATTGCTAAAAAAAGCCTAAGATATTGCATATTACACATGTAATATAGGAGATATTAATTTATTGGGTCATATACGAGCCGAGCCTGAGCGGTTAGGCCAACGAGCTGAAAACTAGGCTCGGCTTGTGCTCGTTTGTAAACGAGCCGAGCCCGAGTAACTCGCGAGCTTTGAGCTCAAGTTCCAACCCTATTTGTCGGAGGTGTTTTTTGCAATTATGGACTTTGAGCTCAGCCCACTTAGTCAACTGGTGTTATGATGACATGTTGATTTGTGTCTCTTGCAGGTTACTGATGAGCATGGCGAGCCAGCAGGTGATAATAAAGGAAATGCACATAGTGAACTGTCTGCTCCTGTTGGTGTTCAGCAAGAGGTACCTCAAGCTGATGATATCAAGAAATGTGCTGAAACTGTTGCTGAGGAGAACTCAGTTGCCCCCCAGCCAACTCCTGATAACGATAGCGTGATAGCATCTGAAGCTATTCCTGATTCATCTGGCATGCAAATTGTTGGTGACCTTGGTGGGAATTGGAAGGCTGTAATGCATGGACAGAGTAGTCAGTGTTACTACTGGAACACAGTTACTGGAGAAACATCTTGGGATATTCCTAATGGACTAACTTTGGGAGTTGCAGCTGATGTAGTCACTTCTGCTTCAGTTCCTGCTCATATAGATTATTCCTTAGAAGCTCAAGCACATGTCCTTCCCCACAACAATGCTGAGGAATATTCAAGTGGGGTGTCTCTCGGAAATGGGGCAGCAATTTATGCCACTCTGGGAATGGAATGCGGAAGTGGACAGCTTACTCATGATTCTTATGCTTATGCTGCAGCTGTCTCTGGTCATGAGTCAACAGATATTGACCCCTTGCAGCTTGCAAAATATAGTGCGGATTTGCTGCAAAGATTGAAGTTGCTGGAAAGGTGCTTGTTATTATTAACCTTTTGCCACTTCTTTTTCTTGTTACATTCTTCTAGCTGTAGAACTAAATAACTAATTTTACATCATGTATAATTATTGCAGGGTGCATGGCTCTATTGACAGTCTTGAATTAATAAAAAGAGAAATTGAGATACGAATGGCAGACTGCAGTGCACTGGCATCGTATGGGTCTTCTTTGCTGCCATTGTGGTTGCATGCTGAGGTGCATCTTAAGCAACTGGAACATTCAGTTTCCAAGCTGGAAGCTAGCTACACTACCGAACCTGCACATATGAAGACAGAGGATGTGGAACACAAAGGACCTAACCAAGATGAAGCAATGGTACCCTCCAATGGTGAGAGTTTAAAGTTTGACATTGGCTCTGGGGTTAATATGGATGAAAATATTAAAATGGAGGAGCCATCTTCAACATCACCTGTTCAGAATTTACAAGAAAAGGACGCTTCAGAAGTTCCTTCAAAGGTTGAATCAGACAATGATGAAGATATGGATGTGGAAATGGAGGTTGATGAGGAAAATGTGGAAGAGGAAGGGCATTCCAGTTCTATGCCTAATAAGGAGCAGCCTCCATCACAGCAAGTACGGTCACCAAATTTGTCATCATTGGAGGGTTCTACTGCTTCTCCAGAGGATAATGACATTCCTCCACCGCCACCAGAGGAGGAATGGATTCCACCACCACCACCTGAGAATGAACCAGCTCCACCACCTCCTCCTGAAGAGCCTGTTGTGTCATATGCTCATACTGATACTACTTCTCAGCCATATGTAGGTGAAGCAAACTTGAGTTATGCACTTCCAGGAATAGTAGGGTACTATGCTGTTGCAGGTGCAGAAGGTACAAATGGCAACTATTATATGCAAGTGAGCGAGTCTCATGTCATTCAACCGCAGCAGCATTCTTACTACACACCAGTATCTGCAAGTGATGTAACTATACCTGTTGAGGCCACACACACTGCTGCAGTACCGGTTGAGGCCGCACCCACTGCTGCAGTACCGGTTTCTTACTACAGCTACCCTTCAGCCACTATGGTTGGTCCTGGAGTAGCAGCTGAGCCTTCTGGATACTATGCTTCATCACTCTCTGCCATTTCTAGCAGCGCATTAGATAACCCAATAAGTTCAACTTCTGTTGTTTCTGCAAATAGTAATGTCAATCCCATGGAGTCTGATAAAGTAATATACAAGGAGGCAGAAATTGCACCCTTGAGCCAAGTTGCAGGAGCAACATCAGCTTCAGGAACAACATCCATACTTGGAAGTTCTACACAGCCTTCTACTAGTACCACTAATCAAACAAAAGGTAATTTTATTATTCTTTATGAGGACAATTCATCTTGCTCTCTTGGCTTTTTTTCCATCATGACAAACATCGTTTTACCTTTTGCACCTTTTTGCAGTTGTTCGTAGCAAGAAGCGAGCTGTTGCTGTTGCATCATCATTGAGATCTAATAAGAAGGTCGCAAGTCTGGTGGATAAGGTATAGCTCTCTACGAGAAACCTCCCAAGGCTTTTTTGTAAACCTTGAATGCAAAAATGACTCTTTTTATATTCTCTCCCTCTACCGTGACTGACACAGGCGCACACCCACACACGCCACCCTCTCCCAAATGTGATGCCTAACATCAGTGATGGCATTTAACATGTTATAGGCTTATAGCTAATTGCAATAGGATCTTAAACTAGTTTATTTCTGTGTGCAATATACAGCCTATGCAGAGAAATCAATTCCCTCAAGTGACATCTTAACTGTTTGTTTTCTGATTACCTTACCTCATGTTTACCATCTTTTACTTTAAAGGCAGACCAACCTGTTTACATGGTAAGACATAAACTGAGGTGAGTAGTGATGTATAGATAAATTGTTTGCCCATCAATCTCTTTGCTAAGGCAACTTTTTTAAAAAAATTTGCATGACAGTGGAAAGCTGCAAAAGAAGAGCTTCGTGATGACGAGGAAGATGAACCAGAAAGTGCTTTGGAGGCATTAGAAAGGAAGCGCCAGAAGGAAATAGAGGTAACTTCCTTTTTTTACCTTGAGAACAAAATCAGAACATGGTTCCAAAATATTTCAATTTAATCATGCACTATTTAATACAGGAGTGGCATAAACAACAAATAGAGACTGGAGAAGCACAAGAAAATGCCAATTTTACTCCCCTTGGTGGTGACTGGTACTTCACTAGCTTGATACTACTTAACACAGTACCTATGGCCTTGTTCATGGACCATGGTTATTTAAGTTCTGTCTTGTTTTTGCATTTCAACTTCTCTGATATCCTGGAATATAGGTTTTGCACGAAACAGAACAATCTTTTCTGGATCTTATTCTAAAATAAACTAGATTGAAACCTATCCCTTAAAATGAACTTTGCTTTCAACGGCACTGATGTGAGGTAGCATGGATTTACAAATTTCATGTTCACTGGAAATAGGCTTGCTTTTGAACATAAGTTTCAGATGTATTTATTTTTAAAAATAAGATCGCAGAAGGTTCTTTAAATCAATTTAATGCCCTACTTGTTTAGTATGCATTGATTAGGCTATGTTCTTTTGGGCTTAACAGCTTAACAACTTATGTACGTTTTGAAAAGACATGCTTTTGGTTTTTTGAGTTCGTTTTTGCTGTCTCAAAGGTGAGTCCTAACGCTTTAAACGAAATGGATCCGAATCTCGAGACTACCTCGAGAAGCTCTTAAAATTCAGTCATTTCAGCTGTTTAGCTATTCAGTCATTCAGATCGTTCAGATCAGCCCAAAAGAACAAAACCTTAGTTTGAAAGCGACCAACCTTGAGAAACCCGGAAACAACTCGGAAGATGTCGGGACCGCTTTGAGCAGTCGAGTCCTTCATGCATTCTTGTACTAGTCCCTGGATCAGTAGCTAGTACACACAGATTTCCAGAACTTGGATCATAACCATTCTTATTAAAACATTAAGTATTACATCATAGTGCAGCCATTAAGGCTCTTAATACAAAAGATCGGCACTTGAGCCATACAAGCTATGAAGCATGGGTACATAGTAAAATCCAAAGAGAACACCAATACAATCCCACGAGCAAGGTCAGTAGTAGCGATCCTAGGCGTCGGAGAAATCACGTCCCGAACACCATCGGCGAATTCATCGTCTTGAGCTCAACGTCGTCGGATAGTAACTCGAGACTCGAACACCTTTCGTTGGAATGAGCGGCCCATGAGTGAAGCGAGGTGAGTATATGTGCAAATACTGCAAGCCAAATTGACATATGCAAATGAGGGATTAGAAAAGGAGGGATCAAGGTTTCATTTGCGAAAAGCCATCTTTATAAATTTTCCTATATCTTTGAAAATATGGAAAACAGTTAAGAAGAGTTAAAACAAATCTTTCTTTTGAAACTCCGGCTACCTGCCGGTTTTAACCCACCAAGGTCAACTCATGGCGTCCTGCCATGTCAAGCTCATAAGCTCATGGCACCTGCCATGTCAATCTAAATATATCAGGGTCAACTGCCCTGTCAACTCATGGCCCCTGCCATGTCAATTTGAATATCTCAGGGTCAACTGCCCTGTCAACTCATGGCCCCTGCCATGTCAATCCAAATATCTCAGGGTCAACTGCCCTGACAACTCATGGCCCCTGCCATGCAATAACAGTCACTCCACAGCGTCCTGCTGCGAAGGCCCAAAACAAATATTCACTTTAAAGCGCCATTTTGAAAACAAGAGGGTGAAATACTACCATGAGGCAAATTCCGTCATGCATGCTTGGCCAAGTGGCACGGTTTGTCTAAACAGTTCTACACTCTGCAGAGGTTGCACGCTTTACCCACGAGAGGTAATTTACTTAGTAAACCACCACAAGGTCTTTAACCAACTCATTCCTAGCTTAGGCATCTCCGCTAAGGATTCCACCTCTGGGCTGGTACTCAGTTGCCAGCGGCCCCCTCTTGCGCCAATAGGTTCATAGTCTGCGTGACACCGTGTGTGTGTGTGCTACTGATTCTACGCTCCTATTCCACCAAGTGAGATGCCCAAACTAAGAACTTGAAGGGTACTCAACCGGGGCTGCCCATACCAAAGACTCGTGGTCGCCTGTTGAACTTAGTTTGTCTACCTCAAGGACTCGGTCCTAAGTGATCAGGTGGTTCCCACACTGGCCCGACTCTCGTGCATCTTGCACCAATCCATACAACCATCCACCCAAATCGGGGTTTTAGAAAATAATTTCCCATTATAACAATAACTATTGTACCCCAATAGTCCCATTTTATCAAACATGACAGCATCAACTGTCTTTAAATCACGCATTTCAAACATTGCATTTCACATGAAATAACAGTGACGCATAAAGCAACACATAGCAGGGCTAAGCATTTAACGATGAACTAATCAATGAAATGGCAATAAACAAGTTATATATTCCTAGGGTTGACAAGGATCAGGTTTATACGATAATGATAAATTTAATGGGCATTCAACTAATCAGCCTAAGTAATTAG
This sequence comes from Raddia guianensis, assembly GCA_036346415.1. Classification (NCBI taxonomy): domain Eukaryota; kingdom Viridiplantae; phylum Streptophyta; class Magnoliopsida; order Poales; family Poaceae; genus Raddia; species Raddia guianensis. The sequence goes on from CM070539.1 coordinate 35,244,096, forward strand.
CATTTTTAAATTTCAACTATCATGCATATTCACAATTCTAGAAAAAGCATTTATAAATCTAGGTGGCAATATGATCAACAATCATTGTAGGAAATAAGTCAACAATGACTTGCCGTGAATCCAGTGTTCCGGGTGTATGGGTAGGTCCTCGGTTCCAACGACACCAGAATCCGGATCTAGCGCAAACAAATAATCACATAATAAATGCACATACAAAAATATGAATGCAATGGTGAAAATGATATTTTAAATTAAAGTTTACATTTTTATGAATCTGTAGAAGTTTATTTTACTAAATTTGAAGCTATATTGCAAAAGATATGAAATAAATTAATTTTCTGCATTACAAAATAAAGAAACAGTAAATGGGCCGGCGGCTACCTTGACCCGAAGCGGCCTTCATGAGGAGGCTGACTGGCTCATCTTTGGGCGGCTCGGTCTGGCTGTGCCCACGGCTGGCAGCTTCTGGTTTGGCGGTGGCGTGTGGCGTAGCCAGCCTCGGCTTCGGCTGGGCAGCTCAGTATGCCAGTAGGAGGGAGGTCGACAGTGAGGCCCGCTCGACAGAAGAGAGAGAGAAGTGAGGCGGTACGACGGATGGGGCCCGCTGTCGAAGAGACAGAACAGGGAGCTCGGCGGGAGGCTCGGCGGGCGATTCGGCGGGCGGCGGGCGGCCCCATGAGTGGGTTGAAAGGAAATGGAGAGGTGGCTCGGGGAGCTAAGGAGGGTCGGCGGCACCGGAGATCACCGTGGCGAGCTCATGACGGCTCGGCGGCGGAGTCGGCGCGACGAGGAGGAGTGGCCGGCGAGGAGAAGAGGCTCAGAGGTGCTGTGAGGGTTTTGGGAGGTGAGTGGAGCTCCGGAGGCACGGATTGAGGCCGAGGCGACTCAGATGGTCTTGGCGTCGTGGAGATGGATCGGTGGGGAGGGAGACACCTGGCGTCGAGCTCGGGCAACTCCGAGAGAGGCGGCTTACCGTGGCGGTGTCTTACCAACGTCAGTCACGCAACGCGATGGCGGCAATGACGGCGGCCAAGGCGAGACAGAGAGAGGAAGTCGCAGGAGGACAAGCGAATGGCGGTGCGGCTTTATAGGCCAGCGGCGGACGCGCTAACGGCGGCGGGGTCCACGGCAGCAAGTGGGGGTGGCGTCGCCGGACTCCACGTCGGCGTCTTGTGGAGGTCCCACGGCGAGGCAATGAGTGGAGGAGGAGGCTCCGGGGAAGACGACGGAGACGACAAGGAAACGGGGAAAAAGGAAAGAGAAAAAGAAAAGAAAGAGATGGGGCCCACTGCCAGAAAAAAAAATTTTAAAAATTAATTTCTAAATTTCTGAGATCAGATTTCAAATTCAAATGGATTAAATCAAATTTTTAACAAAAGAAGAATAGCATTTTCAAAATTAAATTTAATTCATTTATATTTTAATTAAACCCAATTTAGAATATCAAATATGAAATTTTTATAAATAATTATTCTGAAATCCAAAATATTATTTTCATTCTTAATATCAAGAATTCTTTTATATTTAACTTCCAAAATTAAAGTATAGATTACAACAATATCATTTTAGATTTCGCAAGCAATTAACTTAAAAGTCCAAAATCAAAATATTATTTTTACCGACCAATGTTTTTGACTTGCGCAAGAATAAATTTTTGAAATCCAATATATTTGACTATGGTTTTTAGAAATTAGCATGCACATGAACTATAGATGCCCTGAATTAGTGTTTTTGAAAATTGGGCTGTTACAGAAGACGACCATTTTAGGGCTTTGGGCATTTTAGGGCATTGGGCTTCTGGTTGGTTCTTGAAACTTGGCCTAATATGATAATCTTGTTTTATTCCCGTCCCTGTTATATTGATTATATGTTATAACTTCAATGTTTTGGTATCGGTGCTTTAACAACACGTGAATGCTACCCAAGCATCAATTCTCATCACAGCACCAATACCCAATTTCATATGATGTATTTGTTTCAAAAACTTGCGCTTTTTAAGGAATATCTTAAGTTCTCTGTTTGCATGAGTACATTGTGGACGTTAACCAATTCACATTTTACGTTGTTCAAGCAACTACTTACAGTAAGCTCCATTTTTTTTGTTTGCATGGGAAAATATTTGTTAATAACGTCCAGCGTGAGTTTATGCTGTTCAAGCACTTGATGCTGTTCAAGAAACTTTTTCAGTACCTCCTTAAAGCCTAGACTATATTTTTAAAAAATAATCTTCTTTGTACCTCCTTAAAGCACTAGACGTGTGTAGAGCCTCCCATTTATGGATGCATACCACCTGGCTATTAATGCACACTCCTAGAATGATCTGCTCACCCATCCTCTCTTAAATGACTTGCATCTCTTTTTTCTCTTGCCTCTGTTTTTTCCCTTCTAGCTTTTCACAAGTGTGCTACGCAGAGTTCCGGCAGGGGATCTGCATCCCCCATCAATGGGTGATAACCAGTCTGCTGTGGTCACTGTTGGGGAAACCTTGATGAGCAGACAAATGGTTACTTGTGTTGAATTTGCTAGGGATTACTCTTGTTTTGAGTTGAACCTACTTACCTTAATCATTTTTGCAGGCGTGACCGTGTGAAACGCAGGAGAGCTGAAGCGAAAAAGGAGTCAAAAAAAGGATCTACTTCTCTACCAGTTAGTGCTACTGAGCAGCATAAAGGGCAGCCTGATCTTGCAGTGCTCTCCAAGGGTCTTCCCTCCGGGTGGCAGGTTAATATTTTTACCTTGACCATGTGTATGCTAAATAATCAATATACCTTCGTTTGCAAGAAATGAATTCTTGCTGATCAATCCAAACACATCAATAATCAAGCCGTAATTTTTGGATCACCGCTTGTATCATTTGCTCCCACTGTACTGTATTAACCTTGTTTTGGTACGATTTGTGTTGACACGAAGGTCCTGAGTTACTTTGCTCTGCGCTTGCAGGCATACTTAGATGAGTCTACGAAGCAGGTGTACTACGGGAACAGCCTAACTTCCGAGACGTCTTGGGATCGGCCTACCAAATGAGTTAGGCTAGAATCACATGTCGATTACTCTTTGATCAAAGGTTATCCAGTTTTGTTTGTATATATACCTATCACATCTTCATAACTCCACGCTCAACGCGATGTTGAACCTTCTTCAAGGCGAATGAAGTGCCTGCCATGTTTTTGTATCTTCTTTTTTAAATCATTAGTGGATCGTATTATGAATTATTTGTTCACTAAGGGATCGTACCGAGTGCTTGAGAGTTCGGAATTTGGAAGCCTTGTACTAGCAAAATGACGGACCCTGTCCGAGTTGCTAAACTAAGGTCGAACGGTAAGACATTCGTAGTTGCTGAGTATGGCATGATTTTACTAAGGCCTAGTTCTTTTCAGCTTAATAGCTTAAAGGCTTAACAGCTTAACGACTTATCTACGTTTTGAAAACACATGTGCTTTGAGTTTTTTTAGTCTTTTTTTGCTGTTTCGAAGATGGGTTCTAACGCTTTAAAAAAGCAAGTCAAACGAAATGTAACCGAATCTCGAGACTACCTCAAGAAGCTCTTGAAGTTTAGTCATTTCAGCCGTCCAGCCGTTCAGATCAGCTTAAAAGAACAGGGCCTAAGTGTGTGAAGGGAAAGGCTGAACGGTACGGTACGGAAAGTTCAACGTCTTGTGAAAAATAACTTAGGGCCTTCGTGTCACAACTGTGGCTTGTCATTTTTTTAGCTACATGCTCCACTTGTCAGTCATAGATTCAGTTTTTTGATTGACTAGGCAAATTATGAAAGGGTGTTTACTGAAAAGGTGCCTCTTTGTGGCATCCATTTGTATTCTATATAAAGGAGCTTTGCCCATTGTAATTACATCCAATAATGAATAAAGCATTCACTCTCTCAATTCTCTCGTCTCTCTCACTGCGCTAATAGACTACAACAGCCACAAGTGTGGCGGTGAATTTTGGACACACATTGTGTGGCTTGCCACACTTGTCCAATGTTAGGTTTGATAATGTTAGGGAGTAACCAAACAGGTCGCAGCTCGGTTTTGCCACACTCGTGACATATCAGCTAAGTCTGACATGGTGGATAGTGGCGTACATGGACTTAGTTCACGATTCCTACCCATTGTCTCAGAGGCCTTCACTCGCAACCCAAGCCCCCTTCATCTCTTCCCGCTCTCTCACCATTGTTGTTGTCATCGTTGTTGCCAAAGGTGGGGATGATCGGGCCATCATCCGTCTAATTGTAGTTGACGTCCATCCAGGTTAGTAACCCCAACAACTTCAAACGGTTTTTCATCGATTTTGGTTGGATGTGCGTTGATACGGTTGAGTTCAAGAGTGGGTGATGATTTGGGTTTGCATTTTTGGAGATAATACCTCGTTTCGGTTCACAGTAGATGTCACACAAATTCTTTGCAAGTATTCTTTCTAGATTGTGTCTCTGTTGCAACGAAGACGAGATAATTTAACATGGAAGATGTAGGGGATCATGAATACAGTGCTTCAAAACTTCTTTGCAGATGTCTCTCTGTCCAAGTGCAAAAGAGCAAAGAGTATAGTGGAGGGGATCATGAATACAGTGCTTCAGAACTTCTTTGCAGATGTCTCTATGTCGTAGTGCAAAAGAGCAAAGAGTATAGTGATGGGGAAGATGTTAGATGCTACAAATGGAGAGTACTCTAGAATCTTTGCCTACCACCTAGAGTTACTAAGGAGAAATTCAGGGAGCCGGTTTTTGAGACTCGTGTACTTTGAAGCTGATAAAAAAGGTTTCTTGCCAGGATGCAGGAAGGCGATAGGGATAGATGAATGTTTCTTCAAAGGCCTTACAATAGGAGAACTTCTCTGTGCCATAGGGAAATATACAAATAATCAAATGTATCCTATAACTTGGGCAACTATTGAGAAGGAAACATATGACTCATGGTACTGGTTTATAAGTGTTCTCCAAAAGGATTTGAAGATAAGTGAAGAAGGTGATGGATGGGTGTTCATATCAGACCAACAAAAGATATTGACACCTAGATTAGTTCCAATGCATTATCATGTCTTAGTGCAATCATATGTTGATCTTTTTATAATCATGCATTGATCTGTTCATAATGTCTTAATGTCCAGCAAAAGCATGGTTTGTTTGTAATCATGCAGGAATTTATAAGTGTTTTACGTGACCTTATCCCTAAGGCAGAGCATAGGATGTGTGCATGGCACATATAGGCTAATTGGAAGAAGCAACATCCTAATCATAGTATGCAAAAAGAAGTTCTGGTCAAAGGCTCAATGCAAATTAATGTTCAACTAGTATAAAGCAAAGCTTGCCCAAGTGTCTTCTCAAAGTGCAAAGGACATGATAAACACATCACCGGAGCATTGGATTAGAAAACATTTGAAGTTAGATCTTACCGTGGCTCCGTAGACAAACCCTTCAACAATAGTATCATGAGCTATAAGTTTCATCCAATTATCTCAATGTTGGGAGTGTATAAAGACTAAGGTCATGGTTAGGATACAACATAATAGGAGTACGGCATATAATTGGCAAAACAAAATCTATCCTAACATCTTTAAGAAACTCAAACAAAACATTGAAATGTCTAGTCAATGTCATGTACTCTAGAAAGACAAAGATGGGTTTTGAGGTTGAGGGATAGAAGATGAGGCACACAGTCAATTTAAAGGACAAAACTTGTTTGTAGATATTGGTAGCTATCAGGCTTACCTTGCTGCCATGCTATCAGTGCTATGTATAAGGCATAAAAAAAATTAGAAGATTTCATTGCTGGTTGCTATAGCATTGATGAGTATAGAAAAACCTATGAGCATTGCTTTCTACTGGTTGAGGGAAAGGAGATATGGCTTTTGTCTGATCAACCAAAGCTATATCCACTTGTTTATGTGAACATACCTAGGAGGCCTAAGAAAGAAAGAAGGGAATCTACAGAACCACCGAAAAGAGCCAAGTTGTCCTGGGTTGTGACCATAGTGAAGTGCTCTTATGCAAAGGTGGTGGACATAGAAGATGCCTCTCGAACCCAGGAGGTGGGAAAAAGCAGAATGCACACATCAACAGAGCCACCGCAAAATAAGGAAGCAATCTAAGGCATCAACCACCAGACTACGGTAAGCTTCTACCTTACACATATATGTACATGCGTATGCTGTTATGCTAATGTGTTCCTATTATTAACAACAGGAGTAGGATCACAGGAGAGCTCTTCCCGCCAACAACAAACTAGGAGGAATACTACTCCTAGGAGGTCTTCTAGACTTAGCTTCCTTGATTTTAGAATAAGTGATGTTATTTTAGTGTCGCGGTGGTAGTGTTTTATTAATAAAACCTCACTCTAGAATGTAATATACGTGGTTAATCAATATTTTGTCTTGAAACCTTCATGTTAGCAATGTGAGCTTGCATGTAAGCTATGTGGTTCAACTGTATTTTGTGCTAAAAACTTAATGTCAGCTATCTTCTTGTTTCATATAAGGGTTAATGACCTATCATTACAACAACATGATATGATAAACATGTTATTTTGATATGTCAGAGTGCCTTCTTGACGTAGGTTGTATTTCATTTTCCCTAGTGGTGGTTGTCATAATTTTTTTGGATGATGCGGAGGCAATTTAAATCTGGTTGAGTCCACGTAACAATAGAGAGATCTGTTATTTTAATTTCAACCGAAGCTAGAAGATTATTTGCCTATAAACTTCACAACTATTCCACGATGACAGACCTAGTTGGCGTGGCATGGCAAAACCAGGGTTGCGAAACCACTGCGGGCTGTTAAGTGCGTCGTGCAAGTTTAGTGGGCTAAAATACCTCTTTTTAGAAGGGCCATAGTTGAATATGTAATAGATTTTTCCAAAAGAATATTAAGCTTGTTCTTTTGAGCTAATTTAAACGACTGAACAACTGAACGATCGAAATGACTAAACTTTAAAAACTTCTCGAGATAGACTCGAGGTCCGAATCAATCTCGTTTGACTTGCTTTTTAAAGTGTTAGTACAAACCTTCGAACAGTAAAAAAACAAATCCAAAAAACTAAAGCATAAGCTCTTTTTGCAATAAGATAAGTCATTAAGTTGTTAAGCCTTGGAAAAGTGGCCCGTTCCCGTTGACTAATGTAAAAATTGCATGTAGGACGCTTACATCATTTTTTTTAAAAAAAAAGCCACTCTTCTGTAATTTAGAGCTCACTTATGTTACTTTCACAAGTTTCCTAGCCAGATTTGTGACGAGATGATGTGAATTGCCGTCACTAAAAAAGGCTTGCTGCTCAAGTTGAGAACTGCGGCACACTGCTCTTGATCATACCAAATTAAAATACGGCCTCCACAGCATGCCCATCAGGACAGGCAAGCATAACAAAATCATGGGTTATCGCCTGAAGAAGCTCCGCAACACCTTCAACAGCAAAACGAAAATGCCACAACGACATTAGACATGGTAGCTTGTAGTATTGCAGCAAAAGTCTGAAAACACACACAAAATATAATAGGTGGGCATGGGTGATCATTACGACTTATGTACTTATATATCTTAAAGGTACGTCTTAAGGCTCTAATAAACAGGTCAATAGCTAGACCCGACTTTCGATGTCATCTCACGAAGCTTTCGAAATTCAAAGCACAAGTAAAATAGATAAGAATAAGGAAATGATAAGCTGGAAAGAACAGGGTAGCTACAAAGGGGGCAAAAATTCTAATCTAGAAAGTGACAGTACACTCATACATAACAAGAAGAACTAGCATATCATATTAAATGTTCCAATCCACCATGGTTTGTCGAGTTATAACAGATTCAGCTACCAGCATCTTCATTTTTCACTAGTAAAGCATCCAATAGATCCTTGTACAGTTGCGCTACAAAATTACCAAATGGTCATTGTTTGCTTGGTCCACAATTTGTATATATTGCAAAGCCTATATCCACCTATCACTCAGGTGTAATATGCATACTAATTTTCTAAAACTACACTTACTCCAGGTTAAAGCATCTACAAACTTGCACTTAAAAGATAGGATCACACATAAAAAACATAGCTGTAAGGTCTTTTCTTTTTTCCCAAAACGAAAGTAAGCACAACAACATTCAATAGATCAACAACAGAATCCGGGCTGGAAGCATCAAACCTTTTGTATCGTTTCTTAGAACCACATGGGCAGAGAGCATTCCTACTTATCTGTCCACTCTTTGCCAGATTTGATCTTCCAACATCCAGTGGTGTAGAACCCATTAGATTTTGCACCTACAAACACAATTCAGCATGACAGCATGAAGCTCTGGATGGAACATTTATCTCATGCAAAACAAAATGACAGACACATCGTTTTGTAAAGCTTAAAGTTTACCATTCTTAGAACAAACAAATCTTACAAAAATGAAATCGTACATTTAACAAGTAATATTGACATTAACCTCACCATGCCCTTAAGACTTAGGATAAGTCCAATGGTACCCAAACATAGGGTGAATTTAGCACTGCAGCAATAAAATAGAAGAGAAGAAAAGATAATGAATAGTGCTAAGTTCACCCTACGTTAGGGTACCATTGAACATGCTCTTACATTACATGGAGAACCTTAATGTTTCATAACAAGTCATTTACGGGACAAAACCATAATGGTGCTTCATCAAGAACAGATAAAGAGATATTGAACATCAATACATATAAAATAATAGAAAAGAGAAACATAACCAAAAGCATGTCCTACAGGCTGCATCGACATAATTTTGGCATATTAAGTTTCCTATTGAAAATAATGCTTAGTAATTAATCTTTTCACATGGTAACATTGGGCTATAACTTCCCTTACGTTGATATTCTGTGCTTACTGCTTAGCATTTTCATCTCTAATATTTCTGTCACCACTCGCCTCTTATATTTCCTTCTTTTTCTACCTTTAAGATACAAATTCTTCCCTTCTGAATTAATACCCACCCCTTCAAGCACTTTCTGCCATTTATCTTTCTTGCGACAGGAGTTACCTCATTAAACGTCTTTGGTAATGGCTTTCCTTCTTCTTTCAGCTGCCCGATCTTCTTCTGGGCCTCCTTAGCCCATGTATACTTGGCCAGTATGTGCTCCACTTCTGCAATTGTGCAATTACATTTCTTGGTGGCATTAATTTTATCGCTGTTTTTGAGTTTCTGCAGAAACAAGGCTCCAGTACACACAATCAACAAATCTACACGTCCCAATGCCTAGCATTCAGTACACCAAGAAAATGAAGGGAGCCACCCTGTTCATTGTATACCTCGCCGGTGGGGTCGATGGCGCCGAGGTAGTGGAGGACGGCGGAGTGCTTCTCAAAGGCGTTGACGACGGTGGCCTCGCTGCACCTCCCATCCACGAAGTTCCTAAAAGTCCCCATCTTTCTCGCCATCTCCATCGTTTTCGCGAACTCTGCAATTAAACCCCAAAACCCAAATCAGATCACCACTCTATACCAAGAGACGATGCAGACTGCTCGGACACCTAGAGGACTCACGAATTAGGGTGAAGGAGTCGGAATCGCCGGCAGCGGGAGAGGACGGCTTGTCAGGCTTAGTGCCGGTGAAGGTGCTCTTGATCTTGTCGAACCACCCGAGGGAGGAGAGGCGTGGGGTTGAAGAGATGCCTCGAGAAGCCGTCAGAAGGTGGAGCGAACGGCGGGATGCCATGGGTAAGCGCAGCAGCAGGCCCCGGCGTCTCCGGTGAGCCGCCGTCGGCGAGGCGAAGGTTGGTGGTGTATACGGCGGCAACGCGGAGAAGGGTGGGAAAATGGGAATGTATGGTGCATTGAAATGGGCTTTGTAGTGGACCTTCTAGCACCAGAAGCTGGGGAATGGAGGGTGCGTGAAATGGGCTTTGTAGTGGACCTTTTAGCAGCCCATGAGATTAGTAGTACACCACTGATTTTTTATTGGAAGAAATCCACATTGCCTCCCTCAACTATTAAAAAAGTTCACTTTTCCTCCCTCTTAGTTAAATGGGTGAGATCTGGCCGTCCAATCTTGTATCGAATGGCCACAAATGAGTTGAGGGAGAAAAAATAAACTTTTGTAATAGTTAAGGGAGGTAAATTGGACTTTTTCCTTTTCATTTAATATTATTTGATTTTTTAAAAAAAATATATGCCGCGCCGGATTTTTTTTAAAAAAATACCTGCTCGTCACCCACAGGGGGTTCCCTAGGCCCCGAGGCCTGATAGAAAGGCCCCCCATCGTTAGTTTCGTCGCATACTGTTGCTAGCTGTTGCCGACGAGGAGTAGAAACGAGACAAAAACCCGATAAGTTATTGATCCCAGTTGCATTTGCCAAAAAATAAATTTCCACACAAACTCTTTGTAGCCTTCATTGTGCGAGTTCATCTCGCGGTGGTGTTTGATCGACGAGGAAGAGAAAAACAAACCTTGACGAGGCGTTAGCTTCATAGAAGAAGGTTGACCAGCAGTGGCAGGCCTCCGAGCGTGAGGCAGATCGTCAAAGAAAACACGAAAGGGTTGCTAGAGTTAAAACAACAGGACCCGAAGCAATGAGGAAAGGGAAATACCCCCGGTGCACTGAGTAGATTGATTGTAGTAGAGTACCACTACGTTTATAATTTCCCTAAGGCATGATAGGTTTAGATCCCGCGCATTAGTAGGATATATGTGTGTTACATGCACCGTAGATGCCACCGTAATTCGTGTGTTCGTTTGATGTAATGAGCAGCTGTGAACTATGACCATTTACCTGTTTTGCAATATTTTGTTGGGTGATAGGGGCCGAATCACGTAATGCAATATACCAATAGTAATAACTTAAGGAGAACTCGGTGTGGCACACATTGCTGATTTCTCCATGATTTTTTAGGCAAGCTAGGTGATTTTGACACATACGCTAAACATGATATCTGGCCATAATAGTGCTGTAGACGTTCATAAATATAGTAGAGCATGAAACTAACTCGAATGATAAAATTATGATACAAGTTTGACTATAGTAATGCATGAAACTAACTCGTAAGAATAAATTATGATACACCTTGCCGAAATGTGGTTCGCCGATGATGCTTTTGTAGGTGGTCCGTGGAGTACGTCAGTGCATCCAGAGGGTGGATATCCCTCCTACATCTACCCAGGTTGTAGGGTGTGGATGGGTCATTATTTTAAGGCGGATGAGTCGATACCAAGGTGTGGCGACCTGCATATTTATCACAAGCTAATAGTCCATTAAGACCATTAATTCATGATAACTATGCTGATCTGTACGTATTACTCGAACAATCAACCAAGGAGGATGACATTTCGGAGTATACATCAAAACAGAGTGTTACAGCAGAACAACTATTAGAGGCTGACATATATTTTATTGCATTCGGCAACCACGCAGGGCTGTCAACGATTATTACAACCAACAGTCAACATTAAAGTACAACTCAGAGTTTCAAAGTAAGCCCAATACCATAGCTGTACAACAGGAGTAAACAAGCTAGCAGATAACTAAAATACACGTTATTATGACGTTGCCTATATGAACGTCGTCTACTCGCTATTCTCGTATACGTAGTAACCCTCGGGGTCCTCCTCCCCTCTGGGTAACCCTCAGCCCCCGCAGCTGCGACGTAGTAACCAAATTCCTCTCCATAGCTAGGATCTATCAAGGGTATAAATACAAGAGTGAATACACAGTATTCAGCAAGTATAGGTAGCAAAAATGCAAGATGAATCATTCTGTGGCCTTCCCAAGATTTCAATGTCAACCGAGACACCTAGGAAAAAATAATTTATTTGGAAGAATTGATTCCTTTCAAATTTAAAATTCTACTATCACTCGAGTATGAGAATGGATATAAATCCCATAGTCCCCACTCCCAGAGACTGGCATGATATCATGATTTAACCCTGCGAAGGTGTATACCACTTACCCATAGCTGCTTCAAATACATTGAAACTAGAGTGTTTACATCTAATTCGTATGTACATCTCCTAATTGGTATGTACATCTCCAACCCAGTAGGTTAAAAGCCATGACGGTTCCCAACCATCCATCCAACTTTTGAACTCACTGTTGATGCCCCTGCCCTTGGCAGCAAACATCGCTGACGTAATATATTGTCCTAGGTTGGTCATCAATCGATGCCTTCCAGATGGGTGGGAACATGTGCAAACTTGCCACACTTTCCCTCTTAGTTATCTAAAATATGCAATGTGGAGAATGTACACCCTTTTAGATTAACCTCCTCTGATTATCTCGTAAAACCATGGTCGATATGTTTGATACGGCTCAAGACTCAAATGGTAGACTAATTACCTTATATAATATTACCAGTGCATGGCATCACCATCACACCTCTAGCTTTAAGTGATCCCATCACCCTAGATGGAACTCACTACTTGCATCTCAACAATCCACACTTATTTATAAAAAACGATATTTGAATGCAGCTACTAGAGGTGACAATATTTCCAAAATAATTGTATAATTAAAATATTCCAATCGACATGATCAAAAGATAGCTTGCCTTGATATGGGTAATAAATCTCAGCTGCCTCTCCACTCTCTCGAGGATAAACCTCCGTTTGATTTAACACGTTTCCTGAACCACGATGATACTAATATTTAGCTACTACATGTTATAACTGTATTGGAAAAATGATGGTAACACTACCCTTGTTCACCTTAATGTTGTGGAGAATTTTATAAATAAAATTGCTTGTCCAGTGGGATTAACCAATGTATTTTAGTGCTTATTTGTTACATAAAATGCTCATGTGCAGGTGTTTACATATAGATTAATCTATTAACAGTGCTTTCAACCTGAGACGCTTCTCTTCAATATTAATCTCCTACTAAATAGCTTTTATATCTGACTCTACCCATTTTTCTCTACTTCCTTTGCTCTGCTCCATACCCATACCAATACACAGCAGCAAATGCATCAATTAACCTCATAAGCAGCAGTTAGCACCATTGCAGTAGGTAGCCAGCAGCAATTAGCACCCAGCAGCAACAACAAGCAGCAGCGAGCTACAGCAGTAGCAGCGGCAAGCAGCAGCTACAGGCGGCCAGCAGCAGCACCGGCGAGCGGCGAGCGGCATGCAGCGGCCTGCGGCGGCGGCTCTCCACCACGGCTACAGATCTTTTTGTTACACTCCTACATAATACTAATTTAACCATGGATTGCTCCATCTATTTGGTTCAGTTCCTATGAATCTTGGCAACTAAATTTTAGAGAAAAATTGTGTATGCCCAGATCTGAGAAGGGTTTCAAGGATGCAGGGGTTTCTAAGCAACTACTGCAGGATTTGGTCTAGAAATTAATGGATGCAAACCTAATATGCTTGATTCGAGAAGAGAAATCCCTGTTAGTACCAGGGTTTGGGGTTGGCTACGGGGAATGCAGATCGAAGCTTGGCAAGAAATTCTTTGATGCTTTTGCTTGCACTTTCCTTGACTCAACGAGGGAACCGACCAGCCTCCTCCTCGCGTGTGCGCCCGGGCTCCCAGTGGTGGCCTTCCACTCCTAGCCCTGATGGCCTCCTGCTCCCTCAATCACCGGTGAATGTAAGTTGTGTGGAGGTGAATGTGTTGTGAGAAGAAAATGAGATGTGTGCGAGCTACAAAAAGAAAAAATGGGATGTAACCACTCTGGAATGGGGGATTTTTCCCATGGACACTACGTGTCCAACTAACTACAGTGCTAGGTGATGAGCTGGGTGAGAGTATGGTTACAGATGTCTAGGGTTTTCTGCACTCTGCAACTATACTGGTATATGAGCTGAGTACAAAGATAAAATGGATACAAATGATAAAAACGGGTAGTATCTGGGTAAGACATTGGACAAAGTGCCAAATTAAAGAATTTGGCTGTGTCCTCGAATCAGGCTTATATAGATAGATCATTTTAAAAGATTGATTAAGTTGTAACTTATTTCTATGCCTGTATGTTCCTATAGTTGAACCTCATGTATATGAGATGATGATTTATGAGATATGGATGAATACTAAAATAATGTAATCATACAGATGGGTTTAAAAGCAAAAATTCGTTTTTCAAGCTTAATGACCGAGTTATGAAAGCTACGCCTAGTAGATGCATATAAATCGGTGTGCCTCTAGTTTTTAGAATTTACCTTTGATTAGCTTTAGTTTTCTAATAAAAATCTCTTTTCTAATTAAGCAACTTTAGATTATCACCAAGATAAAGGTTATGACAACCGGGCTGTTTCACAAGGAAGCCTGTGACATACCCAAAATCCATCCATTTTTAGTATGAATTTTTTTTGCAAAAATCATTTGAAAATCTCCAAGCCATTCCATATCTTTCCAAGCGTTTTAAAATGAAACTCCTATTTTATACCATAAAAGGAAACCTTTCTTCTAATTTTCTGAGAATTTCCTCCTGTAAAATATCCACTTTTATTACATCATTGGGTTATCCTCTTTTCCTTGAATTTTTAGAGTACTATCTCATTTTTTTGGAGACTCCTACTAATTTCTTGAATTCTTTCTATAGGAAAATTCTTTTATTTTAATTCCTTATTTTCCATTATCCATTAGGCTACAAACCTCTTTCTGCTAAGGCTCGGCCGGCCACTTCCCCCCAGGCCCATGCGCCACCCTCCTTCTCCTCCTCCTGGGCTGTCACCCCTCCCTTAAAGCCCAGTTGGCCACCTGCTTCCAGCCCATGTGCCTTTTCCCCTCGTTCCATTTGGGTCGCCCTTCTTCTCTCCTCCCTGGCCTAGCCGTCATCCCACCTATGGGGCATTGGGATTCTCTGCCGTCGCCCGTGAGAGTGGAGAGGAGAGAGAAAAACGATTTGATTTTCGTGTAAGTGGTAAATACAAGCCAATGGATTGGGATCCGACGGCCACGAGTGACCCCGACAGACCCTCTGCCGTTAAAATCACGACGGCAGAGGATCCGCGTCCACCTATGGGATACGCCACAGCCCAGCTGCCACTAGTCTTCTTCCTCCTACAGCCACGGATACAGAGAGCGCCGCCATTATTTCCTGTAGCGCCGCCGCCCCTATTTCTCACCACCACCATCTCTCTAGTACTTATCTCCCCAATGTATCTACATTGAAGTTGTAGATTATCTTCCCACGAACCCATTCAGTCCTATGATTGAACCAAAACCCGACAGCGCCGCCATGGCCAAATCTAAGGTTGTCGCTAGAAAATTCCATCGGATTTCTTCACCCTCAGCCTATAAATACAAGCCCACCACTCCTGGCCACTCCCAAACCACAGGATCCCCTCCCTTCCCTCGCCCATAGCTCCTACCTTACACCATTTCCATCATCATTTTGCAAGAGCCTGCTTTTGTTCTCAAACTCCGGCGTGTAATTGCCATCAACTCCGACGTGCTCCGGCCAAATTGAGTACTCTAGAAGCTTCACAACTTTACTGGCTACACCTAGGTACCTTCCGTTCTCGTGTCATCCAACTCCGATCATCTAATCCCTAATTTACATCCTTTCTAAACCCTAAAAAACCCATTATCGGCCACCATGTCCACCTTCCACTCTTTGCTCTTCAGCAATTTCCATCTCGGAACTCCAACAATGTTGTTGTCATCGACCCCGATCTCTAGAAATTTGTTGATCCACACATAAAATATCAGGTACACTCTCCATCCTTCCCATCCCGAGATCTACCAAAATAATGCCAAAATTACTCTTCCATTCTTCCTTTTCTTTCTATCCGGAGTAATGCCAAAATCCCCCTTCCACCCTTTCCATTTGTAAGAAACTTTCGGGAGATATTCCAAATCATACAGTCCATTACCCTCCCAGTCAACCCTAACCCTTTTCCTAAAATATCTTCAAAAAGATTATCATGCATTCAAACTTCTTCTTTATCCTTTTTGCATTTTTATTAAATCCTCTCCCTATTTTTCCTCTTTTTACAACGTGTAGAAAACGAATTAGTCACCCTCGGATCAGCCGAGCAGGAGTACTTGGATGTCAGTCCAAGACCCGAAAATATAGCCAAAGCAGGTAGGTTTCCTGTTCCCTAATATTATATTATGCATTTATTTTCTAGTTAATTATTTTTGTCCAAAGTAATTTAAAGTAATTATGATTGCATGTAAAAATAATTCCATTTAGATGATGGCTTCACCTGCTAGGTCAAAGCAAAACCTAGGAAATATAATCTAGCCATAATAATGGCGAAGTTTCATATAGCATGTAGAATCATGTTTGTTGCATAATAACTTAACTTTGGGTTAAGTAAGAGAAAGTGGTTGAGTTGTTAGGTATTGATCGTAGTAAAGTTGGCGAATAATGATGTTGTTGGTGTTGTTGGAAGTTTAGCGTGAACAAACAATGGGATATGAGACGCATGGTGGGTCGCTCTAATCGCAGACTAGGGGACACTTGTTTGGGGGCCGATGCTTGGTTTGTTCATTGCTCATAACTGAATTATGTCATGATAGAAAAGATACAATTTTTCGCCCAAACCGTATTATTCGCCATTTTACGGGTAAAGCTGGGCAGGTTCTACAGAGTCATTAAAAACAAATCATCGATGGACCATACTTCTGAGATATGAAGTTGTATCGCAGGGGTGATGCCTATTCTAAATATTGACATAAATCAGGTTAGAGGTGTAGTCGTAAGGTTGATATTGGTCTGGTCTAAAGGAAATGCTGAAAGTCTTGTAATTATCAAAAATTCTTTTAAAAATGTTTGGGAAAAGAATTAATAAAATATAGGATTTTCCAAAAATCTAATTTAAAAATATGCATTAAGTCTATTATTAAATCCCCTTGTTACTTTTTGTTAAAACCTTGCATGTAGTTAATAGGCTTGCATATGGAAACCTGCAAGGACGTAAGTGCTTACCCGTTGTTATGCGGGCTACCCTTCTTTTCAGTAGACCTTGTCTTTTCTGCAGATATCTTTTCATTTGAAGACATGGAAGAATTTGGCTTGGATTTTAGGATTATCCTTACACTCAAGCCATGCCTGTAGTTATGAAGTGTATTTTGGAGGTGTATTTAAAAATTGTAGGCCATTTTGTAAAATAATTCTAGTTATGTAATAAAGTATGACAATTTGTACTATTTTAAAATGCAACTGAAATCCTGGACAGTTGTATTTTTGGGAATCCCCCGGGGTCCCGACAGAGCCCCAGGCAATTGAGATGGCCCAGATATTGCTAGCGAGAGCCACTCGTCCAGGTCTGCGTGACCACCACCGTCGTTATCGTAGCCACTGCATGCATAGTCAACACATATGTTGAATAGTAACTCGTTGGAACGCGTGGATTGTAAAACTATATGTTATAGTAAAATTGTTTGCTCACCTCTAGATAGTCCAAAGCTGCTTGACTCGGCCTGGTACTATGGTGCTGCACTCCGTCCCCTTTAGTCTTGTTGTTGTGCTCCTACATCCCAACCTCTTCCCCAGCCTTGCTGTTGTGGTGCTGGATTCCAGGGTTCCCAACACTGCCGCGGCGGTGGTGTAGCATGCGATGAGCTTGCACACTGTGTATCCTAACCTCACCCTAGGCATGTTATTGCGGTGGTGCAGCACGAGAGGAGCTAGGACCCTACGCGGCCAAAGCTCCCAATCCTTGCTAAGGTACTATAGGTTGCGGTGATTGAAATCCTAGAGTGCTCAGTGTAGGTGCGGGCCCACGTGGACTGGGTCTGTTTAGTCCAGGGAAAGCCCACGTGGATCGGGTGCTCTTGGTTAAGGTGCCGCCCCACGTGGGACAGTGCATCTGACCCTTTGGAACAATGTTAGATGACACAATTGAGTTGTCTTGCAGAGAACCCTCGATCAAATGGACTTGTTCTCTGTTGGCGTCACCTCCGCACCCTGTTCCAAACATGACACCATGGTCATTGCATCATCATAAATCCCTTGCAACAAATTGATATGTGCCATTGGAACAAACTTTTAGAGAATGGGAAGTAAATATAGAAAAAAAATTCTATGCAGACACTGATCGCTGCATCCTCCCTTTGCGTCTGATGCTCAGATAAAGCTCGTACACCGATGGCTCATGGGTGATATACTTTGTAGGAGTTTATCACACACGTAGTTGAGTCTGAGGGGTGTACCAGTGCATGTACGCATTGTACGAGTTGGGCTCATATGCGTAGGGACCCGAAAGTGGAGTTAAGTCCCCTCTGTGCTTATCCTGTTCTAGTCTTTGGATCAAGTAGTTAGAACACACAGATATACAACTCTTGGATTATAACCATCAAACGAACAGTTTTGGCTCAACGGCCTTACAACAGCGGAAATTTTTAAATGTAAACAAGTACAACTGAAAAACAATGAAGACCCAAATAAATTCCACAGGCAAAACTGTAGAGGCGCACTCATAGACATCAAAATAGCCTTTGTCTTGAACACAAACGGTGAAACCATCTCCTTGAACTCCTCATCTAGATAAAGGTTCTTCTTGCAGCAACCTACTCATTGGAATGAGCAGCTCACATGAAAGGCGGGATGAGTACACGAATACTTAACAAGCAAGGCTGACTATATGTAACTAAGGCTTACAAAGGAAGGGTAAGGTTCTTTTGCATAAAGCCAGCTTTTGAAGTTCACCTTAAGTTTTTGAAACATGGAAAAAGCATTGAAAAAACAAATATTGGAATAATTTATTTTCAATTTTTCAACAAATGCCGGTTTTGCCCAAAGTGGCTAATCATGGGTCCCCAACATCAACATACAATCCCACACCCACGATACCCCTATGAGGAGAAAGCTAAAGCACACGACCTCTGTTGTAGTTTTCTTTTAAAAATATTTTGAAAACAAAATGTTAAAACTATCATAGAGGCAGCTTCCTGTTGTCCGCCCTTGACCTCGAGCAAGGCTATCTTAATAGTTGTACACTTTGCAGTGGTTGCACACTTTACCTATGCGATATAATACACTCCTATCAGAGAGCATTGTAATGAGACCTTTAACCATCTAGCTCTTGGCTGACATCCCCTCTAAGGTTTCCCCGCAGCGCGGGATGACTTCCCGTTGGCTGTGTTCCCCTCTTGAGCCACGTCGCGGTCTTCTGCACCTTCTCCGCCACATGGGATGACCAAACCAAGAGTTTAAAGGGTACTTAGTCAAGACTGTTCCATTACAGCACACATGGTTGCATGGTATTACATAACTTGACTACCTCGAGGAATTAGTCCTTAGGGAATCAAGGTGGGTCCCGCACTAGGCCCAACTCTCGTGCTTGTTGCACCCCTCTTGCAACCAGCCACCCCAATCAGGTTTTGCAGAACATTTTTATCCCGATAGCACCCATTATTATCTAACCCATTGAAAACATGATGACAACAATCATTCTTCAAAATCACGATCAAAGCAACATATATGTGACAACTCATCACAATTATGATAAAAGGGGTATGAGCATTCTAAGCATCATGCAAACCCTACATTGTGAGTGTGGTAATATAAATAAGTGGTAAACAATGACCTATGACAGTAAGGACAATTTTAATATAATATTGGATGGGTGTAAACTAACTAATTAGCCTTTTAAGTTAATATGCTTTTCAACAAATCTACAAATAAAGTTCATAAACCTAGGTGTCCAGCACTTGCCTTGGTGAGCACAACAGGTTCACTCCTCCAAAGCGTCGATAAACTTCCCTCTAGTGCCCGAATCCATCGTATGTGAAAAATGCAATAATAAACCCACTACAACAATGTGAAAATATGTGTGCAAATGCATATGCAAAAATTACAATAGGTATATTTTAATTTTGGAACATTTAGAAAATGATTTCACAAAGCATAAATGAATTTAACACTATTTTGCTAAACCATTAATTAACAGAAATACAAGACATTTTATAAAATTGTGAAACTACAAAATAAAATAATAACATCTTTATGAACACAACAAAATTCTCTTGTGTCTTATGAAACTAATGCCACGCGCCACGGGCATGTAAATCTCGCTAGTGTGTGTGTGTCTACATAATTATGTACATATATATGTAGAACCGTTGATCTTGCTCGTCTCACCGAAATGTAGCCAGTGACCAAGTTTCGTATTTTTTTGAATTTATTTACTACATATAGCTAGTGTTTGTGATTTTTGAAAATATGAAATAAATAGTAAATAAATTCATACAAATTCGAAACTTGGTCACTAGCTACAGTTCAGTGAGACGAACAAGATCAACAGTTCGGATCAGTTATTAGGCGTCTCAGATTTCGAAAACGCGTTGGTTGTACGGAGAGATCCATGTTGATGATATGCCCTAGAGGCGATCATGTGAGATGATTGTATCATACGTCTATGTTCATGTCCTTATGAGTTCCCTGAATAAATGTCACTGCTTTGTTCATTAAGTACGACTTAATTGTGAAACACATTGTCAATATGACATTATTCTAAATGATCTATGGTCACATATCATTATATGGAACAATAGTGATTTGACCAGCACATGTATTGATTGATGGTAACGTTTCACGTATCATTTATATGGAGATATAAAATCAATAATGTGGGCACATGTTAGAGAACATGGGGTTGGATAGACCATTCAAACACCTTCTTGAGATAGTTATCTTAAAAGTGCCATCGAGGTTAGTCTCGAGTGGTATACCTATACGGTCCTTCGACCTGAGATCCTTATTGATTCTCAGCATGCGTAGTCGTATACTTTGGGGCTATCAAACGCTTCACCGTAATAGGGAAGTTATAAAGGTAGCTTATGGGTATGCCATGAAACATGACGTGAGGTGTAAGAGATCAAGATGGAATTTGCCCCTCCTTGGTAATAGGAGAGATATCTCTGGGCCCCTCGGTGTGGATGGATAAGGAAAGTGCATGGCCATGCCAAAGTGATTAAAGAGTTAATCACAATTATATCCATTACATTGACGAGTGAATGGGTCGAGCTATCACAAGGGTGGCACGCTTCTTGTCTTGAGCTTGACTGATGTCGTGTGGCAAAAGGATCCTATATGAGTGTATAGAGGTTCAGCTGATTCGATTATCGTGTGCATTCGGGGTCACTATGTGTCGCTAGGTACCGCTTATTGACTTGTGGTGCGGAGAAATGTTTCTCCGGATCATGACCGACTTGTACATGAGCCTAATGGGTCACACACTTAACGGGTTGGAACATTACTAATGGATTCGATCCATTGGTGGGTTTGTGCGGATTTAGATCCACTGCGCACTAATGGATTTCTATTGTAGAAGATCCATTAGCGCGAGTCATAATGGGTTTCTCGTAGAAAGTCCGTTAGAGCACTCTATAAATTGGAGAAGTGGGGCGCGGGGTGGGAGAGTTTTTCCCCACCACGAAACCCTAGCCGCCACCACGCACCACTCCTCTAAACCCTAGCCGCCGCGCGCACGGGTGCTAGCACACCAACGCGCAGCGTTCCTTCCCTGGACGTGTGGATACTGTAGAGGCGTCGTCGCTCCTGCGCCGGCACTGATCGAGAGGATCGGCTACATCCGCGACAAGGAGGAATTGTACCACGTCGAGTTCGACTACGTACAGTGCTTTGCAGCACGCGGGGAGGCTTCACCCACTCTTCTTCCGCTGCTAATGTGCTGCAAGGGTAACGATCTGTGATCCCTGACTCGCTTGCTTCCTGGGTGGTCGCGGTAGAAAATTTTGTTTTCCGGCTAGCGTAGCACCGCGTCCTCTTTCAATCCATACACCCCAGAGCACGCTAGCCTTTCTCTCTCTCTTTAGAGAGAGAGAGAGAGATCCTAATCTCCCCCTAGATGTAGAGCTACACCTAGGTCGGTTTGGGGCTAGCTGGTTAGCCCAAACCGGGGTCCCAGCATTTAATTATTTCCAAAAAAATCGTATCGGCAATTTAAAACCCACCTCCCACGTTCTAATTTCAATTCCTCTCTGTTGGCCATACTGCTTGGATGAGGACGGCGTCCGCCATGTGCGCGCCGTCGCCGCCCTGCCTCCGGCCGTGCGCCGCCGTCCTCTCCACCGCCTCCGCGCTGGCGTCGCCTCGCCCTACCGTCTCTCCCGAGGCTCTCTCTCTCCTCTGCCTTGCCGAATAGCGGTGGCGGCCAGCTTTCGTTCAAATCTCACCACTGGCGCCATGGCGTGCTCCTGGCGCCTTTCGTCTCGCGCGCCACGGCCGACGCCGCTTGCCGGCTGCGCCGCCTCCTTCCAGACGGCCTCTCCACGCCACGGCCGGCGGCGGCTCGCCATATCCTCTTCCACACTTCTGGTGGCGCCGAGATCCGCAACCGCGCTTTATGTCTCTCCACCACCTTCACGCGCTTCGCCGCCTTGGCCGCTTCATCGTCCAACGCCGCCCGTCCTCTCTACGCTCAACCGGCGCCGCCAGATCGCGCCGCTTGCCTTCCCTCGCCTTCCACGACGCCAGCGCCGCTTCGCCCCGATCCGTGCCGTCCGCACCACGCCGCCTCGATCGTCACCCTCTCTCCATGCCTTGGCTCGTCGCGCTCTGCCTTGCCGCCAGCGCCGCCTCCCGACCCCTCGCACCGACGCCGTCCACCGCTAGTCGCCGCCCTCCCATCTCGTAGTAGTCTGCCGCCGACCTCACCGGATTGGTTAGCAAATTCACCGGATTACTTAGGGGATTACTTAGCAAATTCACCGGATTACTTAGGAAATCCGCTGTGAAAATGTAATAGTTCTGTATATTTAATTGCATTACGACAAAGTAATGCATAGTAATAAGCTTTTGACTGCTTTTTCACTTTTGTATGCTTGCATAATCGAAAGTAATAAGAAGTAACTGGTCTAAAATTCTGATTACTTTCTTATTTTGGCTCGAGAAACTTCAGTAATCAAAAGTAATCGGTTTGAAAAGAAGCAACTCAAAATTTCAAATAAACCGACATGCAGCCCATGATTTTAGGGCATTTAGCGTATTACTTTCCGTTCTGAAACATGTTCACTTTGGTTACTTCCGATTACTTTCAAAATTCGATAGATTTACTTTGGGTTTGGTGGCTCACATGTTCGGTGGGAAGGATCGGTGTATATATATATATATATATATATATATATATATATATATATATATATATATATATATATATATATATATATATATATAGAGAGAGAGAGAGAGAGAGAGAGAGATTGACTATTGTGCTATAGATATACGGATCTCCCCATGCTATAGACCGGTTTTGGAGATTCTAGGACCAAAACGAAAGATCCGAACCATCAATCTTGTTCATCTCTATGAAATCAAACTACACACCAAATTTCAAATTTTTTAGAATTTTTTTACTATTTGTTTCGTATTTTTGAAAACTGGACTTATTGGAGGGTCCACAGCTAATTAGATCCAGAGAATGATGTATTATAATCCTGTGTACATATATACCATTATGAAAATAATAAAAAATGAGTACATGTTGTCAAAGATTATTGCTAGATGTGTATTTGCATAAACATTTTGTGGGCATATACCTAACTTTCAACTGTGTATATTCCCCTAAGAAATACTTGTATTGCACCACTAAGAAAGGGCTTAATATACTTCTCGAGTCATTTAAATGCCGAATCCATCTGCATGTAATACGAAGATGTCAGAAAAAGAAGAGACGCAAGACGTAAAAGTGAATTGGGCGAACTAAAACATTAACTACTAAAATTTGCACGAAATGGAACTTTGGAACAGTCAAGCTTACATGATCCAAAATTCCCTTAATGCAAGTTCTCCCATTTAGCACAAAAAAATTACTTTTAAACATAAGAAGTATGCACAAGCAGCTCCAAAGCAGCAAAAGAGCTAGCCAAATTAAACAGCAGGTCACCGTGCCTACACAGGGAGACAATGCGTGAATTCAGGTGGATTCGATAGGATCTTCAGTGTAGCTGCGGCAATAGGTAACATACAAAAAAACACGGACCTCTCGGCGGTGCGAACGATGTTGCTGCCGGCGCGGAAGATGCGAAGCCAAGGACGGTACCGGACGGCGCCTGGGTATGTGGGAGTCGGCGGCGTTCAGGGCTGTGCGGACCTAGGGCCGACGGCGGCGGCGACGAGATCTGGCCCAGGTGGCGGATCGGGGGCAGACAACATCGAGGCCGCGCAGAGGATAGGGGCGGCGCGCTTGCCGTCCATGCATGCCGTGCGGAGGAGAGGGGGGCGGCATCGCAATGGTGGAGAAGCAGAGGAGAGCACCGCCGCGCTAGCTCGAGGAAGCAGATGCCCGGATCCGACGGGGAGGCATCGAGCGCTGCCGGTCCCGTCGTGTCACCGGGAGGAGGGCGCCGCTGCGTCGAGATAAGGAGAGGGGCGGCACGCCGACCGCCCCTGCGGCGCGGAGTCGGGGGCGGCGCGTCAATGGGGGAGGCGCCCTGCCGCATGGAGGAGAAGGGAGTGGCGAGCCTGCCGCCCCTGCCGCGTGGAGGAGAAGGGGGCGGCGGCGGATCGAGGACGGACGGCATCGGGGCGGCGGTGGATCGAGGATGCCGGGCGAGGAGGAAGGGGGCGCCGCCGCTGGAGAAGGAAAGGGGGGCGGCGCGCCGGTCGCCCCTGTCGCCCGTAGAGGGGGAGCTTAGGAGCAGAGAGGAGAGAGAGGGGGAGGGGCGCCACCGCCGGATCTAGGGAAGACACGGAGAGCAACGCAGTTTTGAACGTATATATGCCACTGGAATCAAGGAAATAAATGAGAAAATTAATTACATTCCTAAAGCTAATACCCCAAACGGGTTTTAACCAAGGCAAAATAGCAATACCCGCAAAGCTGGACACAATTTTTAAAGCAGATCCGAGGGAGGAGAGCAAGGGAGCCCGGGCCTCGGGGAGTCCCTGTTATTGGCTCCCCACTTCGTGACCCTCCGATCAACTTTACAAATCGTGCTACTAAACAGAATTTTCTCATCTGAAACCCGATTACACCAGACAGGATCCATTTTCATTTAATGGCCGCCTTAATTATTCGCTGCTAGCCTGCCATACCCGTCGCCCTCCTCCTCCCTCCGGCTCGGCATCTCCTCCCCAATCCCCACCACGCTGGTGGCGGCACCCAAATCTGTGTACGACGGTGGTCGGCGGTGCCGCGTCCCTCGCACTGGCCAGCAGGCGCCCATGCGATGGCGACCTCCCCTTCCTCGGCTCGGGGGGCGGCCTCCTCTTCCTCGAGATCGACGCGACGCCCTCCTTCCTCGAGCCGAAACGGCGGCGTCCCCCCACCAGCCGGCCGCGGTGGCACCTCCAGCTGCGGCAGGCGGCGATGACCTCCCCAGATCCAGATCGGTGCGGCTCGGTGGCGGCCTCCCCCTTTCTCCAGCGTCTCCTTCCTAGGAATTGGGCGGCGGCGCCTTCCTCTGCTTCTCCACTAGTGCGGCGGCTCTCGTAGCTGTCTCTCAAGTCGCTCCCGCTCCTCTCCTTCTGCCTCCCCTCCGCTCCGCTCTCCGCCGTCGACAGGTTCTGGATGGACGAGTACCTCCTCGAGGCCAAGCAGGCGCATGCGGACGCGCCACATCCGGAGTGGCCACTCCAAGGTGTGGTTCCTGCGCCAGTACGTGCTGGAGCTGGCGTTCTGGCGAGTTCTTCTTGCAGAGGTACCCCAGGGAATCCCCTGTGCCGATGCGGGAGTGGGTGCTAGCTCTGATAGGGAAGAAAGTGTTGCCGAAGTGGATCAAGGCGGCCAGCCTGCATAATTTGGTGTTTCCATATGTTTATTTGGTTAAGATGATTCGGAAGGATCGTGAACCACCGGCAAAGTAAGTGCATTTCCTTGAGTATATACTCAAAATGTGCGAATGAAATTGTAGAGCTAGAATTCTGGTGTGTGGTCGTGCATTAGGATAATGTGAGTAATCAGTGATGGTTTGTTCAAGCCTCATAATGTATGGACCCCGCTAACTCATATTGTGTGTGAGTTTAGATTCTGGATACATCTACGCAGACATACTCTCTTTGGTGGTTTTAGATGAATTTCAAATGTATAGATGGTATTTAGATGGCATGTACTCCTTTTGCTGATGAATGGAGCATACTCCCACCAATGGCTTTGGTGGTATTTTGATCAATTCTAGCCGAGGAGGTATATGCTACATAGATGGTATCTGCCTTTAATAACTCAAATGCATACTACAATATTCATCCATCCCTACTTGGGTATATACCCAAGTATTTTTGCTAATTAGTTTGTTGGTCAGCATTGCAGAGTGCAGACATACTCTGAATTTTGCCATAAGCATCTCTTCTGCAGTCTACGTTACTGAGTTCTCTAGTTGATTCTACTAATTTTGATTAATCTATTGCATGGTTTGATGGATGCATTAGGTGATGGACTCAGATCAAGTCCAAAAGAAGACTGAGCTGCTGCATGTTATATAGTTCTGTCATGTGATAGCCTCAAATCAAGAGATGATTGAGCTGATGCATGTTCTGATGATGATGGCTGCCCCATGATGATGATGATTGAGCTAATGCATGTTCTATAGTTCTATCATGTTCTGATGACTAGTGGATCCCCTTTTCTAATTTTTTTAGTCTAGGACTAGAAAAGAGAGAGATGTATTTAGGTTGAGCCCATATACTCTCTGATATTCTGAGTATGTACCCTCAAACAGATGTTACTTAATTATTTCAGTTTACATGATAAATGAATGTGTTTTTCAGATATGCTTCACATCCATGCTGAATAAAAATGAAATGTTTAAATATTTTAGGGAAATTTTTTAAAATAATGAGTAACCAGATCTATGCTCGACGGTGTACATAACTATCATCAATTTAAATACACGTCCAGCTATACACAAGTTTTTCATACCTATTTCTTTCTACATTTAAAAAAAATCATAGTTTCCGCACAATACCCATACGCCATATCTACATTTTGAAAATAGTGTCTATACTCTATACCCATATTTTAGGTATGTCATCAATACTTGTCAACCGGGAAGTTCAAAATCAAATAGCATACCTTTTAATTGGGACGTTCAAATTCATACCTATTATGTGCATTCAATACACGATTTTTTGTTTCCATATCAAGGAGGCTAACAGGGCATACCTGCTAAGGAGTATCCAATAATTCGGTTCCCACATCTCGATGCAATCCGATGATTAAGAAGAGGGGAGCTTAGGCCTTGGGGAGTCCCAATTCCGCTTCCTATATATATAATTGTTTCCAAACCAAGCACGGAGCACGGACTCCATGGAGTCCCAAGTATTTTTACATATATATATAGGAAAACAGAATGGGACTCCATGGAGTCAGTGCTCCATTCCTTTTTGCCGTTGGATTTCATCAAGATTCGTGCACACAAAGTAATTACATGCATGACAACATTATTATTTGCCATACAAAGGTTAGGAATATTTAGGAAATACGTTGATATTTGTCAACGACTGGGAGATAGGCTCAGCGGGCCGAGCTTACTTAGTTGGTGTGAGGCCCACCCACAGCCCTTTTCCTTACGCTATGCTCATACGTCCAAGAGGAGGTCGGGAGGGAACCAGAGCTAGGAGATAACGACGCAGTGATTTTTATCCCGGTTCAAGCCTCCACTGTCGGATAATAGCTATACGTCTGGCTTCTGTTGCTTACTGAGCTTAAGGAGAGTACAAACCCTGGGAGACCAAGCTTGAAAAAGCTCGGGCTCAAGTTCAATAAGTGCTCTGGGAACTAAGTGCGTGATCCTGGCTATGTGAGGGGAAGGACTCCCACCTATAACTATCACGTCCTAGGATGGTGCTTGTGTGCTATTTCTACTAGAGTTCTCTTGCAGGGCGTCTAAGTCTAGAAGCAGATGATCCTCCTGTTGCCTTCGTCCATGGTCCCTTTTATAGGCATTCCGCCCGTACACTGTAGATCACCATCGATTAACGAGGGCACGCGGGTGCTTGTTGGTCAATAGTAACCTACCTCTAGTCCGTTGGGTTCTTTGCGTCGTCTATTGGGTAATAGCGAGTGTCATCAGTCCATAGCGATGGCCCTATGACTTTTTGGTGTAAGTCAGCGCCAACGGTTGTCCCAAGAGTGGAAGGGTATCTATTGGGGCTGAGTTGACCCAAGACCTCAGCTGTGTGGTACCGTTGCCGGCAATGAGGCCGAGTGCATTGGGAGGCGTGTCTCAAGCTTAGGAAGCTCAAGCTAGAGTCACGGGAGTTTGGCCGCGAGCTTGGGCAGCTCGCGGAGGCCCCCGGGCTGTTTGTCTAAATGGGCCACGCTTATTAATAGGCCATCTGACTTTCACCAATGATATCAACGAGTATGAGAATATGTTCTAACTACCTTTTACTATAATATCTCCTTCATTTACTAGAGCCGTAATCAGCGAGTGTGTACAATCTAGAAATTATACGGTTAATGTATTCCTTAGTAGGGTTATTATTGTTAAACAATATGTATATCAAATAAAAATTAGCAACCTAATTGAAATCTATTATCTATCCGTATTAGAACAATTCAATGAAATTATTATTGGTTACTAAATCGATTATGTTGTAGCTGAGCGAAAATCATTCAGAGATTTTTCTTAACTAACTAATTCAGAGATAACCACTGATAACCGTTTATGCTAATAATGTTATAAGGTCTATAATAGGCTCTAGTATTTACCTAGAATTTTCGAGGACTTTACAAGGTTCCCGTCTATTTTTAATAAATCGTAAGGCTTTATTGTAAAATATGAAAAAAGGCTTCATATAAACTTTTTATATTTTTTGGCGGAGGCCACAACCCAGTGGTAAGATGTGCAGGTGGCGGCCTGCCCACCTGAGATCGAGTCACGAGCAGGTGTCTTCTTGAGGGGAGTTTTTCTGTTACACCAATCCAGTGAGCCAGTACAAGTCGAGCGGCGGAAAAATAAAAAAAGCCAGATGTGTGCGACGCAAGGAGCTATGGGAAGAAAAGTGAAAAAAGAGAAGAATGGCAAGGTGCACGAAGCATGGAGCTGCGGGAAAAAAACAGAGGTGCACGAAGTAGGGAGCTGCGGAAAAAAGAAACCGAAGGTGTGCGAAGCAGGGAGCTGCGGGAAAAGTAAAAAAAAAAAGAGAAGAAAAAAAACCGGAGGTGCGCGAAGCAGGGAGCTACGGGAAAAGTTAAAAAAAAGGAGAAGAATGGCAAGGCATGAGAAGAGAAGCTGGAGGTATGAGAGAGGTGTAACTAAGAGAAGGGCATATGTGTTTAGCCCCCCATAGTAGAGAGTAAGTAAAAGAAGCGCATATGTTTAGCCCTCGTAGTACAAAATAGGAAGTTGTAACATGAAAAACCTTGTAACATGTTTCCGTTTCAATAAAGTGGAAATCGGGGATCTTGCACCTTGTTGAAAAAATAAACTTTTATATTTTAATATTTTACTTTGCTACTATATTATTTATTTTAGTACTTTTTCCTAGTTGTAAACGTTCTGTAATATCTGTGGACAAAATTTTATATTTTTTTTTTGCAGTTGTTTGCTATTTTAAATAAATCCTACAAGCACATTAGTCCACACTAAATAACGATTTTCAGGTTTTATTTATCAAATTCGGCTTTGGGTTGGCCTTGGGTCAAACGTTGCCTGAGCTGGAGACAAAGGCTTAACCGAAAGAGTATTTCAAATTTTACGTTTCCATTTATTGATAAGTGGGACCGATGACCCATATGTCGTCCACACAAGTCTCACACCAGCTTGACCCTAAATGTCAGTGGCTCATCCCATCCCCTAGCTTTGGTCTCCGTCTTCCTCCGAACACCTAAGAGGCAAGGACGACAATGGCCATGAGAGCTCCGTCGAGCTTGGCTAATCAGCGCAAGGGGTCACGACGGCTTGGGGCTTGTGGAAAAATGGAAAAGGCATGACGATCCACCGCCAAGGGTGCTCATGGAACGGCCTAAGGCGACCTACAGCGGCCGCACAACAATCTCATATGGCGGCCAGTATTGACAAATGTCACGGCGAAGAAGCAAGGCTAGTATAGCCTAATGAATGGGATTACTTGTAGTGTACATGTGGAGATGGCGAGGGAGGAGATGAACTGGAGATTGTCAGTGACATGGAGGTTGGCGGTCGGTCGAAGTAGAGAAGCTTTGATTGGGTGCGTCAGTGAAGCTTGCACTACTGCGGATCGGGGCTTCCAAAGCGGCCCATCACAAGCGGCTCGCTTTAACCCGCTTGCGACCCGATCGCCACAAGCGGTTCATGGCCAACGGGTGGGAGGTGGCGGGAAAGGGCATATGCAAGCGGTTCGTGATAGAAACCGCTTGCGGATATATCACACTACAAGCGGTTCAGTATCACCAACCGCTTGCAATCTCTAAGCGGTTAATGTCTGAACCGCTTATAATGTGCTATCTGTGCAAGCGGTTTGTATCACGAACCGCTTGCATATCTTCCTTCCGCCAAATAAGATTTAACCCTTTCTTCCTCCTCGAAAGTAGCTCATGCAGATATCTCGACGGGCCGAAATGTTCATGCAGGGAGAGTCTCGCCAAAATTTTAATTGGCTAATAGCTCCAAATTAAGGTTTCCAAGGTAAGTAAACATGGTCTCAACATCATTTTCATGTAGACATTGCTTATCTTTTTGCATTGATGTGGAGAAATATTAAATAATCTTGTTTGAATTGAAGGGTGTTTGTTTTGCTATAGCGCTCTCTCTCTCTCTTCATAATTTGAGGCAAGATGTAGATCTATTGGGGTTTTAAGTCTCATATTAGTTTTGTATCCTTTTTGATGATGTATAAGATGTTGAAATTAGTTGGTAGGGGTGATTATTTGTTTTAGAGAGCAAGATCTAGCTTGGTGCCTTAGCTAGCTCTCCTTCTAGATCTTTTGAGGCAATGTGGTGATCTATTGGATGGTTTTAGTTTCACATTAGTTTAAAATAGTAGGTAGGGTGATTATTTCAATTGCTATAGAGCTAAATAGATGTAGGTTTTTGCTAGGTAGGTAATACTTTATGGGAGGTATGAAATGTAATTAAAAATATTTTTGAAAAAAGTTTTTAATTTGTGAGATTTAGTTGGTTTAGCTATAAAAATCAAGAAAATTTAGAGGTAATTAAAAATATAGCAATTAGTTATTTGAGTTAAATATTTCAATTTGAAAAATATAATAAGGTTCTTATTAATTTAATTGGTGCGAGATGAACCGCAATGGATGTATGCGGATCGTCGAACAAGGGAGTTCATCGATGGCGTGAATGGTTTTCTTGAAGTCGTATTTGAGACTTGCCTCTAGGAAGCTTAAAGACGGTGTCCGTGCGTAGATTGCGAGAACGAGAAAGAGCACTCAATGCGAGGACGGATCTGAGGCCACTTGTTGATGAGAGGTTTCATGCCGAACTATACATGTTGGACTCACCACACGAAGTAGAGCATACCGAAGATACAAGGCGAAGAAGAAGCCGATGAAGAGGAAGTGACATATGATGGTATGCTGGACGCGATGACATACGAGGACGTAGAAGATACACAAGGTGATCGGTTTGGTGTGGATGATGACTGGACGAGATCTTTGCGTGTGTGAGAGGAGATATCACAGAGGAGAAACAATATAGAAAGTACCAGGATTGTTGGAGGACCAGAGAACTCTTTTGTACCCAAATTGTGGTCAGGGGCACAAGAAGCTACGCACTACACTGGAGCTCATGCAATGGAAGGTTGTGAATGGTGTGTCGATAAGGGTTTTGATGAGTTCTTTGTCGCTCATAAAGAAGTTGCTCGAAAGATAACACCTGCCGGAATCCACGTATCAAGCCAAACCGGTCTGTGTCCCTTAGGATTGAAAGTACGAAGATACATGCATGTCGAACGATCGTGTCCTATATCGCGGTGAATATGCCGACTTGGATGCACATCAAAGGTGCAAGGAACCCCGGTATAAGACGAAGCGTGGCGATCCGTGAAGTAGATGGGGTGCGTGTGAAGAAGAGAGCACCGCAAAAGCGTTGTGGTATTTTCTCGATTCCAAAAGGTGGGCGTATATTTGCAAACAAAGCGCATGCGAAGATGATGCGTTAGCACAAAGAAGAGCGTAAGGTCGACGGAATGCTTAGGCATCCGGCAGATGGCTCATGATGGAGGATGGTCGATCGGAGTACAAAGACCCATAAGCGAGGTGAGAAACATAAGGTTTGGTTTGAGTACCGATGGGATGAATCCTTTCGGAGACATGAGCAGCAGACCATAGCACTGGCGATCACACTATGTGTGTATAATATTCCTCCATGGTTATGCATGAAGAGAAAGTACATAATGATGCCGTTGTTGATCCAAGGGCCCAAGCAACCCGGAAATGATATCGATGTCTACGAAACCTTTGATAGAAGATCTTGAAAGCGTTATGGAGCGGTGTAAAGGTGCGGGACGAATACAAAAGAGAGTATTTCAACTGCGTGCAATGTTATTTGTAACAATCAACGGCGCGGCCGCTTGGTAACTGTCGCCTAAGCGGCAAAGGCTTCAATGCGTGTGTGCGGTGTTTGGATCAAACCGATGGCACGTACATGAAAGGCTCTCGAAGATGGTGTACATGGGGCATCGCGGGTTTCATGTTGAACCCGCGTTGCGGAAGAAAGCAGAGAATTTAACGGGAGGAAGAACATCGTTCCAGTAGAGGCATCGAAGTGGCAGCGGTGTTTGCTATTGTGAAGGATCTGAAGGTAGTTTTGGAAATGGTGCAGGAAGCAAATCTGTGCGAATGATGAGGATGGCCATGCACCCATATGGAAGAAGAAGTCAATATTTTGGGACTTGCCTTCTTGGGAAGATTTGGATGTTCGCCACTCATTGGACTTCATGCACATCACCAAGAACGTCGTGTGAGCTTCCTAGGATATATAGATCTGTCACGGAAATCAAAAGATCTGATGAGTGCTCGGAGCGACCTTGAAGTCTGGGTATCGGGAAGGACCTACACCGAAAAAAAAGTGCGGAACAAGCTGTACCTCTGCCCGTGAGTTATACTCCAAACAAAGAAGAAAAAAAGCGTGATAGAGTGTCTTAGCGGTGTGAAGGTCCCTTAGGATACTCGTCGAGCGTAAAGAGATTCGTTAATATGAAAGAGAACAAAATTGTACATCTAAAATCCCATGGTTGTCTTGTCTTGATGACACAGTTGCTCCGGTGGTTTTAAGAGGTGTCTTGCCCGAGTGGGTAAGGGGACAATCACAAAGGCGTGTTCGTTTTTCAATTTGTTTCCCGAAGGTCATCGATACAAAAAACTAGGTGAGTTGCGGTGACGTGGTACAAAGTGTGGTTAGCCTCGAGATGATCTTTCCTCCCGCCTTTTTGATATCATGGTTCATCTCACTTTGTTCATTTAAGCAAAGAGATAGGTATTCTTGGGCCCGTTTATCTCCACAAACATGTTCCCTTCGAGAGGTACATGGCGTACTAAAGAAGTATGTACGTAACCGTTCTCGGCGAAGCATGCATTGCCGAGGGTTATGTGACGAGAGGAGGTGGTCGAGTTACGTGTGGACTACATTGATGATCTAGACCCCATCGGCGTCCCTATATCACGCCATGAGGCGGGCTACAAGGTAAAGGACACTTGGAAGAAAAGTAGTTGCATGCAACGATCTTGAACATTTAAGCAAGCACATTTCTTTGTGTTGAAGCAATCGGCGATGGCGCCCGTATGTCCTCCAACACAAGAATGCTCTCGTCTCCGGTTCGAGAGAAGGCGTCGTGGATAACCTTTGAGACACATGGATTCTTTGGTAGCATGGTTACAAAACCATATCCTCAAAACAAGTCCAACAATGAGCAGGTTACAGCGCTGGCTCGGGGACCATCCGTTGAAATAGTGAGATGGCAGAGTGCGAGATAAATGGTTACACATTCTACGAGATCACAAGATAACAATAGCACAAACGAGCAGTGGTGTCAGTATAGAAGCCACAAACAATCTGAGCGGGGTGGACACATATTATGGATTCATAGAAGAGATATGAGAGCTCGACTATGGGCCTTTGAAGGTCCCATTGTTTAAGTGCCAATGGGTAAAACTAAGCGCAGCGGCGTGAATGTCGACAAATACGGCATGACTACCGTCGACCTCCAAGAAGTCGGCTACTTGAGAGAACCATTTGTTCTCATGAAGGAGGTGAGTCGAGTCTTCTACGTATTGGACATGTCAAGCGGACCAAAGAAGAATCAAATCAAAGACAAGAAGAAGGAGCGATAAGCGACCGTGGTTCTTCATGGCAAGCGAAGGATTGTCGGAGTAGAGGGCGTTATTGACGAGGAAGAGTACGATCGATTCGATGAGATCCCTCCATTTGCGATAGATGTTGACTTAAGCATCACGGATGACATAGGCATGGATGCTCACTTTTCTGGCGCGATCACGATGAAGGAAGAATTGTAAAGACAAAAATGTAAATGATTAGGATGACCTATGTGGTTGTATGAACTATGTTATCATGTAATAGCATTTTAAGAATTTATAAGATGGAAGCAATATTTTTGGAAAGAATAATGGGCTAATTACATATTAGAAATGAAAGTAATGTAAAAATATATTTTTTGTTTTTTGAAAAAAATAATGGGCTAAGTACATACTTAGAAATGAAAGTAATGCCAAAACAAATTTTTTTAGTATTTTGAAAAGAATAATGGCCTAAGTACATATTAGAAATGAAAGTAATGTAAAAAAGATTTTTAGTTTTTGGGAAAAAATAATGGGCTAATTAAGTACATATTTAGAAATGAAAGTAATGCAAAAACAAATTTTTAGTATTTTTGTAAAGAATAATGGGAGCGATACATATTTAGAAATGAAAGTAATGCAAAAACAAATTTTTAGTATTTTGTAAAGAATAATGGGCTCATACATATTTATGTAAAAAAAAGCAATGGGGCATGGCTCGAACCAGCGACCAAAGACGGGAGCCCGCACTTAAGCGCCACGAGCTAGCCAAGTGAGAGTAAATTCAATTCAACAAAGGAAGGGCAAACCATCTTAAGCGTTCTAGAAAGAGACCCGCGCCTCGCCACGTGTGTCCCACTTCTACAAGCGGTTCGTTCTACCAACCGCTTGTAGAAACAGACTTCAAGCGGTTTATATCACCAACCGCTTGCGAGTAATTATTCTGCTTGTGGCGAAATTCCAAAATTTAATTTAGCGCTACCGTGTTCTACAAGCGGTTCTTTCTACAAACCGCTTGTAAGATATCTCTAAGCGGTTATTACTACGAACCGCTTGTAGAGGTTATTTTCTAGCGGTTTGTAATACAAACCGCTTGTAGAGAGCTTTACTATATAACAAGCGGTTCGTCGCCTCTCCTTTCCACCCAAATTTTTCTAAGTCCCAAGCCATCGCCGCCGTCCTCGCCACCTCGCCGTCCCACGTGCCGTCCTCGCCACCTCGCCGTCCTCGCCACCGCGCGTCGTCCTCGGCGCGTCGCTTACACCTCCGCGCCGCCTCACGGCCTTCGGCGCACCTCGCCGTCGAGCACCGCGCTGGGCGGCTCTGCCCACCCTCCGGTCGAGCCCCTTGGCCGTGAGCCTCGGTCCCGTTCTCCGTTGACATTCTCCCGCCGATTTGAAGGCGAAGGGCCGAGGTATCGAGCCCCTCTTTCTCCTCACCCCCGCTTTGTGATGCACACATCTTTGTTCGACGGATTGCCCACCGCCTCGCTCCCTCCCTCACTGGATGTTGCTATGTGATCTTCTGGTGGATCACTAATGGACTCTGTGATGTTGCTCTGTGATGTGATTTAGGGTTTGGGGATCTTTGTTGGATCTTTCTTTGTGTGATGTGATTTAGGATTTAGGGTTTGGGAATGTGCATATGAACTTTGTTGGGCTTTTCTTTGGTGATTGAGAATATTTTGGGGACCTAGCCTTCGTGCTAGGGGCTATTATCTTGATCGGGACCCTTGCACTTGTCCCTTTAATATTTTGCTCGGTGATGTTTATTAATTTTGAGGCTATGATGATCTGTTAACTAGTGATGCCTTAGGAGTATTTGTGTTGTTGCCTAAATTATTATCTGAGATACACTTGCGTCTTGTCTTCTTTGTGTTCTTCCTTTGGGATCTTTTCATTGATCGATTAGCATCTGTTTCAATGGGAATGCTCATTACGGTAAATCTTGTAATTGGCATCTAGTCGATCAATTATTTTAAGTGAAATCCACGATATATGATTGACATTAGGGCTAAAATTGATCTCTATGTTTACGGACAATGACCTTGTATGCTTGTTTTGTAGGAAATTGTATAATAACTTTGGGCGACTTGATTCTCTTAGGTCTCTCTAGTCACCGATCTTTAAAAGCCTATGATAAATTGTAGATATTGATGTTGGATGGTAGTTTTATCGCAACCCATCAATATATAAATCTGAAACAAAATTTGTTTAATTATGGCCCTTGTTTTTATCTATGTTCAGTTGTCCTTGGTTGCTTGGCTTGATTTGCAATGTGCTTGGGATATGGGGTTTTAGCTAGGGTGTAAAAATTTGGATGGCCTCGGTTGCAGACTCTAGAAATCGAAATGGCGCCAGGGAGCTAGAGTAGGTTTTCTAGGAGCTCCCGACGGCAATCGCCAACCACCCTATCTAAGCTTAGCTAGGGTTCCTAGTTGGGTTTATGCAGCTAAAGAAATTTACATGTGTATGTGAACTTGGTGGCTAAAAGGTCTTTATTAAAGATGACATGCACATGCTACATTTGAAACTTGAAAAAATTGAAATGGAGGAGATAGATGGCTTAAGTATGTTCAACCGATATTCAAGTTCAGATTTATTTGCCAATTTTCGTGGATCTGTACATTCAAATATTGTATTCAAATATTATGCGTTTTGATGGGTGTCGAAATGGGTACATTTAAAAGCTGTACATTCAAATATTGTATTCAAATATTGTATATTTTGATGGGTGTCGAGATGGATGACATCTAAGAGATGTATATGTTGTATTAAAATATTGTATTCAAATGTTGTATTCAAATAAAAAGAGATATATATGTTGTATTAAAATATTGTATTCAAATGTTGTATTCAAATAAAAGAGATATATATGTTGTATTAAAATATAGTATTCAAATGTTGTATTCAAATAAAAGAGATATATATGTTGTATTAAATGTTCTATTATTTGGCGTGCATGCACAAGTGATAGATGGCGACTCGGAAGCGATGATCTTGATTTCGATCGCGGAAATGATTTTCTACTTAACGAAATCGCGATGGGCACTCTCATAAGCTACGATGAGGCCAACCCGGTAGATCAATGGGTGATCAGCCGCCGGCTCAAGCCGGTGATCACGCAATCCATGCTCAAGCCGGTGATCAAGCGCCGGTGAAACCGGTGATCGATCCATGCGAGGCTCGCCGATGAAACTATTGTCGACGGTGTGAGGTATATATAGCCTGGACACTAAAATAACCGTTTCTTATCGTCTCATAGAAATAAGCCTCGACACGTGTTCTGTTTTTTTAAGCGGAAGCGTCCAATGACCAATCCAAGCAAATCGAGGGCCTAACAAAAGCGTCGACAAAGTACGTCATTACTCAAGTTTCAGCCTTTGGGAAGCGAAGCCCTATGTCGGCACTTGCCCCTTCAACAACGCTGCTTGAGTCATTGTGAGGATCACGTCCTATTAGCATCAAGATATGGCCCAAGGTTCCTCTGACTCTGAAAGAGCGCTTTGGAAGGATATAAAGGAAAACTTCACGATTAGGACGGCTACGAAAACAAGTGTAAGAAATTTACTCGAGCAAGATGGCGTTATGCTTTCGATCGTGGAAGAAGCGAGCTCGATAAAAAGTGCGTGGAGATCGGAACAACCCAGATTTCAATAAGTATCCGAAGCTAGCGGATCAGCGGCAAGCATTTGAGGAGTACAAGCCGTCATCAAGGCAAGGCCGCGAGTGAGCGCGAACAAGGCCAATGCACGAAGAAAAATACCACCACCATCTCGGTCCGGTGGTTACATCAAAACTATGCCAAAATGGGAGAAGCGGGAAGAAGAGCTTAGAAAAAGGGTATAGTACGAAGCAGAAGATCGGGAGCTCGCCCACGTAAGCTGGACCTTGGGCCATGGGGGAGGTGAAGGATGATGGCAAGTGGAGATGGCACCACAAGTGCAACCCGTGAAAGAAAGGATTGTGGAAGCCATCGAGAAGCAACGTGCGAGGATCCTTGGTGGCGAGACGGGGAGAATAGCGAGCTTACGACGCTTTCGGGAACGCAGAACATCCGGGAAGGACACGAGGACTTGGCAAGCAGGTGCAGTGGATGGTGGCTTCTCAAATGATCAAGCCACATCGGAGCCGGAAAAAAGGAAAGTAAGAGAACACAACAGAGTCGACAAAATCGAGCAGAGCTCAAGGAGCATAAGGAAAACATGGCGAAATGCTAAAGCGGGAAGTGCATCTTTGCAATCGCCGATCTTCAAAGACCGGTGGGGTTATCGTTATGCCTCCGGACAACGTGGTTAGTCCCCTAGGCTCCGGTCGGCGAAGCGACTCTGGCGTCAAACAACGTGCCGACCGATGAATTGCAGGCCGGTATCCGTGGGCGACATCACCGTGCCCGCCAATGTGAGCTACGCGTCCAACCGCACAACCTCACCCTCAAGGTGGCTTATGCTTTAGCCTTCCCGGTGGAGTCGGGCGGTCATTCCACTGTAACCCTATACCGCGGGATACTCCAAGGTCACGGTTGGCGAGGTGGTGGTTGGATTTGAGGATATGGAGCTCGATATTGCTTTGGAGAGCGATGTGACCAAGCTTGAGAGGCCGTCCATAACATCATCCTCTGGCGGAAGAAGTACATCATATTTTTCGATGGTGCGGAGGTGACTTCTATCTGAGGAGAACACTCCACCAAGGCGGACCTCACCTCCTCCACCAAGGCAGGCCACGCCACCACGCAGCGCCTCGCCGGTGAGAAAGCACTCCACCACTCGCTAGCGCTATCTGTGAAGCTCAACGCCGCCGACCCCTCAAAGCAAAAGGAAGCGGCGACCTCAGGGAAACAACGAGCCAGCATCTCCCCGAAGAAGCTTGCTAGCAAAAGAGCATTTCTGACTAGAACGACATCAGCAAATAGAGGCGGCGGTTTCCCATTCAGACGGAGAATGAAGGAACACGAAAAAACACCTTATGAGATGACGGTGAGGAGCTGAAGAAGCGAGTCGCAGAAAACTGTGGGCGCATGGATACGAGGGTATAAAGCTAAAACAAATCCACCGCCAAAGGCGAATTGATCCAAAGATCGCGGACTTCTTAGCGACAACCGTTCAGCACCGACCGCCTCTCTGCACCGACTACCAAAGAACTATCGAAAGCACATCTTCAAGAGTAAACAACCTCGGGGCACATACATGAGCAAGAAAGAACATGAGGAGGCAAGCGTATCTGAGATGGAGTATGACTTCATGAGGAAGCGGCCTTGATAACATAGAAGCCGCTAGTGGATTAGCGATGATCTTCCAACGGCACAAGTCGGTGGCCATTTAATTTGGGTCACCATTGCTAGACCCTAAGGACATAAAAACTACCGGTCAAGATGCGACGCGCATGAATGGTACGAACATAGGTCCGCCAGGATATGCTCATTGTTGCGTCTCGTTTCAAGAAGAACATTTACATCGAGGGAATGATCAATTGATAAATCTTGAATTTGAAGACTTGTACAATGTGTACCATGCAGACGCCGTCAACGTGTCCTTCATGACCTACTGGTGCCTGTGAGTGTCGACTCCACAAGATGTATATATATATCTATACATCTTTGCTTGTCGAGAACAATAATTAATTAACTCAATTAACCCATTTTCTGTAGAATGGAGATACAAAGACTTAGAAAGCAGAAGCCGAACTCGATTAGCTTCCTTGACCCTTGGTTGGTCAACGAGGAAGTCAGCCAATACCCTGGAAAACCAAAGGAAATCCACGACTACGTTGTACATGCACTAGTACAACAACACTACAAACCATACATACTTATGCCATTCAACTTTAAGTGCGTCTTTGATGTCCTCACTAACATCTCGTTCTTACATTGCTTAAGGCACTGATGGCACACTATATATTGTTTAATTACATGTCATAAGCTGTTGCAATATATAAATAGGTTCCTTTGGATCCTTATAATCGAAAGCTTGACCAAAGCATGATCATCGTCCAAGATTCACGGAGAAAACCGCAAAAGGAATACCGGTGGATAATTAACCTCCTTAACAAGGTGTTCTGAGCTTTCAAAATATTCGAAAGGGCGTTTTAAGAAGGAATTCGATGTCAAGCTAAGCGGTAGATGCGCTAAAAGCAGCGTAATTGCCCTTTGTCAATTAATATTTCTTGTTATTCTTGATCTGTAATTGCCCGCATCGACCATAGGTAAAACAACAATCTGCGGAAACAACCTATGTGGCTACTATGTGTTCTACTATATCAAATGATGTGCCACGGCGAGCTTGAGCCTCAAACTCTGAAGAGGTTCGTATATATATGCACGCAACCATGCATCTAGCAACAACTTAATAACGTTCTTATGTGCTCCATTAATTTACATTATGGGTGCACGTATTTATTATTTTTCACTTTAATTTAATTGGCGGCCGACATGGATAAACACTTTGAAGTGTTACCGCATCATCGGGTGCTCGCATTCGAGAACAACTATTCGGCTTCATTCTCGATGAGGTCATTAACTCGAGCGAGTTCCATTATCGAGATCCATATTCCAACACGGACGAACTAGGGACGACTTCTCGTCGTCAAAGAGCGTCAAGAAAATCTTGCAAGAAAACATTGAACTGTTTTGTCCATTTGCACAATGTATATTAATCATAAACTTTGTAAATTTGGTGGTGCATATAAAGTGTACATTATTACATGTATTATCTAATATATTTAAGCTTGTTTGATCGCTAATTATATGTATTTAAATTTAAGCGACAAATAAAAAAACTCCTGCTGAAATATATATTTAAATATCTAATATATTTAAGCTTGTTTGATCGCTAATTATATGCTTATCCTATATGTATTTAAATTTAAGCGACAAATAAAAAAACTCCTGCTGAAATATATATTTAAATATCTATTTAGCATAGCATACCGAAATGAAAACCAGTGATAAGCGTACTACACGTCTGCAAGCGTTTTTGAACCGCTATGGAGATGCCACTCTACAAGCGGTTCGTACCTCCAACCGCTTGCACAGATCTCCCACGTGGCTGCCGCCAGCCGCGCCATCGTGATGCGAACCGCTTGCGAGAGGGCATCACTAGCGGCTCGGGAGCCGCTTGTGATGCCCCTCGGGCATCAGTCGCGGTTGCCTGCAAGCGGTTCTAAAACCGCTTGCACAGGCCTTACGAGCCGCTTGGGAAGTCCCGATCCGCAGTAGTGTTGCGTCAATTGCTTTGGGGAGGAGGTAGGTGATAACTCCATGATGTTGTGGACAAAAACAGAAAGTCGGAGACGTCATCGACGGCGCTAAATCAAATTGGGTGTTGTTGCGGCTGGCGGCGGCGATGAGACAAAATTGGGGGAGACCTGGGTGACGGCAGGGGAGGGCATGGCTTAAGAGGCTTTGAGGAATTGACGTGCGGTCACAGGACAACGCGATATGGGCTCGATGGGACAGAAAAAGGCGTCCACGCTAGGGTGGCAAAATAACTCTGGCAGTAGGCTATAACTTAGGGTTCGAAAATTGAGGCCTAGCATCCATTAGGCAGTTGATAGCGTAGCAACGGTGATGCCACGGTGGTAGGGCATGGGGCACGAGGCATCGACGATGATCCATTGGGCCAACGGTGTTAGACCGGTGGTCATCGTGGCGGTAGACCGTTGTTCGGCGCGGTGATGGACCAGTCGGTGATGAGGTATCCAATATCGGGGTTCGCACGCATGCGCACGAGTGAGCGGGGAAGGAGTAGAGAGAGAGAGATAGAGAGAGAGAGGGAAGAGAGAGTAGAGAGCATAGAAAGAGCAGACACTGTTCAGCGCATGTGAGATATTGTTTGATAGAATGGCTAAAAGGCAACGTACGAAGGAGAGAGTGAAAACGAGAGAGAAGTGAGATAGCGAGAGAAAGAAAGAGAGATTTAGGGAGACCAAAATTTCATTTGAATTTAGTGTTTGAAATTTTTATGCAAATTTATCTAAAATTGAGGTGTTACAGATCCATCATCAATAGGTAAAATGCTGCCAGCCCAAGGCTTGTCTGGACTAACCGTGGACTGCCATAGCCAGAGCCTGCCCAAAATAATTTAATTTTTTATTCTTAATCCTCCTAGGTTCTTTGGCATGCACGACACTTATTTCCAGTTCACCAGGCACGCTCCAGGGTTCCCACATATGTGCTCGCTTCCTTTCCAAAGGAAGATTCTTCTATACACCTCAATTTTTTTGGTTGCCCATTCACTCATGTGGAAGACTGTATAGATGGTAGACTAACTGTGATGTGATCACTGAGTTTATGAGTATTAATCTTGCCGCCTTTGACAGTAGTGAGCCTTTCCACCCAGCTAATCTTTTTCCAATTTTCTCCAACAAAGTTTCATACTCCTGTTTTCTCAGCTTAGTAGGACGCGACTGCTAGCCCCAGAGACAAGATTGATAGTATCTCTTGCATTATCTTGACATCTTCAACGCCTGTCTTTGAGAACAACACCACATCATCTGCAGAGAGTGATAGGGACTTTTATCCATCCTCTCCAAGACCTTGCCTAACAGATCCATTTGCCGAGCTTTCTTAAACGGCAATTGCAGAGGGTCTATAGCAAGGACGAACAATAATCACATATACTCGCTCTGTGCAAAAAAGTATAAGTTGCACGCAAATTTTAAGATTTAAACTTTTTAGTTTTTGACCAATAATATGTTCAACAATTTGTAGATTTTGTGATGCGCAAATAAAGTTATTGGATTTGTATTTAAAGTAATTTCTAATGGTCATAAATTTGTAATTAAAAATAATAATATACGATAAGAGAATACTAACGGAGAAAGTAGATCACTGGCTGCTCAAAAACCTCAATCATTGGTAGTCCCCAACCGCAAGTGATTATACGGCAATGATAACACTGGATTATCATTGGCGGTAATGTCGTAGAAACGTTAGTGATGTTTTTTTTGAAATAAAAAATACAATCATTTCCGTTGTGGCCGGTTGGATCCCGCTCTGCCGCTGTGGTTGGCCAGATCCCACACCGCCTCAACCTTGTCAACGACTCCTTGGATTTCATAGTTGCCACCCCGGTTCATGGTTGAATGATGGGAAGCGAGAGAGAGAGATTCAGACCACATCGTCATCGCTGCTCGGACCATGGATCTCCATGCATGACCATTACCTCGTTATTGTTGCTCGAACCGTGGATGTCATGCGGCCATCTAATCTGGTGAGGCTGGAGGCAACACGGGTTGGGGGGAGCCGCGACGCCGGTGGGTGCAATTTGAGGTGGGGGAGTGGCGCGCGGTGTCGGTCAGTGGATGTCGAGGTGGGAGAGTCACAATGTTGGTGGGTGGAGGTCGGGGTGGGGGAGTGGCGGTGCTGATTGGTAACGAGGTAGTTGACGCCTCGGATTTCATAGTTGCCACCCCGATTCATGGTTGAATGACGGGGGAGGGGGAGAGAGATTCAGATCACATCGTCATCGCTGCTCGGACCATGGACCGCCATGCATGACCATTACCTCGTTATTGTTGCTCGAACCGTGGATGTCATGCGGCCATCTAATCTGGCGAGGCTGGAGGCAACACGGGTTGGGGAAGCCGCGACGCCGGTGGATGCAATTTGAGGTGGGGGAGTGGCGGTGCCGGTCAGTGGATGTCGAGGTGGGAGAGTCACAATGTCGGTGGGTGGTGGCCGGGGTGGGGGAGTGGCGGTGCTGATTGGTGGAGGCCAGGG
Organism: Raddia guianensis; assembly: GCA_036346415.1. Classification (NCBI taxonomy): domain Eukaryota; kingdom Viridiplantae; phylum Streptophyta; class Magnoliopsida; order Poales; family Poaceae; genus Raddia; species Raddia guianensis. The sequence continues at coordinate 35,287,829 of CM070539.1, forward strand.
TTGGGGAGCAGCACGCCAGTGCGTAGAGTGGCAGCGATCAATCCATAATTTTTTGGAAAGGGAGAAATGGGGGCGGGTCGAGTAACTCAAGTATGAGTAATGTTTATTTTCTACGTGAAGGCGTGACAAAATAGCGACATTGCTAGACTGCTAGTAACTGGAGGTTCGTGTTAAAAAACAATAGTGATACTGGTCCTGGGTATCACCGGCGATTTTTGAGGCACATGGTGCGGATTGAGGCAGAATGGACCACATTACTGGATATTCTAGGCGAAACCATCGGTGGTAAGGGCGCACGGGTGAACAATTTTGTTTTAGTGAAAATTAAACGTCAAGGCATAGTTTTGAAGACCGTATCAAATCCAACCAAGTCTCGTATTTTTTGACGGAAGGAGTAATTATAACAACGGCAATTCGGCATACATTATTTGCATCAGAAGCACGACTGTCTCTGCTGTTCATGATCAACACACCTACAAAACGACGCCCACTGGCCACTGCTGACGAATTAACCTGCCATCCGAGACGCCTTTCTCTGCCACAGGTGCTCGCGCAGGAGGAGCTCGTCGTGCACGGCGCCCGGGACGATGGTGGCGAGGCACCACAGGAGGCGGTGGGCGAAGGTGGGAGCGCAGAGGGGGGCGTCGTGGCCGATCCAGCGCACCGCCGCGCGCGCGTAGGCATCGGGCGCCGGAGTGAAGGGCGACAGGCGCCTGGCCTCCGCGAAGCCCGTCGCCATGCTGGTAGCCACGAAGAATGGGGCCTGCATGCAAGCACAATGTTGGGGGAGTATGAACACTGCTGTACAAATGCACATCTGTTCCTCTTTCATCATTGACGGAGGAGGCAAAACCCGGCTGTGATAAGCCCTAGGCCTGTCCCGTCTCGTGCCCAACCTCCAAATAAACTGCCAGTGATACTATCCCTATCGGTTCGAGCGAAGAACACCTGGGGATAACAACCTATCACAAGCAGTTTGATACTCAAACCACCACTGATAGTTCTGCACATCGCAATTTGAGATCGCGAGTTCGATCACTGCCTGCGCCCCTCCCCCTTTTCTCTCTCATTATCACTAGTGGTTCCCTCACAACACGTACCACTAGTGAAACACACTATCACTAGCGGTTCACGTATGCAACCACTAGTGATAGTTATGGGGAGTTCGCGTGAGCGGATTTGGTACCTCACTATCACTAATGTTTCACACATAGAACCACTAGTGATAGTTTGTATCACTAGAAAGATTAGCCTAGTGAGAGAGGATGCATGTGAATTTCACATTTTTAGGCTTTAAAAGTAATTTTAGAAAAGATCACCATTTTAAAATGATTTCAAAAAGGATGATAAACACATTTTATAATTTTATTTTTCTAGCCTATGTTGCATAAAAAGATAAAATCAATTTTTTAAAAAATTAAATAATATTCACATGACATTTCAATTTTATATAAAACTTTATAAGGTTCTTATTATTTTACATAGATGCATAGAAGCTATAAGAATGTCTTGTTCTGAGGTATATCAATATTCAATCTTCGATTCATATTTCGTCGACCAATCTTTCCTAATTCATATTTTTGTTCAAAAAATTTCTTTTGTAATTCCTCACATAAGGACTCCGAAAATACCAGATCCCCGCCTATACAAACAAATTGTTGATAAAACTCCAAAATAGCCTTTTCTTTTGATTCAATCCTTTTCTTCTCCTTAACGTCGGGAAAGACAAGAAAATTTCAGGGTGGGAAACATTATCTAGAATTTCTCTTAGATTGGCTTATAAACCTAATACCTTATTCAAGTGGCAAAGAATCGAGCACATAAAAGAATTCTGCTTCATATATGTTGACTAAAAACTGCGACGCTTGAGCGTGGGCTCACCCTTGAGATCATGCATGGGTTCGAGCCCCGCTTGCATCCCCCTTTTCTTTTTTATTATCACTAGCAGTTCACGTATGCAGCCGCTAGTGATAGCCCTGGGGGGTTGTCGCTAACGGAGCTAGATCGTCAATATCCCTAGCAGTTCACACACAAAACCGTTAGGCATAGTTTGCATTGCTAGCGGTTCTTTGTGCGAACCGCTAGGGACAGGTAGATCTATATAACTGAACACTTAGCAGCTCATGATTCAGTCAGTCCCAAAATTTCCTAAGTCCCTTGCTAGATAGGTTTCCTCTCAAGCGTTCCGTCATTGTCGTCCCCAAACCTGTCACTAACGTCCCCGGCCTCGCCGTTACCGCTATCCTCCTCATCGCCGCTGTACTCGTATATAGGGCCCCGTGCCATCCTCTCCGGAGCTGCTATCCCCAAACCCATCGCTGCCGTCCTCCCCTTTGCCAATGACAAGAAAATAGGTACACCCCTAAAGATTCCCGAATTACCTCGATTTAAATCGGATTTAAAATTTACGATTCGAGGAAATTTGGTAGTTAGAGCATCTTTAGGAGAGGCTCTAAATAAAACCCCTTGCTATTATTTGAGAATTTGAGAAAAAACACTTTATGAGATCCCCTATCCCTTGGGGCTCATGATCTGACCCCATTCCTCCTAACCTCCTCTCCTACTACCAAGTTTCCCCAAAGCCGTTCTACATCGGTGACTGCTCCCATCTGCGCCTTCACCCACATCTAACGTTGGTGGCCACCGCCACCGCCACCGCCCCCACCTACACCTCCTCTATCCTCATGCGTCGATGGCTACCACCAATGCCCCAGTTGCCCCACTCCTTCTTTGCCTGCCAGTAGACACCATCCCCTCTCTCTCTCTCACCTTAGTCACCTATGCCTTCTCCCTGTTGTGCCCCTACCAGGTGCTAATTAACCTGCTTCACCACCACTACGAAAATGGCCTTTAGTCCCGGTTGGGAACAGGCTTTAGTCCCGGTTTTCCCAACTAGGAAATTAAATTGGTACTTAACCGGGACTATAGCCACTGAAATATCTAAAAAATATAGCAAACCCAATACTCGAACCTAGGATCTCATGCTAGGACATGACTCTCTACTCACGCTTCTAACCCACCCACCCACCCACGCGTACTGATTAGAGTAGAATATACATTCCTTTTGAAGTTTCTTTATGCTTGAGCACGATGCCCTTTGCAAAAGGTATCTTCTATATTGTTTCTAAGCGGTATTGAAAGTCTAGAATTGCTACTGTTGCTACGAACTGATACTAGTGCACTATCAGTACCGGTTTCAATCCACATGTACTGATGTGCCGGTAAATTAGGCCATTTCTCTAATAGCGATTAGCCAATAATATGAATTATTTTTTGAATTATTCATTTAGCTTTATTAACGACTTTCTCAGTGATATTGTGAGTAGATTATAAAAGTGATCCGAACACACCAGCCATATATGACCGAGCATCAACTGATCAAGCAACGATCGACACGTTCTAGCCATATAGCTCTTAGTGTATGTGCACGTACATGGAAAAATAGAGAAGGTGCAGCTTAGCTGCATCCACGTACTACAGTCTACAGCTCGCCATTCCAAGTGGAAAAATATACTTACTATTAGCTACACATTCCAACTGAAAAAATATGTTCCAACTGAAAAGTATACCTACTACTAGCTTATTGTTTCACATGAAAAAAAAGAAGTGAATTTAAGTAGACATGCATGTAGAACCATGCAATTAATAAGGACCCCTCAAACTATTGGGGCTGCATATTTTTGAAAAAAGAGGTCGTGTTTTAAGGGGAGTTTGAGCCTATGATACAAAATCAGCATAATATGATTAAGAAACAATCAAGCCACCCTCCATTTATTCCAGTCGATGCCACACCAACGCCTCCTCATTGGTGCAACACCACCCACTTTCAAGAGTAGTTTCGTTTCTGTACTTAGTTCTGAAGGACCTCCTTACGAATAATTATCGTTAGATCTAATTGAGGTATGCACTTAACATATTTATTACGTTACGCTTGTAGTTTAGTCTGTATAATGAAGAGAAAAAATTGTCGATGTAGGTCATTACCGGCTGCAAGCTCTTTGTGTCGTATCCGGCTGGATATTCAACAGAGGTTGGTCGAGGCCAGGTGTACCCACCTGTCTTTATCTCTGAGATTTTGTTATATGAAGTGGAGATACCCAAGAGCTACGAAAAGGTCGAGGTGGACTACATACACGACAACACAAAGAACATGCCACTAGTGATGGGGGATGTCGTCTATTCGTTTGTCCAGTGGACGAAAAAAGACATCATTTTGGAAAACCCAATCATTCCTGAACAACTTGACATCGTCGAACCCATCACTACAGGAAACGAAAATAGAGTCGACTGCCAAATACTAAATCGACGGCCAATAAAAAACTGTCGATACCTGCGACACAGTATCGACGGCCAGATACATGCCGTCGAGACAACGCTAAACAACTGACCTGTATCGACGGCCACAGTGCAGCAGTCGAGTTTTAGCGGCGAAGGCCCACGGGCAGGTGGCCTGTGGTGACGCCGTCTATATTTCTCGACAGCTAGACGTTAAACCGTCGATACTGGTGTCAATAGTTTCGACAGTTCATCATATGCCGTCGACTCTGTACATTTTTTCATAACCCTTTTGTTCGAATTTTATTTAAATATTTGTTCGAAATTGCTATTTTATTTGAAATAAAAATTAGGAATGTTGCATTTTGTTAATTTTTGGGTAGTTATTTTTGTCATGTTTGAATTGAGGAATATTGAACAGATATAGCTTGTTAATTAAAGAGCTAAATAATGTTTAAATTTCAGATTTCCAATTTTAGTAGTCAAAAATTCAAAAATTTGCTAGGTGCGGGCGTGCGGCTATTGATTATTGAGTAGTGGGGAAAACTTAAAACTAAAATTACAAATGAAAATATTTTAAATTGAAATGGGATGTTTAACGTTGCTTTGATCACATGAATTATGAAACTCGAGGTGAACTTCTCCGCAAAGCTTTAGGTTTCAAAGGGGTGACCTCAAAGGAAGTTCTAAATTTTTTGAACTTTTTTCTAGGTGTGTAATTCCCAGTAAAAAGTAAGATGGAACAGTTTGAACATTTGAAATTAGGTTTTTCAAATTTTAAAAATTTAAACAGAGTGGTTTGACCATTGATGCCCATTAGGGGGGTTGCCCTCGAGACAGGCACTGTTCTCGACGGCCTGGCTGTGTGCCGTCGGTACTATGGACCTTACTCGACGGTAGTCAAATGAAACACTCGGTATATGTTGTTTCGACGGTTTCCATACAAGCCGTCGACACTATCTACCCCGACGAAAGTGTCGACTGCATGAGACAAGGCCGTCGATACAGGATAACTGGGTTAGTATTGACGGCAAATAATAAGCCGTCGATACATAATAACTGTTTTCCCTAGTGTCGACGGCCTAGTGTTAGCCGTCGAGACAGGCCTAAATAGGTGGTAGCGACCTCGGGGACTTAGAAGCGCTAAGTCCCGCCTCACGCCTCGCGCCGCCGCCTCGCGCCTCGTCTCGCCAGCGCCGCCGCCACACCGCCTCGCGTGGCCGCCTCCACGCCGCCGCGCCGCCTCCCGTCGCCGTCCGGCCTCACGCCGCAGCCTTGCCACCGCCTCCCGCCGCGTCGAGCCGCCTCCACGCCGCGCCTGCGAAAAGCCGCCGCCGGGCCGCCTCCGCCGCATGACACGCGCCGCCTCCCGCCGTCGTCGAGCCGCCTCCACGCCTCGCGCCGCGCCGCCTCTCCGCAGCCGCGCGGCTGCTTCCACGCCACGCGCCCTCCCCGCCCATGATTGAGCCGCCTCCACTCCGCCGCGCCACCTCCCGCCGCCGTCGAGCCGCCTCCCGCGCCCGCCGCCCCATCCGCCGGCAGCCCGTGGACTTCGCAACAACATCGAGGTGCTTTCCGGGCTTTTTTTCAAATGTTTGTAGTGTAGTGTCGACGGCCAATAATTTTACTCGAGACTAATTATAATATAATCATGATTAACAATAATTTCATTATTTAAAATAGTAAAAATTTTAAAAAATAGTTTGAAATATATTTAAAAATTTAGAAAAATAGTACATAATATAATAAAAAAATGTAGGACAATAAAATAAAATGTATTTTAAAAATATATTAAACTGTTTGCCGTGTGATTTGCTAGCGTCCGTGGATTAGTTTAGGGCATGTCACCTAGCCGTACGTCACCCGTTCGGAAACGGCACATCTCGTATGGAACACGGACGGTGATTCGTTCTGCTCTAATACGAGATGTGACACGCGTTTTCGAATTGTCCAGTGGAGCCCCTTATGGGCGTCCCAGTGGACAGCCTACGAACGACCGTTTGAGCAGACGTCGCGTTGTGGTACCGGAGGGTTCGAGATGAGTTTTTCGAAGGCATAACCCTAAAAGGTTCTCCTGTGCATAAAATAAGTGCTTCGGAGTTTTTATCGACTCCCTGGCCATCGTTGCACTAGGAGAACCCTTAGGGTTATGCTGCCGAAATCTCGTCTCGAACTCTCCGGTACTGAACCGCAACGTCTGCTCGATCGGTCGTTCGTAGGTGGGTTTAGAAGCTTTCCAAAGCCTAATACAAAACCCTCTCGTGCGACGATGGCTGGCAACTCGGATGGAAGAAGACAGGAGTTGGATGTATGAAGGATGGCAACGGAACGGACACCACTCAGACTAATGGTACGACAAGACCGAGATATTCCTGAATCGTGCTTTTCAGGATGTTCGGAACGATAACACGCGGGTAACTTGTCCGTGTGTTGATTGCGGGAACTGCAAGAAAAGAACCCGCGCTCAGATGGAGATAGACCTGTATACGCATGGCTACAAGGCCGAGTACCGTCGATGGGTCTATCATGGGGAGAGTCGGTTGGCGGAGCCACCACCACTGCCACCACGAACAGACGAAGGTTTCGATGAGATTGATCGGGTGAATGATATGATGGATGACTTAGGTCATAATTTTTCGGACGCTGAGCCACCCACAACGTTGTCTAACTTCATGGAGCTTCTCGAGTCTGCAAAGCAACCTCTGCATGATAGCACAACGGTAGCCCTCTTGTCTATTGTGTCTCGTATGTTAGTAATTAAGTGCAAATACAATTTCTCTATTAACTGTTTCGACGAGCTCATATCGTTGTGGTCTGATGTCCTTCCGGAAGGTCACAAGATGCCTTCCAGTTGGTACGAGTGTAAAAAACTAATAGGTGGTCTCGGAATGCCATATGAGAAGATACACTATTGCCCGAACCATTGTATGTTGTACTACAAAAATGATGCGGGTAAACAGTCTTGTGATAAATGTGGAGAGTCAAGATATGTCGAGGTAGAGGGCGCTCAAGGAAACAAGAGGCGACTAGTGTGGCAAGGAAAGTGCCGTTACTTCACGCGAAATGTTTGGAGCGGTGTTTCATGACCGAAGAGACGGCGTATAGCAGATGAGGTGGCATAAGGAGGGTAAAAGGCGGCGACTTGATGATACATCCATCAGACGGGGACGCATGGAAGAACTTTGATCAGAAACATCCTGACTTCGCAGCTGATCCGAGAAATGTACGTCTGGCAATTGCCACCGAAGGGTTCACCCCTTTCAATATGATCGCTGCGTCGTATTCATGTTGGCCAGTGTTCACTATGCCTCTGAACCTTCCGCCGTCACATTTAATGAAAGAAGAATTCATGTTTCTATCCCTCATCGTGCCTGGTCCAAAGAACCATGGAAAGAATCTGGATTTTTTCCTGAGACCTTTGGTCGAAGAGCTGAAAGAGTTATGGGAGAATGGACCAATCACGTACGATAGAAAGACAAATACCAATTTTCATATGAGGGCTGCTTTTATGTCGTCTATTCATGATTTTCCGGCTTACGGAATGTTCTCATGATGGAGCACGCACGGTAAGCTAGCATGTCCCGTTTGCATGGATGATACGAACGCGTTCCAGTTAACACACGGGGGTAAGGCATGTTGGTTTGATTGCCACCGTGCTTTCCTGAAGCCAGATCATCCCTTCAGAAAACAGAGGAATGCGTTTCGAAGAAACACCGTTGTGAATGGACAAAAACGTCCGCGACTGACCATAGCTGCCATCAAAGCTTTTCAATCAAAGTTGGTGGAAGGAAAAAATGGAATTTATGAGGGTTACGGTGTGTCCCACCATTGGACGCACAAGTGCAGCTTATACTCGCTACCTTATGCAGAGGATTTGTTATTTCCCCACAACTTCGATGTCATGCACCAAGAGATGAATGTGGGACAAGCAATCTTCGGAACCAGTCTCGACATCTCTGACAAGAGCAAGGATAATATGAAAGCACGTCTCGATTGCGCAGAAATATGCAGTCGACCATCAATGAACCTCATAGAAGGACTGTCTAAAAAGCCTAAGGCTTTGTACTGCCTAACAGTCACCCAAAGGAAAGAAGTTCTCGAGTGGATCGAAGGACAGTTGAAGTTTCCCGATGGGTACGCATCAAATATTGGTCGTGGTGTGAACGTTACTCAAGGGAAGATACACGGCATGAAAAGTCATGACTTTCATATATTTGTCCGTGATCTCATTTCTGTCGTGTTTCGTGGTTACGTACCTGAAGACGTATGGAGAGCTTTTGCGGAATTGAGTTTTTTCTATAGAAAACTATGTGCTAAAGAGATAAAGCGGTCCGAGATGGTTAAGCTCGAAGAGGAGATTGTTGTGCTTGTCTGTAAACTTGAGAAAATATTCGTTCCTGGATTTTTTAACCCAATGGAGCATCTTCTTATTCATTTGCCCGAAGCGAGTTCGGAGGTCCCGTTCGATCTGGTGGATGTATCCCGTGGGCGTCGCCTTAAAGGGTTAGGGCAAGCGTGAAAAATAAGGCTCGCGTCGAAGGTTCGACAATGAGAATCATACTATATGCAGGAGATAACCCATTTTGCAATAAATATTTGGCGAGAGAGCACAATGTCAATATTCAGGTACCAAGATACAACACAGTTTGTAGCAAGCCTCAATCTGATCTAAAATTGTTTCTTGGAAAAGGCAATCCTGTGGGGAATAGTAAACGACGAGAGTTATCACAGAAAGAAAGGTTGATTGCACTATTGTACTTGTTCGATAATATGGATGAAATGGGGGACATGCAGAATCAGTTCATACAAAGAGAATGGACAGGGATGAATGAACCCAGTCCGGAGGAAAGAACAAAGTTGATGAAAGAGGGTGCCGGACCTGGACGTCCTAACTTCATAGTTTGTTTCTGGAAACATGTAAGTATATATGATTTCATAACCTTATTAATAATTGAAGATTTTGTCGACATAATTTGTTAAATTTCTTATTTTCTATGAAACAGTGCACGACTCATGCAAGCGTACACAACGATCTGCGTATTCTGTCGCGTGGACCTAGAACTAGCGTCAAAGTGCACGGAGCTTATGATGTCAATGGGTTTCGCTTTAGATCGGCAATTCATGAAAGGTCGAAACCTAATTTAAAATCAATTAACAGTTGTGTACTATGCTACGGGGAAGATGGCATGGAGTACTACGGTATAATAGAGGAGATAATTGAATTAGTATTCGAGGGATGTAAGGAATTATCGGTTGTTCTCTTTTGTTGCATTTGGTTCGATCCTATTAAAGGGGTTAGACGTCGAGCAGAGTTAGGTTTGGTGGAGGTTAACCACAAGTCAAGGTTAAAAGGGTACGATCCGTTCATCCTTTCCAACCAGGCTGAGCAAGTGTACTATCTGCCTTATCCATGTAAGAAAGCAATGAAAGGTAGTATTAAACGCGGTGAGGAAGACCTTTGGTCATGGTGGGTTGTGTACAAAATTCGAAGGCCTGGAAGATTGGCTACCCCGACGACCAATGATTATCACCAACCAGTACAAGAGCAACGTATGAATGGCAATGTGGTGATTGATATTGGGAATGGACTAGATAACCTAGTAGCCACAATAGATGACGACGTAAATGAAGAAGTACAACAAGCACAACAAGAAGGGGAGGATGTCGAGCCGACCGATGATCTTCTCGATGTAGACGATACATACTTCTAAGTTGATGGTATTCATTTCGGTCATTATGTTCAATTTTGTTGTTTTAATATTACTAATATGTGAACTGACATTACTTTAAAAATGCAGGATGCCACGCCGACAGTTCAGGAGGAGCGCCTCGCAGGACGAGGACGACGACCTTGACCAGGAGGTCCAGGGAGGCACTCCTGAGTATGGCCACGAGGCACGCTGAGACCGAGATGACTGGCACCGACACAGAGTCCGGGGCATTGGGGCTCTAGCCGGAGGGGCTCCTAGGCGAAGAGAGGGCATAACAAGTTGCCCAAGGCGGCGAGATATCCTCACGGGCGGATCGTGATCGAGCCGGATGGCGACAGGTAATATCCTAATTCTCTATTTTGTTGTCAATTAAATCTACTAACTTGCTTTTATTCTCTGTAGCAACTTGTCCTATGTCCACCCCAACAAAGCTGATACCCAGCCAGCTAATGCTCTTGGCATCCTCGTGCGCCAGTACTATCCTGGCATGGTCGGAGAGGAGGGGGCACAACATCCCGCTTACTCTTGGGATGATTACAATGTGGCACCTCACGGGGATAGCACCGCCGCTGAGGAGATAAGGCGGGAGTTTTGGGTGAGTTCGCATATTTTTGATTTTTAATGTCACAGATGATTGGCAACCATTGTGCATTCGGATTTATTTCTTTTCAGCTTAGGTACCGCCCGCGTCCAGGCTTGGAGGAGGAGGACATCAATTCTGTGATGGATAGGAACGCATGGCGAAGGTGCGAGATCGATGTCGAGTGCGGGTCACCATTGCTCGGGATTTCCACAGGTATTCACTTATTTCTTTGGCGTTTTTTGGCGCATATGGTTACAATTCGAATAATTTACTTTGTCTTGTCTTGTCAGGATTGTGAAGGGACACTACAAGAAATATGGCCTTCTGTGACGTTTTCTTTATGACAACTAAGTAATATGTCATTGGTTTATGACGTTTTCGAAAGAAAACGTCATAAGAAATGACAGGAGGGTTGTAACCCAACATTTTTGTGACGAATAGAAGAAACGTCACAAATAACGTCACTAATGGCAAGCAAAAACCGTCACAGACCAATACGCGGAAGTGTTGTGACGAAATAATTTTTTCGTAAGAATTTTGAAGTTTAAAATCTCACTGAATTCAAATATTTAAAATATGAGTTAACCAAAAAAGTGAAATCTTGCTAATTTTAAAATTGTCATATATGATTGAATTCAAAATATTTAAAAAATCAAATCTACAAAAAATTGAAATTTAACCAAATTTATTATTTTTTAATCCTAGTTGAATCTAAAATTTGATGTTGACCAAATGTAAAATATTTATACGCAATTTGAATTTAACTTTTAAATTTAACTCTATTTGCGTATTTTTAAACTTAACATAATTTTAAAATTTGGGAAATTTTTGAAATCAAGCAAAAATTTTGATGTCAAGCCAAATTTATTTTTTCTTGAATTGTTTGGCTTTAAAACAACAGTTTTTGAATCCTTTGACCTTCAAACAAAAAAATTGAAATCTAGCCAAATCTTTTTTTTTTTTGAAATATATCCAACATTGGAAAAAATTGGCCACTTCCCGCTAGTTTTTTCATTAAATCAGCGGCGCGTGAAAAAATGGACAATTACTTAACTAATTTTTTCATTAACTTCCTCCGGTCAAGCCCAAACCGCCCCCACCCCCACTCTTCCTCTCCTCAGCCCTAGCATGCAGAGAGAGAGAGAGGGAGCGCCGCTCCAGGCTCCAGCCGCCCGAAGCGCCGCGCCGTCGCCCATCGCCGCTGCCGCCGGCGCCTCCGGCCTCCCCGTCCCATCGCGACGTCGCCGGCTCGCCTCCTCCGTCCTCTCCATCTCCCGCCGACCGCTGTGGCGGTGGCGCCGTCGCATCTCCCTGTCCTGTCCCGACGCGGCGACGACCTGGCGACCCTAGGCGCGGCGGCGGCCTGGCACCGGCGGGGCCTCCTGCATGTATCCATCTCCCAGCCGGCCGGCCCCGTCTCCCCTTCCTAGTTCCCACCGCTGGCAATGATGGTTAGGTCTACATGCTTCTGCTTCTTAGTGTGGGTTTGGGGATAAGAGGAGGAGAGGAGATGGATGAGCAGCGCAGTGCATTGCTTCAGAAGATTGCTCTGCTTGGGTGCGAATAGAAAGCAGAGCAGAAGAGATGGCTAGCTTGCTAATGCGTTGTGCCTTCTATGGTTTTCCTTAGCAATAAGGCTTGCAACTGCAGAGGTGTCAAGGCAGGGATGAAATCTTCGGCAGCAACACCATCGCTGCTAGAATCAATGCATATGCCTATGGAGCACTTCTTACACGAACAAATCACGACCAGACTGATTATGGTCGTTATCTTTTCATTTTAATTAGCAAACAATATTTTTTTATCACTATTATTTTTTGAAAGATTTTTCCATGCAATTCAGACCTTCGATGCTTGCTATCTAGCTGGTATGAGTATGAATTGATTTACCTAGCTTGTATCAACCGATGCCTCTAGGATGCCCTATTATGATTCATTCTGTGAAGCTAAATGAAATTAGGATGCTGATTGGATGTTCGTTGTAGTACACATGTTGTAGTGCTTGGTTTCCTCATGCGTTGGATTGAGTAGAGATAGACCATTTATTATACTATTTACCACTTTTCAGTTTTTATATGAAGATTCTTACTTATGTTTCTCAATGTGATCATCTTTCTTGAAAGGCATCCTTTTATGAACTACCTAAACAAAAGTTATTGTCTCATGCCATTCATTGATTGGAGCCATAAAGAATTTGGGGTCAAAAACCATTTTTTATGTATTACCTAAAGAAAATATTTATTCATGCTTTACATATGTGTGCATTTCCTAGGACTTGGTGTTTCTTTTCAGGTTTCAGGTTTCTAAGGCTAAATGTTATGTTTTAATCACTTTGGCTGGCAATTACATCTATCTTAACTAAAAGTGATGCCCAAATGCCCCTAGACATTATGTTACCATCTCTTATTTTTGCTACTCATTCCTGCACAAGGGGCATATAAAGACAGTGGGTGATCTGGCTCTTAAACCATGCTTTTTTCTGTTTCATAAACCATCAGTTTCATATTATTTCTGTTTTAGGTTATTTTGATTGATATTGATTATTGAACATCTCAAATCTCAATCCTCGCCTTATAGGTCTGCATTATTTTTTATCCATAGGTGCTGTCCAGGGGAGGCAAAGGGAGGCATGAGACGGCGCCGGGGTCAGGGACTGCGATTCCTTCGCTGCTCTCGGTTATAGGAGGTAAAGAGAAATAGTTTATATGTCATTTATCTGGTAAATTTTGCTCAGCTAGCTATCCTAGGATGTTTTGGTGCTTCGGACATGCATAGTTATGAATATCTTGCATGTGATAAATTTAGTGAAAGTTAGATATCTAATTTTTATCTTTAGGTGCTTATGCAACATTGCTTAATCTACTTATCAATGCTTAGTTTCTTACTCTCAATGTTTGTCATCCTTAGCAAATTCCTTTGTTTCCTGAAGTTCAAGACAATGCAGCATAGCTACTATCTTTATGTTGTTACATTTTGTAGATATCTTCTTGCTCAAAGTAATGGCTATAGCTTAAATCCACAGAGAAGGTCTTGATTTGGACTCAGATATTACAGTTGATTATATTGGTGCAATTCTAGGAATCGCCAAGGTGAGTTGTTAAAGGTTCCATTTGTATATGCTTTTTTACCCATGTCCTGTTTTCAGAAGTTATATTTACACATGATTTGTGTTTGATTTATGAGCTAAAGTTAATCTCATGCTATCTCTTGTAAGCAAGTTTGTTCTTGTGCTGATACTGCAAATCTTGGGCTGATGCCACCTCCCTTATTAGAGCTTCAGGTGACTTGTGCCCTCATCTTTCTTTGCCTATAGTAACTTCTATTACATGCCGGAAATTCTACTACTGGACCACTCATGATGACGTGCTTTGCACGTGCACGCTTACTATGTGCTTAAAAAATGACTTCTTAATCCTATGTTCATTGGTTCCTTACCAATTTGCACTAACATGTTTAAATATCCTGTTTTATACAAACTGAAGGAAAATTGAGAGCTTATTAGTTGATATTTAAATGTCTTCTTTTTTTAAGGAAAATTGAAGGTTGGGGAGCATCTAATCGTGAAGCTGTAGAACTTGAAGACTTATGCTTTATTGCAATGAAGCTATTGAAGTTGAGAGCTTATTAGTTTATTGCGTTGAAACTTATACTTAAACTGTGTTTTGGTGACATTGAAATCCAACTGTATTTATGTTGCTATGTACCATGTACTTGTGAATATTTATATAACTTGGTCACTTGTGAATTTATAATGAATTTATTTACGTAAAAAATTGTGTGGTTTATTTATATGATGAATTGTGTTATAAATTACGACGACAAAATTCGTCACAACATTCCACTATGTCACCTGCCACATCATCCACCATGGCACATGCCATGTCATCTACTATGACGTTTTCTGTTTCAAACAATGACGATTGATGTCGTCATAATTCTTTGTGACGTTGAAACATTCGTCATTAATTTTGTGACGTTTTTTCTTATTTTGTCACAAAAGGTCTTTAGAGACGCACCTTCTGTGACAGACGGGTTTTCGTCACAGGACCGTCACAGATAGCATACGGTGACAATAAAAACCCTCTTTTCATCATAAAAATTTTGTCACAGAAGGCCATATTTCTTGTAGTGGGAGAGAGGATCACCCAGGCCGACGCGCGCAGGCTATACCTCGAGGCTCAAGAGTACGCGCATGTTTGACCGGACTGGGTGTCGAACGCCCCAGATGCCTGGGAGGCCTTGTCGCAGCACTGGGCCAGCAAGGCGTTCAAGGAAAAGTCCTTGAAGGCCAAGAAGAACCGAGCAGCAATGACGAGTAAAACGACGACTGGAAAGTCGTCGTTCGCTCAGCTAAGGAAAAGGATGGTAATGCTATTCCTTCACTATTTCGATCTTGTTTTCTTCTAATAATGAATATATTGATACTCCACTTGTACGATGCAGGGCGCCACGACTAGCCAGATTCCGTCTTGGTTGTCGGTGTTCCGGAGGGGCCACACCTCTCAGAAAAAGGATGGCTCCTTCGGTCCTGTGGACCCGGTAGCTGCGCAACGAGAGGTACGTAATAATTTATCAATTAGTTCGTACACAATCGTACATTCTAACTCGGTTATCTCACTTCAATGCGAGCACTTCTGAGAGGCTTTACGATAAGCATGGCCAAGAGAAGGACCCAGAAGAGGAGCCACTTGACCCTCTGGTGATACATGAGGCTATGGGCGGGAAGGCTCATGGAAGGTTAGCGATCGGAGGGGACCACCTGAGGTATGGTACTGTCTAATTTATGCTCATGTCAGCTTAGATCATATTTTGTAACCACTAACATCGCTTTGTTATAGGTCCGAGGATTACATGCCTGAGGTGAGGGCTTCCCACTCTCAAACGGAGAGTCGACGCGCCTTCGAGGCCCGCATTGAGAGGGAGAGGCAGCGGGAGAGGGAGGAGAGGGAGCGGGAGAAGGAGGAGAGGGAGCGGGAGAGGGAGGAGAGTGCACAGATGATGCAAGGCGATGAGGAGAGTCGAGGACCCAAGAAGAAGCAGACAGAGGCGGGGAGGCGGAGATGGCGAGGCAACGATATGAGTTTGAGCAAAGGTTCGCCTATCTGAAGTCGCTCTCTCGACTGGGCGGGGTAATGTCCTTAAACCTAGTAGTATCCATCCACATGTCGTTTATTGCAATTTCATTCACAAGTTCGGTGTCCATAAAATTTTAGGCTGGTCCCAGTGGTATTGCTGGCGGTCTGACCTTCTACGGGGTCCGCCGCCGTTTCGTGGTGGATGGACATCGGCTCCCTACATCCCTTACGGCAGCCACACTACTCCACCAGGCGAATACGTGGGCCCAACTCGCCCACATGGTGGCTTGCTGTTTGTTACGGAGGCGGTAAGTCATTAACTCATATTAATTCATGTTTAGAACCGTTTAAATGTGATGAAATAATAATTTAACTGTTTTATACACATGCAGGGTTCTGGTTCAGCGGCTCAAGGTGAAATTCGTGGCCAGGAGGGAGGAGACACATCGGTGAGTCACGAAAATCCCAACTGGGTCACCGACCTCTTTGTGAGCGCCCCCCCCCCCACCCCCCGCTGTTCACCCAGCCGCCTAATCCCCCAGAGAACCCACCGGGCAATGATCGTCCGCCAACCAACCCTGATCAGTAGCTAGCTAGCTTTACTTTTCAGTTTGTTACTTATAGTTGAATATATTCGTCTTGCATTTGAGACTATATAGCTCGTGGTGATGAACTTCGACTTCGATGTGCTTGTGTCATGGATATCTTTTATATGTGATATATTTGTGATTGTGGAGATGTGGTTGTGTTTAAATTTGTGTACTTTGTGGTTTGGTTGAATTGTGGTCGCAAGTATGCGACGAGGGGTATATATATGTATTGTCGGGTGCTTTGGGTTTGCAGGTGCAGCTGTTGCTGCTGTTGGGGCAGCGGCGGCAGCCGCAGAAATTTGTGTTTTTTTTTCAAATTGGCTGCTTTTTTTTTCTGCTCTTGAGCTTTATCGACGGCAATACATTAGCCGTTGACACTGAATTGCAGGCTGAAGCTGTCTCGACGGCCTACATCCAGCCGTCGACACTGACTGGCCACAAATAGTATCGACGGCTTACGCTGAACAGTCGATACTGAGTTTCTACGTCCACGTCATCGTAGCAAGCGGCTGTAGGACCCACCAAAAATAGTGTCGACGGCCTAATATTAGCCGTCGATAAAGAACTCGCATAACGGGAACGGCGTCTGCGGTATCTGTATGGACGGCCTATGTCTTTGCCATCGAGAATAGTAGTTTCGACGGCCGGGCCGTCGATACCAGTTCCATCTCTCGACGACCTTGGCTCGACGGCTGGCCGTCGACACTATTTAAAACCGACTGTTCTGTTTTCTTTATCGACGGCTTTGGCCGTCGGTACTGTTGCCGCCTCCTGTAGTGCATGGAGCCACCCCCTTAAAAGAAGAGAGCCAACCAAGGTCACCAGATAAGAGACACTCGACATTTCTAAGAAGTCCTCAAGAGACACAGGAGATAAGCGTTGTGTCAAGTCCTCACCGCACAAGTATTTGACACCGCAAAAGGCCGACCAAACGACCTTAGAAAGTCAGAAAGATTCAACCATGTCCTTGAAGGTGATGGCCAAATGATATTAAAAGATTGGAAAGCCATAGTATTGTCGCGTACCAATGCTCCTTTGCCCAAAGCTAAATTTCTTTGGCCAACACCAAAAAAATAATTCATCGTGGGAAAGCCATTTGCTTCGAAAGCCATAGCCAACATGGGCTTCGGGTACCACATTTCCCTCCATGACTAATACATGAGGAGATCAAACTTGCCCATCAATCAACGAGTCTATGATCATGGCTAAGTTGAAGGACACACATTTTGATCACGAGAAACAATACTTTGTATCAACTTCAGTGATCTATGATACATATATATACCGCCTAGAGGAGGTCGACCAGTCGTTTCTCGAATTCTTTGCATTGTAAGTGTCTACAATACTTAATCATATTTTCAACATCCTAGCTAAATTTATTGACTTATATTTACCAATCTCACATATTTCCCCTCATGAAGCTAGACGCAAAATACTCGGGCCATTCAGTTGTTTTTTGACCCACTCCTTGTCATCCAAAAAACCATCGATGGAAACTGTCAATTTGTCGAAACTATAACTCAAACGTAAAGATATTGACGAACCATCAAATGAAGCATATTTTCTATTGCCATTCAACAAAGATTTATGTTGGATCCTCATGGTCATATTTCCTAAACACAACATGGCTATGTGGCTCGACTCCATGAGAGATATCCCAATACACGACTTCAATTCAATGAGGGTGCTAGATCAGGCGTTTGAATTTTACGTTCGATGAGGGGGGCATGATACGTAAAAAAAAGGGTGGTGTTCTAGGACACCATACGAAAACACACGGTATATATGTGCCTTTACATACTTATCGTGTCAACAAAAAATCAGTTTATTAGTGTCTGTCGATATAATTTTGTGTTTTCTTGGCGCCACCAGTAGGGCAGAGACCATGTGCGTGGGTTGTATCAGTGTAAAAACATGCATGGATTTATTAGTTGGCCACATGCTTGAATTAATGCATGCATGCATGATAGGGGACATTCGATGAGTTCCCTGAGTACACCACACGTACTGATGGTGACACAGGGTATGGGCACTTGGGCAGTGTGTTTTGCAGACCCACGAACTTGAGAAGGAATCTCTTTGTTCACATAGTAGTACAGTCACTGTGTATGGATAAAATTGCACTGCTTAGTTGGACCTATATAAAACTCAAATTTTAAATATTTAACAAAAAAACACCTAATTTTACACGTATTAAGACGTAAGGTTTTAAGTTCACACGATCCAAATTAACAGGCTGACTACATTGACATTACCAATGAATCACACGTGGTGTGCCTTGTGTGTCAAAAGGTAAATAAATTTACCGGGAGTGCTATTGAAATGTTCACTAATCAATATCCAATCAAGTATGAAATGGTACAAGGTACCGTGAACTTGGTTAATACTCCCTCCGTTTCAAATTGTAGTTCACGGTTGATTTTTGGATATTCTATTTGACCATTCGTCTTATTCAAAAAATATATATAAATATTTTTTTTGTGATTCGTTTTATCATTAAACATATTTTAAGCATGACTTATATTTTTGCATGTTTGCACTATTTATTTGAATAAGATGAATGGTCAAAAGGCGTCTTCAAAAATCAACAGTGAACTACAATTTGGAACGGAGGGAGTATATAGTTATCTGGCATTGCACATTGATGGAACGGAGGGAGTATATAGTTACCTGGCATTGCACATTGATCCCTTTGCTTCTATACTCTACGTAAAGGCTCCTAGAGAACTCCGAAACATACCTGCTAGCAAAGTTGCAATGAAGCGATTAACCAAACACGCCTGTAAAGTATTACTATTTGCATCAGATATATACGTGCATGTCCTAAGCATGCAAACTTCACGTCTTCACGTACCGTTTGGTGGCGGCGTACATGGTGTAGAGCGGGAAGGAGGGGACGGCCTCCGACGACGCGGAGCCCATGTTGACGACGGCGCCCCGGCCCCGCGCCACCATCCCGGGCAGCACCGCCGCCGTCACCTCCGTCAGCGCCCACAGGTTCACCCGTATCATCCGCACCCACGCCTCCGCGCCCGCCTCGTGCAGGAACACCGCGCCCGGCGTCGCCACGCCGGCGTTGTTCACCAGCACGCCCACGTCCAGCCCCGCCACGGCCTCCCGGAGCCGCCGCAGCGCGTCGTCGCCGTCGGGGGTGGAGACGAGGGAGAGGTCGAACACCACGGCCTTGGTCTGCACGCCGTGGCGAGACCCGGCCGTGCCGGAGATCTCCCGGAGGTCGGCGGCGCTGCGGTCGACGAGCACGAGGTTGAGGCCCCGGCGAGCGAGCTCCAGCGCCACCGACCGCCCGATGCCGGACGTCGGGCCGGTGACGACGGCCCACGAGCCGTAGCGGCGGCGCAGGTCCTTGGGACGGCGCAGGCAGAGCGTGAGATAGGCGAGGAGGCGGAGCGAGAATGCCGCGACGTAGAGGGCGCCGAGGAAGGCCAACGAGAGGAGCCATGCCGGCGGCGGCGCGGGCACTTGCTGGTTAGCCATAACTCTCTCTCTCTCCCCCCCCCCCCCTCCTGGCCTCCCTCTCTTTTGCTCTGGAGTTTGCAGGTTGCAGCACCCTATAAGAGCATATCCGTCTTAATGGTGTGCATGGGTCTTTAAGTAATCAACAACCAACTGTATGTACATGTAGCATCGCAGCAAAAGCTGGAAACGCGTAATATGCTTAAATTTGGCTCGCTGGAGTCACCATTTGAACTCGGTTCAAGCTTCAAATGAGCTCAAATATATCGAGTTTGGCCTCAAACTCGTAAGTATGGTTGAGCCAAGCTCGAACTTCATTCGAGCTTTGTTGAGTTTTTTAAATGTATTCAACCACGAGTTTTTATCAAAGCCTACTCGAGCTTCATTGAGCTCATTCAAGCATAACGTAATGTGGGCACATGTTAAGAGTATCCCAACAGTCTCTCCATCCCATCCCCTAAAACACTGCATACACATATGAATGGGGTGTTTTAGGGGGTGGGATGGAGGAGCTGTTGGGGATGCTCTAAGGACATAGGGTTGGATAGACCTACTCCTAGACACTACTGAGGTTGTTATCTTTAATGCGCCATCAGTTTATAGTCTTGTGTGGTATGTCGTCCTTTAACCTTAGATCCTTATTGATCTGTAACATATGTAGTTGTATAATTTGAGGCTATCAAACGCTTTAATGTAACAGGGGAGCCATAGAGGTAGCTTACGCGTATGCCATAGACATGGGGTGTAAAAGATCAAGATGGAATTTTCCCCTTCTCAATAACGGAAGAGATATCTATGGGCCCCTCAGTGCGGATGGGTAAGGAACTGCATGGTAATGCCAATGTGACACCTAGGTGTGGATGGGTAAGGAAGTGCATGGTCATGCCAATGTGATTAAAGAATAGTTATATCCATTACATTGGCGAGTGCATAAATCGAGCTATCACCAGGGTTGTACACATCTTGCCTTCAGCTTGACTGGTATCGCGTGACAAAAGGATCGATATATGAGTATATGATCACTTTGTGCATTTAGAGGGCTCAATATGTCCTGCTAGGAATTGTTGTTGATTTTTGGTCGGAAAAAGGGGTTTCCATGTCCATGGACGTTTTATGCATGAACCTAAGGGTCACACACCTAACGGGTTGAAACATGCCTAATGGATTGATCCATTAGTGGGGTTTTGTGGATATGGATCTGCAAACATGAGTTGAAATGGCTTCTATTGTAGAAGGTCTGTTAGTGCAACTCTAGCCGCCGTCGTAGTCCACTGCTCTCCTAAAACCCTAGCCACCGAGCGTGTGGTGCTAGCACACTGGTGCACTGCGTTCCACCCCTGGACGTGTGGATATATACCGTGTAGGCATCGCTGATACTACTTATGTGCTGGTCCACCTGAACGACTACCTCCTCTACGGTCACATGCATGAGGATCGGGGAGACGTTTGGTCACGTCGAGTATAACTACTAATAGTGCTTTCGAGTACGCGGGAAGGCTTCACCCACTCTTTTTCCGCTGCTAATGTGCTTTAAGGGTAACGATCTATGATCCCCTACCCATATATTTCTCGGATGATCACGTAGAAAACTTTAATTTCAGCTAGCGTAGTCTGTGTGTTCTCGTTCATGGTCACCTCCTAAGATACCGACCAAAGTTTAAGGATTTCTTGGTATGGTTGGATACTACAAAAGATTCTGCAAAGATTTATTGAGAATAGCTAAACCACTTACCCAATTATTCGGACCACAAGTTCATTTGGACCCTAGCTTGTGAGAATAGTTTCCAAAAGCTCAAGAATAGGTTGACAACTTCACCGGTGCTCATTTTCCTTGATACTCATAAGAATTTTGTAATTCATTGTGATGCATCCAAGTAAGGCTTAGGTTGAATTTTGTAATTCATTGTGATGCATCCAAGTAATGCTTAGGTTGTGTTTTGATGCAAGAAGAAAAAGTGCCGCTTATGCTTCATGGCATCTGAAACCTCATGAGATGAATTATCCAACTTATGATTTGGAATTAGCTGCAGTGGCTCATGCCCTCATGATATGGAGGCATTATCTGATCGGAAACCGAACCGAGATTTACACCGATCACAATAGTCTAAAGTATATATTCACTAATGCTAACCTAAATATGTGGCAATGAAGATGGGAGGAATTTGCCAAGGATTATGATGTTGTCATTCATTACCACCTAGGAAAGGCTAATATAGTAACCAATGCTTTAAGCAAAAAGATTACTGCAATAAATTGATGCTACAAGAAAATCAGCCTGCTTTGTATGAAGAGTTTAAAGGGTTAAACTTGGAGTTAGTGGAGCAAGGTTTCAACTATATTTTAGAATTGCAACCCTTGTTGGAGGATCAAATTCGAGAAACTCAAAAGGAAGATCAAGAAGTGCAAGAAATTAATGAGAATATCCCTAAAGGTAAAGCCCCTGACTTCTCTAGAGATAAGAATGGTGATCTTTGGTTTAAGCAGAGACTATTCGTGCCAAATTAGAAGGAACTCAAGGATGTCGTCTTCAAGGAATCTCACCTTTTCCTTTATCTATCCATCCCGAAAGCACCAAGATGTATCAGGATTCAAAGGAATTTTATTGGTGGATTGGACAAAAGCGAGATGTGCCGAGTATGTATCTTTTGTGTGACACTTGTCAAAAATTCAAGACAAAGCACCAAAGACCCGCTGGACTACTATAACCATTTAAAGTTTCTGAGTGGAACTGGGATTTGGAATGGATTTCATCATGGGATATCCCAAGACGCAATCTAGCTATGACTCAATTTGGGTAATAGTGGATCATCTTACTAAGTCAGCCCATTTTATCCCTATGAAGACCACTTACACTAGAGATTAGTTAGCAGAATTGTATACAACCAAAATCATCTGTTTGCATAGTGTTCCCAATAATATAGTATTTGGTCGACGGACACAATTTGCTTCCAAATTTTGGTATAAGCCGCATAGTTTGATGGGCACCAACTTAAATTTTAGTACTACTCATCAATCCTAGACGGTGGTCAGACAGAGCGCGTGAATCAGATTTTGAAAGATATGCTTTGTGCTAGTGCATTGGCTAAAGCAAATAATTGGGATAAACATCTTCCCTATGCAGAGTTCGTCCAGTGCTTTACTATAATCAGAAGATCACAGTACAAGGTTTGCTAGACAAAGACATAGATAGGGTTCCTCTTTGTACAACATGAAAAACAAAGATGTGTTACGCGTAGTCTATTGGAGTATGGTATGGATTCGTCATCTATCCTCACACATGAGGATGTATTTATACTAATCCAAGGGTTACAAATCCAAAAAGATAAGCATATATGTTAACTAATCTATAAAATTATGCAATATGCTGGCGCAACCTTGAAACCCTATGAAAGAGGATCCTAAGGCCTAGAGGGGGGGTGAATAGGTAATTTTAATTTTTCTTTGATTAATTGTTGATTAAGCATCAAATTAATAGTGACCCAATCCTAGTGTCAATTGATACGCAAGCGGAAGCGATAAACAAGTTAACAAGCAACTAAGTCATGGCATCACAATCAACACATTCAACGCAATGGTAGTAAGTGCAGAAAGTAAATAAGAGGGCGACACGGTGTTTGTTTGATCGAAATTTGGAGCCGCAACTCCTACTCTCCGTTGAGGCTACCCCTTGCGCACAAGGACCGGCTCTCTCTCGAGCCTCACGCCTCACTTACTCCCGGTAGTCGTTCGCCACTCGGCGAGGTGGACTCAATCACCGTGACACCGACTCAAGAGTAGCCACACGCCAAGGCCTACTCTCAAGCCCACGCCTCCACGAAGGATATCTTCAAAAGTAACAAGCTCAAACGCCCGATCATGCGGATCGAAGGACTTCCATGAAGCTTCGGTATTGGGGTTTAATGGATTGTGGCTTTGGATGATCTTGTGGGTGGAGGAATGGCTCTAGAACACCTAATTGATGAGCTATGAATGTGGTAGGTGAAGTGGAGCAGCAAACCTCAAAATAGCCACCACTAGATAGGTATTTATAGCCCTAGAGCAAAACTAGCCGTTGCCCCTCGGAAGAGGACAAAAGACTAGCCGTTACACTCTACGGACGCCGTCCGACGGGCTCGGATGTCCGTCCGACAGAGCGTCATCGCTCAGCAAAAATAGGTTTACGGACGCCGTCTGTCCCCACCGACGCCGTCCGACAAGAAGGATCGCGCAGCGCCGAAACCACCGGACGCCCCAGACGCCGTCCGGCAGCCGAGAAAGCCAATTGAACCTTATCGGACGCCGTCCGTAACTACGGACGCCGTCCGACGATGAGTATACAAGGGACCGGACGGCCACCCAGACGCCGTCCGGCGAAGGTTCCTCGGATTAAAACCTTACAGACGCCGTCCGATAACTCTGGGACGCCGTCCCGACAGAGAAGAATTTTCGAGCTAAAATTTGTGGGGAATTTAGGTGGGTTTCTCTCTAGAAATCTCACAAGGATATATATGGGTATTTTTAGAAGTGGTGGACTACGAAACCGAAGTTTTCGAGAATTCGCAAAGATCCGGCATAGTCCGAGATATTGAACCCCTTTTGAAATCCGACGAAAAACAGAAATAAACCTAACTACTCTAATCTATACGTGACCTCTTCTCTCGCCTGGGTCACACTTTGTGAAATCTTGGAGCAGCTCAGAAATTTACGCCGCTCAATTAGGGTTTGCAAAAGCCGAGTCTTCGCTAGGGTTCCGAGAAGTCCAAAACCCCTAGCCCTTTATATTAATTAATTTTATCATCAATGCCACTAATAAAATTAGGGCTCAACGATGCTCACAATCTTCCCTTTGTGGCACTTGATGACAACCCAAAAGTGAATAAAATTTTTGAGCTGCAAAAGGGTTAGTGCAATACAAATATGCGAGCAATTTTAATAATTAAGAAACCACAACTCGACCACAAAGGTGTGCAAATAAAGGAAGCTCCCCCTAAATTCATGCATAAATTAAATTCAGAAGCCAACAAGGTTCAAAAGTCATAAAACCAACCAAGGTATCAACCACAAATTTCAACGAGTATCGAGGCAATAAATAATATTACAGAAAAACACAACCTCGATCTCACTACCCACTACTAACCCTCTAACTTCTCCCCCTTTGTCACCAAGTGACACAAAACGGGAAAAGGTCCTATTCTAGCTGATCTTGATCCATGTCGTCGCCTCCGTCATCTCCCTGGCCGCCGGTAGAGGAGCCCTGACCTCTGGGACACTTGAACAAGGGCATATGAGCTGCAGAGGGGACCGACCGAGGTGAGGAAAGATCATCAAACATCTGGGTCGGTTGAGGATTTGGCAAAGAAAAGTTGAGATGACGAGCGATCTCTCCACCAGTGAAATAAATCTTACCAGGAGGAGGGTATGACTGAGGTGGAGGCACAAAGGAAGGAGCAGGCCCAGAAGGAGGGTACACCCAAGGATGAACCGGTGGTGGGTAGGCAGGAGGGCGAGGAAAACTCTGAGTCTGCTGGTAATCCTGATAACTGTTGTGGGCATGTGAATACCAACCATATGGATTTGCCCCTTCTGGCACTGGCATAAACATCGCCCCCATGTACTGCACAGCTGACTTAAACTCTGCGAACTCATCTGCCAAGTATGTCTGCTGCCCTGCCAAGGCTGTCATCTCTCTGCGGGTGGCTGCCAGTTCTTCTTTCACCTCAGTGTGAAAATTTCTCATATCTGTGCGCAGCCCCCTCATCTCACCTATCAAAGCATCATACCAAGGAGGAGGGGCAGCCGCAGAAGATCCCGCACCAGGCGCTGGCACAAACGACTGCATTGGAGCAGCAGGAGCAAAGACAGGAGCTGGTGGAGGAGCATCATCACCAGGTCTAGCCAACTTGGGCTTGCTCCCAAGTGAGTTCAAGAAGTTCTTCATCTGATGTTTTTTGATTCTGTTATTCCAGCTCCTTACTTCATCATTGGTTACACGCTCTGTCTTGGAAAGAAGCAGGCCAACATATGGAGCTAGAGGGAGTGGTCTATTAACCTCTCTGAAAATGGCGTCATCAAACTCTCCGAGAATGGTAGCTCCAATGTTTATGGTCCTGCCTGTCAGAAGATATAACATAAACCAACTGCATATAGGAAGAATTCTGTCCCGGTTGCCACTTCTAACAAATAATGTGCTTCGAAGAATGAGATTGATCAGGGCAGGCTCCTGACGCAGTTGATTAGCTTGTCCCACATTTATTTCTTCATCATCAAGATCGAGGTACATGAATCTTACTTCATTAAGTGGAGGATATTTGGCTCTCCAGAATGCATCCTCATAAGCCATCTCATTCAGATCAGCGCCAGTATCCGGAGTGCCCAAAGCATCATTCATATTGGCCACGGAGATACCCTGAATAATTGCATCAACTGAGTGGTAGTAGCTGAACTCTGACTCATCCTCAGTAGGTAGCAGTGTGGCAAAGAACTCACAATTTCTTTCTTTAGACCATGTCAACTTCTTATTTGAGACCAAAGCTGCCAAGCCTGGAGTAGTACTGAAAATGGTGTAGACCTCAGGTCCTGCGGCTGCGGTGATCTCATCGATCAAATGATGAGGGTCCCTAGGACCGATCTTAGGATCGAGAAACACATATAAAGCTGCTTCTGAAATTTTGTGTGAAACCTGAAATCCCTGGTATCCTCTCGCCGCTGAGGGAACCATCTGGCATAGGATACATCTCGCTTCTTCTTCAAGGTCTCCATGGATAACTTCAGGACCGAATTATCCAGAGGGTCGTCCTCGGCGACCACTGTCTCAGTGACATCCTCATCTATTGGGTCCTCAGCATAGGTGTCATCGTCAGCATCCTCTGCGGTGGCAAAAGAAGATCCCGCCATCCGAGACCAATGAATTCCCTGATCACGCTGTTGCTGAATATCTACTCTAGTCACTTTGCTTGGGCGAGGAGGAGCGGCACTGCTAGCCGTCTCATCGATATAATCCGGATCACCCTTGCTGCCACTGTCGCGACGACCACTGAGGGTCCTGCCCAAAGCCTTTCCAAACTTCTTCAAAGATTTCGACATCTCGAATTATCTCCTCGAACATTGTAACCGGACGACTGAACAACCTCATCGCTAACCGCCATCGATCAACGATCCAGCGACACGGTGCCAACCCACCACGGTCCAACCACGAACACGAACGCGGAAAAACCTATTCAAAACCTAAAACTTCGGTAACCAACGAAATTTGATGGGAAGAAAGGCGGGAAGCCGTTACGAGTCCTAGAAGCGAAGGAGGAAGACGCGGCGGCGAGGAGATCGCCCCAAGGCCCTTCCGGTAGGGAAAGGAGGAACTCGACGGAGACGAGGGCACGAACGGGACGCCCACTTCAATCCACGCGGAGGAATCGAAGAGACGACGAGGGAGGCCGCCGTAGTGATGGAGGTCGCGGAAGTCGCCGAGGGTCTTCCCGGTGAGGAGAAGGGCGGCGGCGCCGGTTTGGAGAGGAGGAATAGATCAAATGAGGAGAGAGGGAGACGAAGGGTAAGTTATCTGATTTCAGCGGTTAGGCCTGTCGGACGGCGTCGACAAAGGATGATCGACGGCGTCCGACAAGTATGGTTTGCGCGACGATCGACTTCGTCCGGACGGGTCGCGAGAAGCTAAACGGCGTCCGGCGAAGTATTGCGGATCGAATCGACCTTGGTCGGACGGCGTCCGGTGGTTACGGACGGCGTCCGATCAATCTCAATTCAGCCGACGACATTCGCTTCGGACGGCGTCGAGAATCGAGCGGCGTCCGATAAAGGCAAGAATCGCAGCTGTTTGATCTTCTGATTAGTGGGCCCCACCAACGCGAGAATTTTTATAAAATTAATGTTTTGAAGTGATGATCTCCATTTTGCTCAAAATTCAAAGGAAGATTCAAATGTGAGCAATTTGAAGTTATTTTAAAATTTTAATTTTGAAGAGATAAGATACTACGTTGACAAATAAAACCAAATTAAATTCAAAAACCCAAATTTTGATCTTCGAGATGAAGAAAATGTGTGAACCCAAATTTTGCCTTGATTTCTCATATAGGCATGAAAATCGTGCATAGGGGTTCACTTTAGAGTTTAAGCACATGTTTTTGAATTTTGGTTCCTTTTCAAATACTTTCAACAATTTTGATGCCAAATGATTTTCAAGAGAACAAATATGCATATGGAGCAAAATTTTTAAGGGGGTAAGATTTTCAAAACTAGAAGTTTGAAATGGTAAGAAGATAAGGATAGTCTATTAAGCTCAAATTTGTTTTGGCTTGAAATATAGGACAAGAATGTGCTCACCCAAAATCAAATTTATCTTTTCACCACTAGAGGAAGTTTTGAGATCATGAGTTGAAACTAAACTCCCCCTAAATGTGACAAGGGTCATAAGCAAATGAAAAAATCAAATAAGACCCAAAAATCACGAAAACCAATCAACACGCATTTGATCTATCTAGTATGTTGAGTTCATTCCTTAATTTGCAAAACCGTGCCTCATCTAAGGGTTTGGTGAAAATATCCGCCAATTGGTCTTCTGTTCGCATGTGGGCAAGCACAACGTCACCTTTTGCAACGTGGTCACGAATGAAGTGATGTCGGATGTCGATGTGCTTTGTACAGGAATGTTGGACTGGATTGTTTGCTATTTTCACCGCACTTTCATTATCGCATAGAAGTGCCACTTTTTCAAATTTTAGCCCAAAGTCACTAAGCATCCGAGTCATATACAAGAGTTGAGCACAACAACTCCCCACCGCTACATATTCGCTTCATGATAGATAGCGCCACGGAGTTTTGCTTCCTCGAAGTCCATGACACGAGTGGCGTCTAGCAAGTGACAACCCCGAGGTGCTTTTGCGATCAATTTTGCAACCGGCGTAATCCGAGTCGGAATAGCCAAGAAGCTCAACACGCGCTCCCTTGGGGTACCAAAGACCTAGGCTAGTAGTGATTTTTAGATATCTCAAAATGCGTTTTACGGCAACAAGATGCACTTCCTTAGGGGATGCTTGAAAGCGAGCACACATGCACACACTAAACATAATATCGAATCGAGAAGCGGTAAGATAGAGAAGCGAACCGATCATGGAGCGAAAAAGCTTTTGGTCCACGGGCTTTCCATCTTCATTTAAGTCAAGATGCCCATTAGTGGCCATTGGTGTTTTGATCGATTTGCAATCGTCCATTGAAAACCGCTTGAGAAGGTCCTTTGTGTATTTCTCTTGACAAATAAAAGTCCCTTCCCGAAGTTGCTTGATTTGAAATCCAAGGAAGAAAGTAAGTTCTCCGATCATCGACATTTCGAATTCCTTGGACATCATTTCTCCAAAGTCCTAACATTTAGATTTGTTAGTGCATCTAAAAATAATATCATCCACATATATTTGACAAATAAATAGGTCATTTTCAATTGGCTTTAGAAACAATGTGGAATCAATCGCACCGGTTTTAAATCCGTTTTCTAAGAGGAAGTCCCTAAAACGCTCATACCATGCTCTAGGAGCTTGCTTGAGACCGTATAGCGCCTTAGTGAGCTTATAGACATGGTTTGGGTGTTTGAGGTTTTCAAAACCGGGCGGTTGCTCGACATAGACAAGTTCATCAATAAAACGATTTAGAAAAGCACTCTTAACATCCATTTCAAAGAGAGTTATGTTATAGAGAGAAGCGAATGCCAAGAGTAACCGTATAGCTTCAAGTCGAGCGACGGGGGCGTAGGTTTCTCCATAGTCAAGTCCTTCGATTTGTGTGAAACCTTGCGCCACCAATCTTGCTTTGTTTCGCACCACTTTACCGTTCTCATCTTGTTTGTTGCGAAAGACCCATTTGGTTCCAATGACATTGTGATCCTTCGGTCTTTCCACAAGCTCCCAAACTTTATTGCGGGTGAAGTTGTTCAATTCTTCATGCATGGCGTTCACCCAATCCGCATCCGCCAATGCCTCATCAATGGTCCTAGGCTCAACAATAGACACAAAGGCGTGATGCTCACAATAATTAGCAGTATGAGAACGGGTTTTTACGCCTTGATTGAGATTGCCAATGACTTGATCTAGGGGATGATCCTTGGAGAGAGTGCGGTGTTGTTGGACGGGTACTTGTAGATCAACGTCTCCCCCTTGAGCTTGATCAACTTCAAAGTTCGCATCTCCGTCCACCGCTTGATCTTGAGTTGTTGGAGAAGTGTCTTGAACTTGATCATCGATGGAGGTGGTGGGGGTGATTACTTCATCTTTTGGTGCCTCCGGTGAGGGTCGAATTTCTCCCAACTCCATAGCATCATGCGGTGGCTCATCACCTACATTTCTTGTCAAATCTTGCTCATTTTGCGAGCCATTAGTTTCATCAAACTTGACATCATAGGCTTCCTCAACTAGCCCGGTAGAATTGTTAAAAACTCGAAAAGCTTTTGACCGAGAGGAGTACCCTAACATAATACCAACGTCACACCTCTTTTGGAACTTACCCAAATGAGTCCTTTTTTTATAGATGTATACCTTGCACCCGAAGACTCGAAAATACGAAATGTTGGGCCTTCGTCCCACTAGTAATTCATATGAGGTCTTGTGAAGGAGTCGGTGGAGGTAGAGGCGGTTGATGGCATGGCACGCCGTGTTGATGGCTTTCGCCCAAAAGGCATGCGGCGTGTTGTACTCGTCAAGCATTGATCTTGCCATCTCTATCAAAGTACGGTTCTTCCTCTCCACCACTCCATTTTGTTGAGGAGTGTATGCCGCCGAGAATTCGTGCTTCACGCCTAACTCATCACAAAATTCTTCAACATTTGTATTAGCAAACTCGGTGCCATTATCACTC
The DNA here is from genome assembly GCA_036346415.1 of Raddia guianensis. Taxonomy (NCBI): domain Eukaryota; kingdom Viridiplantae; phylum Streptophyta; class Magnoliopsida; order Poales; family Poaceae; genus Raddia; species Raddia guianensis. The sequence continues at coordinate 35,318,367 of CM070539.1, forward strand.
CTCACCTTTTTAATAAAAGAGTCAAATTCCTTTTGAGCTTTCAAAACAAATCTTTTAAACACGTCACCGGCAAGGGATTTATTTGCAAGGAAAAACACCCAAGTGAAGCGAGAGAAATCATCGACAATCACATGATAGTAAGAATTACCGCCTATGCTCGCATAGGTGGTTGGGCGAAATAAGTCCATATGCAAAAGTTCAAGTGGTCGGGATGTAGACATAAAGGTCTTAGTCGGATGAGAATTAGCCACTTGCTTGCGGGCTTGGTATGAGCTAAATAAACGATTTTTCTCGAATTTGACATCCGTCACTCCAACAACCAAGTTGTCTTTAAAAACCTTTTTCAAAGTGCCCATTCCAACATGTCCAAGACGTCTATGCCACAACCAACCAAGAGTGGTTTGAGCGATAAGACAAGTCTTGATTTGAGAAGTTTCACGGTTTGAAAAATCAACCAAATATAAGTTTTGAAACCGGGTGCCTTCAAATGCAACACTTTGATCCTTAGTGGAAACAACACGAACTCCGTTGATCGAAAAGAAGCAATCAAAACCCAAATCGCACACTTGAGCAACGGAGAGGAGATTAAAGTTGCAAGCTTCCACCAAGAGCACATTAGAGATGGATAGGTCATTAGATATTGCAATTTTACCTATACCCTTTACCTTTCGCTTGGAGTTATCCCCAAATGTGATCTTGTGTTCGGGGTCCTTCTCCTCCTCTAGTGAGGTGAACATACTTGAGCTACCGGTCACGTGTTGAGTGCAACCGCTATCGAATATCCAATGCCGGCCGCCGCTCTTGTAGTTCACCTACACATACAATTTCAAGTTTGGGTTTTAGGTACCCAAGACTTCATCTTGGGTCCTTTGGAGTTAGTCATCAAACATTTGGGCACCCAAATGGCTTTTACATTCTTCTTATTATTTGGTGCACCAATATACTTAGCATAAGTAGAGCCATTTTTCCTCATAAGCATGTAGCTAGCATCAAGCACTTGAGTTTTAGACATGAATTGAGATGTTTTAGCAAGAGGACAAGCAATGGCTTTATGTTTTCATTTTTACATATGTGGCAACGGTCCTCCTTAACAAGCGTTAGCTTGGGCTTACCCCAACCGCCCTTAGGCAAATCCCGGGTGAAATCCCAAACCATGCTTACCCAAGGTATACCTTTGCTCTCAAGCACCTTGTCAAGAGAGTTGTTCCCACAAGCAATTTAGCCAAGCTAGAGTCTAGTTGCTCAATTCTATCCTTAAGAAGCAAATTTTCCTTAACTAGCTCATTAGCACATTTAGCAACACCACAAGTGCCAATTGAACAAGCATTTTCATTTGGAGAAGTAGCACTAGTGGGTGAAGATGAGCTAACATTGGGTGTGATCGTGGGTGACAAGGTAAAGGATGTGTCATGAGATAAGCTAAGTGAACCGTCTATAGTGTCAATCAAATCACAAGTCACACCAACATTGCATTTTTCAATTGAGCAATCAATCGGAGTTTCAACATCAACATTAGAACTAGCAAGTTTATTTTCTAGAATTTCAACTTGCAAATTTAGAGCTTCATAATCATCTTCTAGAGTTTCATGCTTTTCTAACAAGTTCTCAAATTTATTTGCTAGCTCTTTATGCACCTTTACTAGCTTCTTTCTCTTAGACTTTTCCTTCTCTAGAGCATTATTCAAATCATCAATCAAAAGCTTAAGCTCACTTTTAGAGAGGTGCTCATGTGTTACCTTCTCCTCTAGTGCCATAAGACACATGGGAGGTGAGGGGTTGTCGATGGCGACTCCGGATATCTTCGTGTTTTCATTATCGGAGGAGTCCGCCCAAGAACCTTCATCATCGGTGATCCATTCCCCAATCACCTCTTCTTGTATATTTGCGGTGAGGCAAAGCTTTTGCTTGGGAAGAGTCGGAGGAGCGTTTTCCTTGATCGCAAGTCCGGCTAGCCCATGAGCTCTAGTATCTTCTTCTTCGGAGGAGGATTGAGAGGACGATGAGTTTGAGCTATCTTCCTTCTTAGTCTTCTGACCGGCAAGAGCTTTCTTCTTATCCTTTGATTTGTGATCACTCTTGCGGTAGTGACGATATTTCTTCTTGTCATCTTCCTCATCTTCCTCTTGATTCCTTGCCTTGTGCTTGTTCTTTTTACTTCTTGGGCAATCCGCTGCTAAGTGACCCTTCTCTCCACATTCATAGCAACGCATCTCGGAGATAGGTCTTCGCCTTGAAGAGGATGATCCGCCATGAAGCTCATCTTCTTGATCAACTTTCTTGACCTCTTGACAAGGAGGGCCAATTCTTCAATCTCCGAATTGCATCATCGGAGTCTTCGTCATCTTCTTCAATCTCAACTTTCTTCTTTGCACTTTTGGCTTTGGCGGGGAGAGCGATTGACTTCTTGTTGAACGGAGACTCTTCACTTTCAAGAAGCCGCATCTCATATGAGTTGAGTTGCCCGAGAAGTTTTGTCGGTGTCATTTTCTTGAGCTTTGACTTGGATGCTCGAATCAAGGTCACAAGTGGATTAAAGCTAAATGGCACAACATCAAGCATCTTCCGACAAATGTCAATGTCTTCCAAGACCTTCTTCTTGAACATCCGCAATTTCATTGACGATGGGGTTCAACCTAAGAAACATTTCATTAACACTTTCATTAGGAAGCATCTTGAATTGGTCAAATCTTTTTCTAGCACGAGATAGCTTCTCCTCAAACATCTCGGCACTACCAACATGAATTTCTCTAAGATGCTTCCAAATGTCATAAGCTTTAGAGATTGCCAATGCTATCAAAGACTTGGAAGACACACTAGAGAGTAAAGCATTTCTAGCAATGGCATTAAAACGTTTGTACTTAGCATGAACTTCATCAAGAGCAATTGTTCCTATTTGGAGGGTCCGGATAGCGGTCTCAAGCGACCCACACATCATAGCTAAGTGCCTCTAAGTAACATTGCATCCTAATTCTCCAATAGTTGTAGTTTGTTCCATCGAAAATAGGAGCTTTTTCAATTTCTATCCTAGGCCCTCTTGAGCCATCTCCTAGCGGTTAAGCTAATACGGAGAACCTAGACGCCTCGATACCACTTGAAAGAGGATCCTAAGGCCTAGAGGGGGTGAATAGGCAATTTTAATTTTCTTTGATTAATTGTTGATTAAGCATCAAATTAATAGTGACCCAATCCTAGTGTCAATTGATACATAGCGAAGCGATAAACAAGTTAACAAGCAACTAAGTCATGGCATCACAATCAACACATTCAATGCAATGGTAGTAAGTGCGAGAAAGTAAATAAGAGGCGACACGGTGTTTGTTTGACCGAAGTTCGAGCAGACAACTCCTACTCTCCGTTGAGGCTACCCTTGCGCACAAGGACCGGCTCTCTCTCGAGCCTCACGCCTCACTTACTCCCGGTAGTCGTTCGCCACTCCGCGAGGTGGACTCATCACCGTGACACCGACTCAAGAGTAGCCACACGCCAAGGCCTACTCTCAAGCCCACGCCTCCACGAAGGATATCTTCAAAAGTAACAAGCCCGAAACGCCCCGATCATGTCGGATCGAAGGACTTCCATGAAGCTCGGTATTGGGGTTTAATGGATTGTGGCTTTGGATGATCTTGTGGGTGGAGGAATGGCTCTAGAACACCTAATTGATGAGCTATGAATGTGGTAGGTGAAGTGGAGCAGCAAACCTCAAAATAACCAGCCACTAGATAGGTATTTATAGCCCCTAGAGCAAAACTAGCCGTTGCCCCTCGGAAGAGGACAAAAAGACTAGCCGTTACACTCTACCGGACGCCGTCCGACGGGCTCCGGATGCCGTCCGACAGAGCGTACTGCTCAGCAAAAATAGGTTTACCGGACGCCGTCCGACAGCAAGGATCGCGCAGGCGCCGAAACCACCGGACGCCCCCCAGACGCCGTCCGGCAGCGAGAAAGCCCCGAAATTGAACCTTATCGGACGCCGTCCGGTAACTACCGGACGCCGTCCGACAGTGAGTATGCAAGGGACCGGACGGCCACCCAAACGCCGTCCGACAGAAGGTTCCTCGGATTAAAACCTTACCAGACGCCGTCCGATAACTACCGGACGCCGTCCGACAGAGAAGAATTTTCGAGCTAAAATTTGTGGGGGAATTTAGGTGGGTTTCTCTCTCTCTAGAAATCTCACAAGGATATATATGGGTATTTTTAGAAGTGGTGGACTACGGAAACCGAGTTTTCGAGAATTCGCAAAGATCCGGCATAGTCCGAGATATTGAACCCTTTTGAAATCCGACGAAAAACAGAAATAAACCTAACTACTCTAATCTATACGTGACCTCTTCTCTCGCCTTGGGTCACGCCTTGTGAAATCTTGGAGCATTTCAGAAATTTACGCCGCTCAATTAGGGTTTGCAAAACGCCGAGTCTTCGCTAGGGTTCCGAGAAGTCCAAAAACCCCCTAGCCCTTTATATTAATTAATTTTATCATCAATGCCACTAATAAAAATTAGGGCTCAACGATGCTCACACCCTAGCGTGCTCCACCATTGTGAGCCGGGCTATCAAAAGCAGGAAGACTTAGCCACCAAGCCTCCCAAAGTCTTGATCAACATACCACCAGGCGACTCTAGCCCGGTGCATCGCCTATCATCCCAGGTAGCTGCACGTCTACGTACGGGTAACGGCCAAAGATATACCCAGAGAACATAAGGAGATGTTTCACTTTCTGGGGAAGAAAATTTGAATCTCTAAAAAATATAATAGTATGTTAACCATTCATTCTACTTGTTAGTTGATTTCGTTGGCTAACTTGTAATCTGGTTACCATGTTTTTGTCGTATGGCTGATTTTACCAACTTAGGAGTAGACTTCCTGGCAACTTGATAGTAGATTTACCCTTTGAAGTTATTAGTTTAGATATGATCTAGGCCGCTAGTTTTGTTATCTTTCACCTTGGTTTGGATTTGTTTCTTTGTTTCCATCTCTGCTAGTCTTGGGTGTTACTCCCTTCGTTTTTTACGTAAAGCACATAGTTTGAATGCTCTTGTTTAGAAATATAAGACATACATGTGATTTTATAATGTTTGCATGATCATACCGGCTGGCACACCTCAAGCCCTAATTAGGTACTAACGGGGGCTCTAAACCCAAAGCTCCATGGCGTGTGTGGTCAATTCACTTTTTATGTGCGAACGGTAACATTGTAGATTTTGTTTAACCAACTCTTTTTCCTTAGTACCGTGGTATATTGCACGATCCCCACACAAAACTGTTCAGTGTTATCCTAGAGGAAAATGGTGAGATCGAATTCTTTAATCATCCAGGTTTGTGCCCTTTAAGGTCATAGCGGGATTCTCAAGTATTAATGGAACCAGCTTTGTTCCTCACCTAGGTAAGGAGAACTAGACAACTAGTAAAGGAAGAGCAGGAGAGAGAGGAGAGGACGAGGGAGCCCTATGTGAGGATAAGGGCTAAGTGATAGGGGATGGAGAGCGAGCGAGTTGAGTAAAAGGGAGCGAGTGTTGCAAACATGAGTGAGCAATGGCTTCGAGGCCATCAGACGCCTTGTCTAGAGCATTTCAGAGTTGTGGCCGTCATCCGTGGAATCTTAGATACTCCCTTCGTCCAAAAAAAGCAAGCATTTTTTTAATGGATTTTTCCATCAATCCATGGCTTATTTCAGATTCCAATGTGAATATAAACGTGTTATTTCGAGATCAATACTTATAAGAAATACCTTATTTTATCTCGTATTCCTAGTATGCAAGTTATTGAATTGAGTGCTTAGTGAAAATAATTAGAGATACTATAGTCATTTTCGATGCTTCTCTCTGTTTTTTTTTTTGACAAAGATTTTCAATGTTTCTCTTGGTCTGTTTGTAAAACAAAAATATCCCTTATAAAGTGGACAGAATGAGTGATGTATATAGAATGCATTAACACAATAGTTATTGCTTATAATTTAGGTGGGAATTATTTGTTTCTAAGCATGGATGCAATCAATTCTCGTCTACTATTTTTGGAAGGATGTACATTCGTATAAATCAAAAAATAAATCCTCTCTCATAGAGTGCTTATCAATCCAAACACAATCACTTCCTACTATAAATAGTGCCCTAGATAGCCGTATCGGGATGGAATCAATGCAGTGTAGCTAAAAATATGGGGCGACCCCTATTCACTATATATATGTGTACCTTAACCATTGAGAAAGACAGGCAGGAAGCATCAAGTGATCCCACCACAAATTGGCTTCATGGCGATCTACATGAAGCACATCACCCAAGCACTAGTACTTTCCCTTGTTCTTCTTGGATGCCTTGCCAATCGTGCTCAGTGTAAGGACCTGATAAAAAGTTAATGGTTTAGTTTTTTTTCTTTAGGAGGATGCAATTGTGTCACTCCCTTGCTTGCCTCGTTGTTTCCATCTCTGATAGTATTAGGTGTTACTCCCACCGTTTTTTTAATATAAAGCACATAGTTTGAATGTTCTTGTTTATAAAGATAAGGTATACGTGTGAATTTATTAATGTTTTTATTATCTATTTTTATTTATTGGCATGCATGTGAATTTACGGTTGTTTTTCCTTGTTTATTCTTATTTATTGCACAGTTCTCTCAAATACATTTTTAAAAAACTCTCTCAGTTGATATTCTCTCTTATGTTTTAAGTCATTTATAACATTGCACAAGGGTCATTTTGTCTTGACTTTTTTATTTCACATTTTTTTCTTGTTCTATGTGCGAATTCAAAATATGTGTAACATAAAAATGTAGGGAGTATTTTTTTTCCGTCTTATGTTTACTTGTCTTCTTACCTTTGATTTTATACGTGGGAAGATAAGATAAGTTAAAAAGAAGGATATCCATGACTCGTGCGCACCTTTGACTCTGCACATGCACACCTCTGAACAGTACCCTTGATTAATTAACAGGTAAGAAGAAGGATAAATGTTGGCACTTAGATAAGCCTGCGAGATGCACTAATTGCTACTGCTGCTCGTACGGGAGGTTCTTCTGCGCTGCAACATTGGAGGAATGCCAGAACACCTGCCCGGACCCGCCTCCATCCGCTGTTCCGCAGATCGATCCACCGTCATCTTCCGCCGGGATCCCTCCAGAATCCGTGCCTCGTATCATGGATTGATGTAGCGGTGTGCGGTTTTGCATACATTGTGTGTGTGTGTTTGTGATGTCCTGATGAATAATTAATAGAGATTGTTGCATGGGTGCCAATTAACCATCTGTTTCGTTGATGAATGATGAACAATGTTGGAGTCGGAAACGTACTATTCCGGACCCCTACGTATGACTAGTCTTTGAATCACACCTTCGACTTTGATATATCAAATCCATATATTATCACATAATTTAACATTGTAGCAGTACAAGTTTAGACGAGAAAAAGCCTTGCAGGCGGCATATATATGAGATGTACATGATGAAAACAGGTGCACACAAAAACAAATCCGCTTGAAGCCTCGTTAAGGCTCTCATGGAAGGACGAGGCGGCGTCCACATCGCTGTTAAGTACTAACGTGGATGTAGGGGTGGTAATGGGTTGGGTTTGAATGGAAAAAATAGGGTGGGTTATTAACGGGTTGGCTTTGAATGGGTAGAAATGGGGTTAAATAGATACGGATTGGGTTGGGTTGGGTTGGATCTAATATGGGTTGGATTAGGATTGGAATGGGTTACACCTATCGGGTTCAAATGGGATATATCTTGTGGAAATGAAATGGGGTGACCACCCGTTACTCGATCCTCAATTCCTCACCCACCTGGCCACCTCGGGCGAGTGGGCGACTAGGGTTCCACGCTGCCTCGACGGCTCCGATTATGGCTACCAAGCCACCGCCGCATCGCCTTCCCACACGTTCCGGTGGGCCTGCGCATGGCAGCGCCGATCGCCCCGAGCTTCCCACACACAACACCGCCAACTTCCTAGTTCACTTTCAAGGATGCACCGCCAGATTCCGAGCTGCCGCCGACTCCTAGTCTCCTGTGCATTGCCAACACCCCATATCGACGGCTCCCTAGTGAAGGGTACGCATTTCTTGATTCACTTATTTGGTGCTTGATTCTTTGATCTACGAACTAATATTCCTTTTTTCTGCATCTAACTTATCTCATCTACACGTTAAGAAGCAAGTGTATGAAGAAATTTGCATAAGTATATGCCAATTTCAGCGCATTTTCCTATTGTTCAGAAGTAAAATTTTGTCTTTAAATACCAATCAATAATGCTTTCCCCTCCTTATTCAGCAAGTCGAGGTACTCAAATTCATTCTTAATTTGACCCAATTGATTATTGATTCACTATATGTGTTTATAATTCAAGAATTGATCAGCGTATTGTTAGTTTTGGGTACATAAAAGTTGTTTATCACTCATTCATTCTTGATTTGTGTTAATTTAACCTATCCTCACTGTACATGTTCAAAAAGAACTTTTCTTGTCCAGATTTTAGAATCTCATTTTCTATTAGAAATAAATTTTTCATGCAGCTTGTCCATGACAAACTATCCATTTTAGTGTATATGTGCACTTACATTGACGTGTTTTGATTCAGCAATTAATTTCCTAATTGGTCAGGTCATAACTTGTAAGTATGTCTACAAACACAATGGAGGTCTCAGATTCTGGAGACTCTATAGAGGAGGTTTCACCAATAACCTATAACAATAGGGGATCAAAAGTTTAAGAATACTTTGAAAAAAATTAGTGATAGAGAAAGGAGTTCCTAAAGGCGTGTGCAAATATTTTCATATGAAACTAATGTGCAATTCAGGAACAAATACTCAGGAATCATATTGCTGAGTCATGTCATGCGATTGATGAAGCTGATAGGAAAAGGTTTAAAACATCTATGAAAAAACAACCTTCGCAAGGTTCTTTTGTGTTTGATCCTCAAAAAACCCGTGAGTTAATTGCTAAGTACTGCGTTCATCCGGAGATACCATTTCAAAAATTCGAGGACCCTTACTTTAAGGACTGGATGGCATCAATACAACCAACCTTCAAAGTTTTAGGTGACAAACAATTTGCAACGATTGTCTTACTTTGTATGACCAAATGAAACATGATTTGCATCTTGAACTGCAAAGCCTTGATTCTCATATTTGCCTCATATCTGATCTACGGACCTCATTTCAGAATTTGGGCTACATGTGCATCACAACTCATTTCATTAACATGACCTTCAATCTTCAGAACAAAATCATAGCATTCAAAGAAGCGAAATATCCACACGTGGGTTTAGCCATCGAAGTGGCTAGTACCAAGTGTCTCACGAAATGGAGTATAAAGGATAAAGTTTTCACTTTAACCCTTGACAATGCTAGTAACAACAATGCGGCATGTAGATTGTTGAAAGAGAATCAAGAACGCAACTTGATGTTTAGCAGCGAGCACTTTCATATCAAATGTTGTGCACACGTGCTAAATATCATGGTACAAGATGGAATGCGATAGATTCATGTAGCGATTGAAAAGATACGACACTTGCTAAGGCATATATTCCTATTCCTCACGAATTCAAGCTTTCAATGGTATTACTGAGAGGATGGGGCCAACTCCAAAATTTGGTCTTGCACTTGATGTGCCAAACTGTTGGAATTCCACTTTTAAAATGATTGGACAAGCTATAGAATATAAAGTTGTACTCCATAGATACGCCGCACAAAAATTTGAACCTTCACCAGATGAAGTAGAGTGGACAAATGCTGAGACAATATGGAACTTTCTCAAAGCATTTGAAGAGGCTACAAGACCAGTATCTGCTGACAGGAAACCAACTTCTCATCTATTCTTGCATACTGTTTTGTGCATTAGCCATGCTCTGACAGATCAAAATTGGCAGACCAATGACTCGTTAAAGGCATTAGCTAGTTCTATGAACACAAAATTTGCAAAGTATTTGAATTATGAATTCAACATAGCTCTTGTAATTGCCACTGTATTGGATCCTTCAAAGAAAATAGATTACCTAGATTTTTTTATGAAAAAGTGTGTTCAAATCTGGATGAAATTGATAGCAATGTGAAATTGGCTAAGGACAATTTTTAAAAGTATGAACAACTTGTCAAGACAGGCAACAAGCATTCCGTGCCTTGTACTAGCAGTGTACGTTATAGTCTTGGATCTCCAGTTCTTGGCAAGCGAAAACTTGAGGAAGAGTTTGTGCGATATAGATCACAAAGGAGAGGAAGACGTGAACCCAAGTCAGAGCTTGACATATATCTAGAGGAAGAGTTTGAGAAGAGCAAGAATTTTGATGTATTGTTATGGTGGAAACAACATTCTGAAAACTATCTCGTACTATTGGTAATGGCTCGAGATTTTCTTGCAATCCCATTATCAACTGTTTCATCTGAGTTTGCCTTCAGCTGTGGTGGTAGGATTCTTGGGGATACTCGAATCTCACGGTCCTCCCAAACGCTTGAAGCTTTAATTTCTGGAAAAGATTGGCTAACCAAAATTCCAATAGCAGATACTATTGAAACTGAGTCTGTTTAATTGTGCTGATATTGTACGGTTACTGTTGCAGATATTGTACATTGGTGGTCAGTTAATGAAGTGGATGCTAGAACTATAACAGAAGGTAAGTATAAGAGTAGCTTGATAGTGAACGGTTGTGTAAACATTCTAAAGTTAATTGTTTGGCTGTGTCTCATGTGTGCCTAATTTGTCCTATCACCTGTTGCAGGTCTCAGCGTTGTGGGCTTTTGTTTGCTTTATTACCAGTGGTGTGAGACCAGTGCAAAGTTGTGGGGCTTTACTTCTGCTGAGATTTCAAAAGAAATGCTTAATTTTGTATTTAATGTCATAGGAGTGGATGATGTGTCAAATGGAGATGAAACTTTGAATGTTGTCTTACTAATGAATGTTGTCTTCCTATCATTAGTATTAGTCCCAAACTCATGAGATTGGAAGTTTTAGGCACATTATCTACTCAATAGAGCCGTAGTTGTCTGTACTCTGTACTCTGCATATTGTCTGTACTATGTATATTGGACTTTGTTGGAATGAGCAGCTAATCCTATAAACCATGCTTTTACATGATAATATGATAATATGATTTTTTTATTTATTATTGAGGACTATTTTGTGTGCCAAAACATTAGAGATCATTGCTGTTTTTTCTGAGAGTATTGTTTTTTACTTTATATAGGATGAATTAGGATGATCGTGTAGCACAAAGAGTTAACCTTGGTAGTGCATAAAGTACAACACTTGCTACATGTACGTACTCATTAGCCTATTATATGACACCACACATACACATACGTACTTTCTAGTGATCAGTGGGTTGAGATCAAGTTGAAACCCATGGCAGTGAGGTGGATTCAGGGGAATATCGATTGGGTTGGGTTGGGGTGGGTTCCAAGGATTCTAGGTGGGGGTTTGGGCTGGAATTGTAGCACGTACGAATGGAATGGGGTTGGGATTTGAGGTGGGTTTGACCCCATTAGCAGGCTGACAAGGATGTCATAAAATGGTGAAATGTTGATATGGGGCTAGGTTTTGGGCTGGGTTTGACCCATTAGCAAGCTGACGGGGATGTCATAAAATGGTGAAATGTTGATATGGTTAGCACATATGCAATAAATTTAAAGATTATGTGCAATCGACTTTAAAAAAACAAATCTTTCAGTTTCAAGGATTTCAAAATTCAAAATTTTGAATTTTCAAAATCCTACTATTAGAAATTTGAATTTCAGGGATTTAAAATTGAAAATTTTGAATTTCCAAAATTGGCACATAGAAACTTGAAATTCCACAATTTGTTAATATAAAATTTTTAATTCCTGAAATTATAAAAAAATTTAATAAACTATTTTGAGGGATAAAAAATTTAAAAAAATGAACTTGGGTTTTCTAGAATTAAAAAATATGGTAGACGTTAAATACACAAATACTCGATAATATTATTTGAAAGAATAACCATGAGGTTTCAAAACTTTGACCGGCAAAAGAGTAACATTAACATTAGAGAGTAACATTAGAGAAAAGTGGCACCGCGCCTTGGAATATAGGATAGAGAAACTCTTCAACAAGCCACGGTTTTTAAGAAATCTAAACCTTAAGAAATCTAAACCGGTCACTTCGGTTAGCCAATCAGTTTTTTATTGTTTAGCCAAGGTTTTCACAGTGAGCGGCCGCTAGGCAACTGTTTTTAATGGTAAACCGGTTTGTAAACCCCGTTTGGAATAAGCAGCTCTAGTTCTATTGTGATCTCGCCAATCTCTTTTCCCAAAATTGTGCCTTTAAGTCGGTAATAAACAGCTTTATTTCAACAATATAACTAGCATACAAGAAAACACAGATACACAAGCACAACAGACCTTTTTCACTTTATATCCAACGTAAGCTCTATAAAGGGTTGATCAGCAACTACGTACAAAAATATTTCAAGAATGACAAGGATATGATCATCACAAGTATATCCTCATCCTCCTAGGACTACCGGCCAAAACATCTTGTTGCGGAAGACAACAGACTTGACGAGATAAATTTCAAACCGCTAGATCCTCCAGGGAAGTAGGATATGGTGTAGTAGGCAAGGGCCAGAACCTGGAACAAAAACAAGGGCGATCACTTCAAGTATTTCTGAAAAGAGCCATCACCCATGCACAAGGCAAACTAGAGATGCTGCAGACCATACACATGGCAACCATAGGCGATGGGCATAAAATTGTTTTTCAGAACGGGTAGCAAGACAAAATAGTTAGTTTTTCCCACCTAAATGCAAAAGCATGTAAGGTACTGCTCAAGCCATGGCTCTGCTTAGGAGCTTTTTAGACATGGAGAAAAGGAGAAGCCAAACTGGCCATAAACCATGTGCATAACATCCATAATAACCACAGAAATAAAAATGAAAGGCCAAGTTATCAAATGAAGCACATACCTGAAGGAATGAGAATATCACAGACAGAAAATAGCTACGAAGCACCATGGAAACATAAATTGTGCCAACCATGCATCCAATAAATCCCACTGTAAACGGTAGCCTCTGAAAAAAACAAGTTCTCTAATCAGATACCATGTGCATTTGAAGATTATGTTTTCAAAAGATCATCTGAAGATTAAGTGTGCATAAAAATATTGCACTGCAGATTAATAAGAAGCTATTCACTATTTTTCATCAATGGGTTTTGCACCAAGCATATCGGCCTATATGGACACTTTGGATTGTCCAAATGGGGAGCATGTTGCCCACCGTGTTGCAACCAAGATTCACTTGAAAAATTAGAAAAGGCCACATGATGGGGGCTTTCTTTAGTTATGGATTTACATGCCATATTGAATTAGCGCAGCAAACAAGTCGAGATTGAGCGAGCCTGGCCTGTCAGGCTCAAGCTCAGTTTAGCCTCGAGCTGAGCTCAAGCAAGCCTGAGTGACTGCGAGTCCACTATGCTCAAGCTCGACTCCAGTTAGGTTCAAATAGGCTCAAGCTCAGCTTGTGGAGGCTCGGTAGAGCATGTTTTTGTAAAGAACTAGAAATCTGGACTAACCCTGTGGAGGCTCGGACAAAATCAGCGACAAAAAACTAGTAAAACATAACAACAATCAGTCCAATTGTAAACTTATTGGTGCCAACGAAACAGCTTTCACCAGCAAGATGTAATCAGCCATCATTAGGATTAGAGATTTGGAAATGGAGAAGTCTGGTATCGTGAGTTGCCTGTCGTTGCCTGTCAGACTAGAAGTTTCCACTCCCGATAGGAGGGGATCGAGGGGTAGAAGCAGTGTCGAGGTATGGGAAGGGAATGGATCTAGAGAATTCTGGACTTTTGGCCTAACCGCACAAGGAGAAGGGCTATATTTTTCAATTTGACTGGAAGGAAACAAGGCAAAGTGACTATATTTTTTTTAATTTGACTGGAAAGAAACAAGACGTTGTGACGGAGGCAGGCAGGCAATGCTATTTCAGGTAGGCAATGCTATTTCACTACCTGCCTGAAAATCCACGACCTTGTACAAGCTATTTGAGCTCAGCTCGTCTAGGCTCGCGAGCCTAAGACCAAGCTCAAGCTTGGCTCATTTGGAGCTCAAGCCAAGCTCGAAACATTCCATAGACAACAAAAAGGCCATAAAAAGTAAATCTCAAAACCCTGCTTATTAAGCATAAAAACTATACATGAAAACGCCCATGCAAGAAACTTACATGAGAGAATACATGACATGAGCTCACATAACCGCCATCTGCCATTGGGTCCTCATGCAAAGACATTTTATGTTATCATACAAAGGAGCCAGTGATGAACAATGATTCCTCTTTATGTTATCGTGCAGAAATAAAAGGTGTCTCATACGGGAATCCTTCAAATGTGTAATTTGCTTCATACGAATAAGCTTGTACATGCCTTTTCCTTTCAAAAGTTTACAGCGCTCTATTTGAGAATTCGAGAGAATCCTCAGCAAATCAATTCATTCAAAATATTGAGCACAATCGGTCAAAAAGGACTGAAAATATAAAGGGTATCTTTTCTTTATTCGAGTTAACATCCAGATTTTATCTCCTTTTTTTATTACACTCCCATCTGTTCAAGTCCACAGAGGTTTAGATCCCATCTAACTCTATTTACAGATATATTTGATTCTTAGGTTTCATGTTTCACAGGGAATGTTTTGTCCCAATGAAATCGAAGGACATAGAAACACTACACAGGAGTAAAATTGAGCAGTCGTTTTGCACTTCACAACACTTTTGAGTGCATAGCAGATCAAACTAGTAGAAATGTGGAGGTCGGGGGCTAAGCCCCTACTTCTGCTATTCTTGTCAGATATGCTATGATTAATCCTGACGAAGTTTCCGTTGTTATGAAGCTCCACTGGTGTACAGTAGCAACTAGCAAACGACAGTCTTTGGTAGTCAGCTGAGAGAACTAACTTATTTGGTGTGTTCACCAGCAATGTAAGATTTGCATCTTGTCACTATGTTCAAAACTCAATACGATGCCATGAGCTTTGACCAGATTATCAGCGCTTCTTATGTACCAAGGAAAAATTATTTCTGCAATGCTTCCAAAATTGAGGTATAGAAGTAGTACCTCTTTGGAAGTCATGTGAGCAAGTTGGCTTGCTGGTCCTTTGAGGGCGAAGAGCGACCCGACGATGAGCGCGCAGCCGAGGGTGAAGCAAATGGCGAACTTCTGCGGCATGAGCACCATCACGGGCAGAAAGAGCGCGAACGCGATGAACACGAAGAAGATGCCGCTGGCAAGGAAGAGCCCAAAGTACATGAGCGCCTTCCCCGAGGGGAAGCTGCTCGTCGCGCTCTGGAAGCTCCCGGGTAGCTCCCGCACGCCCTTGGTCACCCTGCAACCCGCGGATCAGATCGGGCTGGGTCAGAGCGAGCTGGCCAGCAGAATCGCGCCCAGATCTCAGCTCGGCGAGAGCGGATCAGATCTGAGGGCTTTGCCCTAGGGGGGCGGCTTACACGCTGAAGGTGCCGGAGACGGTGTCGTTGGCGGAGCGGACCGCGGACTCGATGTCGAAGGGGATCGGGGAGGCGGAGGAGGAGGCGTCAGAGCGGGAGGCGGCGTAGGAGTTCCAGTCGGCGAGGAGGGAGGGCTGCGACTCCCCGGCGGCGGAAGCAGGGGCGGTGGAGCCGCCGGTGAACCAGGCCTGCGCCGTCTTCTGCATCGCGGGTACGGGTGGCTAGGGCTCCGGTGGCGACTGGCGACTGGCGAGGCCACGAGGAGGCGCGCGGCGGTGCGCGCTAGATTGCGCGGCCTGCGGGGTTGGAGGGAGGGAAATAATGCGATTTACGCTTTACTAGACAAGCTCTTCTGTGTGCCTACTAGACAAGTTTTTTTCCTTCGGTTTACGCTTTCGATGGAATGCAGCTACACGTAGGAGTGAATGAAGTTCTTCTGCCAAGCCTTGATTAATGAACCTCAAAAATCCCTCGAATTGCCTTATCGACAAGCGTTGTGTAGTCTTTTCTATCAAATGAAATTTATTTTTGGAGCTGTTTGGTTGTATAAACCATCTCGGTCTGTTCCGTATGAGTTAGTCATGTTGAGATGAGCCTGGCCGAGCAAATGCAGATGATGTTGTTTAGTTACCCTACACCTGTTGAGCCAAGCTGCGGACAAATGTTTTTGGTTGACCATACAGGTTATAGCTGGATACACAAATTGAAGAGTAGGACAAACAATTTTTAAAAAAAAATCTAGAAAATCTATAAATTTAAGACAAAAAAAAAAATTTAAAACAAACGATAGATAATGAAAAATAAAAAATAAAAAATAATCTTTTAAAATTTATATGACAAGTGTGGTCTAGTTTTTTTTTTTTTTTTTTGTTGCAAAAGGGGACCCTTCCCCAATTCCATTTCACAATAGAAACAGAATTACAAGCACCATCACCGATAGTATTTAGTCCCCATACACCAAATAAAAGGCTACCAAAACATCTTAAGCGAGAAAGGAAAACACGGGGAAAAACTAACATCCGAACACCACCATCACACCTCCGGTACAAACCCGAACTCCAAAATATAGATATTAGAGCTACCAACATTAATCCGAACACAGAATGCAACCAAAAGTATCACTCCAACGTCAACTACGTAATTAGACTTCCTTGCCCACGAATCGGGTCTTCCGATTGGGACTTCAGTCGACAACAAGCATCTATCCTTACGGTTTCCATCTAAATTCGAAGCATCTTTTGAATTGTTCCACTCTCGCTCAAGTAAATCCTTGTCATCTTCCGCATAGAGCCACGCCTAATAAGATACAAACGCACAAGTCGAATGTAGAATTGTATAAGGGAATAAATCATCCGACCTTGAAAACACCAATTATTCTCGCCAACCAAATAGACCACAAAATAGCTAAAATGCAAACTCTGAAAAATTTTTCCCAAAGAGGCCAAACTTGATAAAACCATTTAAAGGCACCACCAAAACTTATAGGTCGACTTTCGAATTAAAACCCAACGCCACCACACTCCAAATCACCCGGAAATCGAACAACTAAAAAGCAGATGATCCACATCTTCTAGGCACGAGCAGAAAATGCAAAAGGGTTCCCATTCCACCCCCTGCGAATTAGATGATCTTTAGTTAAAACAGCTTTATGAAAAACTAACCAAGCGAAAATCTTGATTTTCAAAGGAATAATATCTTTAGTGTGGTCTAGTTTTGTTCGAAAAAATATCAGAAACCTAATTTTGAAAAATCGGTTTGATAATCGAAGATACTAATTAAAAGATATAGTCGATACCTCGTTAGAGTCACACCTTACCACCTCAGCCACCTACTCATGCGAGTGCTCTCACGAGACTAGCCCGCTAGATACGGCCAATTCCAATGTGCCTCCCCAGCCTGGCTAGTACATGGATTTTTCACCTCTTGAGCTTGGCTCCAAGAGGCGTGCAATCATCCAAACAATTGTTCTATGTTTCTGGTGGGCCTGGTTGGGGCAGATGCACCTAACCAAACACGCCCTTTGAGACAACCGCAGAACGAGGTACCGTTGCAAATGATACCCAGATGGCGACATTGCTTACTTTCTAGCAGCCTCTGTCTCGCCCCACCCTCCTCCTTCCTAGAAAAGTTTTTTCTTCAAATTTATACATTTGAGTGAATAAATGTGAATATAAAGCCTAGAAATGAAGCATTGGAAAGTCTTTCTACCAAATGAAGTTTATTTTAAGGGGCGACCACAAATCAGGGTACTGATGTAAATGGTATTCATGTCACGGCACGACACCCTCCTTAGAGACCTCCGGCTCCATCCCACCCTCTCTCCGACGACTCTTCAGCCACTGAATCTTACTCATCACCCTCTCCCTCCTTCCTCACCACCACTGTCTCCCGATCCGACCTCCGTTGCCTACTACCCATGCCTCCACAACCACCCGAGCCCGATGGCATCACCACTGTTTTGCCGCACGACCTCCCGCCGCCACGATAACCCCCCCACACCCTAAGATGCGGCCCCATGTGTTGATCTACCCACCTCCGCCATCCTAATCACTTCAACCAATCCAAGAATCGCTCCTCACTAACCCCCCAACACACGCTTGGCGCTGCATGGCGTGTGATGAACCCACCCCTGAACCCAAACCTTAACTAATGTGAGGGACGACGTCGATGAGGTCATCGATGGCGGAGGACGCACAACCAGGGAGGAGGTTGGCAACGCGAGGAAGAAGGAAGAGGAGGGCGGCATTGCAGAACGAAGAAGGTGTGTGGCGGGGAAGACGGCAAGCTTCCCCGTTGGCAACAAGATAGTGTTGGTAAGTAATTCTTTTATTTGTGGTCAAATAAAACTCGCACCACCGTACGGACTGTAACTTGAGTTTTTCTAAACAATTCATCCCTGTAACACTTCAGCTCCTTTTTAGCTTATAATGCTACCAACTATAAAAACTACAAAATTTCATGAGCCTCTCCCATTAAAATTTCTACATCCATACTATCGGGGATAAAATTACGGCCCATTGCCATGGCCCACTCCCTGACGGCCCAATCGAACTGCATACCAGGGCCCAGCTCCCTGGAAGGTTCTATCTGGCCCATATGCATCTTGCCGAACAGTTTCCTGGCTGGCGTGGTGCGTAATGGCCAAGAAATTGTGTTTGAGTCCGTCTCGAACAAGAGTCCTACAAGGCTACGTGAAGACCCGGACGTTGGTTTCCCGGATTGGATTAGGAGTCGTGATTCCCAAGAATTGGAGTTTACCTTATTGCCTCGGGATATATCTAGCACGTTGAGTTCGTTATGATCTCGTAGTTAGCCCGGCCCGATATTCCCTCGGTAGGACGGTTTGCTCTGTACTATATAAACCAAGCCCCTACAGCGCTTAGGGGGCATCTGGCGACGAGTTTTATGACTTGATCTAGCTTTTAACACCTTATATACACCATAATCTCGCCGAGACTTGTTCGTCTCGTCGAGCCATCTCTTGTAATCATCCTCGATATATAAGAAATTTGGGCCGACGCAGGTCGTTATCTCTCCGAGAGGCTGAACCAGGATAAAACCCCTGTCTCCTGTTCGTTGATGTTCGTGATTGTTCGGCGTGTCTCCTATCTCAATTCTAAAGAACCTTAGCGACTTGAGATCGTTATCTCAACCGTCGACAGTTGGTGCCATCCGTGGGGATACGCAGATCGAACATGTCGACCTCCGTCAGCGATACAGAGATTCTTCCTGAGGGCTACGACTCAGAAGGGCAGGATGTTTCTTCCCCTGCCAGCTCGAATCGATCTTACCGACCTAGATCGATGTCTGTGTCTGAGACTGAAGTTTCTGGATACGCTCCGGAGATGGTCTCAGGTCGAGCTACCGTCATTGACGATGAATACGGAACCGATGATCTTTACGCCATTTTAGATCTATCGGATTCCAGAGCTATGTCGGTCGTTTCTTCCTGTGGCGACACAGTGATGACACCGTCTAGCGCGCAATCGCACGGCCACCGCGTCATCAACATGACCAGCGCGGGACTTGAATCTGCGCGGTCTCGGTGGCGGGAGATCGAGCGGTCGATTACGCTCGGCATCCAGATGAGGCTGCATTAGCTGCTCGCGAGCAAGATGTTGTTCGCCGCACTTTTGACGAGTCCATCAACCAAACTCTGGCGCAGATACGCAACCAGCGTAAACGTCAGCGACGTAACCCGCCTCGCGCACCTACGCCAAGACCCGGCGAAGTTCACCGCCGGGTAGAATCCCAGATGCCCGGACTCGGTCGGGCAAGACGCGGATGTCTCGGGGATCCCAGGGCCCCTGGAGCAGAGCCAAGAGCGACTCCAGGCCCTGGCTACCGTGATTAGATCCGCTCACCAGGACAATCTCGTCCTCGTGGGCGATGATGTGGCTTCTTACCTCGAGAAGTTGGCCGAAGGCCTTAAGTCTTTAGGTGAAGCCTCATCCGGACACCGCATCGAGCCTGCCCGGGTGGATTCGGGCAGTGAGCGATCCGATCGATCGCGTGACCACCGTCACCGTCGAAGGATCACTGTCCACGAGCAAGCTGCCCGTGGTCGCCGTCGCTCGCCAAGTCCCCGGAGTCATCGCGACCACAGGGGCAAGCGTGCGCGCGACGATCACGGAGGATCCCCTCGCGAGGAGCGCGTTGTCGCGACCACGAGGAAGGAGCGTAGGGGCTTATCACGGAGAGAGTTCTGTCAGCGTATTTTTCTGCCGCTAGACGAGAAGATTCAGAGATTCGACACGGGGGGGAGCACTGCTGCGCCTCGAACCGCCCTCGAGCTCCCAAGGACAGTATGAACACATGCGATGTACCCAGGTTCGGGCCCCCGAGGTGGGTAATAGCCCTACTCCTGCCCAGGCTCTCGCTCTCTCTGTGTGTATTAGGTATGGAATGAGGTGGAATGAGAGAACATGCCCTCCCCGTGGTGGCTTGGCCCCTTATATAATGTGGGTGAGCTCGAACCGACGGGGAGAGAGAAAACAGGGGACGTCTAGTCTATTACATGATCACTGTACTGGCAGGTATACAATAAATGCCGTGCTGTCATAGCCGCCTGCTACGCACGTCCTGCTGCCTTGTCGCATCCCATCAGTGGCAGGTGGGGCCCAGAGTCTCGCCGACCCTGCCAGCTGCTCACGTGGTCGCCGATACGGTGCGGGGTCTGATCGCCCGCCTACCGCTCTGCCACGTATCCTTGTCGCCGAGCTGCTCGCCCGGCGCGCCGCGTGTCCTTGTCGGTATTGCCGCCGCCGCGTCTTTGGGGCACAGTCGCCCGCTTTGCACGGAGGGCTCGCCCGCGCCGGGTGCAGTCGCCGCGACACGTGGAGGGCTCGCCCGCGTCTTTGGGTCAGTCGCCCGCCGACACGTGGAGGGCTCGCCCGGTCCCCCGGCGCAGGGGTCTAGCCGCCCCCACCTGCCGAGAGACGCCTCGGGCCAAGTTCCGAGCGATGGGGCTGCGTGCCCGCCAGTCCACACGAAACCAGACCCGGTCTTCTCGATCCTTCTGGATGACGCCGTCTTCTACCCCCTTCTGGAGAAGGTGGAGAGGACACCCCGGTACCTTATGTACCGACAAGTTCCTCCAAGCAGAAACCTCCCGCTCAGCTAGAGTTCCCCCAACCAACAGGACCAACATCTTTTCAAGGCTAGGTTCAGCCGGGGAAGGTGGCCGGTTTTACGCCTTGGGCTGCAGGGCTTTCTCCGACGAGCTTCGCTCTGTTCGGTGGCCTTCGAAGTTCAAGCCCGGACACATGGAAAGATACAATGGGACCCAAAACCAAGAGGAGTTCCTTTCCATCTACGCTACGGCCATCATGGCGGCCGGAGGTGACGAGCTTGTCATGGCTAATTACCTCCCGACTGTCCTTGAGGGTGCTGCTCGGACGTGGCTGTTCAATCAGCAGGAAGGTTTCATCTCTTCTTGGAACCAACTTTGTGACGCTCTGATTGCTAATTTCCAGAGATGTTACGTGCGTCTGGGCAAGGAGGATGATCTGCACCAGATGATCCAAATGAACGGGGAGACCCTCCGCAACTTCGTGAAGCGTTTCATCAAGATTCGCAACATGATCCCGAACATCTCGGACGAATCATTGTCCGCGCCTTTAAAAACAGAGTCGCGACGAAGCGCTCACCCAGATCTCGAAATCAATGAGACTGGACCGCCAACGACTGTTCAGGCGGTGACCGCTATGCCAACGCGGAAGAGCGTGTTGATTACAAGAAGGCGTTCGACAAAGGCGAAGCCGCCCGCTTGACTGGTGTGGAGGAGAAGAAGAAGAGCGACAACAATCCGGTGACAAGAAATCCCGGAAGAAAAAGAAGGGTGATCACGAACAACACCGTCGCGGTATAGATCGCACACCTCCTCCCAAGGATGGGCGAAAAAGCCCAAGAATAACTATAAGGGCAAGAAGCCCACCCGGGGAGGCAACCAAGGCAAGAAAGGTCCAAGTGACCGATATTGCAAGTTCCACCGAACTACGGGCATGATCTGCGCCATTGCGAACCCGGCCGCAAAGCTCGAGGATTTCTACAGCGGCAAGGGCCCAATGCCCACCCCCGAAAAAAGGTGATGCGGTAAGGAATAGCGCCAAACCGATGATGGTGATCGGGATGACGATGAATATCGAGAGCCCGTGAACCATATCGCCGTCATCTTCGGCGGCTCGACTTATATTCTCGCCGCAGCCTCAAGGAAGCTGCCGGGAGGTCCACAATGTTGAAAAGGGCAAGCCTCGGCCGAATCGATGAAGTGGATCGGCGCCCCATCTCCTTCTCTCGGGAGGATTGCCCCATGGGATGACCAAGCCTCGTGGCTCCCATCGGTGGTCGCCGACCATCGGCAACGCCAGAGTTGGCCGTGTTTTGGTCGACGGCGGGGCGCTTTGGACTTGCTCTCGCTAAGGTCTTGGGACGAGATGCGATTCCTCGCTCCAAGCTTAAAGAGGTCGCGATGCCTTTTCACGGCATCGTCCGGAAGCTGTTGACCATTGGGGCGATTGTTACGCCTGCTACCTTTGGCAGTCCAAGCAACTTCCGGACGGAATTGATCACATTTGACGTGGTCGATTTCCCTTCCGCGTACAATGTGATCCTGGGCCGGCCATCTCTTGGCAAGTTCATGGCCGTGTCCCATCATGGATACCATTGCGTGAAGATACCGAGCCCCAACGGTGTGATCACGGTCAAGGGCAACTACAAAGCTGCTCTAGATTGCGACGAGCAGTCCCTTGCCCTGGTCGACCAACTTTCGCCGCGTGGTCCCGAAGTTCCGCAGACCAAGTCTGCACGCCCTAGGGTCTCCCTTCAGCCAGGGGGAGAGACCAAGGAAGTTCCGCTGTCTCTGGATGATTCCTCCAAGACAGTTTATCTGGGGGCCAATCTGGACCCCAAATAGGAAAGCGAGCTCATTGCCTTCCTCCGAGCTAATGCAGACGTGTTTGCACGGAGCCGCCTCGATATGCGGAGTCTCAAGGAGGTTATCGAGCACAAACCGCCGCCGTCCATGGGACAAAAAGCCCGTTCGCCGAAGCCTTCGCCGCCGGACTTCAAGCAGGGATCATCAACGATCGACTTGGTAAGCTGCCGCATTCGCTGGTTTCATCCGCGAGGTTGATCACACCGAGTGGCCGCCAACCCTGTCATTGTAAAGAAGAAAGGCGGCAAGTGGAGGATGTGTGTCGATCACACGATCTGAACGCTTCTTGTCCCAAGGACAATTTCATTGCCTCGCATAGACCGGTGGTCGACGCGATCTGCGGATGCCCTTGACTCTTGAGTTTTTGAATGCTTACTCGGGTTATCACCAAATAAGCATCTCCCGAGGATGAAGAGAAGCGCCTTCATCACCCCTTCGGCACTTACGCTACGACCATGTCTTTCGATCATGCAATCTTTGGTGCCACGTTCGGTAACTTGATGGAGAAGACTTTCCCGAGCAGTAGCGAAAAAACCTGGAGGTCTATGTCGATGACATAGTTGTAAAGAGCAAGCTTGCTTCAGATCATGTAAAAGACCTGGCCGAGACCTTTCACAATCTCAATAGGCATCGAATAAAGTTAAATCCAGAGAAATGTATCTTTGGTGTTCGATCTGGAATGTTGCTCGGTTATGTAATTGGTTCGCAAGGAATTTCTGCCAACCCTGAAAAAATCTAGGCCATTGAAAATATGCAGGCTCCAACTACCGTCAAGGAAGTTCAGAGCCTCACTGGACGGATGGCTGCTCTGAGTAGGTTTATTTCCCGTCAGGGCGAACGCGGGCTGCCCTTCTTTAAGGCCCTGCGCAAGCACAATGGTTTCGAATGGACAGAGGAAGCTGACCGATCTTTTCAAGAGCTAAAGCAATACCTGTCCAACCCACCTGTCTTGACCACCCCGCAACACGGCGAGCAGCTCTTACTCTATCTCAGCTGTATGACTCAAGCGGTGAGCGCGGTCTTGACGGTGGAAAGGGAAGGCATCTAGCGGCCAATCTCTTACCCTGAGGTCCAGAAGCTGCTCTACGCCTTGCTCATGTCCTCTAGAAAACTTCGTCATTATTTCCAGACGCATCAAATACTGGTCCCGACCAAGTTCCCTCTTGGAGAAATCCTAAGGAACAAGGAAGCTGGCGGCCGTATAGCTAAATGGGCAATGGAACTAGTAGAATTCGATATTACATTTCTTTGCCCGAACGCTATTAAGTCCTGTGTCTTGGCTGACTTTGTCGCCGAATGGACCGCCCGCCCAAATCGTAAAGCTCCGAGCAACCCGATGACCCCTTGACCATGTTTTTGATGGCTCCGTCTTGGGCACTGTGGGTGGCTTTGTTCTCATCTCCCCCCAAGGAGAGCAACTCCAGTATTCTATCCAACTACACTTTGCGGCAACTAACAACGCTGCGGAGTACGAGGCCCTCCTCGCGGGACTTAGAGCGTGCAAGTCGCTCGGTGTCCAACGGCTGACTGTGAAGGAGATTCTGGCGGTTATCAACCAGTCAACAAGGAGTATCGTCTTTGCGATGACTCAATGGCGCGATACCTGGTTGAAGTGAGGAAGTTGGAGCGGCACTTTCGATTTTTCGAGGTGCTCTTCGTGCCCAGAAAGGGCAACTTTCTGACCGACCAACTGTTCAAGTATGGATCCTCACGAGAACGTGCTCCTGCAGGGGTGCTCGTCGAGCACCTTCACAAGCCCTCAATCACGTCTCCGGACGAGGCAACAGAGCAGTGGTCTTTGTCTCCGTCATCGGCGGTGCCGCGGATCGACAACGCCATTTGTCCGGTATCTTGCGATGGGACATCGCCGAAGACGGCCGGCGTTCGGCTTATAAGGCGTTGCTCCATACAAGCTTATGGGCGGCATCCTTTACCGTCGAGGTGCTCTGGGAGTTCTCTCCAAGTGCATCTCGCAGCAGGAGGGTGTGTTCCTTCTTAGGGACATACACGAGGGTGTCTGTGGCAACCACGCCTCCTTCGTAACTACGTCGGCAAAGCGTTTTCGATAGGCTACTCCTGGCCAACCGCGTTACAAGATGCCCGGGAGATCGTGACAAAGTGCAAAGCTTGCCAATTTCACGCCGGAAGGCACATAAGCCCGCCTAAGAGCTCCAAACGATCCCCATCTTAGCCTTTCGCCACATGGGTGCGGATCTGCTCGCCCATTCCCTAAGGGGTACAAGGGCTATACACACTTACTGTCGCCATTGACACTTTTACAAAGTGGATTGAGGCGAGCACTCGTGTCGCCTCTTCACGCCAAAAGCGGTTGTGCGCTTTTTCAAAAGCAACGTGGTCACGCGCTTCGGGATCCCCCATAAGCAGATCACGGATAACGGTACCGATTGAGCGAGCTATTCCGTGAATCTGCGAGCGAATTTGGGCACCAAGGTCTGTTTCGCCTCTGTGGCACATCCACAGAGCAATGGAGCAGTCGAGCGAGCTAACGGATAGATCGTCCAGGGTATCAAACGACGCGTGTTCGCGGCACTCTGCGAGTACAACAAGGCTTGGGTTGACGAAGTTCCTTCCGTCCTTTGGGCAGTTCGCACTACGACCAGCCGGGCAACCGGGAAAACTCCGTTCCAATTGGTCTATGGTGCAGAAGCCATCCTGTCCGCCGAAATAGTACTCGGTTCGCCTCGCACGAACTCGGTCAACTTCGTTGACTACGAGCAAGAGCGCCTACTCGATCTCGACCTCCTCGAAGGCACACGCGACCGGGCACAAGTCGAATGGCGCGCACTCTGGCAAGATCTTCGCCAAGCGCCGCTAAAACGGTTCGACCAAGGGCTTTGAAGGCGGGCGACCTCGTTCGCGCCGTGTCGAACACGTCCAATGCCAACAAGTTAACTCCCGTTGGGAGGTCCGTTCACGGTCGTTTCCACTACTACGCCCGGGCTGTTCGCTGGCTATAGAGGACGGAGAGAGAGCGACCAAAGACTTGGAACATCGACCCGACCGTAAGTTCTTTGTGTAGGTCTTTTACGTATTTGCTTAGCTTCGCTTTTGTCAAACTTGGCGCCTTTGTTCGTCCAAGTCTGCCGGGCTCCATGTAAAGTTCAATCCAATAAAGTGAATCTTGGCGGCCCTCGCGCCCTTTTCACCTCTACGTGTTGTCAAGACTACCCTCTCTGGTAACACTTGATGGTCGCCCGACCTTGCGAACACTCGGCTCCGCAATCTTAAGGATTTTTTCCGCTTTCGTATCCGGCTTCAACAAGTTCCTAAACTTCGAGTTGCGTAACATCGCATCGACCTCGCGGCTAAGCTCGCTCTCGTAAGCCCTCATGGCGAGAGGCACTTACTGCACCGCACGACCACTTGGCAAAGTCTGCTCTCGTAAGCCCTCCGCGCGAGGCACTTTCCTTGTTCGGTTACCTTTGGAATCGCCTAACTTACGCCGCCGAAGCGGTTCTTGGGACAAGTCGATCAGATACTGGTGTCGCTCTAACTCTCACGACGTGCTCGAATTCGCAAACTCGGGTTTTCGAGCATCGTCCGCATCGGGCTAGGTGTCGCTCTTTCTCTTGTGCACTGCTCGAGTTCGCAAACTCGGGTTTCGGAGTACTGCACAACGGGTGGTAGTTAGGCTAATCGTTCTACGGTTTTCGTTAAAACCTTTCCATTGCCGTCGTGCCTTTTTCTCTTAGTTTTCGCTTTGTCCTTGTCTTTTTTGTTGCTCGCTTTTTGCGGGGAAAAAGGTAAGCCTTGTTGTGCAAAAGTTAAGTCTTTATTGCATTGCTCAAAAGTTTATGGTACAAGGAGTACAACCCTACTTCTACTTGCTTAGCTGCTCCTTGATTCCTCATTTTCCATGTTGACGCAGGACTTCGCCTTGCGCCTTGAAGCCTTCCTTTGCCTCGATTCGGAGGCGGTCCGTTTCCTCCTTCTTGAGACAGGCTTGTTCTGCCTCACGCTGGATCGCCTCGACCTCTTGATCTTGGTGCTTGTTGCTCGGCGAGCCTCGCTCTGGCCGCCTGGCTTGCCTTTCGGCGGCTTTGAGTTGCTCATGGCGGTCGACCTCTCTTCGCAAGTCGAGCCTTGAGGGCCTTCACCTCCGTCATGGTGACTCGCATGCTCGCGACGCGTCGTGGAGCTGTTCCTCGAGCCACTTCGTACGACTCTGTTCCTTCTCCACGACGTCCGCCCCCGCGACTTGCACGCGAAGCTCCTCGGCCTCTTCACGGAGAGCCCTGGAGGATTGCCTCTCCTCGGTCAGCCGGGCCTTGAGCTTCCTCACCTTCGCCTTTAGCCGGCTTCGGCTTCGGGCTGGTGCAGAGGGCTCCCCCTCGAGGCCCCTTGCTCGGAGATGCTCCCGGAAACCCGCTATCACAGCGGCGCGCTCCACGGTGACTCCCTCCACAAGGTCCTCCATGGTAGCCCCCATGAACTGAAAGAGAGAAGACTAAGTTAAGACCTTGGGCAACTTTAGCCCGATCAGACAATGTCTTGGTTTGAGGGTTACCTGTCCGAGCCGCCGCTTCAGACTTCGATGCAGGCGATCCTCGAGACCATGGGTCAAGAAGCCTCGCTCGGCGGGATAAGGCTGTGGCGACTGTCCGCTTTGTTCTCCCGCAGACGGTCCGTGCTCGTCTTGAAGCGATCGCGCAGTAGCTATCGCCCGCGTTCTGCCTCTCTTCCTCTTCTTCCGCTCGTTCCTCCTTGGGCGAGCTCGGTGTCGCTCCGCCGGGCGGCTCCGTAACCTCCACTGGCGGGGCGGCTTGCACGCCCTGCTCATGGCTTTCTTCCACTTGCTCATTGCGGGTCTTCACCGCCTTTGGCTACCTCCGTCGCCACAGGGACAGGCTGCCCCTGCGACGAAGTGCCCGGTAGGACCGCCTGCTCGGTCCCACCTTGGGCAACTGGCTGAGCCAACTCCTTGGCTCCGCTGTCCGTGGCGCCTTGCGCCGCCGCCTCTTCTGCTTCCAGCCGCTCCACCGCGCCCTTGGTAGCGTCGAGCTGGTCATTTGGGCTCGTGGGAGCAAGCTCCACGCCGCCAATTTTGTCTTTGAGGTTGGCTATCCGAACCGCCCGCGACGCACCGTGCAGGTGCTTGGGCGATGGGGACCTTCGATCGCTGCTTCCACGTCGTCTGTGGCGATCTCCTCTTGGACGGTGATGGGCGAAGAACGAGGATTAATCCTCTGTTGCCGAGTTAAGTGCGGAACCGAAAGGTTTAACACAAAGATACCGCCGTGGAGGGCTTGATCTTGATCTTCTTCGCGGAACCTTCCGCCTCTTCCTCGGGGCTCCTTAGCGGCTTGTTCGCCTTGGCCCTGGGTGTTCATATGGCGATGAACTCAGCCCCTGGTGGTGGCGCTTTTTCGCGCAGGCAAGAAGCCTTTCCTTGCGCGACTTCCTCTTCGAGCCTCCTCGCTTTCGACGACTGTAACCGTGCCATGTGGCCCGGGTGAGCCTGTGCATAACGCTTAAGCCAGAGCGTCATGGTCCTTACCTCCTCGCCGCTTTGCTCGTTGAGGAGGGAGGGGCTTGGCCGCTTTCCACTTGGCTGGCCGCGTGCTTGCTTAGCTTTGCTTTCGGCGGCGCGTTCGGCGCAGGGGCTTCATCGAGTCGGCCACCATGGCGCGGCGAGCTCCGCGTCGGCTCGGCCGTCACCTTGGGCTTTGCGGCCACCTTGGTCTTGCCCTTCCTCGCTTTCTCCTCCACGATCCCTCCAAGGATCAGCTGGTCCTCCTGTTCATTCGAGAGACGGATGTTAGCTTATTCAACGATACGAGTCCAGCAACACAGGCTGAGTTATGTGACTTACCTCGTCTGTGTGGACGAGTACGTTGCGAGGACAGGTGAAAGCCACCTCGCCGGTGACTTCGCCATCCTTCTTCGCAGCCTTGAGCATGGAGTCAACCCGCTCTGTGACCCATGCCTCTGTCGGTTGCTCGCCTCAACGTAAGAAAAGACTTTTAATACTGCTGGATGAAATTATCAAAAGAGGTTGAGTCTTAAAAGTACTTACCCGTGCTCTCCCTCGTAATGTCTTCCCATCCCTCTATCTTGTAGAAGGGATAGGATCGCCTCCGCAGCGGACAGATCCTGTTCGCTGTGAAGTCGCGGATAATTTTCCTGCCCGTGATCCCGAGGCCCACGAGGAAGCTATCTTCGCGTCCGATACGGTCCTCGTCGGTCGATTCCGCCGGGCATTGGTGTTCCTTCACTGGAGCTTGCCGGTGAAGACGAGCTTCTTGTCGTCGTTTACTTTCTTTGTAGAACCACCTCGTCCACCACGCGCCCATTGAATCGAGCAGCGGCGGACGGGGATCTGCCGCGTCGTCGATGGTGGCCCGGAGCTTGAGGTAGTAGCACCCCAGCGCCGAAGCGGCGGAGCTGCTACTTGTCGCTGAGTAGTAGTGCAGGAACAGCCCCACCGAAGGATCGATGCTCAGATAGCCCTCGCACAGTGTGCGAAGACGGCCATCCTGGAGGACGCTATTCGATTGAGGTTCGCCACCTCCAATCCGCTAATGTTTAAGAAGGCCTCAACGGTCGCTTTGGAGATCGCAACCCGAGCAGGCGAATCGCCGGGTTAACGAACTCTCCCTCCGGCTGCTCCGAGTATCCTCCTCCCGGCGACCTCCACCACACGGTGTCGATGTGGCCCTCCTCCTCCCGGATCCTAAGGTCCTCCTCGGTCAAGCTAGTGCACGTGAATTTGGCCATAGCGGTTCCTGTGTCAGTGGCGAAACAGGGCTTGGGATGCGTTTGGCTCTTTAGTCTTGGCCGGTTGGAATTAGGGCTTGGGAAGGAAAGGCGTGAGAGCGTAGTGGCTGATCATGGGCGCTTTGGGAGCTTTATAGGCTCAAGTAAGTTGTCTGCAACGGTTCTTTGCCACTAAGCGGCTAATTTTTATCGCCAACGGCTAGATAAACGGTCATTTGTTTTCATTTGCTTGGCGATAGTTACCGTTGAGATTTGCCAACGGCTATTTTTTCAAAGGTTCTGCTTATTTGAAGGTGAGTGCTCGCTTTCGGGCGAGATGTGATTCCTGCTCGACGCAATGAGTTGCTCGGTCTTGATCGGGTCTGTTCGGTCCCGAACAAGTCTTGTTCGGTTGAACCATAACCTGTTCGGTCGCTTGTTACACGTCTTTGTAGCAACAAAATTTCCCTCTTCGTGACTTAGAGTTTCAAGAGGAAGACCCCACTCTAGTGAGTCCTTCCACTTGAGTCTCAGGGGCTAGCTGTCGGGGATAAAATTACGGCCCATTGCCATGGCCCACTCCCTGACGGCCCAATCGAACAACCTACCAGGGCCCAGCTCCCTGGAAGGTTCTATCTGGCCCATATGCATCTTGCCGAACAGCTTCCTGGTTGGCGTGGTGCGTAATGGCCAAGGAATTGTGTTTGAGTCCGTCTCGAACAAGAGTCCTGTACGGCTACGTGAAGACCCGGACCTTGGTTTCCCGGATTGGATTAGGAGTCGTGATTCCCAAGAATTGGAGTTTACCTTATCTGCCTCGGGATATATCTGGCACGTTGAGTTCGTTATGATCTCGTAGTTAGCCCGGCCCGATATTCCCTCGGTAGGACAGTTTGCTCTGTACTATATAAACCAAGCCCCTACAGCGCTTAGGGGGCATCTGGCAACGAGTTTTACGACTTGATCTAGCTTTTAACACCTTATATACACCATAATCTCACCGAGACTTGTTCGTCTCGTCGAGCCATCTCTTGTAATCATCCTCGATATATAAGAAAGAAATTTGGGCGTGAAATGTTATCTCTCCGAGAGGCTGAACCAGGATAAAACCCACATCTCTGTTCGTTCTTTGTTCGTGATTGTTCGGCGTGTCTCCTATCTCAATTCTAAAGAACCTTAGCGACTTGAGATTGTTATCTCAACCGTCGACACATACAACAACAGAGACATCACAAATAATCGAAATTCTCACATTATAACTAATTCCAATCAAAACCTATGGAATACCAATTTTTTTACCAAATTTTAGCATAAAATCTTTTTGCAAAAAATCATAGTTATGTCCATATAATTATCTTTCCAACAATTTTGTAAAATAAATTCTCAATTTACTACCCAAAGAAAATGCCTATTCCTATTTTTCAAGTAAAACATACCCTTTTTTCAATTTTTTCAGGTGTTTGGTGCTTTGCCTTTAATCTCTGAGGGGGACACAGGTCAAACTAGACCTGACTCAGCTATAACCGAGGACCTAACCTGAGCTCCACCAGCTGGTTGTTGGGATTTAGCGGGTCATGTTGTGATCGAGATCTCTAGGGTGGAGAGAGAGAGGGAAAGGAGACGACGTTGTCGGGCTTAGGGAAGAAGGGGAGGAGTAAGATGAAGGCGGATCATTTTTCAAATAAATTTAAAGAGGCGAGACGGGACAAAAAGTCCAACAACTACAGTTTTCAAATAAATTTTATAGAGGCATCTAAGATATTTTCTACTTCATGGTGGCATATGTGCAACATGGTAAATTAATAACCTTATATGCATGCAACACTTTCAAAAAATCAATCAAAATCATAAAAAGAGTGATCTAGTTTTTCTTTTAACCACCCAAAAAATGCTTATAAATCAATCAAAAAAATTCTTGAAAACCCAAGAGACCACAAGGAAAAATTAAATTAAAATTATGAATTCAGTCAATTTCAAGTAGCGGTTTCACTACCACTGCCAATCGGAACATCCAACTTTTGTGAAAATATTGGCACTACGCGGTTTTGAAACCTTATGGCCATAAGTTCTATACTATTAAAATGCATCTTATCGTGACTGACGATTGATGGATGACGAGGTCTAGTACTAATCTTAAACATCACTTCTTCGTCCTACGGTTCATACATTACAAAGTATGCTTGTCATTTATTTTCATTGTTTTCTTATTTTAGTAGGTTATTTTTTTAAGCTTTCAATTAGTAAAAATGTTTTTTTATTTGTTTTGCTTTTCCTATTTTACTTTATCATAGAAAAGTATTAATGTCAATCATGAAAAAAGAATAGTAAGAAAGGGTACATTGATGTGACACAATTTAGTACAAAAGCTTGCATAGCCAAATTCTTATGCAACAAAAACAGTAAAACCTAGGATTTTTTTCTAGAGGTTCAAAAAAGGTTTTTCCTTTCTCCATTCCTCGTTCACTTTGAACGATAGGGCTTTGCCACTTTGATAGATGAACTTCAACCATCATAACCATTTAGGCCTTTGACAAGATCCTCTTTGATAGATCACCAGGATCCATCTTCATGAATAAGAGATTTGAGTAATAAGTCGTGAAGAATTTGATCTTGCCAGATCAAGCCTCCAACAAGCACCAAGGAAGGCCTATCACACTCTCCCTCTCCCTAGCTCCCATCTCACTCTCACATAAATGATAACTCTAGGTAACTCTCAACGACATAGCATGAGCTCTGTCGGTAGCCTTCCGCAATGCCGCTGACACAAGTCATCGGACATTGTCTGGTGGATGATCGGACATTGTCTGGTGGAGAACAAGCACTCGGCAAGAGTATTTTGTGCTTCTCTGGACGTTGTCCGGTGAGCGCCAAAATGAATTTAGGAAATGTTTTTTGGCTTCAACGGACATTGTCTGGTGGAGAACAAGCACTCGACACGAGTATTTTGTGCTTCTCCGGATGTTGTCCGGTCACCGACGGACCTTGTCCGGTGAGCGCCAAGATGCATTTAAGGAATGTTTTTTTGGCCTCAACGGACATTGCCTGGTGGTTGATCAGACATTGTCCAGTGGAGAACAAGCACTCGGCAAGAGTATTTTGCGCTTCTCCGGATGTTCTCCGGTCACCGACGGACCTTGTCCGGTGAGTGCCAAAATGCATTTAAGGAATGCTTTTGGCCTCAACGGACATTTCCGGTGGAGACAAGCACTTGACAAGAGTATTTTGTGCTTCTCCAGACGTTGCCGGTCACCGGCAGAGGTTGTTCGATGGGCACCAAAATGCATTTAGGGTATGTTTTTGGACTGACCAGACATTATCCGGTGGAGAACAAGCACTCTACAAGAGTATTTTGTGCTTCTCCGGACGTTGTCCGGTCACCGGCGGACGTTGTCCGGTGAGTGTCAAAACCTTATTCTGTTGTCTGGAGCTGTGTTTTTTCACTTCTATCCGAAGAAGGCCCCACCTGTCGGGGGCACAAACTTGTATCGACGGGCCATGGGGAGCCGCCGACAAAGCATGACCTGTGTCGGCGGCCTATGTGATGTCAACAACACAGATAGAGCTGTGTCGTCGGTCTTCCAAAAACCACCAACACAGGTCAATGCTACCCAACTTTCGTCAACGCCGTCGCACCCACAAATAGTTCTATGTACAAATTCTAGGGTTAAAAAATCTCTCCTACAATATCAAACACCAAATACAAACCATTTCTAACTTTTGTTGTGTGGTTTCTGACATCGCTACCAACATTACTCCGAAGTTCAGGAGATGCGGCGATACAGACTTTGCACATACCCTACCGTTCTTCGATTTTTTTTTTGTAGCCTAGCTAAAACGGGTCGAACAAGACTTTTCTAGGGTTACCTTCAAGGATTTACAACATGCACAAACCTATTCCAGGTGATTTCTTGCTCTTCGATCACCCGACGTTGCATCGTCGCTACAAGTTCCAGTGAAACTCTAGGAAAGTAAGAGAGACACACACCGGCGTCACATGTCAATTGATTAAATAATAAAAAAAACACATGTCATATAAATGTATGTTGACTACCGACCATCCTACAAGCTCAATTTGATTTTTCTTAATTTTAAGAACAAAAAAAATATTTAAAATAATTTTCCTTAATAAATCTGTAATTACTATTGTCGTTAGCAACAAAAAAGCGCCAACCCAGATCTATCTATGCCGCCGGCCTTCACTTGGCCGCAGACACAAGTCCATTTGTGTTAGCGGCTCTGACGTGGCCGCCGACACAGTCTACCTTTCCCTGGTGCAGAACCATCTAGGTTGGTCCCATATGACAGAAAAGTCCTTCTGTCTGCCATGTGGGACCGCATCGAAGTCCTCCTGTCTAGGGCATTAAGTTGACATTGGGGAGAGTACTAGTGTCGTCGGCCATGTTTTAGCCGTCGACACAGGTAATTTTGACGCGCTCCGAAATTCAAAATTCTACCCACATCGATACGTCATCGTGGCCTGTGTTGGCGACCGCTTGCTAGCCGCTGGCACAAGTAAATTTGGCGGACCAGCTATCGTGCCGAGGAGTATATATGTCGCCGGTTTGGAGTTAAGCCACCGACACAGCTCAAATTATGTCATCAAATCTTCTGTCGCCAACATAGAAATTTTGGTCGAGACACTGATCTCGTTTCCTGTAATTAATATGCCGAAATATGCTGAAAGGGTGGCTCAAGTGACGCAACAAAACAGTCAAAAGGTAGTGCATGGAACCTTAAAAAGACCAACCCTATAAACTAGCCATCGGGCAGAAACGTTGTTTCCCCCTAATAGTCTGAGATGGCTAAAGCGTTGTTTTCCCGAACAGTCTGGCAATAACACATGCCTAGTCCCAGATGCCCTCAAGGTTTAGCGATCTCGGATCGCAATTCGAAGTGTAATAGGGAACTCCTGTTTGGCAACTGAAATGTGTCTGCAGAGAGTTCTGATGATAGTTCATCAAGTAAAAAGATGAAGATAGATGGCGAAAAGGCGGAGGTTGCGTGGCAGCCCCGCCGAAGCCAATGAATATCTTAAGTTGGAACTGTCGCGGATCGGAGTCGGACGCAACAGTTGGTGATCTACGGGACTTCGTTCTGCCCCGTCGACCTCAGGTGGTTTTCTTGTGTAAAACGAAGGCGTGTTCAGAAGTGATGAATAGAAAAGCAAGGAGTTTTGGTTGCAGTTTGGCAGTGAGCGGCAAGGGGAGAAGTGGTTGTCTGGTTCTTTGGTGGAAGGAGGATATTGAGTTCTCTTTATGGACTATGGATGAGTTTCATATAGATGGCATGATAAGGGTATTTGATACAGACCTAACTTGGCATTTTACAGGTTTATATGGCGAACCTAATGCAAAGTTGTGCTACAAGACTTGGGAGCTCATAAATCTATTGTCGAGTAAATCGACTGACCCTTGGCTTGTTGCAGGAGATTGGAATGAGTGTACTTCACAGTCTGAACATTTAAGCTACAGTACTCGGTCAGAAGGTCATATGTCCCAAATGCGTCAATGCTTAGCGGATTGCCGGTTGTTTGATGTGGGGTATATCGGTTACTTTTAATACTAACCAAAAAGCTGAGAGGAACGTTCTAGTCAGGTTGGGCCGAGTGTGTGTTAACTCACTTTTCCAGTTGGTTTACCCCTTTATTGAGTGAGTCATGTTTGGCCTGCGAGTTCTGATCACTACGTGTTGCATATCACCTTAGCACAAGGACTAATTCAGACTACAAGGCTGCCAAAGCGTTTCCAAAAGCTATGTGGCTCAAAGATGAAAGGTTTACACTTTACAGGGTTTTTGGAGGAAGAATATACGAGCTGCTCGATCTCAAACCCAAACATGGAATTCTCTCAGAAATTGGAGGTTATGGGGGCCAAGATGTCACAATGGAGTTGGCCCTCTTCGATACGCCGTTTGGACCTGGTTCTGTTCGGTTTTCGTTAACCAGGTTGCAACAGCCAACAAGACTCGGGCTGTCCCCACCATCTCACTCGTTCTCGCCCACGCCGTGAGCCCGCTCCCCCTCTGTCTCCGGTACTCCTCTCCCCTTAGGGGTTCCAGTAGAGAACGGCGACATGGGTTCTCGGGGCTGGGCACCGCAGCGGCCGAGCTCATCGAGGGGCCAGGAGGCGAAGGAGCGCGCAGATCCTCCACTTGGAGCAAGCGGCCTCCCGGGGGGAAGCCATTGGCGTCATCCCAGTCGCCAGATGCAGGGAGGAGCGG
Organism: Raddia guianensis; assembly: GCA_036346415.1. NCBI lineage: Eukaryota > Viridiplantae > Streptophyta > Magnoliopsida > Poales > Poaceae > Raddia > Raddia guianensis. The sequence continues at coordinate 35,354,174 of CM070539.1, forward strand.
GCGATGTTCTCCTGACAACTTCGCCCTGTTCGCCGCCGACGGGAAGCACCTCCACCGCTTGCAGATATAAGGTACGCGACATACTTTGCTGGGGTTGTGCTTCGAAGTGGATTGCGAGGGATGTTCGGGTTGATTGGAGGGGTGTGCTCGGTTAATTGGAGGATTGGTACGGTTCTTGCGGTTCATTACTGTGCGAGTATATTGGCTAATTGGGTAGTCGTCACCGCCATTGTACTGATTTCCTGCGATTTTTGGCGATTTTGGTGACTGCCCTCCCAAGTCCCACCTACTACATAAGGGGAAAAGTTGGATGGATGCATGCATCCAACCATAGCAACCATATCGGCAATAGGTAATCTTTGTTCATGCAGTAGGCAGGGCTGCGCAGAAATAATCATATCGGCAATGGGGAATTTTTGTCATGGTCGTTAATAGAGTAATTATCATAAATGAGCTTATCGTTCCCATTTGGACACTGCTCGTATCATCACCATACAATTTCATACCCATTATTTGATTATCGGCAATGAAACAATTTTTGTCATAGCCATTATTTTCTGCAAATTATGATAGTAAGGCAATGTATTTCTGCATATCACGGTGAAAACTAGTAATGACATGCAGGTTGGAAACCTATGGATTAATGGTTTGTCATAATTTTACCCTATTAGAATACCTATTAGACTCCAAATATTATCATCATATGAAATGAAATCATGGAGGATGTGCAGATGTTGTGTTTCTCTATTTACATTGAAACCATGCTAATACGGCTAGCGTTTTGGGCCGTGAAACCTTGCATATATCGAGACCCATGGATATGCCCCTGTGTTTGCAGCATTATGACTGCATTGTTAGAGCATCCCCATCTCACCCCCTAAATGCCCCTCTATTTCAAAATTTTTCAAATGCAGCAGGAGGGAATTTGGTGTATGTGAGACGGAATTTACACTGTAGCGATTACTGTAGCAGTTACTGTAGCGATAGAGGGAAATTTAAAGGCCCTGCTGGGGATGCTCTTACTGCATGAATCTGGCCGGCATCAATTGTCCGACTGTTGTTACCATATATGCACCATCAGCAATTAAACATATTAGGCCGCTAATCCTTTACATGCTACTGTTTGGGTGAATATTTTTTACTTCCAATCATACAGTTCCTTTTTGGCAATATCCACAGGTCAGTGCGGCCAACTGCACTGAATTGATGAAATGCTTGACGTCTTCTCTGGACGTCATGGAGGACACTGCCGACTGTATGAAGGAAGTTGTGGAGAACAACTTGCTTCCTGGCAGCATCGGCCTCAACTGTGACGTCAACATGGTGCTGCTTCAGATCGAACATATGGCCATCCAACTTGAAGAAATTGCGATTTGGACTCGTGACAAAATTGCAATAGAATGGTCTTCAAGAATTGAAGGTAGAAACCATTCAAGTCAGTCGACCTGCCCCGAAGGAGATGTTAGCCCTTCAGAATGTATTCCTTTTGACTACAAGCTTCCTGACGATGGCCCGCACTCGGACTGGTATCAGCCTCTGGTTGAATCGGATAGTTCTACAGACTGGGAGTAGTTTTGTATTTGTAACTGTTTGTTACAGCTATGTATGCTTGGTCCAGTTTGGTTATGTAATAGTTGAACCGCACTTGGAACCACTATGGTTATGTTTGGTCCAGCTATGTATGTATCTTGTATGCATTAACTCTGATGCATGAGGCATGCAATCCTTAGTTGGCATCACATACATCCTGCTCCTCATAACTGTACTTTCTGATGCAGCAATACATTTTTTTAGTACACATTGCTGGATTGCTTTAGTCCATGAGACCATAAGAAGCATACCTAAATTTTTCGTAGCAATATGGTCCGTCAAATAATAGTACATGGGAGTCGTACATGGCATAGTCCATACGTGGTCCATATGCCCTTATTTCAGGAATTACGGTCGTTCACATACATCCGACATTGCAACAAATAAAAGTGGTTCACATACATCTGACATTGATTCACATACATCCAACATATTGGACAATCACATACATCCTAGAATCCCCCAGCAGCTGTCCACATGCCCGCAGTAATAAGGTCCCTATAGGAACCCATACCACCATGGTCGTCGAGGATCGGCTCGTGATCAAAATTAATAAGTTCCTCATCGATAAGACCATACCCTCCTCCATGAAGATGGTTTTGAAGGTTGTTTTCTGTGTTTTCCAAAATGAAATTATGCAGTGCGATGGCTGCGACCACGATACAGTACTGATTTTTAAGGTTGAAGTTAGGAATTGAACGCAACATCCTCCATTTGTTCTTTAGCATTCCAAAAGCTCGCTCGACCACACTTCTGAGCTGGCTGTGTCGAAAGTTGAACAACTCTTGCATAGTCGCAGGGCCAGGACCATCATGAAAGTTCTGCATGTGATACCTGCAATGTCGGTATGGGGCTAAGAATCCTGGCTATGTGATACCTGCAATGTCGGTATGGGGCTATGTGATACTTGCAATGTCGGTATGGGGCTAAGAATCCCGGCTCATTCGCGTACGCTGAATCCACAAGGTAGTACTTCCCGCTAGTAACCAACATTCGAAATGAGATAACGTAGTGTATTCATAAATGTACGATAAAAAAACATTTACCTGTAGGTGGTATTGGAAAGTAGTCTTCGAACTCATCTAGTGTTTCTTTCAGGGCCATGGCATCATGAGTGCTCCCAGGTTTGGCACTTACAAATGTAAACCGACAATCGAAGTCAACTACAGCCAAAAAATTCATTGTAGGATACATATGTCTGCTAATGAATGGCAAGTTGGTGCTAGCATTAATTTGAAGTTCAATGTGTGTTCCATCAATTGCACCTACGCATTGATCAAACCATGGCAACACGTGACCCATTTGCAGCACCAGGTGTATCTCAGAAAAAGTTTCATCACGGGGTTTTATGGTATCAACTGCCATGTTGTATACACGACACATCACGTCACGAAATTTGACGCTTACTGTCGAACCAGCAGGACCAAATCTATTTTCCCCCTGGCAATTCGACTGTGGCCCAGCAATTATCCAAAGAAATATAGCTAATGCTTCTATGGAACTAACTTTTCTTCCCTCTTTTAATCTATACTCGTTGACAAGCTTCTCGTGAAGATGCATGAAACAATCTCGACTCATTCGATACATATTTCGGCACTGCCTTACATCCATGATAGTGTGAATTACCCATTGATGGCCTGAGTATGGAATAAAGCGGGGTGGTGCTCTTCCATTCAATGATTCCCGCCACTCCAAATATTGCATAACAGCGACGATTGGAAAATCCTCATCATCTTCAGGGTCTATCCAATGTACAGGGCCCGAACCATCTGGAACAATCCTCCAGGACGTTATGCAACAATTCTGAAAAGAAAATTTAATGAAACATGACTATCTAAATAAATGTAATGAATTTGGAGTGTTTTACTGAGGCCAGTATCACATCATATTGGACATCATATACAGGGCGAACTGGAAACAAGCTGCACATAAAAATGTTTCATGCTTGGCTATTTTTCCTGACAGCACAAACCAATATGTACAAATGGTACTAATAACCGCAACCAATATATACGTATGCTCACTTTTATGTATCTCCCTGGTTAAACAAGCTAAGTAAACAACACTATTATATATGTAAAAATAGTTAGTGGTATTCAGTGTAGATAAATCTGCCCATACTACAAAATTCCAGTCAAGGTTAATGCCATATTCAACAGGATTGGTGCTGCCAGGTACAGGCACATATCCAGCAAAAGATTAAGCAACATGGGCAGTCTAGGCAATTAACCAGAACTGCAAGACTGCAATACAAATAAAAGGCAGAACTATGGTTTGGAGAAGTAGAACACTGTACACAATAGTAAATTAATGTGACAATCATCTACATGTATCCTTAACAAGTTTCAGTATCATTGCTTAAAACTGGAGATGGTACTTTACCAGAAATCTAGGGGTATCTATGTGTTGACACGAAAAGTTGGATCTTCACGAACACACGTGCGAAAGCGTCAAGTCTAGGCTTGCGTCGCAACCAAGAACCAAGCATGCCAGTCAATTTGACATGTAAATTGACAATGAATAAACTGTCAGTGAATTAGCCCTAATCGGCTTTAGGAAACAGCCAGATTAGGTTTTAAGAATCAGCTTTAGGAAAGCCGATAATAATTCTATCGGCTTATTGCCTGATAGAGCAATAAATGCAAATGAATACTTAAGAACAAATCTTTAAATCTCTTTTTGTTATTTTATAAGTAGAATTAACAATAAATCTTTAGATCAATTCATTAGATTAACCCAAGATGTAGGTTGAATAGATTGGTCAAAGCCAAGACAGTATTCAAATATAAATCTAGATGTAAACTCATAAACCGATTTAAAGGTTTAGAACTAATATAGATAAATACAATGCTAATCGGTAAACGATCAAACATGCTAAATCCTAAAACAAGCATACGCAAGATCGATCAAACGAGACAATTGCATACATCGGATTCAGAAAAAGCACATAAGATAATTGACAATCGGCATTGCATGATAGATACATATTACAGATCGATTGAACAAGACAGTGTAACATGCGAGAACACATTAAAGATCGGTAAAACCCGAGACAGTTTAACATGTCTTGTATACATGAGATCAAAATGATACAGCCACGCATACGGGTTACAAGAAGAGAATCGATTATCTCATCGAGATAGCTCTACCTGCGAGTTGAAGCCTTTCGACGAAGTCGATTGGATTCGAAAAGAGTAATTATGTTTTGTGTATGTCGTATATCATTTTCATGAGACCTAGGACCCTATTTATACTATTACAGAACCGATACCAACACGACCTATTTTTTCGCAACTAAGCTGTTGAAGACGTTTCAGATTGAATCTTCGTAATCCTTCTGGGGTCTTCACATCATCGGTATTATTTTGTATACACTTCTTCTCACAATGAAGCCCATTTTCTGATACGGCCCAATAATTCCGATGAAATTATCTGCTTTATAATATCCGATTTTCCTGCCAAATTTGGGTGTTAGCACTATGCCATGGCATGATCATGAGCCAATAATGCCACAAATTAATACTTGCATGCATATTCAAAAATCAACACCTACTCAGTCATATTCGACATCAAGAAATCAAATAATTTAGAACACAATAATTATGGTATCAACACTAGTCTGTCATATGGTAAGCTTTAGCATGAATTCGAATCAGAGAGTTATATATATGTACATCAGCCTTGCACCTATAGAGAACATTTCTATAAACAGATCATGCAGCTCATACCATCGTGCCAGGAACTCCTTCACTTCCCTTCCCGGTTAAACAGATGAGTGATTAGCTATGACAAAAATTCAAAGCCCACGAAAAACCTTAATGCAGATAACATAAATCCAGAACTGAACAGTGCCATTACATTAGCGATTACAGGTACAAACATTAAGCAACAATCATAACAACAAATGCCGAAAAGATTGAATAATGTTCAACAGGTTCGACGCCTAAACAATACACTTGGCCATCAATAGGCAACTGTACTTAAGACACATGAGAAATACACGAACATAATGAATCATCTAGTGAGCATCAAGTGCAAAGTGTGGAATGAGAGCATAAATGACTGGGATTCGCACGTCCTTGAACGGACAACACTGTCAAGGACGTTCAGTGTCCACCATCAGCTCCAAAGGAGCGCCGGATGCACATCAACTTGGCATCGAGCGTAGGCAGTAGGGCATACGCGGCTCGACGTAGAGGGTTCATTAGGACTGTACTAGCCTAAAAGTACAGCTCGGACTCAAATGGAATTTCTTGATCAAGTAGCTGGTTGAGGAGGGTGGTGTACTCGACTCGATTATCAGCATTACGCGATGATGCGGGCTGCGCTTGGAACTCATTGCGAATGGTGAAGTAAGTATTCCAGAAATCGACGGGCTCTGAATTCCCCGATGACTTGGACTTCTTGCGGGCATTGCTAGGTCCGGCATCACGATCTGCGCGGCGGCCTTTGCGGGATGCCCTAGCTGACTGCTCGCCGTCACTGTCGCTTGGAAGATGCTCGATTGGGGCACTGCCACCGGAACCATGGATACTAACAGGATGGTGCGGTGCAACAATTTGATCCATGAGATCTTCTTGTGGCAGACCAGAGTACCTCCACTTCTCCAAGCGTGGCCATCTCTGGTTGAAAGGAAAAAATGCGAAAACTAGTCACACCAAAACGCGACATAATACATACGAACAATTAGATCGATGGTTAGTAATGTTACTGCTATCTGCGAAGTCCACCACTCGTCGCTGGTGATGATTGCACCGGTTGGGGAAACTTGAATTCCAATCTTTTCTTTTGCTTTCTTCCACAGCCGCCAATCTTTCTTCATGTTATCCCACTTATACTTTAGCTTCTTTCATTGCAATGTGATGCTAAACTTCGCATTCAACTGGTTCGAAACAAACTCCCATCCCTGATCATCCAGCGTCCTTGTCGGCCGATGGCCATCAAGGCAAGCCCTAGCGCACGCCCGCAGAAACTCTGCGGTTTGGGCCGGCGTCCACCTATGATTACTTGACGCATCGTCGGCCATCTCCAACACACGCTGATGACGAACACAGCGGCATTCACACAGGCACAATAGCAGCAGAAATACCCAGATTTCAGGTCGGAGGATTAGGAACAGGGGATTTGGAGCCATACCTTCGAAGGTGGAGGTCGGAGCTGCCGATTTGAGGAACCAGCTAGAGGGATTGGAGCGTGCCTTTCACCGGCGAGCTTCCCGGATTGGGGGCTGGGTATGCCCCCCAAGCAGAGCTGGGCGGTGACGCTCGATGCGGCGAGGTAGCCGTTCCCCGATCGTCGGAACCGGCTTTGCCAACTTGGGATGTCGCTAAATGTCGCCGGCGGTCGTTGTTCCCAACCACCGAGTGGCCGGTCGACAACGACGACGATGCTTCGCGATAGGGCGACACACAACCGGTGGAGGCACCTCTCGATGCAGCAGCAGCCGGAATCAACGGGGACGGATGCGGCGTCCCATCGTCGCCGGCGACATCGCAGGTTGCCAGAGCTCGACTTGCAGGAGATTTCGAGGTCGCTGACACCAAGCGCTCCTAGCAGTGCCTCTCCCCGACGCCTTTTTGAATACATCTCCCCAACGCCTCACGGGCAGCACTGTACACGCATCCAATGCCGGGCGCTACAGCCAACCGGACCCAGCTACACGCGAGTTGCTTCGGGTTAGGGTCAACTAAAACCGAACAGAACCGCAACAAACAGCGTATCGAAGAGGGCCAGACGGCTTTGGATCTGTCCGAGCAAATATTTGTTTCAAAACAAAGGACGGAGTGAATAGATATATATCGCTCAAGGTATGAATCCGTGTGATCCGGTAATTTTGGAACTTAAGTTGAAACTGCTGGATTGGTATGCTAAAGAAGAAATCATGTACCGTCAAAGATCTCGACAATTATGGCTGCTTGAAGGTGATAGAAATACAAGATTTTTTCATGAGAAAGCTTCTAGTAGAAGGAGAAAGAACAATATTAAGAAGCTGCTGAGGGCAGATGGATCTTAGGCAGACCGAGAGGAGGACAAACAAGCAGAAGCAGTAGCCTTCTACTCAAATTTGTTTGGGTCTGAAGGGGTATCGAGATGCTCAGAGCTTATTGAGCTTATTGATCCGAAGGTGACGACGGACATGAATTAAATGCTATGTGCCACAATCACGGAAGGAGAGATTTATAAAGCTTTATTTGAAATGGGAGGCCTCAAGGCACCAGGTCCAGATATATGCAGTTCAATCAGGGGCTTTCTTTCAGGACAGATTGTTTAAATCAGATACATGCAGTTCAATCAGGGGCTTTCTTTCAGGACAGATTGTTGGGTCTGATATAAATAAAACTACATTGGTTTTAATCCCAAAGGCTATAGTACTACGCAGCGGTACAATACGCTGAAAAGAATAAGGCCTTAGTAAATTCCGACCTAGCTCTCTATGCAATGTCATCTATACAATAGGGTCCAAGGTTTTAGCAAATAGACTGAAAGGGATCCGAAATGAGATTGTGTCTTTGGAGCAAAGTGCCTTTATTCCTGGAAGGTTAGTCACGGACAATGTTCTTATTGCTTTTGAGTGCCTTCATTGTAACATCCCAATTTTGGTCAAACTCAAAAACTTGTTTGAATTCAAATTTTCGCTATAATCATGTTCGTTACCCAGTTTCCCCAAACTATGTTATTTATTATAAAAGTGCATGCTTATCAACTTGCCCAATTGTTAATCATGTTATAATTATATATGCTTGTCCTTGTATTTTCTAGCCTTTATGACTATTTTGATTGTCATATCTTTGTTAGCCTAAGAATAGTTTTGTTAACAACATTAACCCTACGTAATGGGTAAAACCTGCTTAGACTTGCTTAGGATTAAACAAATCTTCTTGCAATTAGCCACGAAACGGTTAACCGATATTCATCGGTCATTCATTCATTCATTTATTTAAAAGATAAGGCATGTGACAGTTAGGGCTAATAGATGTATATTGTGTGTGGTTATAGCTACGTGGTGTGTCGGTCCGGTTCGGTTGGTTGGGAGGAATAGTTCATGCATGGTAAGATCGATGACCGTGGAAGTAGAGATGAATGGGTTGGTCAGTTGCCCCATGGACGACATCCTGATGGATGATTAAGGCACAAGATGTTTTGTGCTGGGTTTAGTCAGGGCTTACCCAAGAGGAGTGCGGAAGAACACGCATAGCGGAGAGATCGCTGCCATCTGAGGGATGGTTCCAACACAACGCGTGGCCATCGCGCAGAGTAGGGTTTCGGATCGCCAGTTGTGAGCGCTCTGCGGAGGCCCTCTGGGACCACTCTTGACAGGGACTAGCATTGGTCATCACCGAGGGTGATAAAGGCCACACTTCCCCAGGGTGGCGCTAGGCTAGAGTGGGCTGGCAACCCTCCTAGGCCGAGGCGGGCTTGCCATGGCAAGTGTGGTCCACAACAGGATTGCCAATCTAGAAAGGATGGCGGTTATGGATTGGGGCAACATGAAGTTTGGTTTGGTTAAAAGTCAAGGTGAAGTATGTTTGTCGAGTGGAGTGGGTTATCTTAGAGTTGGTTGTCAAGGTCTGTCGGTCGGTTCCTTGGTTGTGTTTGTTCTTGTGCTGAACCCCCTGATGATTAAAAGAAACATTAATACATGATGCTAGATAGGGTAATTTGAACTCATCTTAAAAACTGGCTTTACGCAAATAAAATAACCTCTTCCCCCAATCAAAGCCTCCTAACATTAAGTGCATTAAGGGGAGTGTTAACTAGGCAGCATTTGGATGACGCTGACCTCGCATATCTCCACTCTTTTAGATGAAAGTTAAGGAGAAGGATTTGTTCGAGTGTCTCAAAGGAGATGACCCGGCTACGATGGCCATGATGCGGTTTAGGGTTTGCTCCAGTCGCCCGCAGGAATGCATAGCCGTTGGAGGATCTTTCGGTTAATCTTATATATGCTCTGCTGACTTTGATAGTTTAACTATAACAGTAGTATGGTCTCTTGGCTTATTTAATAATAAGCCTGCGTCATGCAACCAGGTATGTAATTTTCCAATCAATGAAACGTATGTCTGTATGATACTCGGCTATGTATTGCACGCACTAGAGTACTGATCCAGGGTCTAGTGCATGTGAACAACGGCTCTCTGGTAAGTATAAAATTGAGGGCTGACATTCATGCAATCAAATCAAGGAAGAACCTTAAAGATCCTTATTGTGCAATTAAGCTAGATATGATGAAGGCTTACGATCGTGTGGAATGGGATTATCTTGAAGGGGTGCTTCAAAATTTGGGCTTTGCAGATAGCTGAACTCAAATGATAACGAGGTGTGTTAGCACAGCGAGCTTTAATGTTAAAATGAATGCCCAGTTATCTAAAGGTTTCTACCCGTCCAGAGGTATATGCCAAGGGGACCCAATTTCCCCTTATCTATTTGTTCTGTGTGCAGAAGGATTTTCATCCCTATTAAGAAAGGAGGAGAATAACCTGATTCAAGGTGTTAAATTTGGGAGACGTGATGTCTCTGTAAATCATCTTTTGTTTGCAGATGATTCTATAATCTTTATAGAGGCATCTCAGGAAGGGCTGATGAATCTAAATGATGTGTTAGAATTCTATGCTCAGGGCTCTGGACAGAGAATTAACAGGGAGAAATCTTGCTTTCTAATTAATCGAAGAGTGAGTGGAAGTATTTCAGATGGGATTCAGAACATTATGGGCATTAATAAGCCCAGAATGAGTTTTATTTGGGGATGCCAGCCTTAGTGGGGTCCTGAAGGGATGGTTGTTTCAAACCATTGCTAGAGAAGGTGAAGAAAAGAATGGGCAACTAGAATGAAAAATTCTTATCTCGGGCAGGCAAGGAAGTGCTTATTAAATCAGTGGTTCAGGCTTTGCCAACTTATTATATGAGCTGTTTTCGGCTTCCATTAGGCCTATGTAAACAGATTGAAAGTGCAATTGCTAGTTTCTAGTGGGGATCGCTAGTTTCTAGTGATTGAAAGTGCAATTGCTAGTTTGTAGTGGGGATCGCTAGTTTCTAGTGGGGATCGAAGAGGCAGAAGAAAATACATTGGACTTCTTGGGAGAAATTGATAAAAACAAAAGAAGATTCAGGGTTAGGTTTTAGAGATTTGCTAGACTTTAACCAAGCAATGTTGGCTAAGCAAGCATGGCGTTTGTTGGTTAATCCCTAGTCTTTATGTGCCAGAGTCTTAAAGGCTTGCTACTACCCACGAGGGGAGTTTTTGCATGCAATAGTCCCTTCACAAGCATCTCGCGCAGTATAAAATTTGGCTCACAGTTGCTGGTGAAGGGGCTTATTTGGAGAATAGGTGATGGGAAGAGTATAGATGCGCGAAAAGATCACTGGATTCCTAGGGAGGGATCAATGAAACCGCTTGGTGTAAATAACATAAATCTGAAGGTTGTAGATTTGATACATGAGGAGTCCATGGAATGGGATCACAATTTGATGAGAAGCCTGTTCTTGGAGTTTGACGCGAATGACATCTTGGATATCCGGTATCCCACTGCCGTCTAATCCACAACCAGACTTTCAGGCATGGGCTCATACTAAATCAGGTCTATATACTGTTAAGTCGGCCAGTTGGGTTATTGCTTATGTAGGAGAAATGCAATGTTAAGTCAAGTTATTACTTAGGAGAAATGCAACTCAGGGGAGAACGAGGCATGGTCCATATGGCCAATCATTGATGACATATCAAAGTAATGCTTGGAAAAGCATGTGGCAATTAAGAATCCCATCCAGATTGAGACATTTTCTTTGGAGACTAGGAATGCAAAATTTACCAAAGGGGCTAATCTCACAGCTCGGAATATTATGAGTAATTCAAATTGCTTCAGTTGTGGGCAGCAGGAAAATGATATGCATGTTTTTCTTGAATGCCCCATTGATGTACTATTTTGGGAATATTTGGCCTCAATTTTGTCAGAATTTAAATGTCCTATAAGCAGGGAAGAAGGGCTACCTTTTGGAGAATCGCTCTTGGAATCACTAAGCAACCACAACAATGCAAACCTGATAATTTTTATCTTGGGTTGCTCAGTGTTGTGGCAAAGGCGTAACACAGTCGTTTTCCAAGGGGATCTAGAAAACATCCCAGCAATGGCCTATAAGATTAGAAAGACCTATGATGAAATTAATCAAGAGACCAAACCAAAGAAGAAAGATCCGCCTTCTGACAATATCTTTGATACCACTCAACCAGGGCTTATCTGTGTGGTAGATGCAACGTTTGATGCTGGAAATCACAAAGCTTGCGGAGCAGCAATTGTTTTTAACGAAAACTCTAAAATTCAAGCTATCATGATGCTGAACCTCAGTAGCGCTCGAGAACCCCAGGAAGCGGTCAATTTGTGTCCAAACTCAAGCTACAGACGGTTCACTTTAAAACAGATTACAGCAATTAATATAAATTAAATGCGGGAATTGCTCTAAAAAAACCAAGGAAGTCATAGAACCCAAAACCGTCTTCTTATAAGCAACCGTACGTCTGGTGCCCCAGACGACAGCACCACCACATAAAGCCAACAAGCCCCAAACTATGCAAAACTCGATGAAATTCGCACCTACACAAGGTGCTCCATAAACTCGAGCAAGATGTCAACTCATCCAACAACCCCTCGAGTCCAAGCCAAAATCTAAAAACAAGACCCTAACCATCTAATTGAACCCAACTCGACTACCGGGTTCAAACTAGAAGGTCATGCATCACTTGGGAATTGCCTTGCCATCGTTATCACCAAAACACCAAAATGAAAGGATAGTGCCTAATCCCTGTACAGGATAGTAGACATACATACATCAACAAGTAGAACAACTACCCAAAAAAAAAACCTGCAGGGTGAAGGTGTTGGCAAAAATTCTGTGCGCACCGCAATATCACACTAAATCAACGTCCCCTGATGCGGCATTTGATGAGCCCTCCAGCTCTACCACAACTCTGTCCTCAGAATTTTTGGAGATTATATCATCCTTAGCTGTGCGCTTTACGTTCTGCGACTTGTTGATGGCGCCTGCCTCGGTCGCCTCCAGATATAATGCCTTGATCAGATTGATGAACCGTCTCCTGAAGCTCGGTATCCGGGACATGTTGGCAACGATCCCTTGTAACCTGATGAATGGGTGTGCGTTACTAATTTCAATGTAGCTTCAACTTTATGGTTTGAAGTACAAAATGTATAAAGAGTGCCTTGTTTATGTACCTTCTGATGAATGATGATAGCTTGCAGCTGAGCCCTCTTCACATTGTCACTTGACGGGAAACCGGAATCGTCCCAGTCTGATGGCCTTGCATTGTTATTTGTCATTATAAGCTTCCGCAAGCACAGTTCTTCGTCTTCGGTGAGCTCAAATTTCTTCAATTGCTCCTTTATAACCAGCAGTGGCCCAAGCATCCAGTCAAACACTTTGTCTTTGGGCCAATTGAAGTTTGTCACTTCAACATCATCAGCTACAAGAAAGGAGAGATGATGGTGAACCATTAAGTTTTAAAGTTGCTAGTATTTGTGTTAGGTTGACAGGCAGACATACATATCATCAAACCGTGCGAATCATGTCTCGCAGATCGTAACAAACACTGCAGGATGCACCAGGCAGGCAATTTTATGAGCAACTTATCTCCTTTTCCTTTGCTTATAAATTCCTCCATATCTTCGGAACTGATCAGTCTCTCACTAAGTAATGTCCTTCCGTTTAGCTCGCAAGATCGGAAGAGCCAATCCCATATCTGTGAAAGTAGTGAGGAACAGACTTATGAAACAGAGATATAAATCATCCAAATGGAAGAGATACATTCATGTACTTGAATTGTACTTGAAATGGTCTTAGTCGTTGGATAGTTTCCATGAATGTCTTCGACCGCTGCAAAGTTTTCCAGGGTTTACCGTGGCCATAATGTTGCCTTTCAGCATATTCAGCTGCAATATTGTGCTCATCCTTGTTCTGGTCGGTTTCATACTTCGGAGTATCTGATTTTCGGTACTTGGGCCTGTCTGTGGGAAGTAGTTTACTGACAAGTAGAAAGAATCTCTATGCATGGAAAAAAGAGCGCCATGCAAATAAGTAACAAAGTTTAACATATGAAGCACTAATCGTAGTGAAAAAAGTTGTGGAACAGCACCTTGGAAAACAAGATCCTTCTCTTAAGTAAAGCAAGCCATTAGTGTATTCATCAAACAATGCTACTGCAGAAATCATGTATGCTAGTCCCATTCGAAATGAAGCCTCCTGCAAGTGATTATGAAAGTACAGGAGATGTGGTTCACATCACTCGACATTAATAACTGAAAACATAAATATTTGGCATTCGGTCTTATTTTCTACAAATAGGAAAAATAACAAGACCTGATAAGCAATCAATCCAGCATGGAGGCCAAGAAAGAAGCTGCTAAGAAATGACGCAATTACTGCACCAATGACAGCAAGCGGCCACAATATAATGGCCAAACTAGCAAAAGGAACACAAACAGTCTCTAGAAAAGGTCCTTCCCTTCCAACTAGATCCTCGCAGAGTCTTTGCCATCCTTTCAACAACATGCATGGGCTTTTCCACAATGCCACCCCAGTAATTGTCAGTACATCTACAGGAACAGCAACCAAGGCAACGAGAAGGCCCCGTGGAAGATAAGATAACCTTCGATTGTAAAACAAAACAAATGTATTAGCAATGTAACAGCTCTTGGGCTACTAACTTGCAATCAAACATTTTGTCACTGTCAGCTAGCCACTAGGTCCGTCAAGTTGAAGTCAAACTGGTTCAGAGTGAATGCGCAATTATCATCCAGTTTTCCCTTTTCAAACAACATCGATATGAAACAAACGTAAAGAGTTTAAAGTTTAGTTGTGAGACCAACAGGGTTATTACATACTTTATGTCAAGAGGTTTTTCATCAACCCCCGTTTTCTCAACGAGCTCATCCATGAAAGAAAAGTATGAGTGGAAGCAGAAATCGGTAACATCACGCACCACCATGCAACTTCCTCATATTGTGCTACCGGTACCATCCTGAAATTACATTGTTTCATTACTACTTCCTGATATTGGCTGCACATAAAGAAAACAATGAACCACATCTACAATTCATGTTTCAGCGATATATAGATGTATCTACCAAAAAGCAATGACTGAGTTTGTCTGCGACACCCTCGCCAACAGCCTCGAAAGTTGCCATGAGAGGAGCAAAAACTCCGTAACCAATACCAACAAGAAGGCTGCCTAGAATGTTAGATTAAAGGGTTTTTTACATCCATGCCATTATAAAGTTGGCTATATTCGGAACTGCCATTACTTAGTGCGTATTCATAAAAGTGCCATTTTTTCAGCAATGAAACCTCAGCGCTGCCATTTAGGGGACGAAAAACACATTTTGGAAGCAATACCGGGCCGAATACGAGGGACATAGGATTAATACGGTCGGGCCCACATGTCGATCACGCAAGCACACGTTTAAAGGCGTCTGCGATCGAGACTTTGATCGCTTCGCCTCGCTCCCGCCTCTCTCAGCCCCTTCGCTCGCGCTCTAGGGTTCTGGGGGCGATTAGGGTTCTTCGATGCGGCCTTGATTCCGGCGAGGAAGCAAGATGGCGGAGGGCGCTGGCGACGGCGACGACGCGGATGCTCGATTGGCTTTGGTGGGAAGTCTTGCTAACCTCTCCCCGCGACGCGAGTAAGTGTTCTCTGTGCTTGATCTGGGCAACGGGATTGTGCAATGGGGAAAGGATGCTGATGCGATTTGACCTTGTTTTTTTCCTGATTTTATTTGATTTAGGTTGCAATATACGATAGAGTTGTGTGTGGAGGGTTATCTCAGCAGAGATGAGGGTTGTAGGAGGTATAGTAAGGCTCGGGTAATTATATGGGTAGTGCGTAATGTTGATGACCTCACTATCGCAAAAGCACATGAAGAGTTGGCAAAACACATCACATACGGTCTAAAACAGCGGCCTACTCTGTGGTTTGATGATAAGAACTGTGGAGAAGATGCTGTTGTCACTGAGGACAGTCAACTCTGTAGTTTTCTTGATATGTATTGGGATGAGTTGAGGCCGAAGCTGATGGTTGGTTTGAATGCCAATTTCAACTATCCCTGGGCCATCAAACCCTGCTGCTTCTAGAGTATATATCCCTGGTACATCTGAAGCACCCCCCTCAGTTGATCCATTTGAGCATAGTCATGAGGAGTATGTAGGTGTGGATGATGAGCAGATATATATGGGCAGTCAGCAAATTCCAGATGAACACATTGCGGAAGAATTCTATGCAAGTGATCAGATGGATGTTGGCACTGTCCCAAGTTCAGATGACATAGAGGAAGCAGAGGTGGATGATGCAGACCCAGCAGAGTTGGTATTTGGCCAAGATCCTGACAAACCAGACATAAGGAAATCAGCTAAATTCCTTGACATGCCTGCATTTAGAAAAGCCATTAGACATTATGCTATTCTGAATGGATTTGTCATTAAGATTTATAAGTCAGACACAAAAAGGTTCATTGGTTTGTGTGAGCACAGTACATGCCCATGGCGCATCCATGCTTCTGTGGTGCATGATGGGGTGACCATAATGGTATGGCCCCTTATGTAAATCTTTATTTTGAAATGTTATAACTGACTTGTTGGCTAACATGCATTGCTTTGCATTGGACTTTTGTTCTTTGATTGTGCAGATAAAAACATTCAATCCTGTGCACAATTGCCCAACTACAAAAATGGTGGGCACAAGGATGGCAAGCCAAGGATGGGTGGCTGACAGGCTTAAGGGATGGCTGGGCAGAGATCCTTCAAGAACACAAAGTGATGCAATACAAAAGCTTGAAGACCAATACAAGGCAAAGATTGACTACCAGAAAACATGGAGAGGTATGCAAATTGCTCTTGAACAAATTCATGGCAAGTATGAAGAGTCTTTCCAATTGCTTGTTAACTGAAAGCATGAGGTATTAGAGAAGTGTCCTGGATCCATTGTAGTGATAGATTTCAAGACTGTTGGTGGTAAGAAGTATTTTCATAGGTTTTTTGTTGCCATTGAAACCCTGCATAGACGGTTTCTTAACTGGTTGTAGACCTTATGTTGGAGTTGATGCAACCTTTTTAAATGGAAAGCACAAGGGTCACTTAACATCAGCCACAGCTGTAGATGGGCACAATTTGCTGTTTTATGTGGCATTTGGTGTGTTTGATACTGAAACTGAGGCAAACTGGACCTGGTTTTTCACAAACTTGCACACCGCGGTGGGTACTCCACCTGGGCTAGTTATTAGCAGTGATGCATGCAAGGGGTTGGCTAGAGCTGTTCAAAAGGTTTACCCACAGGCTGAACACAGGGAGTGCATGAGGCATCTATATAATAACTTCATGAAGAAATTTCATGGCTCAGTATACACAGACAACCTATATCCAGCTGCTAGGTCATACACTGAGACCAGGTTCAAATGGCACATGGAACAGATATTCACACACTCCCCTGAGGCATTTGAATATCTGCAGAAACACCATACTGGCCTCTGGTATAGATGTGGGTTTTCTGCTGACAGCAAAGTAGATTACCTAACAAACAACATCTCAGAAAGTTTCAACAACCAGATCAAACCCTACAAATCTTTGCACTTGCATGAGTTGTTTGACAGGATCAGGGTGTTAATCATGAAGAAGTTTGCACTGAGAAAAGATGTTGGCAGGAGCTTTGAGGGAGTTGTCCTGCCCTCAGTGATGAAGGAGTTGTTCATGGCATCAAAAGACCTTGGATATCCTCACATAGATAGGAAAGATCATGAGGTGCAGAGGTGACCTTGGATAGCAAAAAATTTGTTGTCAACCTACATCATAGAACTTGCAGACAGTTTGAGCTAACTGGTAAGCCTTGCAAGCATGCTCTGGCCTTCATATGTTCAATGAGAGGGGCTGCCATTGAGAATTATGTGGATGAGGCCTATTATGTTGACAAGTTCAGAAAAGCTTATGCTGGTTCAATCCCTGCAATGCCTGACAAATCTGAATGGAAAGAGGTGGATCTGGGATTTCAAATTCATGCTCCTAGGCAGAAGAAATGTCCTGGTAGGCCTAAGAAGGAAAGGATCAAGTCTTTTCTGGATCCTCATAGAAGAAGGGTCAAATGCAAGAGATGTGGAGGCATTGGTCACTGGGCAAGGGGGTGCAAGAACCCAACCACTGATGAGCCATCTGATGCACCTACTGACCAGCCAGAGGAGGAAGCTATTCAACAGCCAAGAAAGAGGTAATTGCAATAAAATTTTGTTCTACCTTGCCTTGTTGTAACATATCGTTGACCTTTGAGTTATCATTTCAGAAAGTCAAGGAAGGAGCCACCACCTGAAAGCCAACCAAAGAGGAAGCCTGGAAGGCCAAAAAAGGTTGCTACCAGTACCCACGAGTCTGAACAGACCCAAGAGGCTTCCCAGAGCAACCCTCCAGAAACACCAAGCAAGACAAGAGCAGGGAAGAAGAGAGCAGCTGCAACACCAAGTACCCAGCAGTCCCAACAGAGCAACCTTCCAGTCACACCAAGCAAAACAAGGGCAGGGAAGAAGAGAGCAGCCCAAGTTAGTCAAGCTTCTCCTAGCACTTCAGGGAAGAAGAGGAAAACACCTGTGAAGAACCAGTGGAGTGAATTCTTCGTCAATGTGAACAAATGGGTTTGATGTGTCTGGGTTCTACTTTTGTGCTTTTGTGAATGTACTGCTGTAAATGTGCAAGTTCTGTATGTTAGAAACTTGTATTGGCATGACCTTGCCTGGCAGACCAGGTACTGCCGCTTTTGTACATATTTGGCTTCCGTGGCCAATGCTTTATGCCTAAAACTGATGCAAATGTAGCTGCTATGCTTGTATGCCTGAATATTGCTGGCAACAATTGCAATCTATGTCAGTATTATTATGCTTCTATGTTTCTCTACAGATGTACTCAGTACTTTGTAATCAGTACAGATGCAAATTGTCATAACCACAGATCACAAATCTTTGTATGCCTAAACATTGCTGGAAACAATTGCCTGAACATAACCACAGATCACAAAAGATGCAAATTGTCACTGACATAACCACGTATGACAACAATGGATAAAAATCAGTACCATTGCATAGCTTGTATTGTACATGAATACATAACTTGGGCATACATAGCTTGCATAAAGCATTCATTACATAACTAACATTCAGCACCTAAGGGCGTAATTCTGATAATTCCTCAACAAGATGGCTGCCAAGAACACAATGCATCCAAACAACACATACAGACAGAAAGTGAAAAGCTTATCAATCTTAGCTATCTTCTTCCCTAGCTCCTCCACATCATCCTTCAACATGACCAAAGCTTGTAGCACCTCATCCACACCCGTGTTAGCTTCCTTAGTGTACTGCTTAACAGATGTTTTCTGTATCAATCCTTCAACATAGCTCTCATATTCGGCCGCCCACATGAAGAACTTGCATGTCCCCAGACCCTAGCAAACGAAAAGAACAAGTCATTTCCCCACGAAAACCAAACACATCGAACTCACCAACGCAAAGTCAATTAACTTACCCGCACATTTTGTTTGCACTTGTAGAAGATTTTGCCAAAAGATTGAGGACTCTTGCTCCGCAGCTTGATCACAGGAATCTTACACTATGGGCATGACACGAGGGGGGTCAGATCCACCAGTTCTCGATGCGGACCAGCTAGATTTCATCCCGCTGCGCTCTTGATCTCCTTCCCCACGGCTGCGATTCTGGAATCAAGGCCGCATCGAAGAACCCTAATCGCCCCCAGAACCCTAGAGCGCGAGCGAAGGGGCTGAGAGAGGCGGGAGCGAGGCGAGCGATCGGGTGCGGTCGCACCGCAGACATATAAACGTGTGCGGCGATGTCGACATGCGGGCCCGACCGTATTAATCCAATGTCCCTCGTATTCAGCCCGGTATTGCTTCCAAAATGTGTTTTTCGTCCCCTAAATGGCGTACCGAGGTTTCATTCTTTGAAAAAATGACACTTTTGTGAATACGCACTAAGTAATGGCAGTTCCGAATATAGCCAACTTTATAATGGCATGGATGTAAAAAACCCATTAATAAAATCATTGTGCACTGAAATTTGTATCTTATTTTCTGCATTTTCGTTTTGGTCCTTTGTCTTGAGTCAATGTTCGGTTAGCGTGTCGATCGGTTGTCGGTTGGTTAGTTGCATTTCGAGGCTTGCTTGGTCCAAGTCGGAGCTGGTTTGTAGGACTAGTGGGGTGAGTGCCCACGTCGCCATGTTGTGTGGGATGGCACACGGCGGTTAGTGGGAGATGTGGGCTGTTTGTGTGTCTTTACTTATGCCTAATCGAGTCAAGGAAAAGCGCGATTCTTGCCCATTTCTTGTCGTGTTTCCTCTGTGCTCGTGTGTGTTCATCCAGTGCTTGGTCTCAGCACATCAGCTGATGATCAGCACGACATAGTGAGGGAGTGGTTGAGTGATTACCTCGATAGGTGCTGACATAGAATACCAAGGGCCGGCAGCAAAAGCAACAGTAGTGGCAGAAGTGTCACAGTAAGGATCTTCAAAACCTGCCCAATTTGAATTTGCAGGATAATATGCTCAATATAGATTTAAGATTAACCTTGCTTGGATAAGAAAATTTTAGCTAATATTCCTTCCGTCCACAAATGATCTACATATAAGCTTTTTTGGTTTGTCCAGAACAGATCTACGTATTAGCCTGTTTTAATTGCATGAGGTTGTAGTTAATTGCATTTCGAGGTGAGAGTTATGGCTGATGTGGACCTGCTACAAGCATGCAGTCTTTTAATTGGTGGAAGGACACAACTTTTGGGGTGAGAGGCTAAAAGGAGTAAATGATGGCACAACTTTTGAAGCAATATTCCTAAGATTAAATGGGTAGTTGAACTGTTAATTGCTTTTCTTGGTCTTTGTGATTTCTCTTATACATAGATCATTTGTGGACGGAGGAAGTATATTGCAGCCACAAATGAAGAAATAGAACGTTGTATCAGATCAAGTCCAATGGGGTCTAGAACAGTGCAATCATTATTCAGTCACTATTCACACGTCTTTTCACTATTCATCCACGTTTTTTGCTCTTATATTTTATTCACTTATTTTATGCACTGCACTACTATTCTACTAACTGCTTTACTAGGAATCCTAAGCTAAATCCATTGGACATGACCTAACAATGCTAATGTGGACGAAGTTACCATACTTTAGCACACAGTGGTATGTCCAAAAGAAATGTGCTGGCCACAGACCATCAATCACAGCAGAGTTTCCGAAGAGGACAATGGTGGCGGCAACAGGAAGGATTAGCACAGCTGAAAAGAAAAAGGAAAATCTCAGATACGCGGTACGTTTTTGCCTAAGTTCCTGAATCACACATCAACATCATGCTGCTATGGACATTCTTACCACCATATACCCGCCGCTATGGACATTCGGATTGATAGTCATTAGTGTGCTTGTTTTTTGTGTTTCTTTTGGCTGTATGCCTGTGTGCATTTTATTATGCAGAGGTCGGAAGTGATCTCAAGTTGTTGTATCAACTCGATGTATTTGACTTGAGTTCTATTAAAACTTCCTTTATGAAAAAAATATACCCGCCGCTAAACGAGCACATAACAGTTCACAGGGCATTAAGCAAAGGAAGGAAGCATGGCCGCATGGGTGTTGTGAGGCTTACCCTTGATGGAGCCAAGGAGGAGGAGGAGGAAGAAGAATGGCAGGAAGGAAGCGAAGCTCCAGAGCTTGGCAAGGAAGCCCACTGGGACCTGCATGGATCAGTGGCAACCAACTTTGAAGTCCAAGAACACAACTTGCTGCCGCTGCTTCTTTGCCCAGAGAGAGAAAGAAGCCAAGGGAGACAGCTTGATGAAGTCTTGCTGCTGCTTTTTTGCCCAGAGAGAGGGATCTTGATGAAGCCAGGAAGAGGAAGAGGAAGCAGAAGCAGAACATGGGAGAAGAGAAAAAGAAGAGGACGGAGGCGCTTAGCAGCAAGCGGTGTCCTCCGGAGACACTGACACGTTTTGTTCTGCATGGCTGTTCACAATTTTTTATCAGTAAGACATGACGGTGTACACAATTTTTTTTCTTCACTTCTCGAGGGAAGACGGCGTAGGCTCGAAGGCATTGGATCCACGGGAACAACAGCTGCCGACCTGCATGGTTGAATCAGCAATCAGCAGATCAGATCATCAGATATCAATATACCGTGGAAAAAAACCTTTGTATTGCGTCAATCTGAGAACGGTTCCTACATTCTTTACCCAAACATATTGATCACTGATTTGCATTTTCTCAAGATCTTGGCCGCTATTATGAGAATAAGGATCATTTTCGGTTTCCATTTCTTCAGTTTGGGCTCTTCTATCCTCCAATTATTTTTTAAATTTTGTTCTATCTATTTCATTTCTGCATCCGGAGACCTTCAACGTACCAGAGACA
This sequence comes from Raddia guianensis, assembly GCA_036346415.1. NCBI lineage: Eukaryota > Viridiplantae > Streptophyta > Magnoliopsida > Poales > Poaceae > Raddia > Raddia guianensis. The sequence goes on from CM070539.1 coordinate 35,376,211, forward strand.
TTCGTCCATTTCTCTATGTCAAAACATTTTTTCCCCCTCAAAACAGCTATTAAGGTACTTTTCAAAACTATTAAAGCCGATTCAAATCCATAGCTCCAACTTTTCAAAGCTCTTTCAACCATCCAACCACATTTTATTGAAATAGAGACTTAGGTCCTATTTTTTTGAGCTGATCTAAAGAACTGAAATGATTAAATTTTGAGAGCTTCTCAAGATATTCTACAGATTCGGATCCATTCCGTTTGACTTTTTTTAAAGCGTTAAAACCCACCTTCAAAACAACGAAAAAACGTACTCAAAAACCTCAAAGCATATGGCTTTCATAAAGTAGATGAGTCGTTAAGCTGTTAAACTGATTAGAAAAGGGCCTTGTATTGCTATCTCTAACTGATGCTATAGAGAATAGATAAAACATGATCTTAGTGTCAGGGGCTTAGGGCATGCATTGTCGATAGAACAGCAGCGTGGCAATATGAAAAGAGTGCATTGTCCAAGTTGAAGTACCTTGACACACAAGCTAGTAATTAGAAACATAACAGGTTGTGGAGAAGAAAACAAACTGGCACCAATTGATTATTTCCTCCAGAATAACAATGCTGGTATAACATGTTACAATACAGTATCTGGAGAAGCCTACAGGCTACAGCGATGCCATACATTGACCTGTGCCAAAAAAAAAAAAAAAAAAGGCAAAATGAGCATATCTGGTGTTCTCTCTTTCGCAAAAGGCTTGCAGCAGTCTTTTCCTGCTAACTCTGTAAATAGTGGCAGGACACTTGTACATAGGTCGAGCAACATAATGCTCGATGTTCAGATAGCCCCCAGATAATACCCGACCTGGTTAGAGCTATCTAATGTGAATGATCATCTTATTGACGAGAACTTTGTGCTCTGGAAAATACTCCAACAACTCATCTTTGGTCACCCACACATAGTCCTGGCATTCTCTAACATGGAGTTTCGTTGTGCCAACCACTTGTGACTTGAAAAAGAAACGCTGCAAGAATAATGAGATTAAAAAACTGTTACCTAATAGTGCACCAAACTAGAATGGTGAAAACGCAATGTCGAGACATGAATTCATGATGAGAAAGCTTGGGTAAGAACTGTCGATAACTCATGCAAAGAACTAGAATTTAGAACACATGCCATTTTCTCAATGGTTAAACAAAAAAAATACACACCTTGAATGATGATACATTTGGATCTTCATTTTGTTCAACTACCATATGAGCCATTGGAGCATTGCCAACAAAATATGTATTGTCAAGTCCTCCAAGAACAGATTTTAATGCAGACTCAGCACACTGAAATCCAAGATACAATATGTAAGTGCATAATAATATTAAATAAAACATGACAGTATCAAACTACAATACTGAACTGATTGCACAGAAACAAAGTGATACAATAAGCAAAGAAAATGGAACCAGACTACAGCATCAATCTATCCAAAGTTTAGTAGCTAAATTTTCACAAGTGAATACCAATCGCAAAGTGTCCTCATTCTCATATACTTTCTCTGGAAAATGCCAAACAGGTTTGCCATCAGGAGCCCCAAAAGTGTTGCCATACATAAGGAGATAGAGTTTATTATCAAGAGCTCGTTGTAATGACCTGCAGAAAACATTGGTTCAGCACAAGCTAGATACAGTACTATGCTGACAGGATAACAAAAGAAGCATTGCCATGTGAGTAAATTCATAGGTTATATTCGAGTTTCAGCATGATTTCATGACGACATGTTTGGAGATAGGGGGAAAACTCCCTTGACCCTGTCAAGCTTACCATCTTTGATCAAGAGACGAGAAATACATCAAAGAATGCTCCATTGATATGGAAGTCAAATGATAAACCGCACACAAAATCTTAAAACTGCTGGTGATGTGAACAAAGCAGGCAGGTTGTGGACAAGCGTGGCAGAAGGAACAGAAAATGGGTGGTATATTCTCTAAGTTAAGGTCCAGTCTGGTCGTCCTCCTGAGACTAGAGATACTCTCCACACTCCATGTGCATGGACACCTGGGCCTTTAGCTGCAGGTATGAGTGCACACGCCAGCTGTCATTGCATGCATTATACTAAACAAACACATCTGCACGACACTAACCTTTCAGTTTGTTACTCTTCTCATCGCCTGAACGCATGTATTTATATCTATCAGAGTAATGCAAAGAATGTGTGTGCAGTTGTCATCACTTTGGCTTTCATGGTATCAGAGTAATTCTTGATTCCCTCCGCCATCCTCCTCTTCATCATCCTCCAACTATGGGCAACAATCTCAAAAAAAAAAGGGCAAAAAGAGCATATTTTCTAGGGATAACAAAAAAAACTAGCATCAATTGGATCAACTAGAAGTTTTCAAAGGAGTTGGATGTGAGTATTACAGAGGCAGCATTGACAGCCTAAGTGGAAGGAGGCGAACAGGCTTAGTCATTCATAATTGGAGAAATGGAAAGAGGAATGTTGGTAAAGAGAACAATAATTAAGCAGGAAGCAGCTCTGATACCATGAAAGTAGAAATGCACATAACATTTGCATTACTCCGACAGATATGCAGTTATATAGACACATCTATATACATAAATATGCAGTTATACGCTGAGTAAGAAATGAAGAGAAGCTAGGATCGTGTGAGTGTGCTTGCTACAAGTATAGCACATACAACGAGAGCCAGTATATAGGAACATATTCTTGACAACAAGCTCACACAACCATGCATATAACGCATGCAAAGAATACACCAACATGATATTATAGTATTTGGTTCAGTAATAAAAATAGCTTGTTAGGTCTGAAGCAAATATCAAAGGATATGAAAGGGCTCTTGGTAACAGCATACAAGGAACGAAGACATGTTTGTAGCAGTCTGCTACAAAAATGGAATGCAGTTCACTTGATGAGTTATTGAAATGCATAAGTTGTGTACTTCTATAATATTGCCAAAGTAATATCATTATTGAAGAAAAAATATTTTAATGTGTGGTATACACTTAGCACAAGTTTGCATAACAAGGGAGTATTAGACACCCAAGTCCCCAAAAAAACAACAAGCAATGACTTCTTAGAGAAATAGAGATATAAAATGCAACTAACCAAGTTAGTTGAAAAATAGAGCATGAACAGAATCATGGAAGTTCAAAACTTACTTCTTGTCATTTGTTTTGTCAGCTTCTGTGATTCTAGGGGCAGGCACATAATCTATATGGTACTCACCCTTACTCCTGCACACAAAAAATAGCAAGTCAATGTATTTGGCCTGAAGAAATAGAATTACAAAGCAAAAATGAATGAAAATCAATTTCGCAGAATAGTCCATGCATCACATGCAAAGTCATGGTATACACTTGAATGCCTAGCAAGATATGCATGATCCGTGTTATGGAACAGATAGCTACCCTAGGTATAATTTTTAGATCATCTAGCTTCATGGAGGTTATGCCAAGATCATGCTTAATTACACGGATTAGAATAGAAGCTACATTCTTTATTACTAATATTAATTCTAAAATCTATTACAAATTCTTTATCACCAGCACCATATGGTTACAGTTTGATTCAGGATCCCAGGTTGATGTGCCATAGGCCACAGGTACTGACTGAAATTATCTACCTTTTTTGTTCCTTTTTTGTTCTTTATGGGCTAGGTATCTTTTGCTCATGTCACAAATAGTGAAAATTCCTCAAAAGTTTACAGGTACAACTACTACACATATTCACTTCCAATTACATTCCATGTTTACTTTGTAAATACTAATGAGAATGCTGCTTTAGTCAATGCTATCCCATTTGAGCATAATACAGGAATCAGCATTTCCCCCCACAATTTTCTCACATTATATTTACCACATAAAACTAATGTAGTGGTGGTGGTGGTGACACGGTGATGTTACGTCACCTCCCTTCTGCCACCCTAAAAAAACTCATAACAAAATCTGATAGATTACTCCCAGATCCCAACAAGCAAGATAACTTATATGAATAACCTCCACCCAGCCAGCAAAATTCCACCTGCTGTATGCAGAGATGAGGCCTTGTGCCACGGTCACGAGATCGCGACCAGTATGGATGAGGCGCTGCTGTCCTCGTTCGTCGTTGGTGCATCGGCGCCGTAGCTGAATTGTGTAGCAAAAAAATAGCAAGCGCAGGGGAGAGGGAACTGGGTAGAGAGAACGGGAGAAACAGGAGAGGGGAAGCTAGATTGTTCTTCCTTAATTATACTCAAATGATGGCAGTACACATATGTAGAGATACCACAAAGTAATTTACTAACAATACGGAAAGCTACTATAATTAAGGGATAATGATCTCCTGACTTGAACCCTAAGGCAAGTCATGGATCTGTTGTAGCCGCTGGCTGTTGCTCCTGGGCCTGGCCCATGCGAGCCTTGCACCCTCTACTGGCATACTGGATGGTGGATGTCCCACGTGACACCTCAGCTGACCAGGGCGGCAGAGGAAGAAAGCCACAGGATAAAGATTGGCTGGCCAGAGGTGCAAGGTAGACCAAAGCCCAATGACTATGACTTGATGTTCTAGGTGATATTATCTTTTTATCAATAGCAAGGCACAGGCATTGAATTAATCGTAAACAAAACCTTCTTCTATTGTACATTTATGTCTTCTGCGCACAGCTATAGAATAATAGCAAAGAGAATGCATCTTCCTGCTAACAGTGTTCGATAAGGTACCTGGTAAATGGCCATAATCAAGCAGCACACCAGCGCCTATCAACTAATCACTGCCTAGGTAGGATAAATTGTGCAGGCATCCATGGCAGGAGGGTGCTGCCTAGGGAAGGCCAGGTAGCCACCTAGGGGAGCAGACAAACAGTGCCTAATACACAGCACATTCGTTCCATTATACACTTGAGCCTGTCAGCCTGATATCTATACCCTATGGCAAATTCAAAATATCCTGAAATGACGTTCCATTTGCTCACAGTACCTAATCATCTCTCCCGCCCTCTCTTCTTGCATTTCTTGCGCTATAATGATTTGGTGTGTTATTTTACCACAAAAGGTGCACTGATAATACAGTGCGCTTAGAAATTGCATCCTTTTGACTTAAGGCACAAAAAAAAAAAAAGCAGAAATGGACAAAGCAAATAGAAAACAGTGTGCTAAGCACGACGAAATTACCTTGAGTCGGCCTTGCCCAGGCAATCGTCGGGGTACTGCCGCCTGTACTGCTGCCTCCACCGAAACCTAACAAAAGATTAGAGCCAGCACACACGTATCGAAGAATCAGAATAGTGAGGAATCACGAGGCGCGGTATGATCGAAAGAGAGATGGGCGGATCTGGAGGTACGAGAATTCGTGGAACGCGTAGACGGCGGGGTGGATCTTGGGGATGACGACGGGGAGGCGCTCGAACAGCACCGCAGCCACGATCTTCCCGTCGCCCCCTTCCGCCGCCGAGGGCGAGGAGGAGCTGAAGCCTCGCGGCTGCCGAAGCGACCAGAGGCGGCGGCCCGCCCTCGCCGGCGATCGCAGCAGCATGGTGCCGGAGTGGGGGGGCTGGTGCTTCGGGTCGCGCCGCAGCCGCAAGGGTAGGAGGGGAGTGAAGGACCCTGCTTAAACCCTGCTCGTGGGCCTTCCGCACGGACCGCATCGTCTTCGTCTCTAGAGGTACCTAACGGGCCGGGCCAGCCGACCCATTTTTTAAATATACTCATGTATTTTTAAATATCCTCCTCTCTAGTCTCTAGAGCATCCGACCTATCCTCTATTTCATTATTAGTTACTCCTTCTATCTTCTTTTATAAATTTCCTTCACATTTATACTACACTCTAAAATATTCATTTTCTATATTGGCAACATATTCTTTGCAATCAAGTTTACGGTGCAACCACCGTGTAACCGAACTATCAAAAGTTGTAAAAAATTCTGAAAAAATTTGTAGATGTGCTCTTCGACTTACTCCACCTCTAAATAAAATTTCAAGTTCAAATTCATCCTATATTGAAAGTTACAAAAAAAGATAAAATTCAATCAATTTTGAACTCGTCAAATCTATCAGTTTTTTCTTTTTTTATAACTCTTAATATAAAATGAATTTTGTTTTGAAGCTTCATACATAGGTAGAGTAAACAATAAAGTACATTTATAATTTTTAAAAAAATTATAACTTTTGATAATTTAGTTGCACGTGCACCGTAAGCTTGATTGCATATGATATGTTCCCTTCTTTGGGCATGGCAATGTTAGTCATGAACCAAACAGGCCTAAGCCTTTCACACCACTTGAGGACTCCCACAAGATCCTTTGGCAAGCTCCTCAAGTTATAGGGGTGGGCATTCGGTTTATTTGGGTATTTCCGTTCAGTTTATTCAGTCTGTCGAAATTTCGGTTTTCAAAAAATGAGAACTGAATTTGAATGAAAATAATGAGAACCGAACCATTTTAGCATAAAAATTTGGTTCGGTTCTTTCGTTTTTTTTTACCTGAAATAATTTCATTGTGTCACACACTCACATTGCAGTCCAAATAAATCACACATATTCACAAATCACAATCATACATAGCAAATAAACCAAACAAATCAAAGATTAAGCAATACATGCCGACTTGGGACTCAGAAAGTGGAGCTGTGGCAGTGCCGGACGGCGGCGGCGGACTTGGGGGTCAGGGAGCTGAGTCGTGGCGGCGGTGGATGGTAGCGACGGACTTGGGGATCAGGGAGTGGAACGGACGACGGTGGCAGACGGTTGCCGGCTAGGGTTAGGGTTAGGGTTGCCTCCGCCCGCCAAGTTGGGGAACGGGGAATGGCCAAATGGAATGGAAACTTAGGCCCTGTTCTTTTCAGCTGATCTGAACGACTGAAATGACTGAACTTCGAGAGCTTCTCGAGGTAGTCTCGAGATTTGGATACATTTCGTTTGACTTGTTTTTTAAAGTGTTAGGACCCACCTTCAAAACGGCGAAAAAACAGACTAAAAAAACTCAAATCATAAGTATTTTCAAAACGTAGATAAGCCGTTAAGCTGTTAAGCTGAAAAGAACTGGGCCTTAGGGTCGGGAGTTGCTGAGTTGGGGTTGGGGCAGTTTGGCCTCTAGGTCGCGCGAGCGCGATTGTGCCAGGTTGGGCCGTTTCATGTTGGGGACTTGGGGTTGGCCTTGGACGGTTGTTGTTGGGTACTTCGGTTTTTTCAGGTTTTGAGAAGGAGGAACCAAACTGAACCGTATAAACCAAATAGTATAGAAACAAAAACCGATCAATAACCCAAAAACCGAATAACCCGACAATTTCGATTATGTCGGTTCGGTTGGGTTTTTCGGGTTTCGGGTTTTTTCACCCCACCCCTATCAAGTTACACCACCAACAAGTCTGTTAGGGGAACCCACTCCTCAAGAGTAACAAGCTTGACAAGGACCAATTCACCAAAATTAAGATACAGAGAGCATAACCGGAGAGAGTCCCTTAGACATCCCTAAGAATCACTCAATAGCTCATGGAGGCACACTACAACCTAACCCTAGAAAGCGAAAAATGAAATCCAAAAGCACACCCACAATCTCCCCTCCCTAGGCTTAAATAGGCTAGCCAACATGACTAGTCATTAGCCACAGACACTCATAGGATAGATCATTCGAGCTCTACCCCAGATGATACGAAAACAACACAAACTGAAGAATACATGGTTGTCACGGATGATCTGGGGTCCATCCTGGATGATCTATGATAGATCAAGAAACGGCCACTAGATAAACCACAAAAGATGGCTCGGGTCCACCTCAAATGATATGTGGTGCCCTGCTGCCATAGGGACACAGAGACACCACTGATTTAGGGGCTGCCATAGCCAACACGAATTATCCAGGGTAAACCTCGGATGACCTGGTCCCCTGGACCAGGACACAATACAACAGCACAAACACCCCACCACGGACAATCCGGAGCCCACCCCTCACGATCTGTGATGAACATTGAAAAATCTAGACGATCGCAAATGAACCGGGTTACAGAGGCCCCTTGACCATGGATGATCCGGCCCACCACAAAGGATTTGCGCTCAACACAGAAAACACTAGACTCACAACAAAAATAGGCCAAAACAACACAAGGACGACACGGATAATCTGAGTCCCACTCCAGATGATCAGCCAACAATAACAAAACGTTGGCAAAACTCCAAACATCTATCCTAGCCTACAAACACCCGCTACGGTGTAACATCCCAAATTTTAAAATCAATTTGGCATGCTAATAAATTATTAAACTGCATGATTTAAGAATATTAGAATATTTAATATGGATAGCATCATGGCATTACCATCGCATGCATCGTCTCTGAAATAAAATTTGTGTATTGAAATTTCCAAAAAAAAAACCTTTTGGCAAAATATAGTATTTTATTTAATATATAAATTTTTCCTTAAAGTCAAATCCTTAAGTTATTAATAAATTTTGTTGCATCCAATCTAGTGGGCTTTCCCTGGCCCATTCCCTTTTCCTCTCTTCTCCTCCCCTCCCCTTCTGTTTTCCCCTTTGGGCGATCGGCGCCGTCCCAAGCTTCCGACCCCGCCCGCGCCCATCTCCCAACATGAAGCACCTCGGCCCGTGACCGGTGGGCCCATTTGCGATCTCTCAAAGATGCATTGCCGTTTCCTCTCGCTGGCGTGTGGACCCCACTGGTCAGCCGCTCGCCGTCATCCCCTTCCTCTCGTTGTTTCTCCTCTCTTCCGTGTGTGCTGCTTCTCCAATCTCCGCACGCGGGCCGTGTTTCCCCATCCGTTGTTTCTCTCCTCCTGCTCCTCGTTGACCATCTCTCCCTGCGCCGCCCGTCCCGTCGTGGCTTAGCCGGGATTGGGACGCCGTCGTGTCCCACCCTTTCCGCCACGCCGTCGCGTGCCGGAGGTCGCCGACCCACCTCGCGGCTGCATTAACTCCTAGCCGCCCTGTCGCTGGTCGTGCGCCTATAAGATGGGGTACTGCTCCACCTTGCCCTCCTTTCAGCCGCCGCTAACTCCATTTCGTCCCCCAAGTTCGGTGATCTGCCGTTCAGCCGGTGCCGCCATTTCCCTTTTTGGGTGCAAACCACTTCTCACCTTCGGCCGATCGCAGGTTGCCGAGGCCGCGAGCACGCCTAGGGAGTGGAGCCGCCGTCACTGGAGCCCGCGCCCGTCGCCGTCCCCGCCGCGCTGCCTCGCCGTCCCTCTGCCCCTGGTGAGCTCGCTGGGCGGTTCGCCTCCTTCCACGTTTGCTTCCGGTCGAAGGATTTGTGTTTCGGTTCCGCACCTCGCGGCGCCATGATTGCGTGAGACGCCGCCGCCTCGCTCAGCCGCGCTGCCTTCCCCGTGCGCCCCCGGCGCCACCGAGACCACCCATGGGTTTGCCTCGCTTTCCTCCACCTTCTGGGCTGGTCGATTGGTCGCGGATGGTCGATTCGCCGCCACCGCATCATTCTCCGCCGCCGCCGCGCCCGGAGGGGGGATTGCTCCGCCACCGCTCCCTGTTTTTGCTCGCAAGTCACTGACGCGTGGGCCCGTGGACCCCATCGGTCAGGGGCGTGGTGCCAATCTCTCCGCGCGCCTGTGTGCACTCGCGCGAGGTCGCGCCGTGTCTTGGGCCGCGTTGCCGGTCGGCCCAGCAGCTGGGAGAAATCTCTTTTCCTTTTTATTAATAGCAGCAGTGGAAAAGCAAGTATTAAAAATAGCATTTGCGCTGTAAAAATTATGTAAACATTTATAAAAATACCTTAAATGTTTCTGGACCTTAGAAAATATAAAATAGCATGCCATCCATGCAGCATATGTATAGTAGTTGAATACATGGCTTAGGGATTGCATCATTTCATGTGTGCATATTTAGTTTTACTGCATTTTTCACAAATAAAAATGCATCAAAATGTTTTACTGATGGGTGTTGTATTGCTATGCATGTGTGTTCGTGCGAGTAGGAGGCCAAGGTTCCGAAGACCCGATCGACGACGCTCTCTTCGCCTTTCCGGGATCCGACCAAGGCAAGTCCCCTTTGGAAGCCATCTTCGTTGCTTAGAAAATATTTGTTAGGATTGAAAACATGCATGCTACTTTAAAATGACAAATACCATATTTACTAGACTTAGTTATCATGTCCAATAGTAGAGGTAAGAAATATGGTAAGATTAAAAACTTAAGGCTAAAAGATAAGTTGCTTATAATTAGATACTCCCGTGTGGTAGGATAAATGCTTAAAAATCTTTTGTGCGAAATTATATCATCATTTGTGTGAAAATAATGATGTGTTGAGAAAAGTTTGGAGAAAAGCTGGTTAAAGGTAGTGCATCAAGGGTGATGCCCGTAGGAAAATGTTTTCCCTCTTTCCCCAAAAATCTTCCGACTAGTGAGGGATTTTTGTCGGTTGGTGCGGTACGGCACCATTTGGAGAAAACTGGACTAAAATATCGTCCCTCCTCTAGTCTAAGGATTGCTCGTCCTATGATCCTACGAACTAAGCCATAACAGTACGACCTTGAGCCCCGTTGTGGGACGGGCCTGGTCGTTAGTTGATGAGGACATCAATGACACGGTTGCCCAAGACGGGAGGACGTCGAACTCGCTGCCGGGTCCAGTTCGGACTGCCAGGACTAGCGCACCTTCAAACGGACGTCCAGATCACATACGACGTCCAAATGAGGCAAATAAGGACTCTACGGAAAGCTATCGAGATAAGCTTTCCAATGGATCTGACCACGCCTCCAAATTCCATCTGAGTCAACGGGAATCGTAAAAACAATCTGACGGACAGAAACTGTCCAGCGCTGCGTCGCCATATTTTTGGGCCCAAAGCCCGTGTACCCCTAGAGTTAGGGTTGAGTATGTGTGGGCACCTGTTTGGGCGCCCCTCCTCTGGCCGCCGCCCTATATAAGTCCCACGCCGTGCTACGTTTTAGTTGGGTTTTGTTTAGTTGATTTCGTCACTGTCGTGTAAGATTTCGTCTTGTTCTTCTTGTGTCGGCTAGACCAACAGGACCAAGTTTCTGAACTCCGTTATCCTTAATATATATTCGCAATTCATATTGCTTATCTTGTGTTCTTACTCGTTCTTCGGTTGCTTGCAGGAACCGTCCTTCGTGGACGGGTCGATCGTGTTTCTGGTTCGGTCGATAACAATCGTTGTGGTGGTTTAGCGATCGCCGGGATTTTCAGTTCCTTTGCGGGGTTGGAAGCCGGATCATTTAGGTCTCCGTGACACCTTACCGAGTTATCTTTACCATCTCTTAACAGAAGATCGGGACCCCGCGTCCGCGCCCATCAGGTGGTATCAGAGCTTCCGGTTGCCTGGTGAGAATTTTTGTTTAGTAGATTGATTTCATACCTAGAGTCCAGAAAATTGTCACACAAAAAAAAATTCCAAGCCCTTTGAGCTTTTACTATTACCGCATAGTTTAATTCTTGTTGAATTTGCATTGCATCGTCGAGTCGTTGCTGGTCTTAGTGTTTGATCTTTAGAGTTTCGAGTTCGAATCACGTAATTGTCACAGTGTTCTTCGTGTGAGTTGTTTTTGTGAGTTGTTTTCTACTCACCAGATTGCCGCACCGTCTGGAGATCACAACCAACCGAGCCTCTGGACCTCCACAAATTTAGGGGCTTGGTTTCAACACAGAGCTTCCCACGCACGTGTCCCATCTCTATATCTCGGCCATCCTTTTTAGGGAGTTCCACCGACATCTTTGTTTTTCCTTCCTGGTCAAACGCGCTTCCTGGCTAAACCGAGATCGACTCAAATTCAACGCGTGCAAACACCACCGTCCCTTTTCCCATCTGGGTTTCCAATTCCAGCTTGACTTCGTCCACCTATCAAACTGTGTACCACTGAAGCTTTCCATCCAAAGCCTTGCCATCCATTTTTTTTCTCCTACCTTAACTTGTATATTCCATCCTGTGTTGATCACGTATGCAAAAGGGAATATTAATTACTGCTCTTGCCATTGGAATCCCACAAGTTTAGTCCTTTTCATTAGTATCCGTCACCATTGCCTTCCTTTCCTAATTGTGTTTGGCTGCTCACGTAAAACGAAAAAGACAGGTGCACCAATTAAAAGCCGCACCTAGAATTAGAACAAAAACAAAAGGCAGGTGCAAATTAGAAAGAGCCGCACCATAAAAAAAAAAAGAAAGAAAAGAAACGTGAAAAAAAAAGAGAAGGGAAAAAGGAGAAAAGGAAAAATTTGAGGAGTTTCATCTTCGTGTTCAGCATCTGTTCTGTGACATCGTCTGTGATTAGGCTCGCGTCTCTAGCACGGTTAAGCCTAGGACCAGCACAATACCGACGTTGAACACTTATTCAACTTGTTTCTAACTAGTGTGGTTTTAGTACTTCCTTTGCTACATATTAAGCATGTCCAAGCTCCACCATCTACTAACCAAGCAGGGACGGATCCTAGCCATCGTTTTACCACCCTGTGCGTTGAAGTTATCGCCGACCAGTTGCTGATTGTACCTACTGCTTGCACGGTAAGAACTGGTAAGAACAAAGGATAGGTCGAGAGAGAGAGCTGTTGACACCCACACACAACAGTAGTATATAGTATATATATTCTTGTGTGTTTTTTTTACTTTCACTAATCATGTCAGGAGGAAGTAATAATGAGTCCGTGCTTAACGCTGATTTCGCAAAGTACATGGAGGACCAGCAAAAGGCCATGGCTGATATGGCCAATAGCATCACTCAACTGACAAATGCAAATGCCCACGGGATGGAGCGGCTCGAAAGAAGGATTGCCAACTTGATCACGAGAATGGAAGACGTTGAAAGAAGAGTTCCTGCCCCTGCTGCCCGTGTGCCTCCTACTGCTCCGGTGCCACTTGCACCCCCTGCTGCCCCGGTGCTTCCTGCTGCCCCTGTTGATCGTCGCTCTTGGGCTGATGAGGTTGAACAAGCTGAGAATGACTACGTTGCTGATTACGAAGCCGATGATGGATTTAATGCGAACAATGATCGAGATCATCGAAGGTTGCGTCACAATCGCCAAGGTATGGCTAGAAATCGTCAAGATCATCTTGAGGTACGTGATGATTCATTAGCCAAGGTTAAATTGACAATACCTCCATATAATGGTAGATATGATCCTGACGCTTACCTTAATTGGGAATTATTGGTAGATCAAAAATTTTGATGTTTTACTGTCTTACCTGAAAATCAAGTTAAGGTTGCTGTTAGTGAATTCATTGATTTTGCATCTATTTGGTGGCATGAAACATGTAGAAGAGGAAATGAACCTACCACCTGGCAAGCCTTAAAACGTGCCATGCGCTCTAGATTTGTTCCTTCTTATTATAAGAGAGATTTGCTGAATAGGTTGCAACGTTTAAATCAAAATAGCAAAACGGTTGAGGAGTATTACCAGGAGCTACAAATTGGTATGTTGCGATGTGGTTTACAAGAGAGTGAGGATGCAAAAATGGCTAGATTTTTGGGTGGGTTAAACCGTGAGATTCAAGATATACTTGATTATAAAGAATGCAATTCTATCACTTGTTTGTTCCATCTTGCTTGCAAAGCAGAAAGGGAAATACAGGGACGACATATCAGGACGCGAGGAAACTTCAGTGGTTCATCAAAGTCAAACCTTGAAGCTGCAAAGGTTCCCTCGTCAACACTTCATCAAGCATCACCGGCCGTTGTTCCTCCTGCTCCTACGAAACGAGGTACGAGTGTAAGTAAGAATTCAGCGGCGCAAGCCCCGCCAAAAGTGCTTCTTCTGTCGCATCCACAGACCGTACTCGCGACATTCAATGTTTCCGTTGCAAAGGATTTGGACATACAAAGCGTGATTGTCCTAGTCAGCGTGCTCTCATTATTCGTGAGGATGGTGAGTATCCTTCTGCTAGTGAGAATGAGGATGATCTTGTTTTAGTTGCCGCTAACCCTGCAGGTACCAAAGTTGTTGAAGAAGAGGTGTTTGATACTTCGACAACGGAAGCTTATCCAACACTTGTCGTGACTCGTGTATTGACTGCACAACCAGAACGGTCACAAGAAACTCGGCGGCACAATCTTTTTCAAACCAAGATGGTCGTCAACGAATATGCGGTGCCCGTCATCATCGATGGAGGAAGTTGCAACAACTTTGCGAGCATTGACATGGTCGAGAAGCTTGGCTTGACCACACACCCGCATCTACATCCATATTACATTGAATGGTTCAATTCTTGCGGTAAGCTCAAGGTAACTAAGACTGTTTGAATTCACATCTCCCTTGGTACTTATCGAGATTACATAGATTGTGATGTTGCACCCATGGATGTTTGCTCTATTTTGCTGGGTAGACCTTGGAAATATAATGTAGATGCTGTTCATCATGGTAGGTCCAATGAATATAAGTTTATGCTCAGGGAAAAGAAATATGTGCTAAAACCTATGACATCGGCTGAGTTAGCGAAAGCAAGTCATAAATCACAAAATAAAAGCGGTGTTAATGATAAAACAAGTGTAACAAAACAGAAGGAACCTGTTGAAACAAATTCTGAAATTAAATTAAAAGCTCCTGTTCTTTTAGCTACAAAAAAAATATGAAGATGACGAGTTAGCTAAAGAACCAAATAAGGATTTGAAAGATTTGTCTATTGCTTTGCCCTCTGTTGTTCCTAACCTTTTGCAGGAGAATATGCTTGAGTCGAGGACGACTCAAATTCAAGAAAGGGGGATGATGAGGACATCAATGATGCGGTTGCCCAAAACGGGAGGACGTCGAACTCGCTGCCGGGTCCGGTTCGGAATGCCAGGACCAGCGCACCTTCAAACGGACGTCCAGATCACATACGATGTCCAAATGAGGCAAATAAGGACTCTACGGAAAGCTATGGAGATAAGCTTTCCAACGGATCCGACCACACTTCCAAATTCCATCTGAGTCAACGGGAATCGCGAAAAAAATCTGACGGACAGAAACTGTCCGGCGCTGCGTCGCCATATTTTTGGGCCCAAAGCCCGTGTACCCCTAGAGTTAGGGTTGAGTACGTGTGAGCACCTGTTTGGGCGCCCCTCCTCTGGCCGCCGCCCTATATAAGTCTCACGCCGTGCTACGTTTTAGTTGGGTTTTGTTTAGTTGATTTCGTCACTGTCGTGTGAGATTTCGTCTTGTTCTTCTTGTGTCGGCTAGACCAACAGGACCAAGTTTCTGAACCCCGTTATCCTTAATATATATTCGCAATTCAGATTGTTTATCTTGTGTTCTTGCTCGTTCTTTGGTTGCTTGCAGGAACCGTCCTTCGTGGATAGGTCGATCGTGCTTCTGGTTCGGTCGATAACAATCGTTGTGGTGGTTTAGCGATCGCCGGGATTTCCAGTTCCTTTGCGGGGTTGGAAGCCGGATCGTTTAGGTCTCCGTGACACCTTACCGAGTTATCTTTACCATCTCTCACCAGAAGATCGGGACCCCGCGTCCGCGCCCATCATTAGTCCTTGAGTCTAACGATCTTGTGCCGAAACACTTTCGGTGCGTAGCCTCTCGAGGGTAAAGCGTACCCACTCTGCAGAGTTAAAACTATCATGATAGCCGTGCTCGTGGTTACGAGCACGCGAAGGGACTGTTCATATGGTAGAGTTCATTTTAAAAACCATTTTGGGAAAAGTATTTAAAAAGGAGGGTTTGTGTTGTAAAGTTGCCGAGAAAGTTTTCGTTTGAGTTAGGTGCCACCGGCTACATCCCGGATTGGGGGTCGGTCTACCGGGAATTGTTCGCGCGGATTAGGCGTAGCCGTTTTGAGAAAAGGAATGAAAAATGGTTTTATCTCGTCATGGCACTGAGGCCAAGTGGCGAGAGTAGTTTGAGAAGAGCCCCAAAGAAAATGTTATGGTTTAATGTTTTCAAAATGTTTTGCCAAAACTAGACCAATAAATGCTTTTCCCGCAAAATATCCTAAGCTCTCCTTGTACTAAACCACATCTGCATTATTTCCGACTTGCGAGTACAATTTGTACTCACCCTCGTTTTTCCCCCTCTCCCTTTTAAAAACTTCAACAACTGGTCCGTCCGACTTTGGCCCGCCGTCCGAGGATGAGGACCTGACTACGATGAGGAGTCGTTCTCCGATGAAGGCTATGAAGAGTAGGGTTGCGTGTTCCTACAGCCCTCGTGCCTGTGGAATAAATAAATTAGTAGATGTTGTATTAGGCTTGTATCGTTGTGTACTCTGTATTGCGGCCTGCGAGCCGTTGCTTGTGTAATATATTGGACTAAGTTTCCAATCTATGTTTTAATCAGAACGATGGTATTATACCGTTTCTGTTTAACTGTGTGTACTAGCCATGATCCTTGGGACTAGTACGTCTTTACGCAGGTGGAATCCGATCTCGTAAATCGGGTGCTGACATACGGCTAGACCTAAGCACTCTAAGGTCCTGTTCTTTGGAAAAATTGGTGAAATAATCCACTTTAAATTTGAAATTAATAAAATAACACACAATATATAAAAATACCCCGACCGCACCCCGTCCCGCTGCTGAAAGTGGCGGCCACGCCGCACGGCGGAGCTCGCCCGCCTCACCGCACGGCGGAGCTCGCCCCGCCATCGGGCACGGCGGGGATAGCGCGGCGGCGACGCTGGCGCTGCGGCTGCCGGCGGGCGGCGTGGCGGCCCCAATGAAGCTCCCGCCACGCCAAGACGGCGTGAGCAGCCGAGCCGTAATCGCGCTGAATCGCGGTCGGCGGGCGACGTGGCGGCGCCAATGAAGCTCGCGCCACGCCGCACGGCGGAGCAGATGGGCCGGAGACAACGCTGGAATCCGGCGGCGGCGAACTGCTTGTCATTTCATGTCACTGCTATCACATGCATTTGTTTAGCGATAAACCAGCCACCGACAGCCACCAACCCATTAGCAAAAGGTAATTACCATTTAGCACTAATTAATCGCAATTAGCAAACACAGTAATGAGATTTCTCAGCCTATATAAACCGATGTCTCGCATGACAGCGACCTCACTCCATCGCTTGCTTTCATTCGCGGTTCGACTTGGTGGTCGATTAAGAAGCGTGCACGGCATTTGTTCTCATTGCCCACTTGATTGCTCCAAGTCGATTTCATTTGTTCTGCACTTCTTCTGTATTGAGGTAATATTTCATGTATAAAAATTGGTGACCGTGCTTAGCATTTTATGTATAAAAATTTACATAACAGTAATATTTCATTAGTTCATGTAAGATAAATAAATATTTTAGTAGTAGAAGGAAGTAGAATGACAAATAATGGAGATTATGGACTAATTGTGAGGTTAAATTAGCTCCTTATGTTAGGCTTCAATCTAAAGTTTGTAGTGCGTACAAAGTAATTAGTCAGAAGAAATGATGTTTTCGTAATTATTGCAGGCAGTTTCTGGTTTCATTTTGGAAGAGATTATTTTGATAGGCAAGTTTGCATTATTTAATTAGTGAGTTATATGTAAATTTGTATTCGGACTTAGTGTAATAGAACCATAATTAATTTAATTATGGCTCAGTGATTAATTAGTAATTTTTTGTATGCGTATAATTATGGCTAGTTAGTGAAACATTAGTGAAACAAGGACGATAATAATGGCTAGTTAGTTCCCATTATTAATATGACATATGTAGTGGATACATATTTTTACGCTTATGTAGGCTTATGTAAATGGAATAATAATAAATTTTGATTGTACCTTACTGATTAATTAGTAATTTAATTATTTTGGACTTAGTGATTATTTAATTGACATGCGTATTTTTTAATTCGAGCATAGTGTAGCTCGTGTTGGGTGGTAGGTAGCTTCATCTGATTGAGCGTGCAAGGCGCCCTAAATTAAGCTCGGACCTAGATTACATCAGGTGATTATGGGCTTATGAGCTTTAATCAACTAAGGTCCCGATTCAACGAGCGCCCACCAGAGATGGACACATGAGCTCGCTAGCATGCATGTGCATGCACAAGTACAAACTACCGCATCATGCATTAATTCATGCATGGTCACAATAATAATTAACGTTTGAGATAGGTTTTGATTAAAATTTTAAGAACATTAATATCCTTTTAAATTAAAAAACTAACCAAATGAATAAGTTTAATCCACATTAAACATGCATGCTAGCTCGAGCTTTCAGCTTCTCCGGTTGCAATTGACATCTCTATACTCGTTATGTTAGGCTTCAATCTAAAGTTTGTAGTGCGTACAAAATAATTAGTCAGAAGAAATGATGCTTTGGTAATTATTGCAGGCAATTTCTGGTTTCATTTTGGAAGAGATTATTTTGACAGGCAAGTTTGCATTATTTAATTAGTGAGTTATATTTAAATTTGTATTCGGACTTAGTGTAATAAAACCATAATTAATTTAATTATGGCTCAGTGTTTAATTAGTAATTTTTTGTATGCGTATAATAATGGCTAGTTAGTGAAACATTAGTGAAACAAGGACATTCAATAATGGCTAGTTAGTTCCCATTATGAATATGACATATGTAGTGGATACATATTTTTCTGTTTATGTAGGCTTATGTAAATGGAATAATAATAAATTATGATTGTACCTTACTGAATAATTAGTAATTTTATTATTTTGGACTTAGTGATTATTTAATTGACATGCGTATATTTTAATTCGAGCATAGTGAGTTAGTAGTAATTTTTTATTTTGGGCTTAGTGATTATTTAATTGACATGCATATATTTTTATTCGAGCATAGTAGTTATATTTTGTTACGTAGTTTTATTTTTCATGTAACGTAATAGTTGTTAGTTGTCCAGATTACGGACGAGATGGAGGCACCAACGCATATATTTTACGGAGATGCACCCGGCGGTGCAAGGAATTTCTTTAGCATGCACCCATGCGACCATGTGCAGACCACAATAGCAATGCCAATAGAGCTACAAATGCTATCGAGGACAATTACTAGAAAACTCGGCATAAACCGTCATGAATACAAGCTGGTCCTACACAGTGTTAGACCGTGCCCGGTTCCAAATAGTACGGTGTATGTGTACAACCTATGGCCACTCAAAAGTAAGGGGGTTTGGACGTACTACGTGAATAAGTCGGAAGAAGAAGGGTTTCAGTTTGGCGTGTACGTCCGGCCGGAGCCACGAGCTTCTGAGGCTGGGCCGAGCAATACCGTAGAAGGGGAGGGACAGAATACAGTGCCACATGTCAATGAGGAAGACCCGATGGCTAGTGTCCTGATTGGTGTTGAGGCACTAGGCACGGACACGGAGCCGGGGGCCGCAGTGGACGTGGGAGAGATAGATGCGGAGGCCCTGGCTGAAGAGGGTAACGAAGGTGGTGAGAATGCAGAGGAAGAAGAGGACGATCTGATGCATGCCGTGCCGTATTATTGTGCCCTGGATGCTTCAAATTGGGTCATAGGTGACCACTCCAATATTTCCACGTGGGGGTATATGCATAGGGACATAGCAGTGGGGCACGAGTTCAGCACGAAGGAAGAGGTCATCCACTTTGTGACCAACTATGGTGTAACCACACGGCGTGAGCACTTTGTCGCACGGTCCAATCCGACCATGTACGAGGTGAAGTGTGTGAAGAGACCTGAGTGCTCCTTCCATGTTGGGCAAGACGCCCAAACATGAGGATCACTTTATAATCAGTAGGTATGAGCCGCATACCTGCACGGAGGAGTTGGTACGTAATATTAACAGCAATGTGGATTCCAAATTCATAGCCCAGATGTTGTTGTGCGCAATTCAAAGCGGATATATCCTCAAACCACACTCCATCATGGTCGAGGTGCAGAGCAAGACTGGCATGTCTATCAATTATCACCAAGCATGGAGAGCAAAGGAAGGCACTTAAAATCTTGTTCGGGATTATAGGAGTCATCTGATTGGGCTCCTCGCCTTCTCCGTAAGATATGGAGAGCAACCTCAGGACACGGTATGTTTCGCACATGAGCCAAGATATCTCCAAGATGGAAGTGTGGCGCCAAACCACTTCTACTTGATGAGATTGTTTTGGTCCTTCGGCAAAGGCATTGAGGCCTTCCGTCACCGTCGTCCCTTGATATGTGTGGATGGGACGTTCCTCGATGGCGGTACTACGGTACTTCGCTAATCGCATTAGCGACTAATGGGAACAACCAGATAGTACCTCTCGCGTTTTTTGTTGTTGAGAGCGAGAACAATGATAGTGGAGGTGGTTCTGTGATTTTTGAAAATTCACGCCGTCATGGATCGCCTAGAGTGTGCCTCATCTCGGACCGCCACATAGGTATCCTAAATGTAATAGAATTTTTCACCACGGTGACGCACCAATGTGGCAGACGTGCGTTCTCGGTGGTGCATGCGCCACTTGGGGCGAACACATGACAAAGCTTATTCAAGAGCAAACCTCTAGTTAAGAGGTTCAAGACAATGTGTTTGCAAAATCGGTCGCAAATTCAATGCCTTGTTCAATCAAATCAACGAGCGCACTAAAAGGATGGTCCAAGAAGAGCAAACAACCGAGGGGTCCAAATAGTAGAGGGGCAAAGGTGACCAACCGCCGTAATATGACCTTTGCTCGATGGGTAGCAGGCAAACCGGCGGAGAAATGGTCTCTTGCCCATGACACTGATGGCTCCCGGTAAGTGTTTCATATATAGAATGTCATTTTTCATTCCGTTGGAGCGTAAATTCATGACGTCTCGTGTTGCGGATACACGTGATGACAACAAACATAGCGAGTCATACAATAATGTGCTAAGAGGCGTGCGGGGCTCCCAATATGCACAATCATTGAGATGACCTTTTTAGAACAAGAGATTATTTCATGCGATCGAGGCCGGCTGCAATGCAAATTACCAAGATGTTACGCCGCGCGGAAGCCATCCTAGAAAAGCGTCGTCGTAAATCTCAGCACCACCGCACATCAATATATGATTTGAATGATAACATCTTGATGTCCAAAGGTAAGCGGAAGTACACGATCGATTTATCATGGAGATAATCAACACAGTGTCAACTTGGGGCGATGAGGCGATTTGCACTTGCAACAAGCCTCGCGCTTTGAACACATCCCATGCTCGCACGCTTTGGCGGTGCTGTCGAGATCTAGTGGTAATGATGGCACCCAATATGTCTCCCCTATTACACCATGAATGCGATAAGACAAACATGGGTTTCTAAGATGGCACCAATTAATCTTGGTGCGGGCTATAAAACATCGAGGGTCCAACATTCCATCCATTTCCTACTACAAAACGTCGTGAACTCCGGCCGTCACAAGACGCACGCAACTACCGTGTGACATGGATGTTGCCAAGGTGGTGATGGTTTTGGCGTTGTCGTATATGTAAACAACAAAGCCATGACCGTGGCGGTGTCCTAATCAGGGATAACCGTATGATCGTGCGACGTTTTATTTCATCCAGTTGATGATGTTGTAATAAGACAATTGAATCCATTGTATCCCAGTCTTCATCTTTATGTTGCATGGCTGATTTATTTCATTTACAGTCACCTTGTTTTTCATATGTGTACAATTCAATCCATTGTATCGCAGTATACAATTGCAAAGATCTTGAAATGGTGCTTCTGAGTTTCATCTCACGGTCACCGATGCCGGTCCGCAGTCCGCTAAATGGGAGAATGGCACGAGCAGTGTCGAATGTCGAGTATGTTTAAGTCATATTTACATTTCATGTGCTAACACCATATATTTTTATTGTAGATGCATCAATTTCGACTTAGGGGGTCACGCAAGATAAAAATTTTGACCTTAGGTATACCATGTTCTCGAGCGTATGGGGTTACCGTCGTGGGCCCTTACTATTAATGGGGCGAAGTGGGAAACAACCGTTTCACACCACTTCCAAAACTTGACCTCGCCTAGTCATCGCCTTTGGTTGACCGGTGGCGCCCCGAGACGACACGTTCCACTTGCCATGTGGGAAATGACGATTACCTTGAAGGATGTTTTCATGCTTACAGCTTGCCGATTGGTCGACCCTTTGTTGTCGACAAACCAAGCAAGAACGCTTGGAAAGCATATATCCAATGAGAGGTGTTTCTATCGCCTTTGTTATTACATTTTTTAATATTGTGCCGGTAGTACGATACTAATCACTTGAAATTTATGCAGGTTTGAATTGCCTATGACGGCGGCGACAACGGTGTCTACGTGTCATGGTGGACCTCCGCCCCGAGTCCGACCCTTGCCCTCCTCATGCTGACCCCGCCACCGTTATGCTACACTACGAGGTCTACCTGTACTATCTTCTCGCCGGTGTAATGTTCACTAATGGTAACGGCGACTCCATACCTCCCCACCTAGTCTTTATGGCCCGTGACCTTTGCAACGATGATATATTTCATGATGATTACTGAGTCATTGATTGGGGATCCGCCAGATCTTGGCGGATACATACCGCGAGATGTGTGCTGCGTGCCAGCGGGTATCCCCGAATGCAATATTTGGTGCTTGTCCACTGCTCATCCAATTGTGGTCATGGAGCTACCTGCCAATGAACCGCCCCGTAACCGCATTCAAGATTACCCCGACAGTGAATGAGGCCATCCAACCCGAGAGCGAGACCAACAATGGGGTATAGATGGATGCATGCCAGGCTACTGGTTGACGGACACGGATAGAGCATCTTACTTGCGACTGGTGTCCGACTTCGACACCATCACAGCTGACGAAGTGATATGGGATCCCTTCTGCCCCATGTCAACCTATGAAATCTCATCGGGGGGCTTGCTGGCGAGCTCATGCGGTGGCATTCATATACAATATTGGATGACAACTTGCTTCCTAGTTCGCATGAATGCCGCCGAGGATATTCTCCTAACGCGTTCAACGCCAATTTGATACCGCAGACATTCCCACTCCGGCAGACTCGCCATCACAGGCACTCCCATGGGTATGCAATTAATTTTCCGTACCATTCGTATGATACTTTGTCATGTTTTTCAATTCATCTATTTAATTCTTACAACCTAATAGACGCTTATTCATATTCTCAGCCGAGTACCTCCGGGGACGCAACCGTGATTGGGCGAATGTCCATAGGAACCACATCGGCGATGGGACGGAAGGGCAACAAGCGATGTCTGGATCCCTGATGGACCCGCGCAGCTAACGGACGTCTAGGGCTACATGGAGTGGTACAGGGCAAGGACGAGATGCCAGATTGCTGCACCACAGGCTGCAGCACCACCACTACGCCAACCAGAGGGATACGCCCAACGCGTTCATGTTCTGGTACGATGCATTATGTCACTATGGTTCTTCTATGTTCCATATTTCATATGGCCTTTTCTTGGTCATTGCGCATACACGGGAGGTAGGATCATTGCACGCACCATGCGGTGCAACTAATATCACAACCGCCATGACGTGCCAATCATCAATTCGTCTTTGAGGGCTCGATTAGAAGGGCGTGACATCGCCGTCTGGCCGCAATTAAGGGGTTGGGCACAGTCACGCCGGGATGATGGACAAGAAAGCCTGCGCTAGAAGATAGCCCCGAGCATCCGGCTCATCCAAAGATCCACGCTCCCGCAAGAACACAATCGATGGATAGGCGTTCCTCAGCTCCTTCACTCCACGTCGGCAGATCTGAACCTCCTCGGGCTTCCACGCCAACACACTTTGAACGCAGCGTGCCCACCTCCGCGCCCTTCATAGGGCAAGGTACTCGATGGGTTTCGACATCAACGCCATGCCGTGCCATCACCACAGACTACGATGACTATTTAGGCACACATGAAAGTACATACGATACCACTGGCAAAACATGGGAGGATCGATCTTTGGATTCGCATTGCCGTCGACTCATACATTCGAGGATATATACGTGCGGCCACCTTTTCCAGCCCCATCCCCATCCGGATCAGCAGAGGGTCCAAGCGGTTCGAGCTCGGACACCTGTGGTGTCCTCACACCTATGCATGGGGAGCAAACCCCATATATCGCCCCACCAAGCAGTCGTGTAAGGTCAAGAAACCCCATATGAACAAAGCATGATGGCGGTTTCCCATATTTTGGGGGTTCTAGCTACGCCATCAGTTCACAAGCGGGTACATACCAAGCGGGAGGAAGAACAACAAAGAAGCTCGATTTGGACCCTCTCAGCCGCAGGTCGCCGCATTCATCAATCCACCGGACTACTACACTCCAAGCACATACGACACAAGGGGTCACCGGGGATAAGTGCTCTCCTGTCATGTTCTCATATGTAATGAATGTAATAAATGCAATGGAAATTTCTTATTTGTTCGGTCTGTTTAAACGACATTTGACTCATTTAGTCATGATTGATATATTCTAAAAAATACGTTACAGTAAGAGATTATTTCATAGAACGGAAAAATTGGTTGAATAAAACACATATAAATATAAATTGGGAAAGTATGCCACATGATTTTGTAATTACGAAAATGTGCTAGCTTCCGCACCGCGGGCGACGGAACCTCGGCTTCCGCCACCGCGTGCTTGACTGCGTGCATGTGCATGCGCGGGAAAAAAGGAACTTTTCCTGTGCACGTCATGTCATGTCTGCCACCGAGTTGCTTGATATATACATGGCAGGTATATTAGTGGTTTATTTAGTTACTAATGAACAATTAGTGCGTAATAAATTAGTAAAAGAGTAATTAGTGATTACTAAATTATATTGTTATGATAATTTAAACTCGCTTTTAATTTCCTCGGTGCGCACAGACGCCGTGTTGATTACAGAGCTGGTGCGCGGTCATTCATGTGTTGTCCTGCCTGCCATGCACACGTCTTATCATGTCTGCCAGTAGCATTTAAACCCTATTTAATTAGTAAAGGATTAATTAGTGAGTAATTAATGGTATGTTTATGATAATTTAATTAACACTACAGCTATAAAAGGAGGACTTCCGCCACTTCGCTTCACACCATTCTCGCGCCCACACATTTCATTGCCCGGTGCTCGGTGAGGCCTCTGCTGGTTTTGATTTAGATTCTTCTCATTGAGGGACTCTCGTGTTTTTTTTTCTCAAGACATGTTGCATCTCAATGTGCATGCGGTGTTGGTAATGCTCAAGTGGTAGTGGAAATAATCTAGAGGAAGAGTGTTCGACGCAGAAGTTTTAACAAGGTATGCATGTTATTAAACTGCCATGAGCATGCGTGATGATTTTGCAGAGATTAGTTGTTTTGTTGAGAATAATTTAGAGTAGTTATAAGAAAATATTTATGGTTGTGCTAATTGTTAGGTATTGACCTGAATATTTAATGCTTGGTATTAAAAGTTGTTATGAGGATATTATGTATTATTAGAATTACGGATACTAATTGCATTTTCCATCATAGTACAATGGCCGAACAACGCTCCAAAGAATGCATGGATTAGGCTGTTGGTGGGAATCGTCCGGTCCGGGAGGCCAGGCCCATTACCCTTCGGATGACCTTCCGATCAAAATGAAACATAACTACCGCATGCAGTCAACCATGCTGCGGCCCGGCCCTCACATCCATTGGGACTGGCCCAAGTGTGCATGTGGAATTGATGCAGTGGTGCAGACATTCGATAGGCCAGTATCTGGTTGGGCCGGACGGAGATTCTACCGATGTCCTCTATACGCAGTGAGTTTACTTACATTCATATATAACGAATTGATTTTCGCAGGTAACCTAACCTTGTATCCTTTGCAAAACAGATAAACAATTGTCGTATGACATCATGGATGGATGATCCTTTTCCGATGGCAGCAGATGCATACATCACGGTTCTGCACGCAAGGATCGCATATCTCGAACAACGTCTCCAAATGACAAGCCGTAGACTAGAAATGCAAGTCCGCATGGAACGCTTGTGCCCTGCATGTCGGAGGCGCGTGTGTAAACCGCCGCACCTAGAAAGCGAGAGGGCTCTCTGACCAGGATGTAGACCTAAGCAGCGCTTATGAAGGGCAATACCCCCACGCACGCAGTAGTATGGTTATCGTTTATGACAACTATGTTTTTAAATATCCTAAGGCATGTAGGTTTAGATATGATGCACTACTACGGTAGATTGTCTTATGCATCACGAGTGCCATTGTTCGTATGTTATAATCTGAATTTTTATTATTTAATCTCCGGTTCTCTAATACCATAAGCCGCTTACTTGTTCAAACGTAAAAAACTAATTACCGTTTCAAATTTTTCCTTTGTTTACTTCTTTTTATTTTTCTTACTTAATTGAGCGAGTGTACAAATTAGTTAAACAATGATAATGTCATAACGCTATCGTATTTGATAATGCCTTCAAAAATGAGATAATCGGATAACACTATGGTGCGTAACTTGTTCTAATTTTATAAATATTTTTTCATCACTTTTAATTTTACAAAAAATTTCAGTCCGATCAATACATTTTCGTAAATAATTAAAATAAATACAATGCTCTTATGTCCTCCTATTAAAATTGACATGAAATAATAGGACATTATGAGGTGATCAAGTAGCTAACAAAAATAATATATAATCTATCTCGTTTTCAACAAGATCTAATCTTTTTTTTCCGCCGTCTCGCATAATCCGGCGAGGAGTCCGCCATGAGCAATGAGCCGGTGGACGCGTGCCGCCCTGTGATGGCTTCCGCCACCGGGGGTGGCCGAAACCCCTGGCTTTTGCCATCTGGGGTGGCGGAAGCCATCCCGAGAGGCGGAAGTGCCTTTTAGCCATCCCATACGGCGGAAAGTGGGTATATTCCGGCAATTACCGACCGTTGCGACATATTTTCCCAATTTCTATTTATATATATATTATTCAACCAATTTTTCCTCATAGTACACGATATATTCTAAAAATACTACGATATATGTTAAGCGAAATTGTAGTTTAATTTTCATTTTAAAATTTTCTTTGATTAAAAATTTCCATCAAATATTCAACAAAATATATGTTTTTGTAAATTAAAGTGCTTCATATGTTGTAGTTTAATAAAATGTACAACATACAACAACATGTATATTCTACAAGGTAATTACTTGGCATAAAATGAAGTTCTCCGCTCATTTTAAAGGTTTAGGCTGAATCTGCAAAAAGGCGTGGAAATTCACAGAGCAGAGGCGCAGCCGGCCGAGCCTCACTCCTGCCGTCTTGGCGTGGCGGGAGCTCATTGGGCCGCCACGTCGCTCGGCCGTCAAGCGCCCAGCGCCACGCGCCGCCGCTCTATCCCGCCGTGCCCAGTGGCGGGAGAGAGCTCCGCCGTCGGTAGGCGGGCAGAGCTCCGCCTGCGGCGTGGCGTGCCACCACTGAGCGGCCAGGCGGGGTGCGGTCGGGGTATTTTTATATCTTGTGTGTTATTTTATTAATTTCAGATTTAAAGTGGATTATTTCACCAATTTTCCTGTTCTTTTGAGTCGATCCGAACGGTGACAAATTGAGCTACGAAATAGTGAACTCGAGAGCTTCTCGAGGTAGTCTCGAGATTCGGATCCATTTCGTTTGACTTGATTTTTAAAGCGTTAGGACCCACCTTCAAAGCAGCGAAAAACGGACCAAAAAACTCAAAGCATATGTCTTTTCAAAACGTAGATAAGTTGTTAAGCTGTTAAGCCGTTAAACTGATAAGCTGAAAAGAACTGGGCCTAAGACAAGGAATGAAGATAGATAAGAACAATTGTGCTCCCGGGACCAAGTCCAAAAAATATAGAAATTGTCAAATCCCTCGTGATAGGCGACTTTACAAACAAAAAAGAAAACAACCTAGACTGCAAGTGAACCATCTCGACTCTCGGTTCACCTACTGGCTGATCCTTAACCTTCTTGCTTGATGCCACCGACAATAAATCTTTAAGGGGTCAAGAATACCATGATTTCCAATTAAGGATCAATCATCATCACTAAAACCAACTAAGGCCACATCAAGAGGCCTAAATGCACTTACATAAACAAAAAAAAAATCCAAATATAGCAATTAGCAAGGAGAAATGACACACGGGCATGCCTAAAGATGTAACTACTATGACCAACCCATTGGCTCCTCCTACAACACCTACAATTTGGATCCAAATGATCTATGGCCCAACCCCATAAAATTATTGGGGCAACTAGGGATAACAATAATACCCACGGGTTCCCGACCCGATGGGTCCAGGTATGGGTGTCATTTTTTACCATGGATTTTCGGGTACGGGTACCCGAAATCAACGGGTATGGGCATGGGTATTGTTTTGTACCAATGGATACCCGAAATAATTGAAAATAGTGGTTTATAGTCTGTGATTTAGTAATTAGTAGTTGTGACTTCAAATTTTAAGTTTATAGTTTGTGTGTGTGTGTGTGTGTGTGTGTATATATATATATATATAGAGAGAGAGAGAGAGAGAGAGAGAGAGAATGGCTAGCGTGTACCCCAGAGCACGGATCTCTCTATGCTCCCAACGCGTTTTCAAAATCCGAGATGCCTAACAACTGATCCGAACCATTGATCATGTTTGTCTCACTGAAATGTAGCCAGTGACCAAGTTTCGTATTTTTTTGAATTTATTTACTATTTATTTCGTATTTTCAAAAATCAGCTTTTTTGGACGCACCACGACTAATTGGAAGGCTGATTTTTGAAAATAAGAAACAAATAGTAAATAAATTCAAAAAAAATACGAAACTTGGTCACTGGCTACATTTCAGTGAGACGAACAAGTTCAATGGTTCGGATTAGTTGTTAGGCATCTCGGATTTCGAAAACGCGTTGGGAGCATGGAGAGATCCGTGATCTAGGGTGCACGCTATATATATATATATATATATATATATATATATATATATATATATATATATATATATAGAGAGAGAGAGAGAGAGAGAGAGAGAGAGAGAGAGAGAGATCCTAATCTCCCTAGATGTAGAGCTACACCTTGGTCGGTTTGGGGCTAGCCGGTTAGACCAAACCAGTTCCGACATTTAATTATTTCAAAAAAAATCGGATCGGCAGTTTAAAACCCACCTCATCCCAACGTTCTCACCTATTTTCTCTCTCTCCCCATTCTCGAGATCGATCCACGCCACGCTTCATCGCCGCCGCCGCCGACGCTGCCGCTTGCCGCTTTGCCCGCCGCTTCCGTGGCTGCCGCCCGTCGTCGGCGCCGTCGCTTCAGCGTCGTCCCCGACGCCTCCCGCCAGCGCGCTGCTGCCTCGCTGCCGCCGTCGTCCCTGCGCTGGCGCCGCCCCACGCCTGGCGGCGCCTCGTCGTCCGCGCCAGCGCTCAAGGCCGACAGCCTCTCCTGCGCCGCAGCTCGCCTCGCCGTCCCCATGATCGCCTCCCGCGCCCGTGGCGCCGCCGTCCCGTGCGGTGCCGCTTCGACGCATCGCCCAGCGAGGCAGCGTCCTCCCGGCGCCACTGCCGCCACCGCTTATGCTGCGTCGCCACAGCCCCGACACCGCGGTTCGGATCCGACGCCGCCGCTTCGCCGCCTCCTCGGGCGGCCGCCTCGCCGTCGCCGTCGCCGCCGCTTCGACGCGACCGTCGCCCGATGTCGTCGCCGCCGGCCGCCGCCTTTCCGACACCGCCGGCTCGATGCCTCCTCGACAGCCTCTCCACGCCACGCCGCACGCCGCCTTCGGTGCTCCACACGGATTACTTAGGATTACTCCTCCTTTCCAAGATGTAAGGCATAATTTGTTTTCACCTTTTTCCAATTTATAAGGCGATTTGCATTGACCGTTCGAAGTTCCGAAATACCCTGTATGGACGTCATTTGTGAAGAAACTAATTAATTCTAGGATCGCATGCGTATGGACGCCGCTAATTAATTAGGGAAATCATCTCATTAATTAGGGGCAAATCAGGAATCACAAGTGCTACACACGGTCTCCTTGGTATTCACGAAAAACAAATTATGCCTTACATACTGGAAAGGAGGAAGTACTTAGGTTCTACATGGATTACTTTAGGGATTTCGATGATTTGCTAGGGCTTTAGATGAATTACTTAGGGAATTTGAGTCTGTAATGCGAAGCAGTTGGTCGTGATTTGGTTTTTGCCATTTTGTACGTATGCTCATTCAAAAGTAATAAAAAGTAATTCGTAATAATATGTGTTTTTGGTCCTATTTACTTTCAAAACGATGCTAGTAATAGAAAGTAATCGGTTTGAAAATGAAGCAGCTCAAAATTCAAATAAACCGACATGCAACCCACGATTTTAGGGCAGTTAATGCCCCCACGAATCTTGCCTCCCAGCGAATTACTTCCCGTGCTGAAACATGTTGACTTCGGTTACTTCCGATTACTTTCAAAAATGCTGACTGTTTACTTAGGGTTTGGTAGCTCACGCGGTTCACGGGAAGGCTCGGTGTAGATTAGCCTAATCTACCACCGAGGGTAGATTAGGGCCTCGTGTGTGTGTGTGTCTATATATATATATATATATATATATATATATATATATATATATATATATATATATATATATATATAGAGAGAGAGAGAGAGAGAGAGAGCGTGCGTGCACACGCATCTCTTCGATGCTTTAGTAGCGTTTTGAAATCGAGATGTCTAACAATGATCAACCATTGATCTTGTTCATCTCATTTGAAATGTCATGATGACCAAGTTTAGTATTTTTTGAATTTATTTAATATTTGTTTCCTATTTTAAAAATCAGCCTTCCAATTAGTGGTAGTGCTCAAAAAACTGATTTTAAATAGGAAACAAATAATAAATAAATTCAAAAATACTAAACAATGGTCAACTATATTTCGATGAGACAAATAAGATCAATTGGTTGGATCAACTGTTAAAGATCTCTGATTTCAAAAACGCTACGTTGATATGGAGAGATCCGTCTTCAAGACACACTAAGCTTTCTATATATATATAGAGTGGAGCTACAGTACTCTTAGGAGGAGTACTTTAACTAAAGTACTCCCACGTTCACAAAGCAACATGTGTCCCTCCCCAATCCACCCGGCGCCCTCTCCTTCTCCCCCTCTCATTTCAATTCTCCCCAATACCTTCCCCCTCTCTCTCCCACCAGATACGTCGCGCCCTAGCCGCCGCTGCCCGGCGCCGGCGGAGCTCGGCGCCGCCCTCGGCCGCGCCGTCGCGCCCTAGCCGCCGCCGGCCCGGCTGCCGAAGCCCGCCGCGCCGTCGCGCAGGCCGCCGCGCTGCTGCCATCGAAGCCCGCGCCTCCCTGGGCAGCGACGGCACCGGCGCCTCCGTAGGTAGAGGAGGAAGGCGCGGAGGCCGAGCAGGAGGGCGAGGCTGCGGATGCGGCGGCCGCGTCCTCGCATCCACCTCCAGCGAGCGTGCGGCGGAGGCCAGCGGGGAGGGAGCCGAACGTGTCGTTGTCGGCGGAGGGGTCGTGGATGGCCGCCGTCGCCAGGAAGGCGTCGAGCCCGGCGAACGTGGTCACTGTGGCTGCAGGAGACAGGGAGAGGAGGAGGACGAGGAGGGGAAGGATGGCTCGATCCATGGTGAGTGGCCGGAGAACGGAGAGAAAGGTGGGTGCTGGGTTTCTTCAGGCCAGGACTTTAGATCGATGAATCGATTGATCCGAGATAGGGAAGAAGACGCTCGGCGCCGGCTGCCCAGCTCCGACGAGGATTTTCTGCTACTGCTATTTTTGTGTTATGCTGGATCGCTGACTTCGAGCATATGACCATTTGAGTATTGATAGCATCTAAGTAGAAATGTTGTTCAGTATGGACTCAAATGATTCTGGCTCTGTTTCGTTACAAATAAACTGAAGAATGTTTTGCTATGCTGATTATTGTGGTCATAGAAGCACATGTAAATCTTATTCATTTATACAGTTTAGAAGTCTGGCTGGGATTTTTTATGTTACTATTAAGAAAAGCTTCCTAATTTTGTAACCGTTGCTTCGAAGCTGAATTTTACTTATTTTAGACAGTAGTGATTACATGAACTGCTAGTCTGCTATACTCCCCCTTCTGAGTTGCTTAAATTTTGTATCTTTGCTTTTTATAGAATGAATTATTTATGGATGGAGCACGAGTCATGGGCATAGATGTAGCTTTACAAGAATGTCGATGAGTTAAAATTATAATAAATTTACAATAATGAACTTTGCAATAACATGCTCATCAATTACAATAATGTGCCAAAAAATTTACAATAATGTGCCAAGAAACTTTACAATAATGTGCCAAGTAACACACATATGATCACACATATTACAGTAAACACATATGACATCTTGTAGTAAACACATATGTTCGCACGTATTACAGTAAACACCTATAACATGTTATATTAAACATGCATGGCATATTATAGTAAACACATATTTCACACATATTACAGTAAACACCTATGCCATATTATTGTAAACATATATGGTATCTTGTATTAAACACACATGTTCGTACATATTACATTAAACATCTAAAACATATTATAGTAAACACATATTTCGCACATATTACAGATTTATAGTAAACACCTATAACATATTATAGTAAACACATGTGGCGTCTTATAGTAAACACACATGTTCACACATAATACAGTAAACACCTAAGGCATATTATAGTGAACACATATTTCGCATATATTACAGTAAACGCCCATGACATATTGTAGTAAACACATATTATATTAAGTCCATGCCCAAACAAAGCATGACCCATTTACAATAACGTGCAAATCAATTTACAAATAATCCGAGCAAAAGAAAACAAGTCAAACTCAGTAGTAAAATTGAGCCCAAGCTCAAACATATTTGACCCATTTACAATAATGTGCTGAACAATTTACAATAATGTGCTGATCAATTTACAATAATCTCGGGCAAGAGAAACCGAGCCGAACAGGCTTGACCTCATTTACAATAATGTGTTAATCAATTATAGTAATTTGAGTAAAGAGAAAACAAGCCAATTTGGTATTCAAACTGAGTCCATGTCCAAATAAGATTTGACCATTTACAATAATGTGCTAATCAATTTACAATAATGAATTATTCAATTTACAGTAATCCAAGCTAGATAAAACCGAGCCAACTCGGTAGTAAAACTTAGTCCAGGCCCGAACAAGCTTGACCCACTACAATAATGTGCTAATCGATTTACAATAATCCGAGCAAGAGAAAACAAAAGCCAACTCGGTAGTAAAAGTGAGTCTATTCCCGAACAAGCTTGACACATTTACAATGAGCTAATCAAATTTACAATAATCCGAGCAAAGAGAACACAAGGTAAAACTAAGTCCATGCCCGAACAAGCTTGACCCATTTACAATAAGATGATAATGAATTTACAATAATGGGCTACGAAATTTACAATAATTTTCTAAGAAACTTTACAATAATATGTGAAGGTATATGGCGCTTCGATAGGGGTTGCTGATGTAGAAGGGGCTTTTGTAGGGGCAGCCAATGCAGGAGAGGTTGTGGTAGAGGCTACCGTGCAGAAGACATGAAATTTACTATAATGCAATACATGAATTTATAATACATGAATTCATCCCTAGTGCTATGAAAAATACAATACATGAAACACGTGAAATTTACTATAATGCATAGATGGATTTACAATAATCAAAGACTTGTTTACTATAAAAATATTATCACATGACAGATGCCTTAAAAAGACATGAACCTTAGTACTCTGCTATAAAAAATAATTACATAGGACCTCCATTGTTTGGAAAATGTTATCAGCTTTGTCCATTACAACAGTTGTGCCATATCACTGTCACCCGACTTCATCTTGGACATCCTCATTTGGCACTATGAAAAAAAGGATAGCATGCATGTAAGGGTTTATATATTGCAGAACTTGAAAAGAATATTTACTGTAATGAACACATAGATTTGTAGGAGTCAGAGCCTTCGTTTACTATAAAATTATCATCACGTGACAGCTGTCTTAAATTTATACTGCAGAATTTGAAAAGAATATTTACTATAATGAGCAAGGATTTACAGGAGTGATAGCCTTTGTTTACTATAAAACTGAACAATGTCTAAAATGTGAATCAATATTGGACAAAATTGCATGGCAGGCTCCTTCTGAACAAAAGGTGTTTATTATAAAATTTCAAAAGGTTTTTACAATAACTTATCACACAATTTACATGGCAGGCTCCTTATGAATAAAATTGCTTAAAATGAACATACACGATGTTAAAGGCCAGAGAGGTAATATTTACCATAAATTTGAGAGGTACTAAAATTGCCATACAATTTACATGACTGGTGTTTACTATAAATTGTCATGCAGTTTACATGTAGTTGTTTACTATATTTTATCATAAAATTTACAAGCAACTGAAACATGGAAAAAAAAAAGCGTTCACCCAAAATTTACAACAATGTATTGTTATGTTTAGAAATATTTCTATGTTTAAAAAAACAGAGAGGTCATTTTACAATATGACTAGGTCATACCATGTATGAGACAAGAAGTAATCACATATCAATTACAATAAATTACAGATGCAGGTCAACAATTGTATTATTGATTTTGTTCTGCACGTTGGTCGTGGTGTAAATTCAGATTAAACAAGCCAGCAGTATCATCATGAACAGTGGACACAATTTGCATGAAAGCAACTGATATGTGATTTCCAAATTGATTGTTCTAGCCTCGTCATAGTCATAGCTTCAAAAGTACTAACCGGAGTATGTTTGGTTAAATAGCAACCAGCCAACCAACAATGTATTCCAATCGGAGGCCATTGCCACGAATCAAACAATAGAAATGCCGAAGAGACATCAACACTTCTGGATGAGCTTGGGGGAGGGCAAAGGAGGGTAGGGTAAGGGTGCATACGGAGATGTTATAGGCGAGGTGGGCGAGGTCGGAGAGGCCGGATTCGCTGTCGCTGCTGCCGCGTGAGTCCCCGCCTCCGCTGCCGCCGTTCTCGAGGAAGTTGTTGACGAGGATGGCCAAATCCATGTCGCTCTCATGGCTGTGGCTGCTGTGGGCGTCCGTACCGGCGCCTCCTGACCCCGCCTGCAGCCAGAGCTCGGCCGCCGGCGACCCGCTGGGGGCCCCACAGCGCGACCCTGGGCGGAGGCCTTCGGCGATGACGCCGGCGCAGCGGAGAGGAGGCCGTTGAGGATGACTCGGCGGCGAGGTCGAGGATTGCGAGGAGGAGGAGGTCGCCGCGCCGCAGAGAGGAGGCCGCGGAGGACGGCTCAACGGCGGTGTCCTGGACGGAGAGGAGGGGGAGGTCGCCGGTGCAATAGAGCGTCACGGAGGACGGCTCACCGGCGGGGTCCTGGACTGCGAGGAGGGGGAGGTCGCCGCCTCGCCGGCGCAGCGGAGCGTTGGATGGAGCCGTGGAGGGGATCGGGATGAAATTAAAACGAGGGGAGACGGGGGTGGAGGGGATTTGGAGGGACACGTGTTGCATTGTAAATGTGGGAGCACTCTAGCTAAAGTACTCCTAAGAGCATCCCCATCTCACCCCCAAATGCCCCTCTATTTCAAAATTTTTCAAATGCAGCAGGAGTGAATTTAATGCATGTGAGAGAGAATTCAGATTGTAAGCGACATCGTAGTAGCCATCGTAGCGATAGAGGGAAATTTGAAGGCCCTGCTGGGGATGCTCTAAGAGTACCGTTATATATATGTGTGTGTGTGTGTGTGTCTCTCTCTCTCTCTCTCTCTAAATGTTAGCAACACATGTATTAAATGAAAATATAATTGGCTAATTGGTTGCTGTGTGATTTAATGTTCTATATTTAGTAACTCTGGAGTGTAACGGCATGTGTACCCGTTGGGTATAGGGTACCCGCCGGGTATGGGTATGCACGTGTACCCGTAGATAGAATCGGGTCCGGGTTTGGGTAATATCTTCGGGTATCGGGTATGGGTATGGCTCACACGTACCCGGTAATACCCACCCGATTGCCATCCCTAGAGGCAACAATGGCTAGGGCCCACAAACCTTAGGGTTGGATCCCATTGTGGCTCTTGTGTCTCCACACTGCAAAAGCAATAGACCAACGGTGAATTAGCTCGAGTGAGAAGACTCTCCTCCATGCTTTGTGGTTGTACTGCGACATTAAAGTACTTTGATCATCTTCGTTCTTGGTAGGTCTTGGTCTTTTTTACGTTGCCACAATAGACCTACTTG
Organism: Raddia guianensis; assembly: GCA_036346415.1. Taxonomy (NCBI): domain Eukaryota; kingdom Viridiplantae; phylum Streptophyta; class Magnoliopsida; order Poales; family Poaceae; genus Raddia; species Raddia guianensis. Next base: position 35,412,156 of record CM070539.1, read on the forward strand.
TTAGAGTAACCTCCACAATGGTTCTGCATTGTAGCCCTCGTTAACAAGCTCGAACATTTGCCTTTTTCGCCTCACCTTGGCTACACCCCTATCATTATGTCGTTGCCAAAAAAACACCCCAACCACCATAGATGTTATACTTAGTAGGATCTAGGTCTACCCCAGCGACACCGCCACTCGATCTCTTCTCCCTTGAATGTGCCACCACCTAGGCTCACCCCTCCTGGCCATGCACCGCTTAAGCTCATTCTTCGTGAGCTATATGTGGTTCTTTATTTAGTACTTTCCTTTCCTAAACTCAATTGCTAAGTACGGTAGTAAGTGGCAGCAAACACATGTCGACTCATAGGCCAAAAACCATTTTCTAAGCGAGAAAAATAAAATGTTTGCAACTATCCATAGTTCTGGTTCAACATTTTGCCACCTCACAAAACATTGACATTTGAAATATATTCTTGCCATCATGTCATTTTGGTCTTTTAAATTGTTTTATGTCCTTTTTTTTGCTTTACATAGGACCACAAAAGAACAATTTTAGTCCCACCATCTCTCTCATTTCCTCCCTCACTTCCAAACCCGACGAGTTTCTCTAGAGCCCTCCTTGGTGTTTCTCAAATGAGATGGTCCTCACCCCAGAGGATCTATTCACCTGACTTACCACAAGACTTGAGCAACGATGAGTAGGGGTGGCCATATTTAGGGCCTGTTTGGTTTGAGTACTAACATTGCCACAACTAGCCACAACTAACTTGCCTAACTTGCCTAAGGTTAGTTCATGAAAATCTTGGCCACACTTTAGCAAGGCTAAGAGAATCTTACCACACTTTTATATCTAACTTACACATAGGACCCACGTAAAAAAGAAGGAATCTTGCCACAAATGTGACTATGAACCAAACACATGCCTATCTTGGTCAAACCTGACTAACATAAGACGTGGCAAGTTTTGGCAACCAAAAACCTAATTGAGCTGAACCGAACCGATTTTTTGTTTTTTTAGTTTTCGGTTTTGTTTGTGATTTTAATTCCAGCATAGTTCAGTATATGATTTTCGGTACAGTTTTCTGTAGCTATAAACCGATGCAACTGATTCATTGAACAAGCCACATGTTTTGATCCGTGCAGTGGCCCAAGGCCCAACAATGAAGGAAGCTACCATTCCCCAACCTTCCGCTAGGCCATCCGACCCTATCCTTGCACGCCCATGCTCAAACCTGTCTTGAGTCGGCTGTCTCCTCAACCCTAGCCGCCACAACGCTTTGTTGCCTCGTCTGCTGACCAAACAATCTACCCTCTCACCTCCTTCCTCCTATTTATTGCCACTGCTGCTAATCCTCCGATCCTCCTTCTCAAGAATATAGATTGTCTCGAGGAGTTTTCCCTCTACTCGTTCATCGGCTAAAGTTGCCCCTCTTCTCTTCTGTAGCTTGTGACCCAATGTCCACATATCTACTTAGGTTGAGTGCTTCACCCAACCTTTAGTTTGATGCTTGAAATTCGGTGATTAACTTCTATCTATTGGTTGATTCCATGCATTGACTAGATTGTTCAAATACCACGGAGTGGATTTGTCCGATGTGCATTCATATGGTTGGTTCCATTATGTGCATTTTTTGTGAATTCTTGATTTGGATCTAGTCATCAGATAGCCTAAGAAGTGTTGACGACAAACCTCGATTCAATTTACCGAGAAACCAAAGAAACTGACCAACCGAACGTATTTGGCCTTTTCAGTTTGGTTCCTATTTTTCCAACTAATTCAAAGACTGTCGATGCACAAGAATCTTTGGGGTATGAAGAGTTCTAAAGAAGACTCAGCGAGGATCCCACGTCAAGTGGGCGACTGTGCCCCAACATGCATGGGCGAGCTCTCAACGTGCTGTGCAAGGGCCCCACGCGTCGGTGGGCGATCAGACCTCATGCGTGGCGAAGCCCTCAGCACACCATGAGGGCCCCACACGCCAAAGGGCGATCAGGCCCAACATGGGAAGCCCTCACGGGCGACTGTGTCCCAAGACTCGGGCGGCGTGGAAGGCCTCCTCACTGTCAGGTGGGGCCCGCGCGGCAGGAATCGTCCCGAGGGCAGCCTTCCAAGCGAAGGCTCTCCTCTGCTGTGAAGGACAGAACCATTTAATGCGACATCACGCACGGATGGACCGAAGAAGAGATGATTACCGTGGCCACATGACCTCGCAGTCTCGATCAATCACATCGTGGCTCTGCGGAATTGACCGGCAGAGAGAGAGTTGCCGTCATTAGGTTGGCCGCTCGCGTCAGGCGGCGCGAGCTGGGCCCCGCCTTTTCCCTCACCGGCGCGTTCACCCGAGTCAGAGGCCACTTGCGAAGCACGCGTGGGCGGCGCCGCTGGTCACAGTAGCAGCATATTTTCGTCTCTCCTGTCTTGTCCCTTACATCTTATCAATGTACTTAGAGTACTGTATTTGCGAACCCCTGGCTCTTTCCGCCTATCCGTAGCTTGTATAGAAGGAGGAGAGAGAGAAAGGGAGGGGGCATTCTGCATTCGAGGCAGACATTCTGTAATCATTCCCACACAACCACAACTAGAAAAGAGTTAGGGCTCGGCAGAGTAGGATCTGCATCCGCAGGGGTCCGAACACAGGTAATCTCTGCGTGTCGCCTCGCCAGGTCCGACGCCGAATCGGATCGAGCTTCGGCCGATCGGCTAGCCGGGCAGAAATCGATAAGGGTGCGATTCGCCGGTGGTTCGTGAAAACACGCCGTCGATGGCGCGCTGTAGTAGGGGCGCTAGCATCGATTCGAAGCTTTGACTTCTTCGATGGCGCATCAGCGATCCGCGATGGACAAGGAAGCAGGCCGCCAGAGCAGCTGCCGCGGGCGGCTGGCGGCAATGGCGATAGATCGGCGGCGGCAACTGCCACCAAGGGTTGACGCTCGGGGAGCAGCTGCCCGTCGATCGGCTAGGGCGGCGCTCGCCTTGGAGGAGTGCTTCAAAGGTAAAACCTCCACGGGGCGAGGCCCTCACCGACAACCCGCCGCCCGGTGACTCCAGACTCCCCGCGGCGCCGTGGGTGGCCGACGGCCCTTCGTCGAAGCCATGGGCAGTAGTTGTCGGGCGCGGAACCGTGTTTCCGCTTCTCCCGTTCTTTGCTTCGCGCGCCCCTCCCGCGGATCTCCTGGCGGGAGGGAGCGGGCCAAGATGACAGGAGCCGAGCCACTCCTTCGGTGGTTCGGCGGGACAGACGCGGTGGTGGACCGGACCTTTGGGCCCACTTGAAGGACCGCCACCTGCTGCATGGAGAAGACCTACGCGACAAGCTCCGCCGGCGGCACGGCCGAGAGCACGACCGCGCTATCGCTGCCATCCGCGGAGGCCAGGAGGAGGGATCCCGCGACGCCGCCCCGGCAGACGAAGGTGACGTCTCTTCGGTACCGCCTAGACGCCGGGGGCGGCGGGACGAGGGTCGCGTCCAGGAGCAGGAGGCTCTAGACGTCGGATGCCGCGCCTTTTCAAAGGAGCTGCGCCGAGTCCAGTGGCCGGAGAAGTTTCAACCGGCCACCATCGAGAAGTACGACGGCTCCACCAACCCTGACGAGTTCCTGCAGATCTACACAACGGTGATGCAGCCGGCGTGAGGATCGGAAAAAGTTCTGGCGAACTACTTTCATTGTCCTCACCGGGTGAGCTCCGCCGGGTTTCATGAACTGCCCCGAGTCGGTGGGGTCATGGAAGAAGCTCTCCGAGCTTTTCATCACCAACTTCCAGGGCACTTTCGAGCAGTCCGGAGTCGAAGACGATCTCCACAATGTGGAGCAGAAGAAAGGAGAGTCGTTGCGCGACTACATCCGGCGCTTCAGTCAGGTTCGCAACACCATTCCTAACATCCCCATCGACACCATCGTCACGGCTTTCAGGAGAGGTGCCCGAGACCCCAAGGTCAAGGAGAAGATGGCCACCCGCAAGATCAAGATAACGGAGGAGCTCTTCACTTTGACCCACAAGTGCGCCCTACTGGCGGAGGCCCGCTTCCGTCCAGCCGGAAGGGCGGGGGCATTGGGGTGGCGGCCGACCTCCAAAAACCGCGAAAGGACAAGAAGAGTGCAAGGCGCCGAGGTCGGAGTCTGGCCGCCGAGCGACGACAACGACGATGACGGCGGCGCCCGCGACGGGCGCGGCGGGTGCAAGAAAGGAGGAGATCGCAGCGGCGGCAGAACGGTCCCGCGGGCGGCCGTGACGACCGCCGCGCCACAACGGCGGGCGAGGACGCCGCCCGGCGAGCGGGACGGCGTAATCTCATCGCCCCATTCACTGCTGTAATTCCACGACTTGGCGGATCGCCGTGTCGTCGCGAAGATAGTGGACAAGCGAGTCCATGAGCAGCAGCAGGCATCCGACAGCGGCAAGGGCAAGGAACCGGCTTCGCTTGGCTTTCAGCAAGCGGAGCGCAAAGTCGCCTTCATCCACGGCGGATCGGCCACCTATCCGTCTCACGCCAGTTTCAAGCGTGTGATGAGGGAGGTGTGCGCCGTCGGCTCGGCGTGGGTCCGCTAGCGGTGGTGTAGTCGGAGCATCGATCACATTCGGGCCAAAGCCGATCACCCCGCCAAAGACCATTGCTCGACATCTCCCGATCGTGGTTGCGCCCACGGTCCGGAATGTCAAGTTGAGGCGGGTGCTGGTAGACGGAGAAAGTTCAATCAACCTCCTATCTGCCCGAGTCGCCAAAGCACTTCAGATCCAGGAACAGAGCTTCGCCGCTTCCCTTCTTCGCGCGCCGCCGGGCCGAGTCCGTCCCTTTGGGCGGTCGACCTCCCGTGACCTTCGGAGGCGCCGACAACTTCCAGACGGAGATGCTCGAGTTCGAGGTGGCGGACTTCGACCTCCCGTACAACGCCATATTGGGTCGGCCGGCGCTGACCAAGTTCATGGCGGCCTGCCACTATGCTTACATGGTGGTCAAGATCCCGGGGCCAGCCGGCCCCATAATCATCAAGGTGGACCGCCCGGAGGCGCTCCGCTGCGACAGGACGCCTCGCCGAGACGGGGCGATCAGGCCGGAAGGCTGAGGCCTCGACTTCGGGAGCCCCTCCGGCGAAGGTCCGTGCTTCCCCCGGCTCGTCCGCGGGGATTAAGACGGTCTCCCTGAGTGAGTCAGACCCGGCGAGGACCGTTCATGTGGACGCATCCCTCGGCGCCAAATAGGAAGGCGCGCTCGTCTCCTTCCTCCAGTCTAACGCACACATGTTTGCTTGGCAACCGTCCGACATGATTGGGGTCCCCAGGGAGGTGATTGAGCATAAGTTGGCAACGTTCCCCGGCGCGCGACCGGTTATGCAAAAGGTCCGGAAGTAGTCGGTGGAGCGCCAGGCCGTTATCCGCTAGGAGGTAGACAAGTTGTTAAGGGCGGGGGTCGTTCGGAGCATCGCCCACCCTAGGTGACTCGCGAACCCCGTCTTCGTCAAGAAATCCAACGGACGGTGGAGGATGTACGTCGACTTCACCGACCTCAACAAGGCGTGCCCGAAGGATCCGTACCCCCTTCCCCGCATTGATCTCATCGTCGACTCTACGGCGGGATGTGAACAGTTGTGCTTTCTGGACACGTACTCCGGGTACCACCAGATTAGCATGGCTGAAGAAGATGAAGACAAGACTGCCTTTGTGACGCCCATGGGCGTCAACTGCTACACGAGAATGGCGTTCGGGTTGAAGAATGCAGGCCCGACCTATCAGAGAGCCATGTATATTGCTCTCCACCCCCAGATTGGGCGGAACCTGGAGGTGTACGTCGACGACCTGGTGGTAAAGTCCAAGAAGGCGGAGGAATTGATCGACGATCTGGAGGAAACCTTCGCCAACCTGAGGAAGTACTGCATCAAGCTTAATCCTGAGAAATGTGTCTTCGTCGTTCCGTCGGGCAAGCTCTTGGGTTTCCTTGTCTCCCAGAGAGGGATTGAGGCGAACCCCGACAAGATCGCGGCAATCGAGAATATGAAGCCCCCGACGCGACTCCGACAGATGCAGTGCTTGGTGGGCTGCTTGACTTTCATGGACCGTTTTATAGCTCGCCTGGGGGATAAGAGTCTCCCTCTGTTCAAGCTCTCAAGAAGACCAATTCTTTTGAATGGACCGCGGAGGCGCAGGAGGCGTTCGACGAGCTGAAGAAGTACCTCACTTCGCCGCCCGTGCTGGTCGCCCTAGATCCGGGCGAGCCACTGATCCTCTATGTCGCGGCAAACCCGGAGGTGGTCAGCGCGGTGTTGGTGGCGGAGAGAGAAGGAGTTCAGCGCCCCATCTACTATATCAGTAAGGTCCTTCATGATGCAGAAACAAGGTACTCGCAGACCGTAAGATGTTTCTACGTCGTCTTGTGGCGCCTAGGAGGTCAGGCCACTACTTCGTGGGCTAGAAATCACTGTTCTGACCAAGTACCCCTTACGGGAGATTCTCTTCAACCGTGAGGCGATGGGCCATATCGCCAAGTGGGCAATGGAGCTGGCGGAATTCGACCTCAAGTTCGCCCCCCGGATGGCGGTCAAAGGGCATGCACTGGCGGAGTTCGTTAATGAATGGACTCCGGCGGCGGCAGAATTTGAAGACGCCCCAGCGCCCTCGCCGTGAATTCTCTTCTTCGACGGTTCGTTCCGGCTCGAGGGGGCTGGGGCCGGCGTCGTTCTCGTGTCTCCCACCGGCGACATTGTTCGCACTGGTGGTCTTTGGAGTTCGCGCTACCAACAACGCCGCTGAATACGGCGACTCTCATTGGGCTCGTGGTGGCCTCAATCCTGGGCATCCGGCGGCTACAAGTCAAAGACGACTCTCTCCTAATCATCAACCAGGCGAGGAAAGAATTCACCTGTTCAGATCCCGTTATGGCGGCCTACCTGGCGGAGGTGCGCCAGTTGGAGCGGTTTTTCGAGGGGCTGGGCTTCGCGCACATCCTTCGACTCGACAACTACATGGCGGATGAGCTGTCCCAGATTGCCTCGTCAAGGGCACCTACTCCGGCTGGGGTCTTTGAAGAAAGATTCACGCGGCCGTCTATCGCAGCCCCCGATTCTAGTGGGGACGGCATGATTCTTGACGCTGCTCCCACATTCAGCGAAGACGTCAGCATTCCCGCAGCAGCTCCCCAGCTGGAGGGAGGATGCAGAAGAACTGCTGCGGCGGTTGAGGCGAAAATGCCAGGCCAGGCAGAGTACGTCGGCGACCATTCTAACGTCGTCGCACTCGTCCGGGAAGGTCAGTGGATGGATCCTATCCTAACCTACCTGCGGGACAGAGTAATCCCCGACGATGACGCGTCAGCTGAGAAGATAGCGCGCAAGGCCAAGCGCTACTCCCTGGTAGGTGGGGACCTGTATCGCCAGGGCGTAAGTAATCATTTACCGATTCACCAAATTTCTGCTTGATCATCATGATATCGGTAATTCTCGCCTCATTCTCTCCGGAATAAAAGTATTCATGGAACTTCTTCTCCGTGATCCGCCATGAGGTGACACCGTTAGGGGAAGCGATGTAAACCGCTTGAAAGTCGATCCCGATAGCGATAACGGAACAATCGGCATTTGAGAGTATCCTTAGATGCCGCCGCCGCGATAGTGCAAGAAACTGGCGATATATGCTCGCGTTGAGGTGTGATCGCCCCACTAAATTTGGCATTTGCAAAATCAGAACGCGATATTTATGCGGCACTCTGTTTCATTAAAAGCCGATGGATACGCATACCGTAATGCGGGCGATTTTAGGCGTGTTAAACCCGCATTGCTTCATCATGCTATAGACTAAATTCTGGTCATATCTTCCAGATTTTCATTGAACCTGTGGTTAATCTACCGATATACGGTTCCGGACCAGACTATAGCCCGATTACCCGATAGCATTTGAATCGGAGTTGATTGATAGCCACCGAGGAACCGATCGAGAAGCCCCGCATGTGATGTCCCCGGCCGAGTGTAAGGTGATTCATCCCCGGCGTAAAATTCGATTCACCGCGGTGCTTGTCCACCATGATGTGGTGCAAAGCAAAGATCGGTTCCCTCTGGACGATAAGCGCCCAAGACCGATGATTGGTCAAGCATCGATCGTAAACTCAATTGTTGATCCGATCTCTTATTATTTCGAATAGTCCCTACCAACAAAGGATCTCCAATGGAAGTCTTGGTAATCTGCCGCCACGGGTTCTCCGATAGCCGCTAACATTCTCTTCTTGTTTTCTTCATGGATCTCCGCGAGCCTATCCTCAATCTCCTTCTTCGCCTGGCTCACTCATCAAACGTTATCGCTTCAAAGAGCTGCTTAAAGTGCTTCCAGAGCCGCCTCAGATCGGAACGCGCCATCTTTTGCTGAATTTGATTCTCGGGTCCCACCCGCGTGCCAAAAAGTGTGTTGACACGAAAAGTTAGTTTTCGCGAACACACGCGTCAAGCGCCAACTCGGGGTTGTGTCGCAACAAGGAAAACTAAGCGTACAATTGATTTGACTCAGAATCAATAAGGTGGAAATTGTCAGTAGTATAGGCCCAATCGGCTTTCTAATACAGCCAGATCAGGTTATTTATAATCGGCTCTTAAATAATCCGATTATAAGTTCTATCGGCTTAAAACCCGATAGAGCAAATAGATTCAAATAAGCATTTAAATATAAGTCCTGTTTCTTTTTGGTATTTTTATTAATATCAGTATTGAACTTTTAAATCGAAGTATTAGATCAAATCAGAGAAATAGATCGAATAGATTGGTCAGGCCAAGACAGTATTCAAATCCAAGACTAGACATAAACTAATAAATCGGTTTATCAGTTTAAGACTGATTGATAACACAATACTAATCCGCAAACATCCAGACATACCAGACCCTAAACAAGGGGTACGCAAGATCGATTTAACGAGACATGTGATACATCGATTCAGGGAAAAACATGCAAGACATTTGATAATCGGCATTGCAAGGTAAGCACATATTACGATCGATTAAACCGAGACAAGGTAATATGCGAGAACATGTTAAAGATCGGTAAATCCCGAGACAGATCTAACATGGTTTGCATACATGAGGTCAAATTGATACTGACCATGCATACGGGTTACAAGGAGAGAATCGATTATCCCATCGAGATAGCTCTACTCATGAGTTGAAGCCTCTAGACGGCGCCGATCGGGTTCGAGAGAGTTTTGGTGTATTGAGTCGAGATTAGATCCCTTTCACGAGGCTCTAAATCTCTATTTATACTATTACAATATCGATACCGATATTTAACTGTTCTCGGCCATGCCTCCGATCGGACCGTATCTCCCAAGTCTTGTCTTCATCGGCTTCTTCATCATGTACTCTTTCCTTCATCAATAAGGCCCAAACCGATTCAGCCCAAAGATATTTCAACATATTCGGCCCTTTTCTGAATATCCGATTTTCTGCCAAATTTGGGTGTCAACATATGCCCCTAAGTTTGGTAATGAGCCCTCTCATTAACTAAACTTTCAAGTGGAAATCAGATTTACCATACGCTTTCACTTCGCAATGCTTCACTTTCGCCCATTTGAGAGCACACGCCACCCAATGCATAATATGGGCCGCAGCAGAACGCCAAAAGCGGTAAAACCCTAATTTTACCACGCCTATAAATAGTCACCCATTCGCCATTATTTTCACACTCTCCTACTACAAGACGCCTCTCGATCGAATTCTCAAGATTCTCGGCGATCGGTAGCACCAACTCCTCAACCTTTCATCGGCATCATGTCTCGTAATCGATTCAATGCTCGATTCAAGCTTTGTATTCTTTGGGGCGATGAGGAGATCGATCCATCGATTTCATATTCCATTCCGAGGCGCACTCCCTTATTTGCCGATAAGTTTAGTGTCAACAGATTGGAAATCGGCATTTAGGTCTTGGCCTAGCCCGATTAAAGGATATAAGGATGGCCGATTCGGGTTCATAGCCAAAACAAGAGCAATGGGACTAATTAGGGATTACCGATGCAATCCTTCTTTCCTTATTTCCGCCACCGCACAGATTTAACCGCTTATGGCAGCGTCGGCCTATTTCGTGTGACACCGCAAATGCCTTTTCTTCCCAATCGACCCATTAGCCCTACACTTCTAGATGCAGCGATGCTAACTGCCTAAGTCCCGATGGCGAAATGCTATCGCTTTTGATCTCGCTCGCCACGCTGAAGTCGGGTTCCCGAGAAGAACTTCGCCGGCAACGATACATTAGTACCCATCGTAAAATCGCCTCAGAGAAGTTGAAGAACATATTGCTTTCCTAAACATGTGGCTGGATCGGTTTTTCTTCATGGGCAATCTCGAGCCCTAGTAAAGTTTACTAAGGTGTAGCTAAAGCACCGCATCCGCCAAAATTAGCAATCAAGCAAATACCGCTAGGAGCCGCCACCGAATGATGCATGAGATTAGGAAGGTCTCTCGCCAAAGAAAGCCGATTACTCGGTCGGTAATCTAGCGGGCCCTTTTGGTTCATCGGAATGTTCCTAAAGCTCCAGATATACAACTCCCTAAGAGAACTAGACTTTAGCTTGGGATTTCCAAATGAACAAAAATCCGATAGCAAAGAGCGTCCGTGCCGATCTTATGGAGAGATGATCTCAGTCAATTGCAACCGCAAACGTCTCAACCCATATGACCTTTCCCACTGTATGGCCGCACTGTACACAATGTCTGAATCGGAATATGGCGCAGAACAATTCAATCCATATACTGATTTGGACAGATGTCCAATCCCCTCATTTTTCCGATTCTCCAGTACACTACAGGGCGACGCCTTATTAGCTTTCAAAGAATTCATCTCTCCGAGTATTTTCTTTGCTATCCTGAGCACCAGAACTCATCTCAAGAAACCCTCCTATGAATTCTACCACCCGGCTGTGGTCGTGACGGCAATTAAATCTCGGCAGAAATCCCGATCTCTTCATATATCGCCAATCAATGCCGAGAGGATTTAAACTCCCAATCGACTTATGGCATTCATCTCACGCCCACCGATTTCAAATGCCATCGAATTTATCATGTGGGCAAATACTTCATCGGCGCTCAATAATCGTGGGAAATCATCGCCATGACATATACGCTACCAAAGGCGGGCCGCAACCTTAATTGAACACATCATCGGGTCGAAGAAACTTGCAGACCCAATTGGCCAAAGATTGCTGGTATAGTTGAACCCCATCGTAATCGAAAACAAGTAATAGTGACAGCTCAAGCTCTTCCGATTCGATGACAACGATGATGAGAAAGAAGAAAATTCCTCCGAGTCGTGGCCTTCTTCTTGATTCGATAATCGAAGAACAGTAATCCCAAAACCATGCGCCTTCTTCTAACCGCGAGGTCATTAACTTGCATGCGCTTAGTAACCCGCAATACTTTTATCTTCGGATTACTAACTCGACATCTTTCTTTCGAGCGGGGATAAGCGCCCAATGGCCAAGCTCATTGGAGATGCAACCGCCAACTCCATTCAAGCCGCGAAAGTTCAGATCGGCTTTCGCCGAGTTCCTCTCACCAAGAAAGAGGTACGATCGGTATTCATACAAAATTTGAATTACCGGATCGCCAAGAACCTTCTTCAACAGAAAACCCACGGAGAACTCCGCCCGAGGAAAAAGTGTCCGCTAAGAGACCAAAATCTCAAAAGGTGCGTACACCGATACCACCGAATCGGTATGTGACACAAGAAGCACTTGATCTTTTCAAACTTTAACCACATTCAATCGGTTTTTTCGCTCATCGAATCAGACTCCAGATACTTCTCCGCCCGTAAAAAGAAGGACGCAACTCCCGCTCCCCTCCGCCTCGCAAACACCACCAACCTTCAATTCAAAGATGTAATCGGTTTTCTTAACCTTACTTAACAATATTCATTTTAAATTACCGATCTTTCAGAACATCGATTCCTTTCTTCAAGACATGTTCCAACCTCGCGGCTCGTCTAAGGCAACCGTGGTCTCCACGCAGTCATTACCTATGATGGGAAAAGAGACGACGAGCTCAACTTTGATCCGTCCAAAGATGGATCGGCTCGACGACGAGCTCGATTTCAGATCTTCACCGATCAGACTTCATCACCGCCACCGTCATTATTGATTCACCACCCAACACCCACTAAAAGAATCGGTTTATTTGGAGACCATCACCAAACTCAAAAGATGTGGGAGCTGTTCGCAATGAATCGCTTTCTTGGCTAACCCTTCGCCATCCGGAAATAGCCGATTCCATCAAGGAAATCCTCCCCGCGGTGGTTTCGCCATCCGTAAGGTGCTGCCCTAGAACATAAGAAAGCCGATTTTGATGCAGCCTCGACCGCTCCATCGAGAGAGGCACTTAAAGATGCCGAGGCGGAGTCAAGGATCGTTCAGACGCCAACGCCAAAACGACAAACCCAAAAACTGAAATGTGAAGCTGAATCGCCAAGCTTGCCTTCTAAGGCGATTTCAAGGGTCAAGTCCCTTGAGTGGAATTGAAAAAGCAAAGAAAGTCAAGCGATCGCTTCTTCGATTTCAAGAGACTAAATCGGCTGACCAAAGAGCAAGATAAAGATGTTGAAGTCCTCGCGACTTAGCGGCATCGAGGCAAAAAGAAAATCCCGATTATACCGGTTCAATCAAGAGGACACCACCATCATTAACGGTCCGGACACAATGACCAAAGGTACCACCGCAATTTTTGAATTTCAGGATCGATTGGCCTACGAGCCAAATATTTATATGTATGGATCGGTTTACCCGATCGGAAAACAATGTCCCATTCGCCTTTGGGCCAAAAACGATTAAGGCCTTGGCGCTTTGTAACAACGCTTTTATTTAATGTCCATCTATAGGCGATTCCATTGAACCGCTTTTACTTAACAACAATACGCTGGTTAAAATTTTTAATAAGTCGAATACACTATAGGCGATTCTCCTGAATCGGCTTTCACCCAACAAAGAACGCGCTGGTTAAAATTGACCTATAGGCGATTCATGTAGAATCGGCTTTCAAAGAAACATCTACTCAAGCTCCAACCCAAACACTAGGATAATACTTCTTTAGATATTTGGCATTAAGGGCTTTACCAAAACTTCCCTTCAAGCGCTTCCAAAACATAAGCTTCTGGGAATAACCCGATTGACTCTGAGCAGTCCTTCCCAATTTGGCGACCACTTTCCGTATTTAGGATCCTCGAACCAATCGGTAAAAACGCCTTCCATACCAATTCTCCCACTTCAAAAGCTTTCGGCACAACCTTCTTATTATAATGTCGAGCCACTCTTTGCTTATCCTGCTCAATATGCTTCAAAGCTCTTAACCGAATGTACCACCATATCATCCAAATTTTATCCACCATCGATTTTTATAATCATCACTTTCACGTTATTACGTTCTTCAACCCTTGTAGATCCGATGATGGCTTCAACAGTAGAACGACCTCCCCGCCCATACACCAGCTCAAACGGTGACACCTTTGTGGCTCCATGTTTAGCAATACGATATGCCCATAGCGCATCTGCCAGAGTATTATGCCAACCTCGAGGTCTTTCATCGATTTTTCGTTTGATCAGCTTTATTGCACTTTTGTTTGAAGATTCCGCCGCCGCTGGCTTGAGCATAATGGCGATGAGTTGATAGTTGTAATCCCCAAATTTCGAGCATAATCTTGGAATGCTTCGACATAAATACCGATCCCTGGTCTGTAGTAATCGTCTGAGGGATTCCAAATCGGTAAATTATATGTTCCTTGACAAATTCTATCGCTTCAGTAGCAGTTACTTTCTTCAATGGTACAGCCTCAACCCACTTAGTGAAATAATCTGTGGCCACCAAAATATACCGATGCCCCTTGGATGAGGAAGGAAATATCTCTCCGATCATATCAATTCCCCATCCTCACGAAAGGCCACGGTTTCACGATCGGTGTAATATCGATCTTGGCGCATGCTGAATATTTCCGAACTTCTGACAATCTTTGCAACCCTTGTAATACTTGAAACAATCTTCCACCATGGTTGGCCAAAAATATCCCACGCGCTTTAGCATCCATCTCATCTTATAAGCTGATTGATGTGTCCCGCACAATCCTTCATGGACTTCTCCGATTGCTACCTTAGCGTCATCTTCATTCAGGCACTTAAGTAATAAACCATCAAAACTCCGATAGTGTAATTTGTCACTTATTAAAACATACCTTTGAGCTCTCCTTTTAAGCTTCCTATCGGTATTTCCCTGAGGATCTTTCAAATAACCGATAATTTCTGCCTGCCATCCTATCGGAACTGGATTTTCAATCGGAACAATCTCCAACTCCATGATCGGTAATTTATAACCTGATGCTTCTTGAGCTAAATCATTGGCCTCGCAATTCTGTTCCCTCGGAACATGGCGAATTGTAAACAAAGCGAAATACTTGGCCAAATCAGAAGCCCTTTCCAGATATTCTCAAGATATTCTTTGTGGCAATCATATTTACCGATCATCCGAAAACTACCAACCGTGAATCTCCAAATACTTCCACAATGATAGCACCAAATTTAGATCAACCATTCCAATCCATGAATCAAAGCCTCATACTCAACCCGATTGTTGGTCAACCCAAAACCCATAGTGACGCCTTGAATCGATAAGGAACACCAAGAGGGAGACAATAAAATACCGATTCCACATCCTCTTTCACAAACCGATCCATCAAAGAACATTACCCAAGGCAAAAGTATGGATAGATTAACATCTTGATGGTGCGCAATAAAATCGGCTAATACCTGCCCCTTGACGGCTTTAGGAGATTCGTAGGTCAGATCAAACTCGATGAGAGTGTATGCCCATTTACCGAGTCTCCCTTTGATGATTGGAGCATTGAGCATGTACTTAACCACATCGGTTTGGCACACAACTTTGCACTCAAATTTCAATAAATAATGCCTCAATTTGGTGCAAGCAAAGTATAAGCAAAGGCAATATTTTTCCACTACTGTGTATCGGGTTTCAGGGTCCAGTAATTTTCTGCTCAAGTAAAAGATTGCACTTTCTTTTCCATCTACCTCTTGGATCAGAACTGCCCCTAGTGTTTTTTCCGATACCGATAAATAGAGTTTAAATGGCAAACCATCCTTTGGGGCTACCAGAACTGGCGGGTTCATCAAATACCCTTTGATATCATCAAATGCTTTCTGCTGTTCCGGCCCCCAAACGAACTTATCAGAATTCTTCAGCTTAAGCAACGGCGAAAACGGAATAATCCTTTCCGATAAGTTTGAAATAAACCTCCTCAAATAATTAATTTTACCTATCAGTTCTTGCAAACGAACTTTCGAATCTGGAGGCTTGGTATTCAAGATTGCCTTTACTCGATCAGGGTGCACTTCAATCCCTCTCTGATGCACCATAAATCCTGTGAACTTGCCTACGAGACCTCGAAAGCACACTTCTTTGGATTCATCTTCATGCCATACTTCTGAACCGATCCGTAAGCAGCTTATGATATCGCCAAGTGTCGCTCCTCCTCATGGATTTAATCACGACATCATCGATATATATTTCAACAAGTTTACCGATTAAGTCGTGGCAAATCAAGTTCATCCTCTTTGATATGTAGCCCCAGCACTGATCAGCCCAAAAGTCATTACTACCCACTCAAACAAGCCGATAGAACCGGGGCATCTAAACGCAGCTTTTGCTCACATCTTCTTCACCATAAAGATCGATTGTAACCAAGATTGCCATCTAGGAAACTAATAATCCGATTTCAAGCAAAGATCAATTAATCGATCGGCAATCGCATCGGATATTCGTCTTTGTATGTCGCTTATTCAAATCCCAAAATCGATGCACACCAATTTTATCGTAATCCTTTTTACCCATCGCACGATGTTAGAAACCAATCGGCATATTTGCATGGTCAATAAATTTTGCTTCCAACAATCTCTAAATTTCGGCCTTTACTTGATCATAAATCTTCCAACTAATCTTCCTTGGCGATTGCTTTATTGGTCAAACCTGTGTTTCATCTTGATCTGTGCTCACTATGGATCGGTCTAAACCCGCATCTCGTGATATTCCCGGTGAAGCAATCAACCCGATCCTTGAGTATTTGAATAAGTCGATCTTTATATTCCGCTGCAAGCTGCATCGATGTAAGTGGGCCTCTTTATCATCGGATCCAATATCGACTTTCTCAAGCTCGTCACCGATATAAACCCTCGCCCATCTTATATTCTACTTCCTCTAGTGCGCGGTTCCCATAAAAACCCTCATGTCCTTGAGTCATCGAGTGCGCTTCAACGTTGTCGGCTTAAAACCGGCCTTGCTAAACCGAGGAAATCGCATTGTCTAATGGCTTGCCCGATAACGCCTAGGTTGTCGTGTATTTCAAGACAATCGGCTTTACCGTCGAGGACTCTCCTTTGACTACTTCTATTTGCTCGCCAATCCATCGGATCAAAAGTCGATGCAATGTCGACGGTATCGAGAATTGGCATGTATCTAGTCTCTTCCCAACAAAGACATTGTAATTTCCCTTTCCTTCAATTACTTAAAAGGTCGCCGGGATTGTCTTACTTCCAACGAGCTAATTCCACGACCGTAAACCCTTTGGCCTCGGTTGATTTCCATTGAAGTAACTTAATACCATATTTGTTTTGACCAAATCTTCCGTGGATTTTCCGATTTTATGCATACGTAATATGGCATCAAATTAATCGTTGCACCACCACAACCATCATCCTAGAAATCGGTTTTCCATTCATGTATCCCATGATAAATAACGGCTTGAGATGCAATCGAATTCTCTCGTTTCTGAAAATAGCATCTTCGCGCCAATCACCACTCTGCAGCTTCCTCTTCAGAATTGCACATGAATTTCGAGGCGTTATACAAACCATATTAGTGGCAATCGATACTTTTCCGTAATCTTTCTCAATAATAATACCGATCTCAACTTGGGCCTCCATTCACCTTGCCCCTAGCCTTTGTTTCATCGGCTTTACTCGCTCCAAAAGAGCATCTCTAAACTTCTCACCGCCTCTTTGATTTCAGCGTGCCTCATCCTCTCGCAACCGCCGCTTCGAGACTTAGTGATTCCACTCGGGCACCATCGTGGCGGCGGCACCGAGGAGGCCGATGCACATTAGTATTTATGATATCGGCTTTTCTTCGCCTCTTTGCTCGAAACACAAGCCGATCTTTTACCGATACTCGCTTGGGTGGAACAAAGGCATGATTCATCGGCGCTTCTCCAAAGTAGGTAGTGACATCCTCTCCTCCCAAAGAATATCGGAAAAAGGGCACTCCAAGTGCTCCATCTCCCATCCTTGGTCTTCGAGTCCCCACGGCCGATTCAGAATATCGCTTTGTCGCCCCCGTGAAAGGTCCGCTTAGCCATCCGATCATATTTTTTCAAGAGTCGATCGAAGGTCGGCTTTGGCTTAATGATCGGATTATGAACCTGACCGCGCTTCACTTCGCGCCATTCTCCAGTTTTCACGGTGCCACGCCGGTTTGATGACCGGAATTGCAACTCGGGCTTCTCTTGTACCAAGATCCTCTTGGACCCAACGAGTACCTTAAACCGATTTGAGCACTCGGGTTCATCGGCCTTCCTCTTAGCATCCACCATTCCAACAAAACCAACGGGGAACGGTTCCGTCTCGACGGCGGATTTTACCTCGTATCGCAATTGCCCGCCGATCGCTTTTGTAGTACTTGCTTAAACACGTTGCACTCGTTGGTAGCGTGTGAGTAGGAATTGTGCCACTTGCAGTACTTGCGCTTCTTCAGCTCCTCGAGCGGTGGAATAACGTGCCCCTGCTTGAGCCGAATCTGTTTTTCTTGCAACAAGTGATCGAAAATCCGATCACATTTGGAGGTATCAAAAGAATACTTGCTCTTTTCGGGACCCTTCGGCTTAATCCATCCTAACTCGAATTCCTTCTTGTTAGTTACCCACTCGGCAACATAAGCACTGACCTCATCGGTGTCAGAATCATCGGAAGTTTCTATATCTTCAGTCTCGACGATATTGACAGCTTTATCTTTGTTCCGGTTGTTATTGTTGTTGTTCCGATAATCCTTCCGACGTGGTAGGAGTTATCTGAAAATCGGCTTTCATAAAGCGCGATCTTATGGGCCGATGGGATACGTCCGCAAACTCTTGATTGCCCACCTTTTTCTCGATTAACGGTAGTAAGCCCTTGAAAGCCAATTCCGCCAACTCATTATCGGCAAATGAAGGCTATAGCACCGATTCTCACTTCTCGAACCGGCGTAAGTAATCATTTACCGATTCACCAAATTTCGCTTGATCATCATGATATCGGTAATTCTCGCCTCATTCTCTCCTAATAAAAGTATTCATGGAACTTCTTCTCCAGATCCGCCATGAGGTGACACCGTTAGGGAAGCGATGTAAACCGCTTGAAAGTCGATCCCGATAGCGACAACGGAACAATCGGCATTTGAGAGTATCCTTAGATGCCGCCTCGCCGCATAGTGCAAGAAACTCGCGATATGCTCGCGTTGAGGTGTGATCGCCCCACTAAATTTGGCATTTGCAAAATCAGAACGCGATATTTATGCGGCACTCTGTTTCATTAAAAGCCGATGGATACGGCATCTTAATGCGGGCGATTTTAGGCGTGTTAAACCCGCATTGCTTCATCATGCTATAGACTAAATTCTGGTCATATCTTCCAGATTTTCATTGAACCTGTGGTTAATCTACCGATATACGGTTCCGGACGGGACTATAGCCCGATTACCCGATAGCATTTGAATCGGAGTTGATTGATAGCCACGGAGGAGCCGATCGAGAAGCCCTCGCATGTGATGTCCTCGGCCGAGTGTAAGGGATTCATCGGCGTAAAATTCGATTCACTGCGGTGCTTGTCCGATCATGATGTGGTGCAAAGATCTTGGTTCCCTCTCGACGATCGCCCCAAGACCGATGATTGGTCAAGCATCGATCGATAAACTGAATTGTTGATCCGATCTCTTATTATTTCGTAATAGTCCCGACCAACAAGTGGATCTCCAATGGAAGTCTTGGTAATCCGCCGCCACGGGTTCTCCGATAGCCGCTAACATTCTCTTCTTGTTTTCTTCATGGATCTCCGCGAGCCTATCCTCAATCTCCTTCTTACGCCTGGGCTCACTCATCAAACGTTATCGCCTCGGCGCAGCTGCTTTATGCTTCCAGAGCCGCCTCGGATCGGACGCGCCATCTTTTGCTGAATTTGATTCTGGGGTCCCACCGGCGTGCCAAAAGTGTGTTGACACGAAAAGTTAGTTTTCGCGAACACACGTCAAGCGCCAACTCGGGTTGTGTCGCAACAAGGAAAACTAAGCGTGCCAATTGATTTGACTCGTAAATCAATAAGGTGGAAATTGTCAAGAGTATAGGCCCAATCGGCTTTCTAATACTGCCAGATCAGTTATTTATAATCGGCTCTTAAATAATCCGATATAAGTTCTATCGACTTAAAACCCGATAGAGCAAATAGATTCAAATAAGCATTTAAATATAAGTCTGTTGCTTTTTGGTATTTTTATTAATATCAAGATTGAACTTTTAAATCAAGTATTAGATCAAATCGAGAAATAGATCGAATAGATTGGTCGTGCCAAGACAAGATTCAAATCCAAGACTAGACATAAACTAATAAATCGGTTTATCGGTTTAAGACCGATTGATAACACAATACTAATCCGCAAACATCCGGACATACGCACCCTAAACAAGGGTACATAAGATCGATTTAACGAGACAATCGATACATCGATTCAGGAAAAACATGCAAGACATTTGATAATCGGCATTGCAAGGTAAGCACATATTACGATCGATTAAACCGAGACGAAGGTAATATGCGAGAACATGTTAAAGATCGGTAAATCCGAGACGATCTAACATGGTTTGCATACATGAGGTCAAATTGATCTGACCATGCATACGGGTTACAAGGAGAGAATCGATTATCCCATCGAGATAGCTCTACTGCGAGTTGAAGCCTCTCGACGGCGTCGATCGGGTTCGAGAGAGTTTTTGGTGTATTGAGTCGTAGATTAGATCCCTTTCTACGAGGCTCTAAATCTCTATTTATACTATTACAATATCGATACCGATACGAACTGTTCCTGGGCCATGCCTCCGATCGGACCGTATCTCCCCCGAAGTCTTGTCTTCATCGGCTTCTTCATCA
Organism: Raddia guianensis; assembly: GCA_036346415.1. NCBI lineage: Eukaryota > Viridiplantae > Streptophyta > Magnoliopsida > Poales > Poaceae > Raddia > Raddia guianensis. Next base: position 35,432,315 of record CM070539.1, read on the forward strand.
TGTACTCTTTCCTTCATCAATAAGGCCCAAATCCGATTCAGCCCAGTATATTTCAACATATTCGGCCCTTTTCTGAATATCCGATTTTCTGCCAAATTTAGGTGTCAACATATGCCCCTAAGTTTGGTAATGAGCCCTCTCATTAACTAAACTTTCAAGTGGAAATCAGATTTACCATACGTTTTCACTTCGCAATGCTTCACTTTCGGCCCATTTGGAGAGCACACGTCAGCCCAACAGACAATATGGGCCGCAACAAAAACGCCGAAAAGCGCGGTAAAACCCTAATTTTTACCACAGCTATAAATAGTCACCCATTCGCCGTCATTTTCACACTCTCCTACTACAAGACGCCTCTCGATCGAATTCTCAAGATTCTCGCGATCGGTAGCGATAACTCCTCAACCTTTCATCGGCATCATGTCTCAGGTACTGATTCAATGCTCAGATTCCGAAGCTTTGTATTCTTTGGGGCCAGTAGGAGATCGGGATCCATCAGATTTCATATTCCATTCGAGGCGCACTCCCTTATTTGCCGATAAGTTTAGTGTCAGCAGATTGGAAATCGGCATTTAGGTCTTGGCCTAGCCCGATTAAAGGATATAAGGACCGGCCGATTGGGTTCATAGCCAAAACAAGAGCAATGGGACGAATTAGGATTACCGATGCAATCCTTCTTTCCTTATTTCCGCCACCGCCAGACGAACCGCTTATGGCAAATACGGCCTATTTCGTGTGACACCGCAAATGCCTTTCTTCCCAATCTGGACCCATTAGCCCTACACTTCTAGATGCAGCGATCCTAACCGGCCTAAGTCCCGATGGCGAAATGCTATCGGCTTTTGATCTGCCTGCCACGCTGAAGCTGGTTCCCGAGAAGAACTTCGGCTAGCAACGATACATTAGTACCCATCAGAAAACTGGCCCTGTAGAAGTTGAAGAACATATTGCTTTCCTAAACATGTGGCTGGATCGGTTTTTCTTCTGTGGGCAATCTCTGAGCCCTAGTAAAGTTTACCAAGGTGTAGCTAAAGCACTGGCATCTGGCCAAAAATTAGCAATCAGCAAATACCTGCTAGGAGCCGCCACCAATGATGCATGAGATTAGGGAAGGTCTCGCTCAAAGAAAGCCGATTACTCGATTCGGTAATCTAGGCGGCCCTTTTGGTTCATCTAATGTTCCTAAAGCTCCGGATATACAACTCCCTAAGAGAACTAGACTTTAGCTTGGGATTTCCAAATGAACAAAAATCCGATAGCAAAGAGCGTCGTCGTACGATCTTATGGAGAGATGATCTCGACCAATTGCAACCGCAAACGCCTCAACCCATATGACCTTTCCCATCAGATGGTCAAGCCTTGTACACAATGTCCGAATCGAATATGGCGCGTAAGCAGTTCAATCCATATACTGATTTGGACAGATATCCAATCCCCTCATTTTTCCGATTCTCCAGTACACTACAGGGCGACGCCTTATTAGCTTTCAAAGAATTCATCTCTCCGAGTATTTTCTTTGCTATCCTGAGCACCAGAACTCATCTCAAGAAACCCTCCTATGAATTCTACCACCCGGCTGTGGTCGCACGGCAATTAAATCTCGGGCAGGAAATCCCCGATCTCTTCATATATCGCCAACTGAATGCCAGAGAGGATTTAAACTCCCAATCAGCTTATGGCATTCTGTCTGCTGCCCACCTGGATTTCGAAATGCCATCGGAATTTATCATGTGGGCAAATACTTCATCAGCGTTCAATAACTGGTGGGAAATCATCGCCAAGGACATATACGCTACCAAAGGCGGGGCTGCAACCTTAATTGAACACATCACTGGTCAGAAAGAAACTTGCAGACCCAATTGGCCAAAGATTGCTGGTATAGCTGAACCCCCATCAGAATCGAAAACAAGTAATAGTGACAGTTCAAGCTCTTCCGATTCTGATGACAACGATGATGAGAAAGAAGAAAATTCCTCCGAGTCAGGGCCTTCTTCTTGATTGAGATAATCGAAAGAATGTAATCCCAAAACCATGCGTCTTCTTCTAACCGCGAGGTCATTAACTTGCATGCGTTTAGTAACCTGCAATACTTTTATCTTTCGGATTACTAACCTGACATCTTTCTTTCAGAGCGGGGATAAGCGCCCAATGGCCAAGCTCATTGGAGATGCAGCTGGCCAACTCCATTCAACTGCGAAGTCTGCATCGGCTTTCGCTCAGAGTTCCTCTCAGCCGAAGAAAAGAGGTACGATCGGTATTCATACAAAATTTGAATTACGGATCGCCAAGAACCTTCTTCAACAGAAAACCCACGGAGAACTCCGCCCGAGGAAAAAGTGTCCGTAAGAGACCAAAATCTCAAAAGGTGCGTACACCTGATACCACCGAATCGGTATGTGACACAGTAAGCACTTGATCTTTTTCAAACTTTAACCACATTCAATCGGTTTTTTCGCTCATCGAATCAGACTCAGATACTTCTCCCGCCCGTAAAAAGAAGGACGCAACTCCTCCCCCTCGGCCTCGCAAACACCACCAAACCTTGAATTCAAAGATGTAATCGGTTTTCTTAACCTTACTTAACAATATTCATTTTAAATTACCGATCTTTCAGAACATGATTCCTTTCAAGACATGTTCCAACCTCGCAGCCCCGTCAAGGCAACCGTGGTCTCCACGCAGGTCATTACCTATGATGGGAAAAGAGACGACGAGCTCAACTTTGATCCGTCCAGCATGGACTGGCTCGACGACGAGCTCGATTTCAGATCTTCACCGATCAGACTTCATCACCGCCACCGTCATTATTGATTCACCAGCTCCAACACCCACTAAAAAGAATCGGTTTTCACTGGAGACCATCACCAAACTCAAAAAGATGTGGGAGCTGTTCGGCAATGAATCGGCTTTCTTGGCTAACCCTTCGGCCATCCGGGAAATAGCTGATTCCATCAAGGAAATCCTCCCGGCGGTGGTTTCGCCATCCGAAGGTCTTGCCCTAGAACATAAGAAAGTCGATTTTGATGCAGCCCTCTAATCGGCTCCATCGAGAGAGGCACTTAAAGATGCCGAGGCGAGTCAAGGGATCGTTCAGACGCCAACGCCAAAACGACAAACTCCAAAAACTGAATGTGAAGTTGAATCGCCAAGCTTGCCTTCTAAGGCGATTTCAAGGGTCAAGTCCTTGAGCCGAATTGGAAAAAGCAAAGAAAGTCAAGCGATCGCTCTTCGATTTCAAGAGACTAAATCGGCACCAAAGAGCAAGATAAAGATGTTGAAGTCCTGCGACTTTAGCGATATCGAGGCAAAAAGAAAATCCCGATTATACCTGGTTCAATCGAAGAGGACACCACCATCATTAACCAGGTCCGGGACACAATGACCAGTGCAGCCGCTGCAATTTTTGAATTCTGTGACTGATTGGCCTACGAGCCAAATATTTATATGTATGGATCGGTTTACCCCGATCGGAAAACAATGTCCCATTCTGCCCTTTGGGCCAAAAAACGATTAAGGCCTTCGCGCCTTTGTAACAACGCTTTTATTTAATGTCCATCTATAGGCGATTCCATTGAACCGGCTTTTACTTAACAACAATACGTTGGTTAAAATTCTTTAATAAGTCGAATACACTATAGGCGATTCTCCCAGAATCGGCTTTCACCCAACAGCAACGCGTTGGTTAAAATTGACCTATAGGCGATTCATGTAGAATCGGCTTTCAGCAAACATCTACTCAAGCTCCAACCCAAACACTAGGATAATACTTCTTTAGATATTTGGCATTAAGGGCTTTACCGAAAACTTCCCCTTCAAGCGTTTCCAAAACATAAGCGTTTCCAGGAATAACCCGATTGACTCTGAACAGTCCTTCCCAATTTGGCGACCACTTTCCGTACTTAGGATCCCTCGAACCAATCGGTAAAAACGTCTTCCATACCAATTCTCCCACTTCAAAAGCTTTCGGTACAACCTTCTTATTATAATGTCGAGCCACTCTTTGCTTATCCCGTTCAATATGCTTCAAAGCTCTTAACCGAACGACCACCATATCATCCAAACTTATCCACCATCGATTTTTATAATCATCACTTTCACGTTATTACGTTCTTCAACCCTTGTAGATCCGATGATGGCTTCAACAGTAGAACGACCTCCGCCCATACACGGTTCAAACGGTGACACCTTTGTGGCTCCATGTTTAGCAATACGATATGCCCATAGCGATCTCGCCGAGTATTATGCCAACCTCGAGGTCTTTCATCGATTTTTCGCTTGATCACTTTATTGCACTTTTGTTTGAAGATTCCGCTGGCCGCTATTTGAGCATATCTGGCGATGAGTTGATAGTTGTAATCCCCAAATTTCGAGCATAATCTTGGAATGCTTGACATAAATACCGATCCTCGGTGCGTAGTAATCGCCCGAGGATTCCAAATCGGTAAATTATATGTTCCTTGACAAATTCTATCGCCGAGAGGCGATTACTTTCTTCAATGGTACAGCCTCAACCCACTTAGTGAAATAATCTGTGGCCACCAAAATATACCGATGCCCCTTGGATGAGGAAGGAAATATCTCTCCGATCATATCAATTCCCCATCCTCTGAAAGGCCACGGTTTCACGATCGGGTGTAATATCGATGCGGGCGCATGCTGAATATTTCCGAACTTCTGACAATCTTTGCAACCCTTGTAATACTTGAAACAATCTTCCACCATGGTTGGCCAAAAATATCCCACGCGCTTTAGCATCCATCTCATCTTATAAGCTGATTGATGTGTCCCGCACAATCCTTCATGGACTTCTCCGATTGCTACCTTAGCGTCATCTTCATTCAGGCACTTAAGTAATAAACCATCAAAACTCCGATAGTGTAATTTGTCACTTATTAAAACATACCTTTGAGCTCTCCTTTTAAGCTTCCTATCGGTATTTCCCTGAGGATCTTTCAAATAACCGATAATTTACCGCCATCCTATCGAACCGGATTTTCAATGGAACAATCTCCAACTCCATGATCGGTAATTTATTTGATGATGCTTGAGCTAAATCATTGGCTCGCAATTACTTCCCTCTAACATGGCGAATTGTAAACAAAGCGAAATACTTGGCCAAATCAAGCCCTTTCCAGATATTCTCAAGATATTCACGTGGCAATCATATTTACCGATCATCGGAAAACTACCAACCGTGAATCTCCAAATACTTCCTGGCGATAGCACCAAACTTAGATCAACCATTCCAATCCATGAATCAAAGCCTCATACTCAACCCGATTGTTGGTCAACCCAAAACCCATAGTGACTTGAATCGATAAGGAACACGAAGAGGGAGACAATAAAATACCGATTGGCGCCGATCGGGTTCGAGAGAGTTTTTGTGTATTGAGTCAGATTAGATCCCTTTCACGAGGCTCTAAATCTCTATTTATACTATTACAATATCGATACCGATATTTAACTGTTCTCGGCCATGCCTCCGATCGACAGATCTCCAAGTCTTGTCTTCATCGGCTTCTTCATCATGTACTCTTTCCTTCATCAATAAGGCCCAAACCGATTCATTTCAAAGATATTTCAACATATTCGCCCTTTTCTCAATATCCGATTTTCGCCAAATTTGGGTGTCAACATATGCCCCTAAGTTTGGTAATGAGCCTCTCATTAACTAAACTTTCAAGTGGAAATCAGATTTACCATACGCTTTCACTTGCTTCACTTTCGCCCATTTGAGAGCACACGCCACCCAATGTATAATATGGGCCGCAACAGAACGTCAAAAGCGGTAAAACCCAATTTTACCACGTTATAAATAGTCACCCATTCGGCCATTATTTTCACACTCTCCTACTACAAGACGCCTCTCAGATCGAATTTCAAGATTCTCAGCACATACCTAACCTCAACCTTTCATCGCATCATGTCTCGTAATCGATTCAATGCTCAGATTCAAGCTTTGTATTCTTTGGGGCCAAGAGGAGATCGATCCATCGATTTATATTCCATTCCGAGGCGCATTCTTTATTTGCCGATGTTTAGTTTAGTGTCAGCTGAAATCGGCATTTAGGTCTTGGCCTAGCCCGATTAAAGGATATAAGGATCTGCCGATTCGGGTTCATAGCCAAAACAAGAGCAATGGGACGAATTAGGGATTACCGATGTAATCCTTCTTTCCTTATTTCCGCCACCAAACAGATTTAACCGCTTATGGCAAAGCCGGCCTATTTTCGTGTGACACCGAAATGCCTTTCTTCTTCCAATCGACCCATTAGCCCTACACTCTAGATGCAACGATGCTAACTGCCTAAGTCCCGGCTAAATGCTATCGCTTTTGATCTCGCTTCACACGAAGTCGGGTTCTAGAAGAACTTGCCGGCAACGATACATTAGTACCCATCGAAAATCGCCTCAGAAGTTGAAGAACATATTGCTTTCCTAAACATGTGGCTGATCGGTTTTTCTTCTCAGGCAATCTCGAGCCCTAGTAAAGTTTACTAAGGTGTAGCTAAAGCATCGCATCCGCCAAAATTAGCAATCAGAATACCGCTAGAGCCGCCACCAACGATGCATGAGATTAGGAAGGTCTTCGCCAAAGAAAGCCGATTACTCTGGCGGTAATCTAGGGGGCCCTTTTGGTTCATCGAATGTTCCTAAAGCTCCGATATACAACTCCCTAAGAGAACTAGACTTTAGCTTGGGATTTAAATGAACAAAAATCCGATAGCAAAGAGCGTCTGCGTCGATCTTATGGAGAGATGATCTCGCCAATTGCAACCGCAAACGCCTCAACCCATATGACCTTTCCCATCAGATGGCCAAGATCAGACACAATGTCCGAATCAATATGGCGCTAACAATTCAATCCATATATCGATTTGGACAGATGTCCAATCCCTCATTTTTCCGATTCTCCAAGACACCATGTATGACGCCTTTATTAGCTTTCAAAGAATTCATCTCTCCGAGTATTTTTTTGCTATCCCGAGCACCGTAACTCATCTCAAGAAACCTCCTATGAATTCTACCACCCTACCGTGGGTCGCACGGCAATTAAATCCGGCAGAAATCCTCGATCTCTTCATATATCGCCAACCAATGCCAGAGGATTTAAACTCCCAATCACTTTATGGTATTCATTCACCGATTTCAAATGCCATCGAATTTATCATGGGCAAATACTTCATCGCTCAATAACCGTGGGAAATCATCGCCAATGACATATACACTAAAGGCGGGCTGAACCTTAATTGAACACATCACCGTCGAAGAAACTTGCATCTAATTGCCAAAGATTCGGTATAGTGAACCCCATCGTAATCGAAAACAAGTAATAGTGACAGCCAAGCTCTTCCGATTCGATGACAACGATGATGAGAAAGAAGAAAATCCGAGTCGTGGCCTTCTTCTTCAGATTCAGATAATCGAAGAACAGTAATCCCAAAACCATGCGCCTTCTTCTAACCGCGAGGTCATTAACTTGCATGCTTAGTAACCGCAATACTTTTTATCTTCGGATTACTAACCCGACATCTTTCTTTGATAAGGATAGTTTCAATGGCCAAGCTCATTGAGATGCAAATGCCAACTCCATTCAACGCGAAGTTCCATCGGCTGCCGAGTTCCTCTCACCAAGAAAGAGGTACGATCGGTATTCATACAAAATTTGAATTACCGGATCGCCAAGAACTCTTCTTCAACAGAAAACCCACAGAGAACTCCGCCCGAGGAAAAAGTGTCCCTAAGAGACCAAAATCTCAAAAGGTGCGCATAACACCTGATACCACCGAATCGGTGACACAAGAAGTTAACTTGATCTTTTTCAAACTTTAACCACATTCAATCGGTTTTTCGCCATCTAATCAGACTCCAGATACTTCTCCGCCCGTAAAAAGAAGGATCGAACTCCTCGCCTCCCTCCTACCAAGAACACTAATTAAATTTTCAATTCAAAGATGTAATCGTTTTCTTAACCTTACTTAACAATATTCATTTTAAATTACCGATCTTCAGAATATCGATTTTTCAAGACATGTTCCAACTCGCAGTTTCGCTAAGGCAACCGTGGTCTCCACGCAGTCATTACCTATGATGGGAAGAGACGACGAGCTCAACTTTGATCCGCCCAAAGATGGATCGCTCGACGACGAGCTCGACAGATCTTCACCGATCAGACTTCATCACCGCCACCGCTATTATTGATTCACCACCCAACACCCACTAAAAAGAATCGGTTTTCCGGAGACCATCACCAAACTCAAAAGATGTGGAGCTGCTCGCAATGAATCGCTTTCTTGGCTAACCTTCGCCATCCGGGAAATAGCCGATTCCATCAAGGAAATCCTCCCGAAAGGTGGTTTCGCCATCCGTAAGGTGCGCCCTAGAACATAAGAAAGCCGATTTTGATGCAGCCTCGACCGCTCCATCGAGAGGCACTTAAAGATGCCGAGAGCGGAGTCAAGGATCGTTCAGACGCCAACGCCAAAACGACAAACCCAAAATGAAATGAAGTTGAATCGCCAAGTGCCGCTTAAGGCAGCTAAGGGTCAAGTCCCTTGAGCTGAATTGAAAAAGCAAAGAAAGCCGGCGATCGCTTCTTCGATTTCAAGAGACTAAATCGGCAAATTAAAGAGCAAGAAGACAAAAGAAGTCTCCGCGACTTAGCGGCATCGAGGCAAAAAGAAAATCCCGATTATACCGGTTCAATCAAGAGGACACCACCATCATTAACCAGTCCGGACACAATGACCAAAGTACCGCAATTTTTGAATTTCTGGATCGATTGGCCTACGAGCCAAATATTTATATGTATGGATCGCTTTACCCCGATCGAAAACAATGTCCCATTCGCCTTTGGGCCAAAAACGACAAGGCCTTCATACTTTGTAACAACGCTTTTATTTAATGTCCATCTATAGGCTATTCCATTGAACCGCTTTTACTTAACAACAATACGCTGGTTAAAATTTTTAATAAGTCGAATACACTATAGGCGATTCTCCTGCATCGCTTTCACCCAACAAAGAACGCTGGTTAAAATTGACCTATAGGCGATTCATGTAGAATCGGCCAAAGAAACATCTACCAAGCTCCAACCCAAACACTAGGATAATACTTTTTAGATATTTGGCATTAACTTTACCAAAACTTCCCTTCAAGCGCTTCCAAACATAAGCTGCTTCTGTGAATAACCCGATTGACTCTCAATATTCTTCCCAATTTGGCACCACTTTCCGTATTTAGGATCCTCGAACCAATCGTAAAAACGCCTTCCATACCAATTCTCCCACTTCAAAAGCTGCACAACCTTCTTATTATAATGTCGAGCCACTCTTTTGCTTATCCTGCTCAATATGCTTCAAAGCTCTTAACCTAACAACCACCATATCATCCATTTTATCCACCATCGATTTTTATAATCATCGCCTTTCACGTTATTCGTTTTTCAACCCTTGTAGATCCGATGATGGCTTCAACAGTAGAATACCTCCCGCCATACACCAGCTCAAACGGTGACACCTTTGTGGCTCCATGTTTAGCAATACGATATGCCCATAGCGATCCGCCAGAGTATTATGCCAACCTCGAGGTCTTTCATCGATTTTCGCTTGATCACTTTTTGCACTTTGTTTGAAGATTCCGCCGCCGCTGGCTTGAGCATAATACGCATGAGTTGATAGTTGTAATCCCCAAATTTCGAGCATAATCTTTGAATGCTTCGACATAAATACCGATCCCCTCGTCCGTAGTAATCGCCCGAGGGATTCCAAATCGAAATTATATGTTCCTTGACAAATTCTATCGCTCAGAGAGCGCATTTCTTCAATGGTACAGCCTCAACCCACTTAGTGAAATCGAGAACATGTTAAAGATCGGTAAATCCGAGCGATCTAACATGGTTTGCATACATGAGGTCAAATTAATCTGACCATGCATACGGGTTACAAGGAGAGAATCAATTATCCTATCGAGATAGCTCTACTGCGAGTTGAAGCCTCTCGGCGGCGTCGATCGGGTTCGAGAGAGTTTTGGTGTATTGAGTCGTAGATTAGATCCCTTTCTCGAGGCTCTAAATCTCTATTTATACTATTACAATATCGATACCGATCTTTAACATTCTGGGCCATGCCTCCGATCGGACCGTATCTCCCCCGAAGTCTTGTCTTCATCGGCTTCTTCATCATGTACTCTTTCCTTCATCAATAAGGCCCAAATCCGATTCAGCCCAGTATATTTCAACATATTTGGCCCTTTTCTGAATATCCGATTTTCTGCCAAATTTGGGTGTCAACAGCTGCAAACCATTCCGCTCTCTGGCGTTCATGATGCAGAAATTTGAATATCTGAGCCCGTTCATGGCGGCAACGGGCTACAAGCATCTGTTCGTCGCCGTCGACAAGTTCACCAAGTGGGTTGAAGCTTCGCCGGTCCGGACGATCACCTCCGCTGCAGCCATAAAGTTCATGAAAAGCATCTTCGTCCGCTTTGGCGTCGCCAGCAGAATCATCACCGATAACGGCGCTCAGTTCAAAAGCACTGACTTTAAGATTGGTGTGAAGCACTAAGCTGTGCTTCGCCTCCGTCGCGCATCCGAAGAGCAATGGGCAGGTGGAGCGGGCAAACGCAGAGGTACTCAAGGGACTCAAGACAAGGACGTTCAATAAATGCGGAGAAGCGTGGTGCGCTGGGTGAGAAGTCCCCGTGCTTTGGGCACTAAGGACGACCCCCAACAGAGCCACAGCGAAACCCCTTTCTTCCTGGTGTATGGTTCTGAGACGGTGCTCCCGTCCGAGCTCGCCTTCGGATCCCCAAGGGTGGGCGACAGCAAAGATGGAGACCTCGACCGGCGTCGGGATGAAGTAAATCTCTGGAGGAGATCGAGAGAGCGGCGATCCGGGCCGCCAGGTATTAGCAATCCCTGCGCCGTTATCAAGCAAGAAGGGTGTGTGAGAGAACACTGGCAGTGAGCGACCTCGTCCTGCGCAAAATCCAGGCGCAAGTAGGCGCAACAAAATTTGTCTCCCCGTGGGAGGGCCCTTCAAGGTGGTCTCGATATCCGCCCAGCTCGGCCAGACTCGCTAGCCGAGGATGGTCGTGAATGGCGAACACACGGAACGTCGGCGGTGAGGAAGTTCTACCCGTGAGGTTCTTTGTTTGATCTTCCCTTGGAGCCGAGCGGCGAGGTCTTCCTCCTTCTCCGCTCGCCTCGGGGGCTGTGATGTACGAAGCCATCTTCTGCAATATAAAGATAAGTTCTGTCTCTCTGTGAACATCTGTTTTTTCGCCTTAAAAAGTCTGTTAGAAAACATTCTGTTGAAAGCTGGTACCGAGAAAGTACTTAAAGCTGATGGTCCCTTAGTTGCAAAGACGAACGCTTATAACTTGCGCTGGGCGAGGCGAGGCGGACGGAAGGCGTGTTCTAGCCTGGTGTGTATGCTCGGTCTGGGCCCCTGCGCCAACGACGGCACCGGCGTCTAGACCACTTCCGGAAGCTAAGTGCTCGCCACGTAACGTTTAAGGTCGGTTCGCAAAGAGGCCATAAGGGTTGAAGTAACGAGATGCCTAAGGAAAAAGCGCTCACTTTCAGCAGAACGTTCTGTCTAAAACTTTTGGCGGTCGGTTGCCTAAGTTCTTCTTTTTCGCAACGTAAAAAATTGCGTAAAGATAAATGAGACTTGTGGCAGGAAAAGCAATTGCATTAAACAGGTTTAATATACAAGACAAGACAGGCAGAGGAGTTCAGCTACTCCTCATCGTCGTTGTCTTTTACCGGTGCAGCGCCGCCCATCATGGACACTCGGTTCGCGGCGACTTTGACCCGAGACTGTTCGTCCCAGTCTAGCTGACGCGAAGGCTCCCCGGTGGCGGTGTTAAGATCGAACGCGGCGTTTTGGGCAAGGCAGTTGCCCAAGACGAACCGCGCTGCTTCAAAAGCGCCGTGGCGACCATCTTCGATCGCCCGCGTCCGCATCATCACCGGCAGATCGCTCAGAACCTCGGCGGCGCGTCCCACTGCGCCGACGTACTGCGCAGCCGTCTCCTCCAGCGGGGCGTAAAGAGTGACCCCCAGTGGATCCAGGACATCCGTGAATCCGCGATAAGTGGTCCGCAGCATGGCGGTAATGGCCCGGAGGTGTTCGGAGTGCGCTGCGCGGAGGTTCGAGGTCTCCTGGGTGGCAGAGGCGGCGGTGGCCTGCGCCGCCGCAGCCTCGCGGGTCGCCGCCTCCTTCGCGGCAATCTCCCGCTCAAGGACTCGCCGCAGCTCGCCGACGGCCTGAGTGGCTGCGGTCAAGGCGCCTTCCTGCACTGCCCAAGTGCGGGCGAGGGCGCGGAGCGCTTCGAAGGAGCGCCCGATGTCGGCGGCGATGGCAGAGACGGCGTCAGTGTCGGCGGCAACAGCCGGAAGGTGCACCGGCATCGGCGGCGGCGCATTCTCCATCGCAGGCGGCGCCGTCCCCGTCGAAGGGACCGGGAGCAAGCCGGGGGCTGATGGAGAGCGCGGACGGGAGCTTGAGGCCCCAGGATCCGCCCTATCCCATAAAGAAAAACAGAAAAGGGTTCAGGTATGCGAAAAGCACGTAGCATGCTAACCCTAACGCCAAAATGCATATATGCAGAAAGCTACCTGAAGCGGCGCCCCCCAAAGGCGAAGGAAGAAGGGGGCAGCAGTAGGCCGCATGGCCGCGGAGCCGGCGCAGTCGTTTCTCCTCCCGTTGAGGGAGGTGGAGGCAGCGGCGGGATCACCGTGGGCGCCGGTGCAGAAGGCGCCGGCGCGATGGGCGTCGGCACAGGAAGCACCGGCGCGGAAGAAACCGGCGCAGGAGGCGCCGACTCCGGAAGAGTCGTCGCGCTCTCACCAAGAGGCGGAGCGTCGGCGTCTGCAGCCGCGTCGAAGGGGCCAAGGATGGAGGCAGCCACGGACTCGCTGGGTGAGCCTCTTGAACTTGTTCTTCCTCATCGTCGTCTTGGAGAGGATGAGGCGGCGCTTCAATGGCGCCGGTCGGTCGGGCGCCGGGCTTGAAGCGACGGCCACGGAAGGAGCGGCGGCTGCAGTAGCTTCTGCGGGCGTCGAAGGTTGGTCGCGGATCTGCAGGGGTCGCTGGACCACCTGGACCGCGGGACCAGAAACTTTCATGGGAGGCAGCGCACGCAGGTACGGGTTGCGCTCCCGTGGGTCCCAGTCGAAGAGGGGGCGGACATTCGCAGTCAGAGGGGCGACGTCGGTTGGCGCGGGCAGGAGGCCCGCCAGCCATTGGCGGAGCACCTCCTCTGACACGTTCCCCGCAGCTGGGCATCAGAAAAAGGAAAGCCGTGAATTAGCAAAGAGCCAAGAAGGAAAAGAAGTTCCCCAAAGGCTAGAAGATCCAAAAGAAAGTGCAAGAGTCCTTACCTCCAGGGGCAATGCGGGTCCCATCATCGTCGCCGTAGTACTGCCAGGGAAAGATAAGTTCGTCGCAGCCGCTGGAATCCTCCACGTACAGCCATTGCCGCGCCCAGTCCTTCCAGTTGGACTTCAGCGCGACAGGGATAAAGGCGGCGGAGTCGCGGAGCGAGAAGTAGCAGCTCCCGACGGTCCCGTTCGAGCGCGAGCTCGCGTGCAGCGTGAAGAGCCGCCGCCAGAGCGGGAGACTCGGCATCGCCCCCATGAACATTTCGCAGAGGTGGGCGAAGATGGCCAGCATCACGATGGAGTTGGGGGGAAGGTACGCCGCCTGGATCTCGTAGAAGGCAAGCACCCCAGGAAGAACTCGGAGTATGGCGGGACAAGCCCCGCCAGCACAGCCCAGGTGAAGGTGATGATCTCCCCGTCGCGGGGGCTTGGCGCCATGGTGCCAGCGCGAAACTGGGCGGCGGAAGGCGGCACGTGCCGCTGGAGCCGCACCACCGTCTCCTCATCAGCGACGGAGACGGGCAAAACTGAGTCAGGTGGCGGTGCGGCTGGAGCGGCGTCCCCACGGCGATCCTTGCTGCGCTTCGGGGCCATTGGAAGGTAGCGAAAGCGCGGTGGCAAGAAAGCTAAGTGTGAAGGCTAAAGAGGCTCTGCAGCAGCGGCAAAGAAGGCAGAGGGTGGCTCAAGGCTCTTTGGCGCGCGGAAGGATTCATCGCGGCGCCAAGGAATGAAGCATTTATAAGCGAGAGTGACGGTTTGGATTCCATCTCCACTCACGCGCGCGGCGCCATTACGCCCTCGCGCCTCGGCTTCCCGCGAAAAGCGGTACGGTTCCCTAAGGAAGATCGTGCGCAGGTGGAGAATCAGACGTACAGCCGCTGCAGGAGGTGGGCCCCCCACGATTCATCTCCCCCCGCGCAAGAGATGGCGAAATATCGGTGCGACGGTTCGCGTATCATGGTGGACCCGGGGGCTACTATCGGTACAGTAAATACCAGGGTATGAAGAGTCCTAAAGAAGTGCACCAGGCGAGCCCCTCAGCGGGCGACCAAGCCCAATAAGGCGAGCCCCTCGGCACAGCATGAGGGCCCCATGCGTCAAAGCGGGTGATCGTGCCCCAAGCGCTGGGAGCCCCTCGGCGACGACAGTCCTAGTACTCGGGGCGAGCGTGGGAGGCCTCCTCACTGTCAGGTGGGGCCCGCGCGGTAGGAATCGTCCCGAGGGCAGCCTTCCAGTGAAGGACAGAAGCATTTAATGCGACATCACGCGCGGATGAACCGGAGAAGAGATGATTACCGTCACAGTGACCTCTGCGGTCTCGATCAATCATCCTTGTGGCTCTGCGGAATTGGTCGCGAGAGAGAGTTGCCGTCATCGGGTTGGCCGCCGCGTCGGCGCGAAGCCGGGCCTCGCTTTTTCCTCACCGCGTTCACCCGGGTCGAGGCCACTTATGGCACGCGTGGCGGCGCCCGGCACAAGAGAAAGACGTTTTGTCTCTCTGTCTTGTCCCTTACATCTTATCGGTGTACTTAGAGTATCAGATTATGCGAACCCGGCTCTCTCCGCCTATCCGCAGCTTTTGTATAGGAGGAGAGAGAGAAAGGAGGGGCATTTGCATTCGAGATGATATTCGTAATCATTCCCACACAACCATAACCAGAAAAGAGCTAAGGCTCGGCAGGAGTAGAACTGTTACCCGCGAGGGGGTCCGAACCTGGGTAATCTCTGCGTGTCGCTCCTCACCGCGTCCAACGCTTGAATCGGATCGAGCTCGGGCTGATCGGCTAGCCGAAGTAGAAATCTGATAGGGGTGTGATTCGCTGGTGGTTTGGTGAAACAAAATCATGAGATCATCATCACATGAGATGATGATCAAAATTTTTGCCCTCGACGCGGGCTAAAATTTTCGGCACATGCGTTGGAACCTTCATTTTGATGAAGTGGTACGTATATTACTCAAAACAAGTTAGGTGAATATTTTGAAAAGTTCAAGTTAAGTCGGTCATGAACCGAACCTTGTTGGACATGGTGCGGTCTATGATGAGTCGGACTGTGAAGGGAATATGCCCTAGATCAATCATGAGATGATTATGTAATACGTCTTTGTTCATGTACTTTTCGATAACTAGCTTATCAGGTTCCATGAATAATGGTCATAACTTTGTTCATCAAGTATGACTTGGTTGTGAGACACATTGTTTGTATGACATTATTCTAAACTGATCCCTGATCCAGAATCATTATGAGGAGCATTAATGATTGATCGGCACATATATTGATTGATGGTACTGTTTCACATAGCATAGATATTGTGGATATCGAATCAATAATGTGACACGTGTTAGAGAACACGGATGGTTGGATTGACCTACCCGAGACACCTTTGAGATTGTTATCTTAATAGTGCCATCGATTGTTGTCTCGAGTGGTACACCTATATGGTCCTTAGACACGAGATCATCATAGAGTCCCAACATGCGTAGTTGTATACTTTGGGGTTATCAAACGCTACTCCGTGAATCGGGTAGTTATAAAGGTAACTTACGGGTATGCCGCCAAACATGGCGTGGGGTGTGATAGATCAAGATGGAATTTGCCCTCCTCGATAACGGAGAGATACCTCTGGGCCCTCGGTGTGGATGGATAAGAAAAGTGCGCGGTCGTGCCAAGGTGACTAATTGTTAGTCACATCTTATATCCATTACGCGGAACGCAGTGAATGGGTGGAGCTATCACAAAGGTGGCACGATCTTGCCTTGAGCTTGACCGGTGTCGCGTGGCAAAGGGATCGGTATGTACGCTGCGTGTATCAAGGTTCACCGATGAGATCATTCTGTGCATTCGGGGATCAATATGTGTTGTTAGATACCGCTATTGATCTGTGGACTGGAAACGGGTTTCCGGGTCCGCGACCGACTTGCACATGAACCTAACGGGTCACACACTTAATGGTTTGGAATATGCTTAACGGATTCACTTCTGTTAATGGGTTTCGGCGCGTGGATATGGATCCGTGTAGGAAATAGAGTCCTAACGGGCCTTCTAGTGTAGAAGCCCGTTAGCACATCTATATAAGTTGGAGGCCAGGGGCGGCGCATAACAGAGAGTTAGATGTACTCCACCCAAACCCTAGCCGCCGCGCCCCTCCCACTCCCGAGGAAACCCTAGCCGCGAGACGTGGTGCTAGCACGCCGGCGCGCGATGTTCCACTCCTGGACATGTGGATACCTTAGAGGCGCTGCCGCTTTCGCGGACGTGCTTGCTGATCGGCGACCTCTCCACGAGCTTAGGCGACCTCTCCCCGAGCACGGGCGACCTTTCCACGAGCTTGGGCGACCTCTCCACGAGCGCGGGCGACCTCTCCAAGGCACCGGCGACCCCTCGGCGGCGGTTGGCATTGATCGGGCGTGTCGACTACTTCCTCTACGTCTGCTGAAGTCTTCTTCCGCTGCATCCGCGCGTCGAGGGTAACGATCCATGGTCCCTTGCTTACATGTTGATCCTGGGTGTGCGCGAAAATTTTGATTTTCGGCTAGCATAGCCTGCACGTTTCCCATCACCCGCGCGGTAGGAATCGTCCCGAGGGCAGCTGTTGACACAAAAAGTTAGCTTTCGCGAACACACATGCCAAGGCCAACTCGGGTTGTGTCGCAACAAGGAAAACTAAGCGTGCATACCAATTTGACCTATAAATTAACAAGGAGAAAATTGTCAGTAAATTAACCCTAATCGGCTTTTGAAATAGCCAGATCAGGTTATTCTATAATCGGCTTTGAAATATCCGATTATAGATTCTATCGGTTCCAGGTCCGATAGAGCAAATGAATACAGGATAATAATCAGATTTAAATCTCTTATTTCTTTTTGGTATTTTTGGTATATTAGCAATAAACCTTCGCATCAGTGCATTAGATCAAATCGAGAAATAGATTAGAATAGATTGGTCAAAGCCAAGACAAGATTCAAATCTAAAGCTAGATGTAAGCCAATAAACCGATTTAAAGATTTAAAGACTAATAGAGTAGATGTAACACCAATCGGCAAACATTAATGATGCAAATCCCCAAACAAGACATATACAAGATCGATTAAACGAGACGATTGCATACATCGAATTTAGCTAAACATATGAAATACTTGATAATCAAGATTACAAGATAAACACATATTGCGGATCGATTAAATCGAGACAGTACAATATGCGAAAACATGTCAAAGATCGGTAAATTCCGAGGCAGTCTAACATGGTTTGTATACATGAGATCAAATTGATACAGCCATGTATACGGGTACAAGGAGAGAATCGATTATCCCATCGAGATAGCTCTACCTGCGAGTTGAAACCTTTCGACGATGTCGATCGGGTTCGAGAAGTGGGTTTTTTGTATTGAGTATTTGATATATTCCTTCTACCGAGACTTAAAGGCCTATTTATAGTGTTACAAAGTTGATACCGATACGACCTATTCTATTGCGTAGCGCTTCTGATCAAATCGTATCTCTTCCGAATTCATGTGCCCATCGGTATTCTTCAATATGTCCTCCCTTTGCTGATGCAGCCCATTTCCGATTTGGCCCAACATATTCGGTCTCTTTTGAATATCCGATTTTCTGCCAAACTTGGGTGTCAACATATGCCCCTACGTTTGGCAATGAATATTTTCATTAGTCAACTTCTAATGGAAAATCGGATTTTATCGAACACTTCACAATCTTATCATTCATCACTTCCACCCATTCCAAGGACACGGTCACCCAAAGCAGATAATATGGGTCGAATCAGAACGCCAAAAGCACGGTAAAACCCTAGTTTTACCACGGCTATAAATAGTCACCCATTCGCCGTCACTTTCACACTCTCCTACTACAAGACGCCTCTCGCGATCGAATTCTCGAGCCTTCAGAAGAAGCAAGACAACCAATTCCCCAACTTTCGATCGGCATCATGTCTCAGGTACTGATTCAATGCTCAGATTCCGAAGCTTTGTATTCTTTGGGGCCAGTAGGAAACCAAGATCCATCGGATTTCATATTCCATTCGGTAGGCAGACTCCCCTTATTTGCCGATAAGCTTAGTGTAAACAGTTGGAAATCGGCATTTAGATCCCGCCCACCGATCAAGGGATATAAGGACTGGCTCATTCGGGTCTACAACCAGAAACAAGAGCAATGGGACCAATTAGGAATAACCGATGCAATTCTTCTCTCCTTATTCCCACCACCAGCAGATGAACCCTTCATGGTAGCATCGGCTTATTTCGTGTGATATCGCGAATGCCTTTTTTTTCCAATCGACCCATTAGCCCCACACTCTTAGATGTGGCGATGCTAACCGCCTAAGTCCCGATGGCGAAATGCTATCGGCTTTCGATCTAACGGCCACATCAAGTTAGTTCTCGAGAAGAATTTTTACGGCAACGCTATATCAAGACCCATCGTAAAACCGCGACGAGAAAATGAAGAGCATATCGCATTTCTAAACATGTGGCTTGATCGCTTTTCTTCGTGGGCAATCCTCGAGCCCTAGTAAAGTTTACTAAGGAGTGGTCAAGAATCGCATCGGGCCAAAATTAGCCATCGGTAAATACCTACTAGGGGCCACCTATCGGATGATGCACGAGATCGTAGAAGGTCTCGCCAAAGAAAGCCGATTATTCAGCTTGGAAACCTTGAGGACCTTTTGGTTTATCGAATATTCTCAAGCTCCATATATAACTCCCTAGGAGACTGGACTTCACTTGGAATTTCGAATGAGAAAAGTTCCGATAATAAATGAGCGCTCAGAGATCGTGACGGCGAGATGATTTCAATGAACTGTAATAGAAAACGCCCAATCTATCGATCTTTCACATTCTATGGTTGCATTCTATACCATGTCGTAATCGAATACGGTCCGTAACAATTCAACCCATATACCGATCCGATAGATATTCAATCCCATCATTTTTCCGATTGGCTAGCACCCTAAAGGGCGATGCTTTATCAGCTTATGAAGCATTCATCTCTCCAAGCATTTTCTTTGCTATCCTGAGCACCAGAACTCACATCAGAAAACCATCCTATGAATTCTACCATCCCGCTGTGGTTGCTCGGCAGTTCAACCTTGGTCAGGAAATTCCCGATCTATATATATATCGCCTATTGAATGCCAGAGAAGACTTAACCTCTCAATCATCTTATGGCATTCATGCTCACCGCCACTTGGACCTCAAATGCCATCGAATTTATTATGTGGTCCCACACTTCATCGGCTTTCAATAATTGGTGGAGTCTATCGCCAAAGACATTTATGCCACCAAAGGCGGAGCTGCAACCTTGATCGAACGGGTCTCGGTCAAAAGGAAACTTGCGTAATCTAATCGTCAAGATTGTCGGTATGGGCGAGTCATCATCGTAATCGAAACAAGTTTAATCGATAGCCCAGCTCTCCGCCTCCGATGATGGAAAAGAGGAGAATTCTTCTAATTGGGACCTTCTTCATCGATTCGATAATGAAAGAACAGTAATCCCAAAACTACGCTTCTTCTTCTAATCGCGAGGTCACTAACTTGCATGCGCTCACCAACTTATATTACTTCTCATTTGCCGACATTAACCTTGCATTGTCCCTTCTCGAGCGGAGAACAGCGCCCAAGGTCCAAGCTCATCGGCGACACTACCGCCGCTACATTCCACAAATAAGTCCAGATCGGCTTCGCGCCAGAGTTCCTCTTACCGAAGAAAGAGGTACGATCGGCATTCATATAAAATTCTGAATTACGGATCGCTCATCGACCTTCTTTAACAGAAAACCCACAGCGTAACTGGCCGAGGAAAAAGTGTCCGCCAAGAGGCCAAAATCTCAAAAGGTGCGCGACACCGATACCACCGAATCGGTATGTGACACAAGAAGCACTTGATCCCTTTCCAAATCCATACATTCCTACCACTTTCACCTTATCGGTATTTCTTTCAGACACATCGCCTATCCAAAAGAAGGATGATACACTGCTTCCCCCACCGCTTCACAGACGCCCGCCTTCAATCCGCAAGATGTAATCGGATTTCCTCTCTTCAATTTATGCAATCTCAAAATCCGATATTTTGTAACTTAAAATATCTCGTGTCAAAGACATGTTCCAACCTCGCAGCTCATCCGCAATAAGTGGTGTCCACGCAGTCATCACGTATGATGGAAAGAAAGACGATGAGCTCAACTTCGATCCTTCCAGTATGGACTGGCTCGACGATGAGCTGGATTTCCTGTCTTCTCCGATCAGGACATCGTCGCCTCCAGCCATTATCATTGATTCGCCAGCCCCGAAGCCATCTAAAAGTCATCGGTTTTCCCCCGATACTTCAACAAAGCTCAAACAGATGTGGGAGTTACTTAGCAACGAATCGGCTTTATTGGCTAACCCCTCCGCCTTAAGGGATATTGCCGATTCGATCAAGGAGATCATCCCGGAGAAAGTAGTCTCTGCCATCCAGAAGGTGCTGCCCTTGGAAAATAAGAAAGCCGATTTCGATGCTGCCCTCGATCGGCTCCATCAGAGAGAGACACTCAAGGATGCCGAGGCGTAATCAAGGGCTGGTCCAAGATGCCAATGCTCAAAACGACAAGCTCCAAAAGCTGAAACGTGAGGCCGAATCGGCAAAGCTTGCCGCCTCCAAAGCAGTCTCAAAGGTTAAGTCCCTGGAGCTGGAATTGGAAAAGGCAAAGAAAGACGAAGCAGCCGCTCTCTCGATTTCGAGGAATCCAAATCGTGCCAAGGAGCAATATAGCATGTTGAAGGCTTGCGGCTCTGGCGGTACTAGAGGCAAAAGGAAAATCCCGATTATACCGCTCAATCAAAGAAGACACCGCCATCGCCAACCGTGTCCGGATACAATGACTAGTAGCCGCCGCCGCAATTTTTGAATTATCATGAATAGCTGGCCTCATGAGCCAAATTTCAAAACTTTTGTAATGCATGGATCGGTTTGTACCGATCGAAAACATGAGTTTTACTATGCCCTTCGGCCAAAACGATTGAGGCCTTCGTGCCTTTGTAATAACGCTTTTATTCAATCGCTTAAGTATACATGTTTGTCTATAGGCGATTCATTGAATCGGCTTTGGCTCAATAGCAAAGTATCGAGTCAAATTGTAAACAAGTCGAATACACTATAGGCGATTCTCCCGTAATCGGCTTTCATCAAACAAAGAACGAAGTTAGTTAAAATTGACCTATAGGCGATTCATGCGGAATCGCTTTTAACAAATATCAACTCAAGCTCCAATCCAAACACTAGGATAGTACTTCTTTAAATATTTGGCATTAAGCGCTTTATCAAAACTTCTCCTCAAGCGCTTCCAAAATATAAGCATTTCCAGGATAATCCGATTGACCCTAAACGGTCCCTCCCAATTCGGAGACCATTTCCGCATTTAGGATCTCTTGAACCAATCGGTAAAAACGTCTTCCATACTAGTTCTCCCACTTCAAAAGTTTTTGGTACCACTTTCTTGTTATAATGTCGAGCCACCCTTTGCTTGTCACGTTCAACATGCTCCAAAGCTTTTAATCGAACTGCCACCATATCATCTAGCTTATCCACCATCAGACTTTTGTAATCATCGGCTTTGACATTATTTTGTTCCTCTACTCTCGTGGAACCGATAATCGCTTCAACTGGTAGAACAGCTTCTTGCCCGTAAACTAGCTCAAATGGTGATACTTTCGTAGCCCCATGCTTAGCAACCCGATACGCCCATAGTGCATCCGTCAAAATATTATGCCAACCCCGCGGCCTTTCATTGATTTTTCGTTTGATCAGCTTTATGGCACTTTTGTTTGAAGACTCCGCCTGGCCGTTGGCTTGAGCATAATACGGCGATGAGTTGATTGTCATAACCCCCAGGCTTCGAGCATAATCTTGGAATGCCTCTGACATAAATACCGATCCCTGGTCCGTAGTGATCGTCTAAGGAATACCGAATCGGTAAATTATATGCTCCTTGACGAAATCGATGGCTTCGAGAGCGATTACTTTTTTCAATGGTACAACCGACCCACTTGGTAAAATAGTCTGTCGCCACCAAAATATACCGATGCCCTTGGACGAGGAAGGAAATATCTCCGATCATATCAATCCCCACCCCTAAAAGGCCACGGCTTCACAATCGGATGTAAAATGGGATTGGTGCATGCCGGATATTTTCGAACTTCGCAATCTTTGCAACCCTTGTAATATTTAAAACAGTCTTCCACCATAGTCGGCCAAAAATATCCGACACGCTTCAACATCTACCTCATCTTATACGCCGATTGATGCGTTCCACACAGTCCCTCATGAACTTCTCCGATTGCAACCTTAGCATCTTCTTCATCCAGACACTTGAGCAGCAACCCATCAAAACTCCGATAGTATAATTTATTACTTATTAAAACATACCTTTGAGCTCTTCTCTTAAGCTTCCTATCGGTTTTCCCCTGGGGATTTTTCAGATAACCGATAATCTCTGCCTGCCATCCAACCGGAACCGGATTCTCAATCGGAACAATCTCTAATTCCATGATCGGCAATTTATAATCTGATGCTTCCTGAGCTAAATCATTGGCTTCACAATTTTGTTCTCTCGGAACGTGACAAATTGTAAACACGCTAAAGTACTTAGCCAAATCAGAAGCTCTTTCCAGATATTCTCGAAGATATTCACTATGACACTCATATTTCCCGATCATCCGAAAACCACCAATTGCGAATCTCCAAATACCTCCACGGCAATGGCACCACTTGGATCAACCACTCCAACCCTCGAATCAAAGCCTCGATTCTACTTGATTGTTGGTCAATCCAAAACCCATCGTAACACCGAATCGGTAAGGACTCCACCAGAGAGACAATAAAATACCGATTCCACATCCCTTCTCACAAACCGATCCATCAAAGAACATTACCCAAGGCAAAAGTATTGACAGATTAACATCTTGATGGTGCGCAATAAAATCGGCTAATACCGCCCCTTGACGGCTTTAGGAGATTCATAGGTCGATCAAACTCGATGAGAGTGTATGCCCATTTACCGAATCTCCCTTGATGATTGGAGCATTGAGCATGTACTTAACCACATCGGTTTGGCACACAACTTTGCATTCAAATTTCAATAAATAATGCCTCAATTTGGTGCAAGCAAAGTATAAGCAAAGGCAATATTTTTCCACCATCGTATCGGGTTTCGGATCCAATAATTTCTGCCAAGTAAAAGATTGCGATTCTTTTCCGCCCACTTCGGATCAACACCGCCCCTAGGGTTTTCTCCGACATCGATAAATAAAGCTTAAACGGCAAACCATCTTTCGAGCACTAGAACAGTGGGTTTGTCAAGTACCCTTTGATTTCATCAAATGCCTTCATTGTTCCGGTCCCCAAACAAACTTATCGAATTCTTCGCTTTAAGCAACGGCGAAAATGGAATGATCCTCTCCGATAAATTAGAAATAAACCTCCTCGATAATTAATTTTACCGATAAGCTCTTGCAAACGAACCTTCGAACTGGAGGTTTAGCGCTCAGATGGCTTTTACTCGATCAGGTGAATTTCGATCCTCTCTCGATGCACCATAAACCCCAAGAACTTGCTTACCGATACCCCAAAAGCACACTTTTTGGATTCATTTTCATGCCATACTTCAAACCGATCGAGGACGGTCACAATATCGCCAAGTGTTGTTCATCTTCCCGAGATTTAATCACCACGCCATCGATATAAATTTCAACAAGTTTACCGATTAAATCGTGGCAAATCAAGTTCATCCCCTTTGATAAGTAGCCCCAAAGACCGATCAGCCCAAAAGTCATCACGACCCATTCGAACAAACCGATAGAACAGGGACATCTAAACGCAGCTTTTGCTCACATCTTCGCCGGCCATAAAGATCCGATTGTAACCAAGATTGCCATCTAGAAAACTAATAATCCAATTGTTCAAGCGGCGTCAATCAAGCGATCAAGAATCGGCATCGGATATTCATCTTTATACGTCGCTTTATTCAAGTCTCGAAAATCAATGCACACCCAAATTTTATCGAATCCTTCTTTCCCATCGCACAATGTTAGAAACCAATCAAGATATTTGCATGGTCAATAAATTTTGCATCCAACAACCTTTGAATTTCAGCCTTTACTTGATCGTATATTTTCCAACCGATCTTCCTCGGTGATCTTTCATCGTCAAATCCGTGCTTCATCTTAATCCGTGTTCAACTATAGATCGGTCTAAACCAAGCATCTCATGATATTCCTGTGCAAAGCAATCAACCCGATCCTTGAGTATCCGGATAAGCCGATCTTTATATTCCCGCGCAATCGCCATCGATGTAAGTGGGCCTCTTTACCATCCGATCCAATATCGACTTTCTCAAGCTCATCGCCGATATAAATCCTCGCCCATCTTATACTCTATTTCTTTTAGTGCCGCGGTTCCCATAAAAACCTTCGTGACCTCGAAGTTACCGATTGCCTCCAACATTGTTGGCTTAAAGCCGCCTTTGCTGAAACTTAAGAAATCGCAATCGTCTAGAGGTTTCGCCGATAATGCCTCTAAGTTATCATGTATTTCAGCACAACAATCGCTTCATTGCCGAGACTCTCCTCGACTACTTCTATTTGTTCACCAACCCATCGAATTAAAAGTCGATGTAACGTTGATGGATGCAGCAGTTAGCATGTATCCAATCTCTTCCTAACAAAGACATTATAATTCCCTTTCCTTCGATCACAAAGAAAGTCGTCGAATCGCTTTTGCTTCCAATCGTTGGCCCACCACCGTAACCCTTTGGCTTTGGTCGGATTTCCATTGAAGTCGCTTAGCACCATATTAGTCTTGACTAAATCTTTCGTGGATTTTCCGATTTTGCGCATACGTAATATGGCATCGATTTACCGTGGCACCACCGCCAACCATCATCCCGAAATTGGTTTACCGTTCATGTACCCCATAACAAATAACGGCTTTAGATGCAATCGGGAATTCTCTGGTTTCATAAAAATGGCATCCTCTGCCCCAATCACCAGCTCCACAACTGCCTCTTCGTAATCACACATGAACTCCCGAGGCAAAATGCAAACCATATTAGTAGCAACTGACACCTCATCGGAATCCTTTTCAATGATAACAGCCGATCTCAACTTGGGCCTCCACTCCTGTTTGCCCCTAGTTGGCTTTATTGGCTTCACCTCCTCCAGAAGAGTGTCCCTAAATTTTTCGGCTTCTGCCTCTTTAGCCTCAGCGTGCCTCATCCGCTGCAAGCGTCGCTTCTGAGACTTAGTGATCCCACTTGGGTACCATCGGGGTAATGGTATTTTGGGAGGCCGATGCGCACTAGCATTCTTGTTCATTGGAGGATTATCGGCTTTTTCATCAGGAAACACCAGCCGATCCCTTACGGACGTCCTCTTGGGAGGAACAAACGCGTGATTCATTGGGCAATTCTCTAGAGTAGGCAATGACATCCGTACTTCCCAGCAATATCGGAAAAAAGGACAATCCCAGTGTTCCATCTCCCAATTCTGATCATTTGAATTCTCCCGAATATCTTCTGGGGTATTCGATTTAATGATCTGGCGAGGTGTTTCTTTAGCCATCCAATCATATTTTTCTAGTAACCGATCGAAAGTCCGCTGGCCTTGGCTTAGAAACCGGACCATGATTATAACCGTGGCTCACTTCACGCCATTCGCCATCCTTCCACCGCGTCGGCTCGCCGATCGGAAATTAAGTTCGGCCTCTTCTACTACGATCCTTTATCACCAACGAGCACTTTAAACCGATTGAACTCTCGTGGTCATCGGCTTTCCTCTTAGCGCCAACTATACCAATAAAGCCGATAGGAACGGCCGTGTGTCTATCTCGCAAGTTTTATCCTCGATACTTAAGTTGGCCGCTTCAATCGCTTTTGATGACCTGTTTGAACACATTGCACTCGTTGGTGGCATGTGAGAAGAATTATGCCACTTACAATACTTCCTTTTCTTTAGCTCTTCAAGTGGAGGAATGACATGTCCCTGTTTAAGCCGAATTTGCTTCTCCTGCAACCGATGATCGAAAATCCGATCACATTTGGAGGTATCAAAAGAATACTTGCCCTTCTCGACCTTTCGCTTTATCCATCCCAGCTCAATTTCCTTCTTACTATTCACCCACTCGCCACATATGCACCCATGTCCTCGAGATCGAATCATCTCGAGCTTTCAATTTCATCTGCCTCAACAATATTGATGACTTTATCCTTTCCTTGTAATTGTTATTATTATTCGATACTCTTTCCGCCCGGTAAGGGCTATCGAGAATCGGCTTTCATACGGTAGCGATCTTGTGAGCCGATGTGATATATCGAACTCTTGGTTGCCCACCTTCTTCTCGATTGACGGTAATAAACCCTTGAAAGCCAATTTCGCCAATTCATTATCGGCAACGAAGGCTATAGCATCGGTTTTCACCTCCCGAACCGACGCAGATAGTCATTTACCGATTCACCAAATTTCGCTTGATCATCATAATATCGGTAATCCTCGCTTCATTTTCCCGGAATAGAAATATTCATGAAACTTCTTCTCCAAGTCCGCCATGATGTGATGTTGTTTGGAGGAAGCGATGTGAACCAGCTTGAAAGTCGATCCCGACAACGATAACGGAACAATCGGCATTTGAGAGTGTCCTTTGATGCGGCCTCTCCGCAGAGCGCAAGAAATCTAGCGATATGTTCGCACAGAAGTGTGATCACTTCCGCTAAACTTGACATTCGCAAATCCGAACACGATACTTGTGCGGTATCCGCTTCGTTAAAAGCCGATGGATACGGCATTGTGTAATGCGGGCAATCTTTGGTGTGTTGAACCCGCGACCGCTTCATCATGTTGTAAACTAAATTCTGGTCATCTCTTCTAGATTCTCATTGAGTCCAAGATTGATCGGCCGATAAACCGTTCCGGACCGAATTATAGCCCGATTACCCGATAGCATCCGAATCGGCGAGGGTTGATAGTCAATGGTGGATTTGGTTGGGGAGCTCCAAAGATGTGATGTTCCTACCGACCATAGGCTGGATAATGATTCCCAAAATTCATCCTCTTGCGGAGAATTCGATTCACCGGGAGCTTGTCCAGCCATGATGTTATGTAGCGCAGCGCTGGTGCTCTCGTGGACAATACGCCCTAGGACCGATGACTGATCCAGCATCGATCGATAGACCGAATTATTAATTTGATCTCTTATTATCTCAGAATAATCTCCGGTCAGAAGTGGATCTCCAATCGAGGTTTTGGTAACCTGGCCGCTACGGGTTTTCCGATAGCCAGTTAACATTCTTTTCTTATTCTCCTCGTGGATCTCCGCGAGCCTATCTTCGATTTCCTTTTTCTGATCTGGGCTCAATTCGTCAAACGTCACTGGTTCAGCAGCGTGCTTGAGCGCCTCCACTGCTGCTTCGGCATCAGTGCGCGTCATCACGTCGGATTCGATTGTTGGTGTCCCACCGAGCGTGCCAAAAAGTATGTTGACACGAAAAGTTAGCTTCTCGCGAACACACGCGTCAAGCGCCAACTCGGGTTGTGTCGCAACAAGGAAAACCAAGCGCATACCAATTTGACCTATAAATTAACAAGGAGAAAATCGTCAAGAATTAACCCTAATCGGCTTTTGAGGTAGCAGATCAGTTTTTCTATAATCGGCTTTGAAATATCCGATTATAGATTCTATCGCTCCAGTCCGATAGAGCAAATGAATCTGTAATAATAATTAGATTTAAATCCCTTATTTCTTTTTGGTATTTTTGGTATAATATTAGTAATAAACCTTCGCATCAGTGCATTAGATCAAATCGAGAAATAGATTAGAATAGATTGGTCAGGCCAAGACAGTATTCGAATCTAAAGCTAGATGTAAGCCAATAAACCGATTTAAAGATTTAAAGACTAATAGGGTAGATGTAACACCAATCGCAAACATTAATGATGCAAATCCCCAAACAAGACATATACAAGATCGACTAAACGAGACAGTTGCATACATCGAATTTAGCGAAACATATGAAATACTTGATAATCAGCATTACAAGATAAATACACATTGCAGATCGATTAAATCGAGACAGTACAATATGCGAAAACATGTCAAAGATCGATAAATTCCGAGGCAGTCTAACATGGTTTGTATACATGAGATCAAATTGATACAGCCATGCATACGGGTACAAGGAGAGAATCGATTATCCCATCGAGATAGCTCTACCTGCGAGTTGAAACCTTTCGACGATGTCGATCGGGTTCGAGAAGTGGGTTTTTTGTATTGAGTATTTGATATATTCCTTCTACCGAGACTTAAAGGCCTATTTATAGTGTTACAAAGTCGATACCGATACGACCTATTCTATTGCGTAGCGCTTCTGATCAAATCGTATCTCTTCCGAATTCATGTGCCCATCGGTATTCTTCAATATGTCCTCCCTTCGCTGATGCAGCCCATTTCCGATTTGGCCCAACATATTCGGTCTCTTTTGAATATCCGATTTTCTACCAAATTTGGGTGTCAACAGCAGCCTTCCAGGCGAAGGCTCTCCTCTGCTATGAAGGACAGAAGCATTTAATGCGACATCACGCGCGGATGGACCGGAGAAGAGATGATTACCGTCACAGTGACCTCTGCAGTCGATCAATCATCATCGTGGCTCATGGAATTGACCGCGAGAGAGAGTTGCGTCATCGGGTTGGCCGCCTTGCACAGCGGCGCGAGCTGGGCCCTGCCTTTTCCCTTACCGGCGCGTTCACCCGGGTCAAAGGCCACTTGCGAAGCATGCGTGGGCGGCGCTGCTGGGCACAGTAGCAGCACGTTTTCGTCTCTCCTGTCTTGTCCCTTACATCTTATCAGTGTACTTAGAGTACTGTATTTGCGAACCCCCTGGCTCTCTCCGCCTATCCGCAGCTTGTATAGAAGGAGGAGAGAGAGAAAGGGAGGGGGCATTCTACATTCGAGACAGACATTCTGTAATCATTCCCACACAACCATAACCAGAAAAGAGCTAAGGCTCGGCAGGAGTAGAACTGTTACCCGCGAGGGGGTCCGAACCTGGGTAATCTCTGCGTGTCGCTCCTCACCGCGTCCAACGCTCGAATCGGATCGAGCTCGGGCTGATCGGCTAGCCGAAGTAGAAATCTGATAGGGGTGTGATTCGCTGGTGGTTCGGTGAAAAACATGCCGTCAAGCACTACAAACTGAAAAGCAAAACTCTTCAAAAACCGAGAAAACCAAACCGCGGAAACCAAAAACCGAACGCCCAGGGATAAAGGGAAAGCACTTTCTCTCTTTGCAGACTGCTTCCCCGTATTGGCATACCGAGACGAACACGTGTCCAGTACTGACCAAACAAGCTTCTCTTTGCAGGCCACAGATAGGACGGAACTCGGAAAAAGACAAGGGCGCCGCCACTAAAGATGGGCAAAGTATGGATAGGAGCGGGACCCACGGTATCAGTTCCGAATAACCCGCCGCGCCTATAAAAGGAGAAGCCTGCCTAGCATAAGAGGGGGGTCTACCAAGTCAAAGAAGGTCTAGCAGAACCAGCAACACAAGCATCCGAAGCTTCCTTAGCAATAGTGGTAGCAGAGTAGATCCTAGTTACTCCCGTGTCCGAAACTCCCCTGTAAGCTCGGGATCGGCGCCTCCTAACCCGGTCTCGGCGCCCCTTGTATTGTTTCCACCAGATAATCAACAAGTGCTGGAGTAGAGCTGCTACCCGGCAGTGGTGGCTCGAACCAGGGTAAAAATCACTTGTCACCCACGGTTTGTATTTCCTTCGCCTCTTCTCTCACCCCCTCCCGAACTCACCGTACTATGGATCATGCAGGATCCCAGATCGCACTGAGCACGCTTTGGGAAGACTGCAGCCAGAGGCTCATGAGCTCGGCCCGCCCGCCGCCTTCTTTGGGAAGGGTTGTCGTTGGACCTCACTCCAACTACAAATTCGTCTGCCGGTCCGTGGACCCGCTGCCCTCAATAGACGCATTTTCCAGGCACCTATACGAACCGAACAAGGCCGGCCTGACGGGCAGAGGCCTCGACCCAAGTTCGGTTCGGTGAACAGTGCGGGTTGGCCCGGCCCGTTTGGCCGCCTCTAATACAACCTTTAGGAATGTGAAAATACCTGACTCAAAAAAAAAAGAAAAAGAAAAATACCCCTCCCCCGGCCTTGTCTCTCCTGCGCAGCCCTTGCCTCTTGGAACCCTGGCTCCGTTCCAATTTCCATCTCTTCTTCCCTCGCGGCAGCGGCGGTGGCGGCGCCGGCGAGGCCACCTATCGACGCCTCGTGCCTGCATCCTTGTGCCTCCCCGTCTGTTCGAATCCTGAACGCCATCGTCGTCGAAGCCTCTCACCCGAGCTCGCCTCCTACCCTCTGCCAGCTGGTGCGTGGAGCGGAGATCCATCCGCACCTGGATTGATCTCTCTCGTCGGGGACGAATCCTAACTTTGCCTTTGTTTGTTCCGAAATATTCGTGCCGTGAGCGATCTAATTCGAATATTTCTTTCTGGGAATCTATTCGGTTTGCTGCGCGGCGGAGCTCACATCAGTTGGTTTTCGATTTTTTTTTTTTTTTTTTGGTTCAGCTGAACCCGTCAGCCCATTTCCCTCCTCATGTCCGACCCCGACTCGGCGGCGCCCGAGGTGGCGCCGGAGGCGGCTGTCGACGAGGGCCAGCGTGCCGAGGCCGCGGCGGCGGAGGACTTGGCCGTGCCAGAGGCGGCTGCCGACGCGGATCAGCTCGTGGAAGATGCAGCCCCCGAGGACGGGAAGCATGGGTAAGAGACGCAAACTATGCGGCTGCAATGGTGGGTCTGTAGACCTACCTCATTCTATCCTTGCACGCTGAATTCTCTTTGCATGCCAAAACCAGAATGGTGCAGATGATGTTGTATATATATTTTTTTTGGGGATTCGCTGCCAGTTTGTTGCTGAGTTGATCGTGATATAATGCACCAAGTTTCTATTTTCCACATTGCCGCCAAATGAGCTAGCAGACAATTGTTTTGTCACTGGTTTTGTTAATATATATTCTTTATCAAATGATGCAATACTAAAAATATTGACTAGTTTTGTTAACAGATATTTACTTTTTAGTAGAATGAAGTAATTGCCAAAATTATTGGCCCTCATCGTTGCTCTATACGGCACCTAGGTCTAGGCTCCAGCTTCTTGCCTCGGCAGCTTAGAGGATTTATTCTGGCGATGTGGGATTCGGCTCTAGACTCTGGGATGCGGGGTTAGCTGTAGGTGCTGATCAGCTGCTTGACTAGCGCCTAGCGGAACACTATTGCCTGTTGGCCTTCTCTTCTAATTTAGCAATTTCCTTTCGTTTGCATGTGTACATCATTTTGCAATATGAAAAAAGACAATACAGCCAGAGGAAAAAGAATAAGCATGACTGCATGAGGACACCTTCCCATTTGATGATACCAAATTCTACTTGGTTAAGTTCATATTTCTTCTAATATTGGAGCTCCAACATTCCTGACCTCAGAATTAGCATTGTGTGCTTTGGTCACACATTGACATAGTCTTAAAAAAATGCAAGTTTTTTTACCACCATTTTCTGTTTTAATAAAACTGTAGTATTATATATGTAATTTTCTGGACAGTTCAAGTGTCGCCCAACGTGGCCGCCTAGGCACTTGGCAGAGGTCTCTGCCACAATTTTTATAACCAATGAGCTAGGCGATTGGCCCATTTAGGTGGTCAACATCTGTGTCTAGGCGGCAAGGCGGAGCTAGGTGTGATGGACTGGGCAGACAACTCGGCAAGCTGGACAGCCGCTTTGATGATGACCTGGAGCAGTCTAGCTGTAAATGCTGTTGAGGAAGGAATGATGAGGTGGAGCACTGGCGTGGAGTAATTAGCGGTGGCATGGTTGTGAGACAGGTGGCAGATGGCTTAGGTGGAACAAAGAAAACAGGCCGGTTTTGCTTGGGACCATCAGGCCCTTATAGGTACTCTAAAAGGGGGCTGGGGGAGGATGTTCTTGGGGTTTTAGCTCATACCTAAACCACAGCTGCCAGATATGGATGAAGATGGCGCTGGGGCTGGTGGAAGCCAGCCAGCGGTGCAGGTCATGGTTAGGCTTCCTGCAGCAAGGACAATGGCAGTTGTCAGATGTCAGCAAGTTGGCAATAGGGGTTGTGGATAGGCTTCTTATGGCGAGGAGCCGAGGACGATGGTGGTGAGGCTGCAGAGGTTTTCGGCGCACGAGATTGACCTTGCTGCTGACCAAATTGCACTCCCCTGCTGCCAATTTGTCTCCCTAACATTAACTTTTCATCCCTGCCAACAGGCCTTCTCTGCATGGTTATTAATGTGTCCTTTATGTGACGTAAAATGATGTTTAATCGCAACAAAACCCCTTGGACAGCAAAGCATTCCATCTTTTCCAGTGCTGGCTGGAGCAGGGGAGGAGATATGGAGGTGGTGGATGGAACAGAGGATGACAGGGAGGCAGTGGCCCAGGTAGAGGACGGCAGGGATGCGGCGGAAGGATGGATGCGGCGTTGGAGAAGGGAAGGATGGAGGCAGCCTAGGACCGTGGGATGAGAAGTGGAGGCAGCATGAAGAATAGGGAGGCGGTGACTGCAGTGGGTGGATGTGCTAGGGTTTTGGTGAGGTTTAGGTGAGCGAGGATTGAGGACTCATGCATGGGCAGGTCTGAGAGGCAGAGATGGGCCAGATCTAAGATGGCCTGACCGTATGAGAGAATGACATGGGCCAGTGAGCTAGCGAGTACTTGGGGCATGGGCTTGCATACTCGTTCTACCATGTGACTAGAGCATCGTTTAAACTCTCAGTTTAACAATAGAAAGTTAAAAAGGTAGTGGGTTGTTGCCTTGGTGCTTTTATAACCTTGATAGCATATCTGCAATCAACCTACATGCTGCTCCTCCAGCTCTAGTTTGACATCTAGGTGGCCGAAGGTGGGTTTGACACTAGGGGGAATCTGCCGTCCGAATAGCGCCAACCGCCTTGAGCAACCTTGGACAGTTTTATCTATATCATTTCTTTACGACCAATCTATATATTCACTATGATGTCATAGGTCAAAAACTCAAAGCTCAAAAGATTTGACCACACGTTTACCTTAGGGGGGCATTTTTGGTTATTGAAGGGAGCGGTTGCAATATTCAACCTGGTTTTAATAATTGTAACACATGTACTATAGTTGTTTGTTTCCTTCCATTTAAACAAATACCATCGCTGTACTGAAAGATGGTTGCCTAGCCTGCATAGATGGCATGCCATCCTCCCATCTTACCCTTCCAGCAGGCCCTGCCTAACACCTATTGCTTTCTAAAATACAACTGTATCCCTAACACATTTCCTTAAGTTCGCAGATTATAGTATAAATGTATCTGCATAATTTGACATTTTCATTTTGTTAATAGAAAGCAAGATGTTGTGTTAAATATTAAAATTCGCAAAATATGAAAAGTCCACGTATTGTTATAATATTTTGTATCATTGAGCTTCTGGTTCTTGCTTTGGTTCTGAACATTTGCAAAATGTAATTATAGGGATACAGAGGGAAATGTTGATGTTATTCCTGAGGAAATGAGAAGCATCATAGAAGTTATAGCTCACACCGGAAAGTTCTGGTATTATACTGGATCTACAACTCCCTAGGTTTTCAATTTCCAGATGAATTTCCATACTTTTATTTAAAGGTTCTTTGAGTATTGCTAGAAATTTCATCCTCTACGTGCAAGTTTGCAGCATGTGATTCAGTTTTCCCTCATCAGAAACAGTCAATAAGATGTCTAGTATCGCATGTGTTTGGCCTTTAGGAAAATGCTGCAATAGGTTAACAGTTAGCATTTGAAGATATGTGATTGTTTCAGCGATAGGTTTACTAGTTCTAAGTGAACGAGACTTAGTTTGACTTAGTTTTTAAATTATATTTTCAAGAGATGGGTGCTGATCAAGAGCATTTGAACTGAATAAGTAGAGTGAGATTTAGTTTTACTACTGGGATAAATTTCTGTATTCCAGGCATGACTGGAGTTTTCTCAAGAGATTGCTGTCTCTCCAATTGAAGAAGGTATGAGGGGATATGCCACCCAAAGAGTTTCATGTTGCTTGTCTATTATTTGTATTGGGGTATGTTTTATAAGATTATAGTAGCTTCACATTCTAAGCTGATTATCATCATTTTACACATTAAGGTCTTGGCTGAATATTTTGAGCCTCAAATGGTCAGCCGAGAGGATGGGCAGCAACAGAATTCTTTGTCTGGAGAGACATACTCAGAGCTATTTAGCCAGCTCAATGATGGTACTGTCGTGAATCTTCAATCTGTATTTTTAACATTTTGTTGAAGTATTAAAGTTCCAACGAGTGTCTTTACTGTAATGCATATAGGTATTTCTGGGCCTCATCTAAAATGGTCCTAGACACCTAGAACCCTCTCACTAATTGCAAATATTAAATTTAGCATAGTTTGCAATGAGCTGTTGATCCCTTTTTGTGTATTGTGTATCATCACACCTTACGTTAGCTGTTAAGAACCTGAATTACACCTATGGCATTGAAGATCAAGTACTTTTTGCAAATCTAATGCTGGATGTTTTATGCTTTGTTGGATCTATTAACGTGTTCAGAAAAAAAAGAAGTTTTGAGTTATTGAAGCTGTTGGTTATAGCCTTTTTATGTCTTTTATTTGTGCTACAACTTACATTTTGGTGTAATGGTGCACAGTTAAAACAAGAGTAGTTTTTTGAATTATTTTTGGTGCTATACTTTGTAAAAGAGTTAAAATTAGGTATGGTTTTGTTTAGGGTTACATTAACTGGAGTAGCTAACTTGAACCTAGCTAGGTTAGTTGAGCCCAACTTTTGTGATTGTAGTTAATCCAATTGATCACATGTTGGGTAGGTTAATGTGGTTAGTTGAGAGAGATTACTGGCGCCACTTCTTGGGGTTAACTTCGTGGTTGTGGGTGGGGTTGGGGGTGGTGGGTTAAAAGCCATTAATTATGTTATCCAGTAGTTGTTCCTCTCACATCATCTCATCCCCACTTATCCCTTCAATAATTTTGAACGGATAACGTCTCTATTTGCCATGGTTATTGAAAGTGACTTTAAAACTACGCTAAAACGGGAAAGCGTCTGGGTGATGCAAACTTTCCAGACCCTTTACCTGGCCAGGAGGTGGATGGCGGCGCTGGAGCAGGCAGGGAGAAGATGTGGAGGCGGTGGCGGTGGAGCAAGGAGGGAAGAGAGGTGGAGGCGGCGGCGCTACAGCAGGCAGGGAGGAGATGTGGAGGCGATGGCAAGAGCGAGGGATTGGGAGGCAGTGTCCGGAGCAGGTGATTGCCAGGCGGTGACTGGAGCAGGGGAGGTGAGAGAGGTGGTGGCCAGAGAAGAGGAGAAGAGGGAGGTGGCGGCTGCAAAGATGCAGTGAGATTGAGTTGCGACTGTGTAGCCATGGAAGGAAACCTTTCTAGATTTGCTTCATGTCTTCATGTGCAACGTGGCGGCAGTGTTGGAGCTGGTGGGCTGAAGTAGGCTTAGAGGAGTGGTAGAAGGCTAGGGTTAGAGAGTGAAGAGTGAGGATTCAGGATAGGCATGGGCTGGCATGACCACATGACTGCCTGAGGATGGCCCATGGCTAGAAATAGGTTGGTCTGATCCACGTTGGGTTGAAATAATTGTATTTATCAAGAAAACAATATGGGTGCATGGGATATTGGGATGATGGGCTGTTTTACTATGTGCCTAGAGCACCCTTTCCACACTCGCTTTTATGCTAAAAAGGCGAAAAGGTTGTGGGCCACCTCGCCTTGCTTTATTGCTTTAATAACTATGCTATTTGCAACTTGTCTTAAAAAAAAACATCTGAATAGTGTTATACCAAATGCGATCACGAAAATCCACCACAATGCTAACACCTTAGAACAGGATCTCCACTTCAGCTTATAAAGGAAGTGGATTTCCATTCAGCTCATACAAGACCTTGCATTTACTGCTTTATTACAGATAACAAGAGATGATGCATGGGGTACATTTTTTGAGTGTATATAAATATGCATTATATGTTTGCAATTTTTTGCAGCCCTCATGAGGTTTGAAGAGGGTCCTCCATTTACACTGCAAAGGCTTTGTGAGGTGATGACTTTTCCTTTTTGATGTGCTTCTAAAAATTTTATATGTGATCCTTGTCAGGGATGCAATTGTTTACAAAAGGTGGTTAAGTTGTTTTTCTTTTTCTTTTGTGCTCATGTTGCTTCTAAAGTAGTCTTACATTGAATTTTCATCGACAGATTTTGTTGTATCCAAAAGGAACATATACAAAATTACCAAAGCTTGCTTTGGCTTTGGAGAAGGTTTGTTAACTTAACTTTTACCATCATGCAGACAATATCATTATTATCTGTTTCTTTGCTTTGTTAATCTTCAGTGTATTGAGATTATTATCCGTTTCTTTGCTTTGTTAGTCTTCACTGTATGAGTTTAACATGTTGATCTAGAACCGCAAGACTTTTCACTCGTTGGGCCATGTTTTGAAAAATCAGCTAATAGATTTATATATGTTTCCAAACCAACTCAAAATAGATCTTTGTGGAGAGATTTGAATCTTCTGTAGCTCATGATGTCTTCTCGTGCTCACATGCAAAGATACTATTTGACTATTTTGTGTGCACTGTGCATAAATAGAATATGAATTATAAAATTGAACATGTCATCTCCCTCTGTTTTCCATTTATTTTTTCCTCTTAGAATTAAGAATCTAGATAAAATGCAATTTCGTTGCATCTTTTAATTGCTTAAATTGTTATTGGATACAGCCTGTTCATTTTGGTTACATATTGTACTTACTCCCAGTCTTTCATTATTTCACTTGTGAAAATGAATTACTTTGCTACAAACCTTTGTGCATTGTTTAATTTTCTTAAGTTCTGCATGTGTTTTATACTGCCTTTCCAGAATGTGTGCCCGCTCTACAGTCATATCCTGATAGAAGTTATTAGCCATCTGTGTGATCTTATTTTTATCTTTCCATCCATTGCATGTGCATTATAGCTTTTTAGCACCAGATTTTTCATATCATGTATCAGTGGACAATCCAAGTATTGTATGTGTATGGCCATGAAATGCATGCTACATGCTGAAAAATGCATGGATTTGTATTTTAAATATTCTGTAGAACTTGTAGGGTTTTTTTGTCAAAGTAAAATGTCTTCGGTTGCAGTTTTACTTTTACAACAATATTGGGTTGGGCCTAATAAGATATCATGGATCAATGAATCTAGACCCATGGATACAAATCTGTTATAAGCAAGGCAGATCGAATGAGGCTTCTCCTGCCTTAGTGGATATGTATTTGAGTACATCTGTTGCCAATCTTCTCTGTTCTTTTTATTTGTGTGCTGATGCCTGTGCATGCTTTCATGCTAATTAGTGGAGTACTTGGAATTCTTTGTTACCAATTGTATGCTCTCTTATTTGCAGAACCTCCTAGTCACGTCTACTATGCCTAAGTGCACCGACCCATACCCTGTTGCTCATGGGTCAAATTTTGAAGGAACATCAATCATAGAAAACACAGGTATTGTTGATGTAGAACCTCGAAGGCTGCCGGACCATCCTGCAGCAGTATCGAATGGAGCAGGGCATGTAGGAGGTGATGGCGATGAAGAGATGACCGATGCAGAAGCAGAGGAGGTGTCTGGTAGCCATGACGTTGAGATGCAGGAGGACAAGCCTGATCAGATTTCGAATGCTAACTCTGATGCCAACTCAGGTGGTGCAGTTACTAGTGAAACAGTTAATGTCAGTGAAAAGCAATCAGATCCAGAAAGCTGAGCTTGCAACGAAGGCCAGAAAATCCCAGTGCAGTTCTCCTTAGCGACCCAGCCGTTGCATGATACCTCTGCTGATTCGCAAGTATAGTCAATACATTAGCTGCTGATTGCGCTAAGTGGTTTTGAAGTCGTCATGGGCCGCAGGTAGCCAGGAGATGTTGATTATGACTTGAAATATTAAATTCTCCGATGAAACAATGCACTCCGCAAGTCAGAATGATCATGATCGATATATTTTGGTTGGTGCCACCAGGAAGCCCGCGTGCTTGCTCACTGCATGCTTCCAATTTGCAAGAAACCTACGAGGTTTCCAAGATCAGTTAAATGGGGTACTTGGATGCCATTTTTGCAACTTGTACTGCATCGGACTTGTTTATCATAATGAAGCTAGCCTCTTAACGGTTTTCTTTCCTGCTCCGTAATTCCTGTACTACATTACGGTGTAGTAATGAACGGTTTCTTGATGCTATAAAATCTGCTTTCTGGTCTTAATTATCGGTGATCGATGCCGCTGTCTAGTAGCTCAGCGTCATTTTTCTTGCTACTACGAGCATATAGACATTGTCACGTTACTTATAGCAATAGGTTGTCTAATTGCATGTCTATGGATAGCTGAATCATACATAGTCTAGTGCCCGTGTCGCCATGGAATCATAGAAACGGGTGATAAAATTATGACATTGACGGAACCCACGCCCCCCCCCCACACACACACACACGCACACACACACACCCAAAAAAAAAGAAAAAGAAAAAAGAAACATCACAATTTACAAAAAGCTATCTTATTTCTTCCTATTTGCTTCTTAAAATTATTATACAATGTTGTATGTACACAATTGTGTGTGTGTGTGCGCGCGTGTGTGTGCGTGTGTGTGTGTCAGACCACCTCAATGCATCTTCTCAGTCCTCTCAAGCTGATAAGATTTGCATGATATGTGCATCAGGAATAATTTACATGCATGTCTAAGGCCTTGTTCGTTTTAGCTTAAATTAAATTAAATAAATTTTTTATTTCTATATAAGCCAAATCATGAAATATTTTGTAGTCATTTTTTAGTGTTTTAAATAGTTCTACTTGAAGTTCATAAAATAATTTTTTCATAGTTTTTTAAATTCTTTAAAACGTCTTTCGAGGAGGTCATAAATTTGCTGCAATAAACTCAACTCAACT
The DNA here is from genome assembly GCA_036346415.1 of Raddia guianensis. NCBI lineage: Eukaryota > Viridiplantae > Streptophyta > Magnoliopsida > Poales > Poaceae > Raddia > Raddia guianensis. The sequence goes on from CM070539.1 coordinate 35,471,736, forward strand.
TTAATCTTAAACAAACAAGGCTTAAATATGGTTATGCACAGTCGAACCTTCTTTTCCACAACCTGTACACAAGACCAATACAGTGTATGTTTGTCAACCAGTCTACAGAAAGCAAACAATGATTTCCAGTAATTATGTTGATGAAAATGTGCACTAAGATAAAAGATATAAAACTTTTTCATTATTAACCCATGCTATGGACTGATGAACCCAAGCTGGTTTTAGCGTTCAGACCTAAGCATGGGAAGTTTCAGAGTTTGATAAGTAAGAACTAAACAAATACAGCCTGCACTTGTGATTTTAGCATCTGAGAAAATGATCCGGACCACATGGTAGTTAATTTGCAAATTAGGTAGCAACCAATAGCATCAAACTAATCAACCCATGTTGCTTTTTGTGCTCAGGCCTGAGCATGAATTCTATATAAAAAAAAATGAACTTGATAACTATTATGTCATGGTAAAACTATTTTAAAATCTAGAAACAGTTCTGAAAATTACAGAGCACGATAGAAAATGCTAAGTACTTAATCATTGATAAATATAAAACGCACTCAAGAGCTCACTTTGCTAATTCTTATCTTCTATAAATTGAACGTGGCGATAGCCTCTTTGATGGCTTGTTTAGTTTTAGTTTAGTTGTAGTTGGGAAAATCTGACCACCTTTGAAAGTGCTTTGAGAGTTGGAGCAGCAAGGCGAGGAGGAGGGGGGGGGCAACAACGAGGCGGCGTCCGGAAGATGGGAGGGTCGTAGTGATGCTTGGGAAAAGAAAAGGGTGAGTGGGTGACTGTCTGTGTGGGATGGAAAAAATGGAAAAAGAGAAGGGTGACAATTTATTTGACTTAGGCCTGCTCATGAGTAGTCCGGTCCAACATACCCAACCCGATCTGATCCAGCCAGTGCACCGGGCCGGGTTAGGCCTTGATTTGAAGCCCAACCGTCAAGTCAGGTTTGGGCTCAAAAAATTGCAAAATCAGCCATGCGGTGTCGGGGATAAAATCACGGTCCATTGCCATGACCCACTCCCTGACGGCCCAGTTGAACAGCCTACCAGGGCCCAGCTCCCGGAAGGTTCTATCGCCCATATGCATCCTGCCAACAAAGATCCCGACCGGCATGGTGCGAACGCCAAGGAATCGTGTTTGAGTCCGTCTCAACAGAGTTTCGCGACGGCTACGTGAAGACCCGGACGTGGTTTCCCGGATTGGAATAGAAGTAGTGATCCCCAAGAATTGGAGTTTATCTTATCTACCTCGGGATGTATTTGGCATGTATGAGTTCGTTACGATCTCGTAGTTAGCCCGGCCCGATATTCCTCGGTAGGTCGGTTTGCTCGCCTATATAAACAAGGCCCTACGGCGTTTAGGGGCATCGGGTGATCACCTGGCATCCCAATCTACATCTTAGCACCTGGTCTTTGCATTGTCGCATATTACTTTCTGTACACCCATAATCTCGCCGAGACTTGTTCGTCTCGTCGAGCCATCTCTTGTAATCATCTCGATATATAAGAAATTTGGGCGAGGGATATTATCTCCCGAGAGGCCCGAATCAGATAAAAACCCCTGTCTCATGTTCGTTGTTGTTCGTGGTTGTTCGGCGTGTCTCCCATCTCACTTCTAAAGAACCTTAGCGACTTGAGATCGTTATCTCAACCGTCGACAGTTGGCGCCGTCCGTGGGGACTAGCAGATCGAGCATGTCGAACTCCATCAGCAACTAGGAGATTCTCCCCGAGGACTACGACTCAGAAGGGCAGGATGTCTCTTCCCCTGCCAGATCGGATCGATCCCTTCGACCTTGATCGCCTTCCAGATCTGGTCCCCGCGACGAGCTCCGCGCTCCGGGACTGGATCTCCTCGCGCCGGGCAGCTCTTCGCCCGGAGCGCGCGTCTGGTCCCCGCGACGAGCTCCGTGCTCGGGCCGGATCACTTCAGCCGCCGGCAATTGTTCGCCGGAGCGCTGGTCTCGTCCTCGCGACGAGCTCCGTGCTCGGGGACTGGATCAACTTCGCGTCGGGCAGCTCTTCGCCCGGGGCGCGCGTCTGATCCCCGTGATGAGCTCCGTGTTCGGGGACTGGATCAAAACTCCTTCCGGATCCCGGGGACTGTTCGCCTGGCAATGGAAGACGGAAGAGAGCTGATCAGCACTCGGAACATCGACCAGCTTCGTAAGTTCCTCGTGCAGGTCTTTCGTTTCCTAGCTTCGCGCTTTTTCTCAAACTTCGCGCCTTAGTTCGTCCAAGTCTCTCGGGCTGCCATGTAAAGTTCAACCCATTGAACGGTGAATGTTCGCGGCCCCCTGCGGCCCTTCTCACCACTTGTCTTCTCAGACTACTTTCTCTCTGGTAACACTTGATGGCTGCCCGGTCTTGCGAGCTCTTGGCTTTGCAATCTTAAGGTTTTCCCTGCCCGTATCTAGCTTCAACAAGTTTCTAAACTCAGAGTTGCGTAACACGGCATCCAGCCTTACGGCTAAGCCTACTCTCGTAAGCCCTCCGTGGCAGAGGCACTTACCGCTCACGGCACAACCACTTGGCAAAGCCTGCTCTCGTAAGCCCTCCGCGGCAGAGGCACTTTCCTTGTTCGGTTACCTTCGGAATCGCCTAACTTACGTTAACGAGCAGTTCCTGGAACGAGTCGATCAGGATAAGGGTGTCGCTCTAACTCTCTACGCACGTTCTTGAAGTCGCAAGTTCAGGTCTTCATGAATCGTCTGCACGGGGCTAGGCGTCGCTCTTTCTCTTGTGCACTGCTCGAGTTCGCAAACTCAGTCCTCGAGCAATTGCATAACGGGGCCGGAGTTAGGCTAAGCGTTCTACGGATTTCTTAAAACTTTCTAGCGCTGTTCGCCTTGCTCTTGATTTTCTGTTCGTCCTTGTCTTTTGCTGCTCTTTTTTTGCAGGAAAAGCTGCTCGGTCAGACTCTCGCTCTGATTCAAGCGCTGCTCGGCGATCTTGAGCTACTCGGCCAGCTCCTCGGAGGACTGCCTCTCCTCTGTCAGTTGGGACTTGAGCTGAATTTCAGCAACCCCGGTACATTTTCAGTTTTCCAGTTCCTTTCCTTAGCGTTGGTTTTTCAAAACCTCGTTGGTCTTTCGCTCCCGTAGCGCTCCCCGCGTGCGAGTATGTCTTTTTATCTGGCGACGACCTGTACAGCTCCGATTAACCGAGGCGGTGCACCACCGATGGAGTTTTGTCCACCGTAAGCTGATTCTCATCGCAACGGGCATGCCCACCGTAAGCCGATTCTCATCGCAACGGGCACTCCTAGCGTTGGTTCCGCATCCGCCGAGGCGACACCAACGCTGCACGGGTCCATGCCCGGATAAGATTTCGCCTCGCACGTTTTGCCTACGGCTAAGGTCCCGGTCGCCTTCCCTGGTTAGCGGTCTTAGCCACAGCGGGGCTACACTTGCCCGCACACGTCTTTTTTATCCATGCTACGTCCTTCCCGCACGGTAATCCGAGCAATGCACCACCCACGGAGTCCCGCCCACCGTAGCCGATTCTCATCGCAACGGGCACTCTTTAGCGTCGGTTCCGTGATTCGCCGAGATGACACTAACGCTTATCGGAGACGCATACGGAAAAAATTATGTCTTGTGCGGTAGGTCGTCTTTTGCGTGTTTTTCAAAACTCGCTTTGCTCTTCTTAGAGCTTTTTCTTGCTCTCTTTTTCCCCTTGCTGGCTTGTTTCTTGTTTGTTTTTTGCAGAAATACAGAACGGGAACGCCGACCGTGATGGTCGCGGCGAGGTTCCGTGCTTCCCCACCAAAACCGATGTCGCAGATCCTCTCTTCCCGGTTTGCTCCACGCATGCCTGTGGATCGATTCACTTCGCCACAGATGTTTTCTTGCCTTTGCCCGCATCGACCTTCACAAGACGGCTAAGTCAAGGTAGAAGCGCTACCAACGGAGTCCCGCCCACCGTAGTCGATTCTCATCGCGAACGGGCATGCCCACCGTAGTCGATTCTCATCGCAACGGCACCAAGCGCCGGTTCGCAGACTTACCAAGACAACGCTAACATTGTCGCAAGGAATACGTCATGGGTAAAGCGTTGATCTCACACGTTCTCTTGCGGCTCTGATTGCATCGGGTTGTGATTCACCTCGCACCAGGCAGCTCTTCGCCCGGAGCGTGCGTCTGGTCCCCGCGACGAGCTCCGTGCTCAGGGGCTGGATCACTTCGCACCGAGCAGCTCTTCGCCCGGAGCGTGGGCTCCTACCTGGTACGTCTTCGCCTGGTCGCACTTTCTGATTCCTTTAACGAGCTTCGTGCTCGGGGACTAGATCTCCTTACTTGGTTCTTTTGGCGAGCTCTACGCTCGGGGACTGGGTCACCTTCCCCCTCGTATGCATTGTCTGCTCCTGGCACACGATCTATGTCTGGGGGCACATCACCTTCGCTCCTGAGCGCGACATTTGCTCGAGAGCACAATTTCTATTTTCTCGGGCAAGCTCTAGCCCGATAGGTGGTTCCCCTATCTTTTCCTAGGCATCTGAATGCTTGGATGCAGCAGCACGAGTCCGTCTCGCGACTTGCTATGTTCATTCTCCCGGCAGATCTGATCTTACCGGATGCGGTGGTACGTTCTTCGCTACCAAGAATCCAATCCCTCCTTGATGACGTTCAGCCTCAAGGAGATGATTCACCTCACTTCTTCCGATCAGATCGAGGGTCGGGTACTGCTCGACAGATGCCGCCGTTCGCTCGATGCAACAGAGTTGCTCGGCGCCGGGCGGGTTTGTTCGGTCCCGAACAAGTATTGTTCGGCTGAACCATAACCTGTTCGGTCGCCTGTTGCACGTCTTCGTAGCAGGAAAATTACCCTCTTCGTGACTTAGAGTCTCAAGAGGAAGATCCCACTCTAGTGAGTCCTTCCACTTGAGTCTCGGGGGCTAGCTGTCGGAGATAAAATCACGGCCCATTGCCATGGCCCACTCCCTGACGGCCCAGTTGAACAGCCTACCAGGGCCCAGCTCCCTGGAAGGTTCTATTTGGCCCATATGCATCCTGCCGAACAGCATCCTTGCTGGCATGGTGCGTAACGACCATGGAATCGTGTTTGAGTCTGTCTCGAACAGGAGTTCTGCACGGCTACGTGAAGACCCGGACGTGGTTTTCCGGATTGGAATAGAAGTCGTGATCCCCAAGAATTGGAGTTTATCTTATCTACCTCGGGATGTATTTGGCATGTATGAGTTCGTTACGATCTCGTAGTTAGCCTGGCCCGATATTCCCTCGGTAGGTCGGTTTGCTCTGCGCTATATAAACAAGGCCCCTACGGCGTTTAGGGGCATCGGGTGATAACCTGGCATCCCAATCTACATCTTAGCACCTGGTCTTTGCATTGTCGCATATTACTTTCTGTACACCCATAATCTCGCCGAGACTTGTTCGTCTCGTCGAGCCACCTCTTGTAATCATCTCTGATATATAAGAAAGGCTGGACGTAGGGCTATTATCTCTCCCGAGAGGCTCGAACTGTGATAAAAACCCCATCTTCGCTCGTTGTTGTTCGTGGTTGTTCGGCGTGTCTCCCATCTCACTTCTAAAGAACCTTAGCGACTTGAGATCGTTATCTCAACCATCGACATGCGGGTTTTGTTTTCGGGTTTCGGGTTGGGTTCGGACCCAGATTTGTGGCCCGGTGCACCGGGTCGGGTCCCGGGCTGTCTGATTTTTTGTAGGGGTTTTGAAAAACCTGGACCAAACCCAATCAATGATCAGACTTATCTACTTATTTATTTATCTTTTTAAAATATAAACAATTTAGTTTTTTCAATCCATCTTTTTTCTATCTCAAAGGTGTTTCTAAAAATTCTATAAAAACAAGTCAAACAATAGGAACCTGACTCCTAAATCCACATCGGAAAGTTCGCAAAGTTAGAAGATAAGTCAGATAAATAAATAAGTTAGATTAGATGAGCCGAGAACTGATTGGGGGGTGCGCGGCGGTGTGGTCAGGGAGCTGCTGTGAGGTGGGATTCAACAAATATATTAAAACCGACTTATCACTCACCAGAAGAAGCATTCAAGTAGTAAATATACCATTGAAAATTGCCTGCTTTTTTTTTTTGGGACTGACTATTGCACAGTCAGCTGTTTTTTTAACAACGAGTCGATTTTCTGGACCGTTGGATTGAGATCCAACGGCCCAGATCAACCCGCGCCCCCACTCTCTCTCTCTTTACTTTCCCTTTTCCTCCCTCCATCGCTCGACCCGACTCGATCCGGCTGCTCGCGCGCCTCGTCCTCCTCCCCACCGCCTCACATCGCCATGGCGGCATGGGCCGGGCGCCTAACCGTCTCCGCCACCCACCTCCCGCCGATGCTTCTCGCCACCCTAACCCGCCATCGCCTCCACCTCGCCACCGCCGCCTAACCGCCTTCCCCCATCTCGGCTCGGCAAAGATCGCTGCCGCCTCATCCATCCCCACCAACCGCTGGGCCGCCGTCTCCCCCGGCCATCTCTCTAAGCCCGGCGGCACCCCGAACCCAAACCCGAACCCCACCTAAACCCTAACCCACAACCCCGGCGGCACGGCGACGGGAGAGGAGGTCGCCGGAGGGGAGGAAGAAGGCGGGCGGCGCTCGGGTAAGTGAGATTTCAGTCGCCTGATGATTAGCAATTCTTTTTTTTTTATATTCCGTATCATCTAAAGAAATATGTGCGCTTTCGTACCGTCCAAAAAGTTTCACTATTATCATTTTTTTACTCCATCTTATCCCCGTATCCATCCTCGCTGCTCCTTTCGCTTCTCCTGCCTCCTCTCTCTTTCCCACTTGGCTCGCTGGTTGCTGCCTCGTCACCGATAGGCTCTTCCGAAGCGGTGACGCCGGTGAGCAGCCGCGAGCTTCAGAGAGAGCACGATGTGGCATGCGGTGACAAGGGCGTCGAGCAGCCATGCCATGTCAGTGGCGGAGAGGAGACAATGGAAGCATCGCGAGGAGGTGGGCAAAGATCAAGGCGATCGAGGATGCATTGTGTCTAGCAGAGAGTAGATGGGCTGGGAGCTCACCGTCGTCGCGCGTGGAGGATGACACCGGGATGGGGAAGCTACATTTTTAGGGGGTGAGACAAAGGAAAAGCGGACGAGGAAGAACGGAGGATATGCCGATGCTAGTGAGGATTGCCGGAGAAAGCGAAGCAGCGGGCACAGAAGGGAGACATGAGAAGCGGTTGGCGGAGGAGGATGGAGACGAAGCGGCTAAAATGGTAATGGTGAATCTTTAGATACTATTTATATTTTATAAAATCTATTAACCATGATCTTTCAGGGAAAAGATGGGCTCAAACATAAATGGGCTGTTCGGTTGCCCGCATATAGCAACTGGCTCAGGTGATGCAGCCAAATGTTGTTTGGTTGCCTGATTTTACTGTTCAAATCTGCACCAACTCATGCAAAAACGCTGTTCCAACCAGGCTCACTGAAAACGCAGCAAATGAGCGTATCAGCTCATGCAGGATAAACATGCATCGTGTTCTCTCCAGCTGGCCCACTTGCCGGTGACTGTTTTCGTTGGCTTCAAGGCAGCGAGGTGCTTAGGTAAATCCTTTTCTTTTTCTTTTTTTCCTTTTATCTTTTGATTAACACATCCGATTACCGAACCGATTTCAAAAATGGATTTCTAACATTTTTTCGAACGAAACTAGATCACACTTGCTATATAAATTTCAAATATTTAAAATTCAAAATTTTTAACTCCGAAACCATCAACCAAACACCATCTCAATGACTGCATGCACCGAGCCTACTTGCCCTCACCCATGCTAAACTTGACTAGGCTGAGCTCGTCACTCAACCAAACACACCCAAAGAGAACTGACCTAGCCTACCCTAGCTTGACGCGCAATGGGGACGAACCACGAGGTTGTAGGATTCGGTGCGAGCATGCCAACTCGTATCGAATGGCAATGATCAACCCAAAAATCATCAAGATGGGGTGGGCTAGATCTGGCCAACAAGGACGTTGTCGTTTACAGGCTAAGATTTTTGGAGATAAAATCGAAAAGTTGTACAAGACCACTTACTCCACTAACTTCGAGGTGTCCAAATATAGCCTTGCTCCTATGAGGATAAAACTGCATATGTATCTGAAACTACCCCGATATATAAAGGATGTTACATGTAAGGGATAGGGTAACACATTATAAATACCCCAAGGGTGTCGAGGGGATCTTGGAATCCCATCTACGAGACATTGAGGAAATAACGCTAGGATGTACAAAACTAAAATAGCGCTAGGCTCTACAAAACTTAGCCACATTATAATTTATTCTTGCTGAAATTCATCTTCTGGAGTAGAGTTGAGAGTTCCAAATCAGGATAAAATCCTCTCTCTCTTTATTTTCTAGTTTTTTTTTTTTGTAATCCTTGACATTGCAGGAACTTAATCTATGGCAAAAATAAAAAGGTATTTGTTACCTTAAATCAAAATAAGTTTGGCGGAGAAGTACTTATTTCTCAATCATCTGCAGCTACCGCGGATACTTGCGGGAAGACTCCGGCTCCAACTTCAGCTCGGCATTCTCCCTTCACAGCTCCTCTTCTTGTGATACGTTGTAACATCCCAAATTTAGAACAAGAAGAAAATTATTTGAAATATTAAAATAATGAAATTATTTTATGTGACTGATACTTTGCCACTGAATTTGAAACCATTTTTGCTACTATATACTTGTATTTATAAATAGTTGTATGTATATATACAGATATATAATAAATTATAATGGGAAAATATCTTGTTTGGTTTAAAAGACTATTATAGGTTTTGCTACATGGCAGTTCATGTCATAAAGCAATAACCATGTTTTGCCACCATTTAGGATTTGCAAAATTCTTCTTTTAAGGGCTTTGCTTAAAGTATTTATTTATTTATTTTAGATAGAAAAATTCATTGGACCTCAATTAAAGGATAAAGTTATTATATTTTAAAACCCTCCTTGCAAATCTTGAATATCATCTTCTAAACATTTTCAATAACCTAATTTTGTAAGCTTGCAAAGTAAATATTTAGAAAATGCAGAAAAGGTTCATCTAGCCCATATAAAAGGGTTGAACTTATTTATTTTATACCTTTCTTGCAAAACTTGTATGTCCTCTTGAAAATGTTTATTTTAGAATTTAAAATAGGAATGCATGAATATTTGCAAGTAATTATTTGCAAGTAATTACTTTCTTTAATTTTTGATTAGGTAAGTGCCTTGGTCATCCAATTTGTGTGTTTGCTAAATTTTAGCATTTAATCCTAAAACTAATATTTTGATTTCCAAATTATAAACCTGTTGCAAAGGTTCATATTTCAAATGTGCAATTTAAATTCTAATAGGTCAATTGACCATTGTTGGTGATTAGTAAACGGCCTATTCGGAAGGTGCCTTGGGCCAATTTCTGTGCCGCCCACCACACTAATGTAAGACCAAGCGTGCTATTCTGGCCGTATTAAAGAAGCCGCTTAACTCGCTCGTGGCTGCCCTGCTTGACTAGGTCAAACTGCGTGCGGCACCATGTCCTCCTGTGCTATCCTTAGCCGGAGAAGGTCTCTCGGTGATCCGCCACCCGTGGGCAAAGTGGCGACAACCGCTATGGCTCACCATACTTTCTTCGCCTTGACCGAACGAATCATGTCTCCCCAGGCCCGCGACCTGTGGGAGTACACGTGGACGACTCATCCGCCGCTTGCCTTCTTTGGCGTGCGGCGGATGGTTGTTACGCTTACGCGACGCCCTAACGGTGGCGCGAGCCGCTCATCCGGCCAAGGCTATTTCGAGGATAAAGGAAAGTGTTTTCTCCCTAAAGAGGCTTCCTTCCGAATAGGTGCCTCGACAACACGTGTCAAGATTAATCGACCCGTTTCTCCTCGCAGTTCGGACTGCATGTAACCCCTAACGAGACAAGAACTTCGCCACTAAAGCAAAGACCGCGTGGGGCCCACGGTATCAACTCCGCACCCCGCCACGCCTATAAAAGGAGGATTCCTAGACAATCGAAGGGGAAGCTCTCTCCCTTCCGGCTTTCCCGATCCGATTCCATCTGACTCAAGCCCAAGCAACACCCGCATCCGAAGCTTCCTTAGCGAGTAGTTTTAGTTCTTAGCCACCTTCATTGTAAGCTCGGATCGGTGCCTTCGAGCCCGGTCTCGCACCTTGTAACTGCTTCCACCATATAATCAACTAAGCCGAGTAGAGCATTATCCTGCAGCTGGGGCTCGAACCAGGTAAACCGACCTCGTCTTCGTGGTTCGTGATTTCTCTCTTTCTTTCTTGCACTGCATCGAGGACCTGCAGGGTCATCAAGTCGCACTGTGCCCTTGCCCGAAGGCGCATGCTCTAGCCCTCCGCAGGCTTGGCCGTCACCCGGGTTGCTGAGAAGGGTCATCGTTGGGCCTCACTCCAACTACAAATTCGGCTGCCGGTCCGTGGACCACTGCTCTTTAGGAGCGTGATTCCCAGACACCGACAAGTGGCGCCGTGGGGCCCATGACTAGCCCTCAAGACTCCGCTCCTGCACGCCTCGAGATTCCGAGCAACGACGAGGCTCTGGACCTCGAGTTCGATGAGTGCGACGATCTGGTCCCGTCGGACGACGACTGGCGGGAGGAGTACCTCGCGGAAGCCGGGGCCGATGAGATGGAGGTCGATGCTCTCTCGCCCGTGGGTAGAGTTTCGCTCAAGAATCGCTCCTCGAGTGGACCCTCCGTCACCCATGTCGCCGAGACTCCCATGGAGTTCGAGTCGCTAGGTGACTCCACCACTACCGGGCAACACCGGACGCTCCCCGCCTCACGACGCCGTCCGCACGTCTTCGCAGCCGCGGTCGACGCGACGCAGGAGATGGGGAGGCCCAGAGAGTACTGGTCGTCGGCCGCGCCCGGTGTTCTTCAACGATGTTGTCCGTCGCGCCATGGACGGATCTCGCGAGGAGGACCGTCGTCTGCAAGACTTCGCAGGTCGCCACCGGTCGACTTCGTGGAGACCATGATGAACCCACTCGCGCAGCCAGCAGAGGGCGCGCCATCACCACGGTCATCCATGACCAAGAAGGATCCCCGCGCGCTTCACTATGGCATATCGTGTCCGCCATCGCCAAGGTGTAGGCGCTATCACCGCGCATTGACCAAAGACGAAGCAGACTCCACGGCGATCGCCGGACGTTACGCTGGAACGAGTCCGACCACCGCGGCGTTCAAAACCGCTTCGTCGATGGCGCCAGAGCATTCCCACCGCCGCCCCAGCCGATCGCGCCAGACCTGCACGGCCTCCTCGAAGGAGGATCGCCACGTGCCCCGGGCGGGGTATTCTCCCGCTGGGCCCGCTTCAGACGCCCGCCTCAAGGCTGTGCCGGGATGCCCCGCATTCTCCCGCGCTCTCCGTGAAGCGCCGTGGCCGCCGAGATTCAAGCCCGGGCCAATCGAGAAGTTCGACGTAAGCAAGAACCCATAGGAGTTCCTCTCCATCTACACCACCGCCGTCCGAGCCATGGGGAGATGAGGCCGTCATGGTCAACTACTTCCCACAAAGGCTCGAGGGCATGGCCCAACTCGCTATTCAACCAACGGCTCGCTCTATCCGTAGCTGGTCCCACCGCAGGATGCCCTCGCACTAGCTTCCAGGTGCTACGCCCGCCTGACGCCCCTCAGATCTCAAACTCGTGGTGCAGCGAGACGATAAAGTCTCTAGGATTTTGTGTGCCGGTTCGTCAGAGCCCGCAACACGATCCCCTGCATCTCAGATGAGGCCATCATCGAGGCCTTCAAGGATGGTGCGACGGACGGCGCTACACCGAGGACCTCGAGCTCCACCCGGTCAACATCAGCGAAGCGAAGCTTCTTCCGACCGCCGCCTTTCTACGCTAACGCCCGAGGCGGTGGAGCGCAAGAGGGGCCGCAGGCGAAGAAGAAGGCTAAGGTCACGACGGCCCGGCAAAACCGAGGCGGACAAGAAGAAGAAGAAGTGGCGGAGCAGCCCGCTAAGTTTATCGCCGCGTCTAGCCCGACCAGCCCGAGTGCCCGCCGCCAGCGCTTTCTACCAACACGCCCACCGCCCGGCGTCTCGACGCAAGCGCCACAGCAATGGCCGCAGCTGCCTCCCTCATTGAGGCGGGTCACGCGGCGCGGGGCACCTGTGGCCGCCTCCCGATCCAGCAGCAGAATCAGAGGTGAGGACCGGCCCACGACCCTAGCCTTTTTCGCCGCCTTCATCAACGCCCCGCCACGAAGCCGCAAGAATCGCCGCACATGGGCCCGCCACCGAGGATTTTTCCGCCGGTCGCGTCCCATGCTGAACTACCCGAGGGCACGGCCACGCACCCACCCCAGGTATGCCAGATCGGGGCTTTCCGAGGCCCGTGGCCACGCCGCCGTCATCTTGGCTGACGCCGCCTTATACCTCTCGTCGCGAGCTCAAGGTCGCGTCCGTGAGGTCCTCCACATCTCTGCGGCAAGCCCGCTGCGTATCTTCGCTTTGGTCCAGCCAGCCATCACCTTTTCGGTGACGGATCGCCCGCCGACTCTCCAAACCCCGCCCCCATCGGTACTCTCGCCCCACCATTGGCAATACCAGGTCGATCAGCGTCCTCGTGGACAGCGGGAGCTCACTGACATCATCACGGGCGCGCCCTAGGCCTCATGCAGGTCCCGCGCCCAAGATCAAGGACATCACCATCCCTTTCCACGGATTGTCCCAGATCGCCGCTTCGCCCGTTAGGCGTGTCGTCGCCCGTCACGCTCGGCTCCTCCGCCAACTTTCGGACGGAGTACGTCACCTTCGAGGTGGTGGAAACAGAGCTCCCCTACAACGCCATCTTGGGTCGCCCCGCGCTCTCCAAGTTCATGGCGGTCTCCCACCACGCCTACCATTGCCTGAAGATGCCGGCACCCAAGGGAGTCATCACCGTCCGGGGCAACCACAAGACGGCCCTCGACATGACGAGACTCACGGCCATGGTAGGACAGCCCCCTACCCGTGGTCCCAAAGAAGAAGGAGCGCCCACAACACGCCTAAGGGTGGCACTGCAGCCGCAGAGCCCACCAAAACCGTCGCCCTCACGGAGTCGACCTCCAAGGTGGTCCACGGGGACAACCTCGAGCCTCAATAGGAACTCGAGCTCATTACCTTCCTCCGCTAACAAGGACGCGTTTGCATGGGAGCAAGTAGATATGCCCGGGTCCCAAGGAGGTGATCGAGCACAAGCTAGCTGTCCTACCGACAAGAAACCGTAAGGCAAGGTCGAGGCTTGTCCCCGATCGAAGGCCAAGATCATCCAAGACCAGCTCGGCAAGCTGCTTCGAGCGGGCTTCATCCGCGAAGTTCAGCACTCCGATTGGCTTGCGAACCCATTCGTCGTCCAGAAGAAAGGAGGCAAATGGCGCATGTGTGTCGATCACCGCGACCTTAATTCCGCCTGCCCCAAGGATAACTTTCCCCTTCCACGCATAGATCAGCTAGTTGACGCTACGGCAGATTCAAATTTTGATGAGTTTCGGATGCTTATTCCGTTACCATCGATCGCGTTGTGTAAAGAGGAGGAAGAAAACCGCTTTGTAACGCTTTTCGCACATTTTGCTATACGACCATGTCCTTCGGTCTCGAAATGCCGGGCGCCACGCTCCGGCGTCTCATGCAAAAACTCTCCTCGATCAAATAGGGCGAACGAAGTCTACGCCGACGATATCGTAGTCAAAAGCAAGGATGCCCGTGACCACGGTCCGACCTAGCCGAGACCTTTGATGACCGAGACAAAGACCGGTCAAGTTAAACCTTGAGAAGTGCGTCTTTGGCGCCAAGTCCCAGATGCTCCTAGGCTACGAATCGGCGGGCGAGCATCGTGCGAACTCGAAAAGATCAAGGCCGTCGAAAAGATGAGGTTGCCGACTGTAAAGGACATCCATCCCTCATCGGCAAAATGGCGGCCTTAAGCCGCTTTCATCTCCCGCCTTTGAGACCGGCGCTTTTTTCGAAGCTCTCGCAAGCACGATAGTTTCGAGTGGATCGAGGAAACCGAGGCCGATTTCGCAACTCAAGCAAGATCTCGCCTCACCACCCGCCCTCACTACTCCCAAGCTCGGGAAACCCTCCGCTATACCTCTCGGTGACACCAAACGCCGAAGCGCTGTCTTTGGCAAGAGAACGAGAAGGGAAGCAACGGCTCGCCTACTATGTGAGCGGTACTCACGGGCCAAAGGAGCGTTATCCCGACCTTCGTAAATCGTGCTATGCTTTGCCGATGGCCTCGCGCAGTTACGCCACTATTTCCAAGCCCACCAAGTCATCGTCCGACTACTTACCCGATCAAGGACATTCTCCAAACCCGGAGGCCATCGCCGGGTCGCGAAGTGGGGAGTCGAGTGGGTGAATTCGACATCCGCTTTGTATCCCGAATCGCGATCAAGGCCCGTGCCCCGCTGATTTCGTCGCAGAATTGACCAGGGCGGACGAGCAAGAGAGAGGCTCTCCGTGTCAAGACGCGTAAAGCTTCGGTGGACTCTATTCTTTGACGGTTCACACTAGTCCGGGCGATCAGGATGCGGTATCGTTCTCATCTCCCCCAACGGAGAGCGACTCCAGCACGTCATACAAAAACACTTTGTGGCTACGAACAACGCCGCAGAGTATGAAGCCCTAACTGCGGGCCTACGAGCATGCGCTGCGCTCGACATTAAACGGCTTGTTGCGAAAGGGGATTCGCAGCTCGTCGTCCGCCAGGTCAGGGAGGAGTTTCAGGCAACTGACGACTCGATGGCGCGGTACCTGGCGGAAGTGAGGAAACTGGAGAAGCGTTTCACGAGCTTCGAAATCAGCTACATTCCTAGGGAAGAGAATGGCGGGGCCGATAAGCTCGCCAAGCTCGGATCCTCACAAGAACGGCCCACCGGGTGCTAGTCTGAGATCTTTTAAAGCCTCCATTCCTCCGGAGAGGAGCCAAGGGACGCTCATACCCCAAACCGAGACATCTGTATCGCCTCATTCCTCGAAAGAAGCACCTCCGGATGACGCCAATCATCCAGTTCTTGGAGCAGGGACATTGCCCGAGGACGCTCTTGCTGAGCGTTCCCAGCTAAAAAGGCGAGCCCGAGCTTACCGTCTGCACGGAGGCTTGCTGTACCAAAGGGGTGCTAATGGCGTGCTTTGTAAGTGCGTTACCCAAGAAGAAGGTAAGTACCTTCTAGCCGACGTTCACGAGGGCATCTGTGGCGCGCACACCTCACACAGAACTCTCGTCGGCAAAGCGTTCCGCATGGGCTACTACTAGCCCACTGCGATGAGCGACGCAGAAGTCTTAGTTAAGCGCTGCGAAGCTTGCCAAGATTGGCGCGCGGATGACGCACCACCCGCCAGACGAAGCCGCAAACAATTCCACTAGCGTGGCCGTTCGTGGTTTGGGGCATGGATCTCTTAGGACCGTTCCCCAAAGGCCTTGGTGGCAGAACATACTTGTTCGTAGCCATCGACACCTTCACCAAGTGGATCGAGGCCGAGCCGGTCTCCAACATCATTGCAATTGCCGCAGTACGTTTTTTCCGAAGCATCGTTGCAAGATTTGGTGTACCTAGAAGGATCATCGCTGACAATGGCACCCAATTCACTAGCCGGGAATTCAACGATTACTGCGAGGAAATTGGCATGAAGCTCGCCCTTGCTTCTGTGAGGAACGGCGCGGCTAAACGAGCTAACGGACAACTAGTCCAAGGCATCAAAAAGAGAGTCTACGACGCCCTCAAGGCAAAACAGCAAGGTTGGGTCGATGAGCTACCGTCGATCCTACAGGCGGTCCGGACAACGGCCACCAACTCAGGAGAAACTCCTTTCCGACTCGCCTATGGCTCTAAGGCCCTCCCGACAGAAATGAGACTAGGATCCGATCGCGTCGACTTCGCCAGCTTCGTGGTCAACGACGAGGAGCGGCAGCTTGACCTCGATCTACTTGAGGCTTGCCGTGAGCAATCCCTACTCCGAGCTGCGGCCTACCAGCAGTCCCTGCGTCGTTACGTGGCACGAAACGTACACACAAGGACCCTGCAAGTAGGAGACCTGGTTCTATGACGCATTCGAACCTCGCGGCTCCAACAAGCTTAGCCCCAAGTGGGAGGGACCGTACAAAGTAGTCGGTAGCAAGAAGACGACGGCTCAAGACGCCGACAAGGACGGGAACGAGCTCCCTAGCTCATGGAACATCTCCCTTTTGCGACGCTTCTACGCTTAATCAGGTCGTAAGTTTCCTTCATTTCAGTTCAGTTCCAATTCAAAAAAAAAACCTCTCCCCCAATCACGAGTCACACCGGTCTAAGTCTTGACCGTTTCAAGCAAGCCCGTGGACAAAAGCCCGAAGGCTAAGGATAAAGCATTCCGGAGTATTTCCATGACGGGATAAGCCGATCTCTCGCACCCTAGTGAATCTTCGCACAATGTGGAATTCCCGCGGCCCAAAGGTACAGTAAGCCCACGTCAGGATTGTTTGGATGGCTAACTTGGGCCGCAGCGCTCGAGGGCTGAGTGCTCTTTTGCGCCCAGGCTTCCTTAGCTTCGATCGGCCCGCATCGTCGCGCGACCCACCAAAGCTCTGGGGCTGGAGATTTTCACGAATTTTTTCTAAGTCCCTAATTTCGGAAGGCCTGCACCTTTGCACAGCCCAACGAAACTAGGGGGTTGAGAGTTCGCGCGAATTTTTCTAAATCACTCTAGTCTCTAGACCGTGCCCAACTCCAAGATCGCACTTGGACTTGGCCACGGCCCGAGGGCTGGATGATTAGGCGCACTGTCGACTGGTGACTAACTGGGGGGTCACCGCCGGCAATGATTATACATGGGGCGATGCATGCAAGATCTAAACTCGATGGTAGCACAAGACAGGGATTTATACAGGTTCAGGCCCTCATGGCGGAGGTAATACCCTACGTCCTGTGCTCTGGGATTATATGGGGTATATGTGTACAAGATGATCAGGAGATGTCTTTCCATGGATGGGTATGGAGATGATGATCAACCCCTGGGAGACGATCAAGATGTAGATGTGTGATTCTCTAGATCTAAGCCGAACTATGGCCCCTTACCCCCTTTATATAGTGGAGAGGGTAGGGTTACAAGGAGGAGTCCTAGTCGGTTACGAGGTAGGATTCCTATCTCTATCCTCTAGTAGTTATCCAGGATTACAAGTATATCTTTTCTATTAATTAGGGATAGGCTTATATCTTCATGTCTTTTCTTGTCGAGCAAGTCTTCTAGAGTCCGAGTGGTACCCGTCCTTATCCACCCGACTTGGTCCATCCCCTATCGGGTGGTCTTTTAGACCCGCCGTGTGGATACCCGGGGGCCTAATCTCTAGACCGCGCCTAACTCCAAGATCGCACTTGGACTTGGCCACGGCCCGGGGGCTGGATGATTAGGCGCACCAAAAACAAGCTCTCTAAATAGCGATCTGTTTGCTCAAATTTCCTAAGTTCATCTTCGAACTTCGTTACTGTTCATCTAGTTCCCTTGTTTTTTCGCATTTCAAGATTCGAACAAGAAAAGGAAACGAACAAACAAGCAGGAGCAACACGATGGAATTTCCCAAAAGAAACTGCATTTCACATGGAGGATCTTACAAGAACAAAGGATTCTACAAGCAAAAGGAGGTCGGGCTCCTAAACTACCGCAAAAGAGGGCGCCGCGCTACTACACCTACAGTGGCGCCCAAATCCTACAACCTCGCCACGCCTACCAGCGGCGCTGGAGACGAGCTGGCGGAGCCACAGACTCCGCCGACGACGACGACAATGACGACGGCGAAAGCAGGCCCGGCGCAGGTACAATCGGCCCCGGTGCACTCGGATGGAGCCCCGCGGCAGCGGTTGTTCTTCAGCGCACCCACCCAGTATGCGTCGGATGACTCGCCGAGTCCTCGGCTTTTTCCGGCGCTGGCTCGACGTACACGGGCAAGATTCGGCGCCCGCCATTACCGATAGATGGTGGAATCCATGAGTCGCGGAGGCGGTGCCGCCGTGATGGCCCCCGCATCGCCCGATCTCCGTCGGCCATGACTGCGGCGAGCTGCCTCACCAAGAATCACGCGCAGCGGCGTCGAGTTTTCCTCCTCGCCGCTAGAAACGGCAGATACGCAAAGCATCGGCAGCAATCTGCGCGCCTCGTGTTCGCTTCGCCGCGAACGTGGCCGCCAGCACCATGGCCACCTCCTCGTCGGCGCGAGTTTGAGCGTGCACCGCCAGCGCAGCTGCTTGGCTTGCCACGATCGGCGCCGGCGCACTCACCTCCCCCGCCGCAGGCTGGATCGACCCGGGCAGAGGGGACAATGGCGGCAGATCATCGATTTCCGCTAGTAGCCAGGCGAACGGATCATCGGAGTTGGCGTCAGAATCCATGTCTTCTCCTTTGTCTCCCTCTCGCCGCCGGGGAACTTCAGTTTTCTTTGGCTTGAGGCCAAGGGAAGCCAAGTGGGAATGTTGCAGCACAACATTGCCGTGCCTTGCTTTATAGGCCGGCGACCGTACAACGTCCTGTCGCGCTGCGGGCTACCGAAAGCGTCGCTGCGCGCGACAAGGCAAGCCATTAAAACCCACTGCCTGAACTGAAGAGACGCGAGCGCACGCGCCGTCTCGCGGAATACCAACCACGCCAATCGCCGCACGACACGTGCCCCACCCCACTGTCAGTGGCACGGAGAAGTCATCATGAGTCAAGGTCTACCCCGTAGGTCCTGGCCCGCCTACGCAAGCAAAGCCCGGCGATGCGTTCGCGGCTCGACGCGTGGCTCAGGCCGGATGCATGAACCGGCGCGAGCGGTTTTGTCGACGGTTGAGATAACGATCTCAAGTCGCTAAGGTTCTTGAAGATTGAGATAGGAGACACGCCGAACAACCACGAACAACCACGAACAAGAGACAGGGGTTTTTATCCTGGTTCAGGCCTCGGAAGAGATAACAGCCCTACGTTCAGCCTTTCTTATATATCAGAGGAGATTACAAGAGGTGGCTCGGCGAGACGAACAAGTCTCGGCGAGATTATGGTGTAAAGCTCTAAGCCAGATGCTAAGATGTAGATTCAAGTCGTAAAACTCGTCCCTCTACACGCCGTAGGGGCCTTGTTTATATAGTGCAGAGCAAACCGACCTACCGAGGGAATATCGGGCCGGGCTAACTACGAGATCGTAACGAACTCGACATGCCAAATATATCCCGAGGCAGATAAGGCATACTCCTAGTATTGAGGATCACGGCTCCTATTCCAATCGGGGAAGCCTACGTCCAGGTCTTCACGTAGCCGCAGAGAACTCCTGTTCGAGACAGACTCAAACACGATTCCTTGGCCGTTATGCACCATGCCAGCCAGGAGGCTGTTCGGCAAGATGCATATGGGCCAGATAGAACCTTCCAGGGAGCTGGGCCCTTGTAGGCTGTTTGATTGGGCCGTCAGGGAGTGGGCCATGGCAATGGGCCGTAATTTTATCCCCGACAGCTAACCCCCGAGACTCAAGTGGAAGGACTCACTAGAGTGGGGTCTTCCTCTTGAGGCTCCAAGTCACGAAGAGGGAAATTTTGTTGCTACAAAGACATGTAACAATCGACCGAACAGATTAGGGTTCAACCGAACAGGACTTGTTCGGGACCGAGCAAACCCGACAAGACTGAGCAACTCTAAGGCCGAACAGGAATTACATCTGCCCGAGCAGAGCACTCACCTTCGGTCTGGCATACATGGAAAAAATAGCCGTTGATGGACTCCAACGGTAACTTCTCGTTGTCACAAGAAGATGAAATGCACGACCGCTTTACCTAGCCGCTGTGGTAAAAACTAGCCGCTTTGTGACAAAACCGTTCTTGAGCCGCTCATACGGGACTATAAAAGCACCCAAGCCGCCCGCGGCCAGCCACTTCTGCTCTCGCGCCTTTCCTCTCCTAAGCCCTAATTCCAACCGCGCTTAACATCAACCAGCCAAACTCCACCCGAAAACTTGTTCGTCCAACCCTGGGGATAGCTATGGCCAAATTCCTAGCCACTAGCTTGACCGAGGAGGACCTGAAGGCTTGGGAGGAGGAGGGCCACATCGACGCCGGTAGTCGGAGGCTGCCCGGAGAGGAGGAAACCCGAGTCACGGAGGAGAGTTCGCTTCTTCGAGCAGCGACTGCTCGGGTTGAGGTCTCCAGCGACTTCGCCGAGGCCTTCTTAAACATCACGGATTGAGGTAACAAACCTCAATCCGAAGCTCCATCCTCCGGATGGCCGTTTTGCACACTTGTGCGAAGGCTATCTGGCATTGATCCACGGTGGGGCTGTTCCTCCATTACTACACGATAACGAGGAGCAGCCCGCCGCTTCGGGCGCTGGTGCTACTACCAAGCTCGCCATCGCCGACGACGCACAGCACTCGCCACCGCCGCCGATTCGATGGGCGGTGGTGGTCGTGGTGGTTCTACAAGCGGAGCGACGACAAGAAGCTCTCCATCACCGTGAAGGCGCCGCGAAGGGTACCCCAATGCCGCGGCGGAGATGTCCGCCATGATTGGTATTTGCGAGGAAGATCGCCTCCTCGTGAGCCTCGGGCTCACGGGCAGGAGATCATCCGACTACACAATAATGAGATCCGTCATTGCGGAGAAGATCCTATCCTCTATAAGATAGAGGGATGGGAAGACATCACCAGGAGAGCACGGTAAGTGCCTTTAAGACTCAACCTTTACTTGACGCCTTCATCCGAAAGCAGAACTAACGATCCCTCTGCTCGGGCAGAAACCAACCGACGATGGGTGACCGAAGCTGGTCGACGCTTACGTCAAGGCACCAGAAGGACAACGAGGTCACCGCCGTGGCCTACACCTATCCATGGAATGTGCTCGTCCAAGACACCGAGATAAGTTGCTCGAACCTCGCTTGTGTTGCTGGACTTGCACTGTTGCAAATGCTAATACTTTACTTTCCGAACACGCAGGAGGACCAGCTGATCCTCGGGGGGATCGTGGAAGAACTCTCTGGGTCGGAGAAAGAGAAGGCGAAGAAGGGCAAGGCCAAGGCGGCAACAAAGCCCAAGGTGGCGGCCGAACCTACGCGGAGCTCGCCTCGACATGGCGGCCGCCATCCACCGAAGAGACCACCCGCGGCGACGGAGCGCCAACAGATCAAAGCAAGCGCTGCGGTCACCTAGCGGGAAGAGACTAAGTCCTTCCCTCCTCACCGAGCAAAGCGACGAAGAGGTAAAGAACATGACCCTTGGCTTAGGCGTTATCACGCTGGCTCACCCGGCCATATGGCACGGCTACGGCAGTGTCGCCGAGAGGAGGCTCGAGGAAGAAGTCGCGCGAAGGAAAGCTTCTTCTTGCTGCTTGCGAGAAGAGTGCTCAGCTCAGCAGGGAGCTGAGTTCATCGCCACGAGCACCCAGGGGCCAAGGCGAACCGGCCGCTAAGGAGCCCCCGAGGAAGAGGCGGAAAGTTCCAGCGAAGAAGATCAAGATCAAGCCTTCCGCGGCAGGTATGTAGTAATGAATCTCTTTGACCTTACACATTTCCTGACTGTGTTGGGCTTAACAACTTCTTTTTCGTCAGCTATCCAGGAGGAGACTGCCACGGTCGACGCCGAGACGGCCGAAGCGATCGTTCTTGCCGAGCACCTACGGTGCATCGCGGCGAGGAGGGCCGCCACCTCAAGGATGATCAAGCGGCGTGGAGCTCGCCCCGCCAAGCTCCAATGAAAGAGACTCGACGCGCTCAAGGCGCGGTGGAAATGCTGGAGGCAGAAGAGGCGACGAGCGGCGCCACGGACAGCGGGGCCAAGGCAATGGCTCCGCAAGCTGCCCCAGGTGGGACCGAGCAGGCGGTCCTTCCGAGTACTCCGTCGCAGGGGCAATCCATCCCTGAGCCGGCGGAGACGATCGACGAGCAGGGCGAAGTTCCCGCCGCCGAGGTACAAGAAGAGATTCCACGCGGCAAAGACAAGTTGCCGCCCGCTGAGAAACTTGTGTCGTCCGGTGGAGCGGCACCAACCTTGCCCGAAGTTGACCGGGTAGAGGAGGAAGAAAGGCAGGAGCGGGGGGACGAAAGCGCTGCGGTCGCCTCGCCTCCCGAAAGCGTAAGCGCCTCCCGCAGAAGAAGGAGCACAGAGACGGCGGCAAGACACGCGCTAGCCTCATCTCAAGACAGCGAGGATTCGTGACACATGGTCTCAAGACCGCTGCGGCGAAACGGGCTCAAGCGTCGCCACTTAGCAAGGTAAGCCCCAAGACCAAACCTAGTTCAGCTTGAGCTATATCATCGCAGCATGGCCGACTTGTTCTTCTCCTCGTGTCTTCAAGGACACCATAGAGGAGCTCGAGGACGGCGCCACCATCGAGCGGAGCGCCAGATCGGGCGTCCTCCGGAGCACCTCCAGACGAGGGAGCCCGAGGCGAGCCCTCTGTGACTAGCCCAAAACCGGCTTCTACCAAGGCAAAGCGAAGAAGCTCAAAGCCGAGCTAACCCGAGAGGCGTTCCTCGAGGCTCTCTTAAAGAAGCCGAGGAGCTGCAAGGCAGCGAAGAAGGCGAGCACCGCGGAAGAGAAGCCGCCACACGGCGGCTCAAGAGCAGCCGCCGCGCCCCATTGGCGGAAAGCGCTATGCGCGACGCCAAGAAGCTCAACGCCCGACTTGCCAAAGAGGAGCCGACATCCGCTGGACTCCGGCGAAAATCTCAACCCATGGGCTTCACAGAAGAGATCGAGGAGATGCGGGATGGCGTGAGGGCGATCACCGGAGAACAAGGTCAAGGAGCTGGACGAGTAGCTCAAGACCGCCGAAAGGGCGACTTCGCTCGACCGACCACCAAGCGCCAAGACCGAAGAGGTCGAGGCCATCCGGGCAGAAGCCGCGGCACAAGCCAAGCGGAACAAGGAGGAGATCGAACGCCTCCGAGCCGAAGCCCGGAAAGGAATCAAGGCTCAAGGTGAAGTCGTGCGCCTCAAGTTAGAAGTCGAGGAGCTGAAAGAGCAGCTTGCTTCTAAGTAGCACCACGGCTGTAACCCGAAGGGGACTTTTGTACCTGCACTTTTGATTAATAAAAACTTACCTTTTTCCTGCAAAAGAGAGCAGCAAAAGAAAAGAACGAACAGGAAACTAAGAGCAGGGCACGAAAGCGCTAGAAAATTTAGGAAAACCGGTAGCACGCTTAGCCTAACTCCTAGCCCCCGTTGTGCAGCAGTTCGAGAACCTGAGTTTGCGAACTCAAACAGGTGCACAAGAGAAAGAGCGACACCCTAACCCCAGGTACGGACGATGCTCGAAGACCTAAGATTGCGAATTCGAGCATGTGCGTAGAGAGATAGAGCGACACCCGTATCCTGTTCGACTCGTCCCACAGACTGCTCGTTAACGTAAGTTAGGCAACTTCGAGGGTAACCGAGCAAGGAAAGTGCCTCTGCCGTGGAGGGCTTACGAGAGCGGGCTTTGCCATGTGGTTGTGCCGTGAGCGGTAAGTGCCTCTGCCGCGGAGGGCTTACGAGAGCACTTAGCCGCGTGGCTAGATGCCGTTTTACGCAACTTCGAGTATAGGAACTTGTTGAAACTGGATACGAGCAGGAAAAATCCTTAAGATTGCGGAGCCAAGTGTTCGCAAGGCCGGGCAGCCATCAAGTGTTACCAGAGAGAGGGTAGTCTTTGACAAGACAGAGGTGTGAAAAGGCCTCAGAGGACCGTGAAGATTTCACTGTAAATGGATTGAACTTTACATGGAGCCCGACAGACTTGGACGAACAAAGACACGAAATTTTACGAAAAGCGCGAAGCTAAGCAAACAGAGAAAGACCTACACAAAGAACTTACGAAGCTGGTCGATGTTCCAAGTGCTGGTCAGCTCTCTCCCGTCCTCCATTGCTGCATTTAACAGCCCGGGCGAAAGCAAAGTGGAAATGACCGTGAACGGGCCCTCCCAACGAGGAGTTAGCTTATTGGCATTGGACAGGTTCTGGACACGGCGCAGAACGAGGTCGCCCGCCTGCAAAGCCCTTGGTCAAACCGATATGGCAGCGTGCCGGCGAAGATCTTGCTGGTAGCGCGCCATTCTGACTTGTGCCCGGTCGCGTGTGCCTTCGAGGAGGTCGAGATCGAGTAGGCGCTCTTGCTCGTCGTCAACCAAGTTGACCGAGCTCGTGCGAGGCGAACCGAGTACTATTTCGGCGGGTAGGATGGCTTCTGCGCCATAGATCAATTGGAAAGGAGTTTCCCCGGTTGCCCGGCTGGCCGTAGTGCGAACTGCCCAGAGGACGGAAGGAACTTCGTCGACCCAGGCTTTGTTGTGCTCGCGGAGTGCCGCGAACACGCGCCGTTTAATACCCTGGACAATCTGTCCGTTAGCTCGCTCGACTGCTCCATTGCTCTGTGGATGTGCCATGAGGCGGCGAACCTTGGTGCCCAAATTGCTCGCAGATTCTCGAATAGCTCGCTCAATCGGTACCGCTATCCGTGATCGCCTTTATGCGAACCCCGCTGCGTGACCACGTTGCTTTTGAAAAAGCGCACAGCCGTTTTGGCGTGAAGAGACGACACAGGCTCTGCCTCAATCCAATTTGTAAAAGTGTCAATGGCGACGAGCAAGTGTGTGTAGCCCTTGTACCCCTTAGGAAATGGGCCGAGCAAATCCAGACCCCATGTGGAGAAAGGCCAAGATGGGGGGATCGTTTGGAGCTCTTGGGCGGGCTTATGTGCCTTCCGGGCGTGAAATTGGCAAGCCTTGCACTTTGTCACGATCTCCCGGGCATCGTGTAACGCTGTAGGCCAGTAATAGCCCATGCGAAACGCTTTGCCGACCGGAGTTACAAGGAGGCGTGGTTGCCGCAACTTTCACCGTGTATGTCCCTAAGAAGGAACACACCCTCCTGCTGCGAGATGCACTTGGAGAGGACTCCTAGAGCACCTCGACGGTAAAGGATGTCGTCCATAAGCTTGTATGGAGAAGCACACCTTGTAAGCCGGGAATGCTCGGCTTCGACTTCGGACAGGGTTCCATCTGCAAGGTACCGGACAAATGGCGTTGTCCAATCCGCAGCCTGCTCGATGACGGAGATAGCACCACCTGTCTCTGTTGCCTTGTCCGGAGACGTGATTGAGGGCTTGTAAAGGTGCTCAACGAGCACCCCTGTCGGAGCAGGTTCGCGTGAGGATCCAAACTTGAAAGTTGGTCGGCCAGAAGTTGTCCTTCACAGGCACGAAGAGCACCTCGAAAATCGAAAGTGCCGCCCAACTTCCTCACTTCAACCAGATACGGCGCCATTGAGTCAACGCAAAGACCGACTCCTTGTTGATCGGTTGATGACCAGCGTGAATCTCCTTCACGGTCATTTGTTGGACGCCGAGCGACTTGCACTCTTAGTCCCGCGAGGAGGTTCGTACTCGCAGGCGTTGTTAGTCGCCATGAAGTGTAGTTGGATAGAATATCGGAGTTGCTCTCCTTGGGGGGAGAAGAGAACAAAACCAGCCCCCGAGTTTCCAGTGCGCGAGCCATAAAAAAACATGGTCCAGGAGGGTTCATCAGGTTGCTCGGGAGCTTCCTAGGACTTGGGCGGGCAAGTCCATTCAGCGACAAAGTCGGCCAGACTTGGGATTTGATAGCGATTCGAGCAATGTAATGAATATCGAATCTGCTAATTCCATTGCCCACTTAGCTATTCTTCCTTGACTTCCTTGTTCCTTAGGATTTCTCCAAGAGGAACTTGGTCGGGACCAAGATTTGATGCTACCGAAATAATGGCGAAGCTTCCCGAGGACATGAGCAAGGCGTAGAGCAACTTCGGACCTCGGTAACGCCTTTTATCCGTGAAGCACCTCGCCACGTAATAGATTGGCCGTTGATGCCTTCCCTTTCCACCGTCAAGACCGCG
The DNA here is from genome assembly GCA_036346415.1 of Raddia guianensis. Lineage (NCBI taxonomy): Eukaryota > Viridiplantae > Streptophyta > Magnoliopsida > Poales > Poaceae > Raddia > Raddia guianensis. The sequence continues at coordinate 35,497,573 of CM070539.1, forward strand.
CTCACCGCTTATGCATGCGCCAAGGTAGAGCAAAAGTCGCTTTCGCCAGAACGCAGGGGTAGTCAAGGCAAGTGGGTTGGACGGTATTGCTTTAGATCTTGAAAGATCGATCGACCTCTTCGCCCATTCGAAACCATTGTGCTTGCGCGAGTAGGTCAGAAGAAGGGCAGCCAGCGTTACGCCTGACGGAGATAAACCCGCTCAAGGCAAACCATCCGTCCGGTGAGACTCGAACTTCCTTAACGGTAGGTGAGCTCGCATATTTTCAATGGCCTCGATTTTTTCGGGGTTGGCGTAAATTCCTTGTAACCAATTACATAATCGAGCAACATTCCAGATCAAACGCCAAAGGCACACTTCTCTGGATTTAACTTTATTCGATGCCTGTTGAGATTTTGGAAAGTCTCAGCCAGGTCTTTTACATGATCTGGAGCAAGCTTGCTCTTTACAACTATGTCATCGACATAGACCTCGTGTTTCTTCCATATTTGCTCGGAAAAGTCTTCTCCATCAAGCGCTGGAACGTGGCACCAGCATTGCGCAGACCGAAAGACATGGTCGTGTAGCAGAAAGTGCCGAAAGGGGTGATGAAGGCAGTCTTCTCTTCATCCTGGGGGGAGATGCTTATTTGATGATAACCTGAGTAAGCATCCAAAAAACTCAAGAGCTGGGCATCCGCAGTCGCGTCGACCAGCTGGACTATGCGAGGCAGCGGGAAGTTGTCCTTGGGACAAGCAGCGTTCAGATCTGTGTGATCGACACACATCCTCCACTTGCCGCCTTTCTTCTTTACAATGACAGGGTTGGCCAGCCACTCGGTGTGATCAACCTCGCGGATGAAACCAAGAATGCGGCGACTTGCTGCCGATTCTTGATGATCCCCTGTTTGAAGTCCGAAAAGCGGCGAAGCTTCTGGCGAACATGCTTTTTGTCCGGCCGGACAGCCAGTTTATGCTCGATAACCTCCCTTGGGACTCCGGGCATATCAGACGGCTCCCAGGCAAACACGTCTGCATTAGCTCGGAGGAAGGCAATGAGCTCGCTTTCCTATTTGGGGTCCAAATTGGCCCCCAAATGAACTGTCTTGGAGGAATCATCAAGAGACAGCAGAACCTCCTTGGTCTCGCCCGGGTCAAGGGAGACTCTAGGGGCGCGAGACTTGAGTGCGGAGCGTCGGGACCTCGCGGCGGAAGCTGGTCGACCAGGGCAAGGGACTGCTCGTTGCAATCCAGAGCAGCTTTGTAATTGCCCTTGACCGTGATTACGCCGTTGGGACCCGGTATCTTCACGCAATGGTAAGCGTGGTGGGACACAGCCATAAACTTACCAAGTGATGGCCGGCCCAAGATTGCGTTGTACGCAGATGGGAAGTCGACCACGTCGAACGTGATCAACTCTGTCTGGAAGTTGCTAGGACTGCCGAAGGTAACAGGTAGAACAACCTGCCCCAACGGCTGGACAACTTCTCCCGGGACAATGCCGTAGAAAGGCATCGCAACCTCTTTAAGTTTGGAGCGGGGAATTTGCATCTCGTCCAAAACCTTAGCAGAGAGTAGATCCAGGGCGCTCTCGCCGTCAACCAAGACACGGCCAACTCTAGCGTTGCTGATGGTCGAAGCGACCACCAGTGGGAGCCTCTGGGGCTTGGTCATCCCAGTGGGGCAATCCTCCTGAGAGAAGGAGATGGGGACCTCGGTCCACTTCATTGACTCGGGCTGAGGCTTGCCCTTTTCGACGTTGTGGACCTCCCGAACAGCTTCCTTGAGACTGCGGCGAGAGGAATAAGCCGATGAGCCGCCGAAGATGACGGCAATATGGTTCACGGGCTCCTGATAACGCCTTCTTGTATTGGACACGCTCCGCCACATTGGCGTAGCGATCAGCCGCCTTGAACAGGTCGTTGACGGTCCAGGTCTCATTGATCTCGAGATCCTGGGTGAGCCGCTCGTCGCGGACTCCGTTTTTGAAAGCGCGGACAACAGATTCATCCGAGATGTTCGGGATCGTGTTGTGAATCTTAATGAAACGTTTCACGGTTGCGAAGGGTCTCCTGCTCATCGGATCATCGTGCAGATCATCCTCCTTGCCTAGGCGCACGTAATGTACTACGAAGTTAGCGATCGAAGCGCCACAAAGTTGGTTCCAAGAAGAGATGGAACCTTCTTGCCGATTGAAACGACCACGTCCGGCGGCACCCTCAAGGACAGTCAGGAGGTAATTGGCCATAACAAGCTCGTCACCCCCGGCCGCCATGATGACCGTTGCGTAGATGGAAAGGAATTCCTCTGGGTTTTGAGTCCCATTGTACCTCTCCATGTGCCCGGGCTTAAACTTGGAGGGCCACCGAACAGAACGAAGCTCGTCGGAGAAGGCCCTGCAGCCCAAGGCATAAGACCGGCCACCTTCCCCGGCAGAACCTAGCCTTGAAAAGACGTTAGTCCTGTTGGTCGGGGGAACTCTTGCAGAGCGGGAGGTCTCTGCTTGGAGGAACTCTCTCCGCGACAAACCTCCACGCTCCTTCCTCATGGTCGCGACAACGCGCTCCTCACGAGGGGATCTTCCGTGATCATCGCGCACGCGCTTGCCCCTGTGGTCGCGATGACTACGGGGACTTGGCGAGCGACGGCGACCACGGGCAGCTTGCTCGTAGACAGTGATCCTATGACGGTGACGGTAGTCACACGATCGATCGGATCGTTCGCTGTCCGAATCCACCCGGACAGGCTCGGCGCGCTGCCCGGATGAGGCTTCACCCAAAGACTTGAGGCCATCGGCCAGCTTCTCAAGGTACGTAGTTACAAAGATCGCCCACGCACGACCAGTTGTCTTGGTGAGCGGATCTAATTACGGTTGCCAAGGCACGAGTCGCTCTTGGCTCGCTCCGGGGCCACAGGATCCACGAGACGTCCGCGTCTTGCCCGATCGGGGTCCGGGAGCGCGGGGATTCCACCCGGGCAGGGTGAACTTCTGCCTGTGGTCTTGGCGTAGGCACACGAGGCGGATCACGTCGCTGACACTTGCGCCTGTCGCGAATCTGGGCCAGGGTTTGGTTGATGGATTCGTCAGAAGTGCGGCGAACAATTTCTTGCTCGCGGCGGATTATGCGGCTCCATCTTGGTTTCGGCGTAATTGATTCGCCCGATCACTTGGCCGCCGCGACTGCGCAGGATTTGAAGGTCCTCACGCCGCCATGTTGACGATGACGGTGGCGCGGGTTTGCGCGCGCTAAGACGGTGTCATCGCTGTGTCGCCACAGGAGGAATTGACCGACATAGCCTTGGAATCAGACAGATCTAAACCAGCGTATAGATCTTCGGTTTCGTAATAGTCGTTAATGACGGGCGCTCGACCAAAGACCATCTCTGGGGCGTATCCGGAGACCTCTGTCTCAGATACAGACAACGATCTAGGCCGATAGGATCGATTCGAGCTGGCAGGGGAAGAGACGTCCTGCCCTTCTGAGTCGTAGTCCTCAGGAAGAATCTCCTGGTCGCTGATAGAGTTCGACATGCTCGATCTGCGTATCCCCACGGACGGCGCCAACTGTCGACGGTTGAGATAACGATCTCAAGTCGCTAAGGTTCTTGAAGATTGAGATAGGAGACACGCCGAACAACCACGAACAACCACGAACAGGAGACAGGGGTTTTTATCCTGGTTCAGGCCTCTCGGAAGAGATAACAGCCCTACGTCCAACCTTTCTTATATATCAGAGGAGATTACAAGAGGTGGCTCGGCGAGACGAACAAGTCTCGGTGAGATTATGGTGTAAAGATCTAAACCAGATGCTAAGATGTAGATTCAAGTCGTAAAACTCGTCCCTCTACACGCCGTAGGGCCTTGTTTATATAGTGCAGAGCAAACCGACCTACCGAGGGAATATCGGGCCGGGCTAACTACGAGATCGTAACGAACTCGACATGCCAAATATATCCCGAGGCAGATAAGGCATACTCCTAGTCTTGAGGATCACGGCTCCTATTCCAATCCGGGAAACCTACGCCCGGGTCTTCACGTAGCCGCAAAGAACTCCTATTCGAGACGGACTCAAACACGATTCCTTGGCCGTTACGCACCATGCCAGCCAGGAGGCTATTCGGCAAGATGCATATGGGCCAGATAGAACCTTCCAGGGAGCTGGGCCCTGGTAGGCTGTTTGATTGGGCCGTCAGGGAGTGGGCCATGGCAATGGGCCGTAATTTTATCCCCGACAGGTTTCGCCTCCGTATCCGTGCCTGGCAAACGTGCCCTCGCTGTCAGCGGAACACTGTGCCGCGCCGCAGAGCCTACAGTGCGCGCAATTTGACACAATAAACTAAGGTGAAAAACGGCTAAGCCCTTCGGCCACCACATATTTCGCGATGATTATCTGACTAAACAAACATTCAAAAGAGAAATACACAAAAGTACGTGGCGCAGAGCCCCGGAACGGATAGACCGGGTCAAACTACGGTCCATGCTGCAGCTTGGGCTTCTCTAGCTCGTTCTCTAACTTTCGGATCAGCGTCTGCGCTGAAGCAACTCTATGGCTCATGCGCGGCCATGTCGATTCTGCTCTTGGCGCGGTTTGACCCGAGCCAACAAGCTCGCCTCCCGCCTCTTTAGGGACTCGACTCGCCACGGACTTCGTCCGGTTTGCCTTGTAGTGGCGCTCTCCGCCATGAGCCTCGCTGCAAGTTTCCTCAAGCCCTTGACAGCGGAGTTATGCTCAGATTTTGTGGCCGCCCGGCTCTTTAATGGCCGCCTCTCTGCGTTTATACTCCTCGTCAAAAGGATCCGAGCCTGTCCGCTTTTCGCGAGCCGCTTGGCTTGGATCTTTATGGCTTCTCTGCCTTCCGAGCTTGTTCGAGCCCGCCTTGGCCTCCTGCTCTTTCTCTGCGGCGACCTCGTGCGGCCTCTAACTCGGCGACACGTGTCGTGGCACGAGACTCGACCAAGGCGGTTAGCCCTTCCGCGACGTGTTACCGGGCTCGGGCTTGCACTAGCTCGGTGAAAAGACTTCGATCTTCGCAGCGTCGTCATCGGTATCCGCCCATCGCTCCCATCGGCGAGGACGAACGGCGATAAGCGTGTAAAGCTGAAACAAAGGAAGCGCCTCGAAGCGCGAAAGATTGATGATTAAGCATAACGCGGGTTCAAGGCACTACATGCGGTTTGAGCAAGCATGTTCTCCGTCCTTGCTTGACGACCACATGCATATTCTCATTGGGCACGGGGCGGAGCCTCCGTAGCGCCGAGGACGGAATGACGACCGATTCCTCGCTGATCCCTTCCGGCGGTGCGAGGCGTGGCGGCGCTAGCGGCGCGACCAAGAACGAGGCCGTTACTCCTCCTTCGGCCGCCCGCCTCTCGGCGTCCCCCAGTTTGGCCGCCTGTTCGGCCGCCCGTTTCTCCGCATCCTCTAGTTTGGCCGCCAGCTCAGCTTCCGCCACGGTAGCTCGCTCCGCAGCCCATACGGCATCGCCACGCTGAGCTAGGGCTCTTACCAACGCGTCCTTCAGCTCGTCCACCGTCCACTTAGCCGCCACAAGCTCGTGCGGGTCGTCCAGCCCAGGGATCGGGTGGAACTTAGGACGCGGCAGGCCCGTTCGGCCGGACTCCTGCGACCTGGCAGCGTCTTGTTCCTCCACCCACTCTGGAGTGGCCGAGATCCTGCCCACGGATGCCAACGGGCCCACGCTAGGCATCGCCACGACCATCCATCCGTCTGGCGTGAGCACGCGAAATGGCTAGGACCAGTTGACCAGCAGCATCCGCCGATCGGGCGCCAGAAGCACCTTCCCAACCGGGGTCTTGAAGTGGTCGGCAATCCCCCTGCGGTCGATCGGCCACCACCCATGCGCCGTGCGTCCTTCAACGCGCAAGGGCGTGATCCACACAGGGTCATGGCCCACTACGACCTGCACCGTTTCCGCAATTCCCTCGGAAGCGTCGATCCGCCACCGGTGGCGATATCGATCCTCCGCGGACCGGTGGTTCTTGCCCTTCTTCTCCAACCGGCGGCCTCTACTGCGCCACAGGCGCATCTCCTCTGGGCCCATTGTTTAGTCGCCGCCCGACCAGCGGCTTCCATTGTTGCGGCAAAGGCACTCTCCCAGGTGTGACCGGCTCGTCTTGGCGGCCACGGCCTTTGTAGAGGAAGCGGTAAGCGAGCCCGCCACTTGGCGCCGCGCAAGACCGCAACAAAAAGCGCGGTGATCGGACATTAGAACGAGTAGCGACGTTGGCGCAAAAACTTACGCGGTTCAAGCTCGGTGTCCTCGTACACCTGGCGAGGGCGGGGAAGAGCTCATCTCGGCCGCCGACATGGCTCGTGGTGGGCAAAGCCGTCCTCTTACGCCCGCAAGAGTCTTTTCGTGGGCCCTCGCTGCGGTGCCGTAGCTAATGACGGACCCGATACCAGCACAACCTCTTCCTCGTCACTATCTGGGACAGGCTGGTACGTTCTCCTTTTCTTCGTAGTCACCGCGCCAAAGCGAACGACCACGAAACTTAGGCATCGGTGCCTAGCACCCAACTGTCTTGGGAGAATGGGAGCTCACTGTCTGCGGTAGCTGCGCGTTTTCTGTGTGCATCTCTGCACTGCCTTGCGCCCGAGCCCGCCATGCCGCTTCAGAGGTTGTTTTCCCTTGCCGCCGTTGGCAATGGGACGGCGCCACCGGATGCCGCCGCGAAGGCCCTCATTCGAGCTCGTGGCACGAGTGGTCTTCCCAACCACCTTCCACGCCCGCTGCGAGAACAAAAGTGCGCCTCGTCAAGACCTCGGTAGCAAGCGGCCGAATTCAATCGAACACCTTAGGGCACTTACCTCGGACGGTTTGTCCTTCACAAACCGTGATGCGGCGAGAGTCTTGTCGAGGTAGCAAAGCATCCTGCGATCCGCCCAACCTCGTGGTTCGAGAGCCCTGCATAACGCCTTTAGCAGTCGCGACACGCCTTTAACCTGAAGTTAAGCGTAAGGGTGTGGCTCGCGCGTACCTTCGTGGAAATCCCGGTCCGGATCCTCCCAACCATCTATGTCGCTGACGCACCGCTCGCGGCGCCCCAACGGGCTGATCCGGTGCTGGATGAAGCCGACGACGACCTCATAGCCCGTCAAGCAGTCCTTGACAAGCTCTTTGATATCGACCTCTGTGGCTTGGTCCTCCGGCTGAGGATCGCTCCGCTGGAAAATTGGCGTATCCGGCGCGGCCGCGGAGTATTCCAGGGTCGAGCCCCCGCGGTTCAGGTAGAACCACCGCCGGGCCCAACCATCAACCTTCGTCCTCACCTCATACTCGGGGTACGATTGGCTTCCCCGGCCTCGGCGCGCGGTCAGGTAGAAAACCCCGCCATTGCCCACTCGGTGGCCGACGGGTTTCAACTCAAAAAAGTGCTGAAGAAGGCTCACCGTCGGCCGCACTTCGCAAATGCACCTCGCCGTAAACGCGAAGATCGGCGGATGGGCGTAAGATTGCGGAGACAGGTTCTTCGCCTCGGCTCGGTGAAGGTGAAGAAGTCGATGATGAGCTGCGATTCCGGCATCACGAAATCCGCAGATAGCGAACCCTCGGCGGACTAACTTTCGTCGGATTGGGCCTTGGCTCCGGATCCGCGCGGAAGTCTCCACGTGTCTACCGACAAAGCCATCCCTCTCTAGCTCCGCCATTCTCTCTGCGTCGGCGATCTCTCTCCGATGACAACCATGGCGGCAGGAACAAGGAGCGAAGGAGAGGATGAAGACAGAGGCAAGGGGATGGTGTCGCGGTCGCGAGTTCCCCCATGGCCGCCCTTTAAAAAAACAACAATAAACGGAGATCGTGGGAATCGTGCCCAGGAGGCATAACCGCCCCACCTTTACATCAAATCGAGTTTAATGCTCGGACTTAGGCCCTCGAGCCAAATCTTCCTTCGGCTGCGTGATGAGGATCTCTCTAAAACCTCGAGACCGGCTCATGCTGCGACCGCTTTCGAGGCTCTGGGTGGTGTTGGTGATTAGTAAACGGCCTATCTGGAAGCAGGCCTTGGGCCAATTCTGTGCCGGCCCACCACATGAACAGAAGACCAAGCAGGCTATTCCTGGCCGTACTAAAGAAGCCGCCTAACTCGCTCGTGGCTGCCCCGGGCTTGACTAGGTCAAACCGTGCGGCACCATGTCCCTCCCGGGCTATCCCTTAGCCCGGGAGAAGGTCCCTCGGGTGATCCGCTCACCCGTGGGCAGGTGGCGACAACTGTCATGGCCCACCATACTTTCTCCGGCCTTGACCGGAACGAACTGTGTCTCCCAGGGGCCCGCGACCCAGGGGAGTACACGTGGACGACTCATCCGGCCGTTTGCCTTCTTTGGCAGGCAGCGGATGGTTGTTACGCTACGCGACGCCCCCAACGGGTGACGCGAGACAGGCTCAGTCCGGTTAAGGCTATTTCGAGGATAAAGGGAAAGTGCTTTCTCCCTAAAGAGGCTTCCTTCCCGAATAGGCGCCTCGGGACAAATCGTGTCGATACTAACGACGGTTTCTCCTGCAGCTCGGACTGCATGTAACCGGAACGAGACAAGAACTTCGCCACTAAAGCAAAGACCGGCGTGGGGCCCACGGTATCAACTCCGGGCACCCCGCCATGCCTATAAAAGGAGGATTCCTGGACAATCGAAGGGGAAGCTCTCTCCCTTCCGGCTTTCCCGATCCGATTCCATCTGACTCAAGCCCAAGCAACACCCGCATCCGAAGCTTCCTTAGCGAGTAGTTTTAGTTCTTAGCCACCTTCATTGTAAGCTCGGGATCGGTGCCTTGAGCCCTGGTCTCGCACTTTGTACTGTTTCCACCATATAATCAACTAAATTTGGAGTAGAGCATTACCGGCGATGGGGGCTCGAACAGGTAAACCGACCTTGTCTTTGTGGTTCAGTATTTCCTCTCTTTCTTTCTTACCTCGAAGCGAGGACACAGACTCGGATCATCAAGTCGCACTGAGCCCTTGCCCGAAGGCAACTGCTCTAGCCCTCCATGAGCTTAGCCGCCACCCAGGTTCTTGAGAAGGGTCGTCGTTGGGCCTCACTCAACTACAAATTCGCTCACGGTCCGTGAACCACTTTGCTCTTGAGGCGTGATTCCCAGACACCGACAACCATTTTTTTAAAAAAAATGTATGCATATAAATAGCTTCCCTAAAACTAATATTTTGAGCTTGAGATTTAAACTCTTGTGCTTGTCCAAAATTCAAATTTCGTATTTGTAAACCTTTTTGTGATTCGGCCCTATTGCCCCTGCTGGCCCAGCCCATCTGCAGCCTAGCTGCCTCTCTCTCTCTCTCTCTCTCTCTCTCTCTCTCTCTCTCTCTCTCTCTCGCTCTGTTTCTGCTATGCACCTCCAAGGAATGACGTGGCTTCTTCTGCGTCGCCCGAGCATCCATCGGTCGATAATTTGGCCACATCGCCCAGCGCCCTCCACCGCCTCACAGACGCCCGCGCCGCACAGACCTAAGCCGTGTCGCGCCCAATCTGCCGCCGCTTCGCCGCCAGCGTCGATCGCGCAGCGCCCGCCCAGCGCCGCGCTACGCGCCCTCGCGCCCGCGCCCACGGCCATGCCGCGCCCGGCCAGGTATCTGCGCCCTCGCGCCACAGCGCCAAGACGCGCCAGCGCATTCCCACTGGCAAGAAGTCAGATCGCCCCTTTCCCCACTTGCTCGACCAAGATCTAGCGCGGCGTTCCTATCTCGCCACGACATCGACGCCAGGATGACTCACCGGCGAAACACCTCGGCGCCCAGCGGTTCAAAGCCGGCCACGCCCCCAGAGTCAATACCGCCTCTCCGACCACCCCTTTTCTCCGTAATCACCGCGAGGAGGGAATGATTACACCGGCCTCTCTGCCGCAGCCATATCCCTCTAGCTTACCCCGAGCTCCACCTCACTCTCCCTCTCCCTATAAAGCCCAACCGAGGCACACCCCCTCTTCTTCTCCTCTTTCCGGCCGCCCGGTTGGAGCCAGCGCCATCGGCAGCTCGTCCCGGTGAGCCCCGATCACCTACACCGCTGCCAATCGGCTTCCCTCCTCCCTCTCTATCTCCCCTAGCAACCGATTGATCCACCTCCCTTTGATTTGCACAGGAGAGCTTCGCCGCCGCCGCCACTAGTTTCTCCCCTTTCGGATTGCTCGTCGTCGGCAACTCCTCGAGAGCCCGGCCTTCGTCTATGGCATAAGGACAGCCCTATACACTTTCCCTCCAACGCAATCGACACGAGCTTCACCGGAGGACTCGAACGCCATCTCCCCTGTTCCGGCCGCCGCACGGCCACCACGCTGCTGGACCTCTCCAAGATTTCCCTGGCTCTCCCGTCGCCTCGGTGAGAATCCACTACCCTCTCTAATGCTCACCCGTTCCTCAATTGCACTACTTTCGCCGTGATTCGTCGAAGCCGCGTTCACCTGAACCCGCCGCCGCCGCCGCACATGGCGCCGCCGCCTTCGTCCACCTCAGGCCACAAAACTGGTACCATTACATGCGCGACGTTCCCCTAGTTCCGTAGAGTCCAAGAACTCCAAAAACCGTGCTCCGTAGCGCCGGCGCCGTCCGTTTTTGCCCTCGCCGCCGCGCCCGTCGGGAGGTGGAAGAAGGGATGACGTCACCCAGGCCTTGTGACGCTGCCAAGTGGGACCCGTCCGTCAAACGAAGCCAGCCACAGGGGAACCCTTCCTTTGTGCCTATGACGAGTGGGCCCGCGGTCCCACCTGAAGATCTAGTGGAAGCGTATTTCCCGAAATCGCTTTACAAGCTTGCCGCACCGACCACGGGCCTCCCTTCTCTTGGGCCTCACTGTGCGCACCTTCGGCCCAACACTGTTCTCAGTATTTTTCCAGCCTTTACCGATTTATTTATTGCTGAAAATTCTTTTGATTTATTATAAATAGCTATTTGCTCTGTAAAATTGTGAGAAAATTATTATAGATACTAGATATCTTTTAGATTTTATTAAAATTATAATATTTTGTGTTTGACTTCTCTGTATTGCTGTAAGTAATTTGTAGCCTGGTCTTAGTCCTTTTTCCATATAAGGATTAACTAGAAATGCATTCTTGTTTATTAAAAATAGTTTCTGACCTCTGAAAAATATGAAATTTGGTAGGTAATTATTACATGCTATCTGGAACCTAGGAAAAATATAACTTTCCCTTTTGCCCTGTTGTATGTTTCTGTATTATTAAAATAGCCTTATAATCCTAATTTCTATTTTGATTATTGCTCAAATTGTATTTCCTCGTAATAATAAAATTGTATAAATTGGTATTAGCCTCTAAAATGTTATATCTCACTGTTTTTTATTTTATTAAATTATTGTTAACATGTGTGCATGTGAGTTTGTCTCTTTTAGCTTGTATCTTTACTTTAGAAATCAATTATTGGTCAAATGCTTAAATTAGGATTATTGCTATACTTATATTTAAAATGCTCTAGCCCCTGTATTTAGATTTATTAGCTTTGCAAAATCATACTTTGTAACTTGAATATAAGATTTTCTATAATTGTTTAAATTAAACTTAATATAGATAAGATTGGCTTTTATAAAGAAAATGCTAGTTTGATCATATCATTGCATTATTTATTATCCTATTTATTTGGTTGCATAGAAATGGTTGGATACTTGTGTTGAATGCATTTACAATTGTGATGTATTTCAAATAACTATTTTCATATTATGGGTCTCTATATGGGTAGATTTATCCTATCATGCATGCACATACATTCATATCATTTAAGTATAAAAATAAGTGTAAGACTTAGAAGTTTACGATAGTTGTACCTAAATCGTGGCGATTATAGAATATTTTCATGCATCATCTTGACATTCTTCCGAGATTTTGTGCTATTTGTGTCTTCCCGTTAGATCGGACGAGCAGGAAGGACAACTGAAGGCACAGTATTCAACGCTCAAGGGCGAGCGAGCCAAATTCTCTAGATCATTTTATATCGATTTTATTCAAGTTATATTGCTTTAAATTATGAAATTGCATGCTTATGTATTCTCTGTATAAATTATGTGAAACAAAATGCTATTAGAGCTGGTCTAGATATCACCCACTTTATTACTAGTGTTGCTATGCACAAACCCATCCTTGATATATTTCTTATCCGGTCATTTGGTAACTTTAGATTAGATTAAACATTTCTGGACTAGTAAGTCTTTGGTTATGCTTAGACCTGTATAAGTCTAGAGTCCAATGGGTTTCATCCCGGCTGGTCAACGTTGCGGCATGGGATGACGGATCAGTCCTCTTGCATCGGTATAGTCTTGCTATCAACGCTCTGTCGGTATAGCTTTTCTATCAACGCTCTGCAATGATTGGTTTCTGACCATCAACGTAAACGGAGCTGGTTCCTCATATGAGTTAGTCCCATCATTGCCATTCCGATGGTGATGCTCTGTGCACTATCTCGAGCTTACCATGCAACCCAGATAAGCCCCGGATATTATCCATGCACTTGGGTGCCCCTTTCTGCCTGAGTGCGAAAATTGAGTCAGTCAACACTCATATTCATGATATTGATATTGAGGATCCGAGGATCCTAGCCTTAGTTGAGCTCAAGGGGATCACGCCTCGCTGAGAGGGTGAGTCTGCCGCTACTTAGGAAGACATACGCCTTGCGAGGGTATGGTTTTGCCTGTTCGAGACGGTACGAGGTACCGGTCTGCCTGTTTGTTCGGGGACCATGACCACCGGGATGGCTTGGATCCGCCGTGTTTGGGAGCACGAGGTGCTGCCCTGTTGTTGAAATACCCTTGATGATGATTTGAATCGCGTATATAGCACAGTATGTCTTTGTTTTGTAAAATGGCCAGGTCTTAGGTTTTCTATTATTATGGTATTACAAAATTGGCATTATTGCAAATAAAATAATCCAGCCCCACCAAAAGGCCTATTATCATTAATTGCATTAGGTGTGGAGTTGGCTCGCGAGCACGGTTGGTGTGCTCATCCTCGCCCACATTTACTCTTTTAGGTGAGGGAGACAGGAAGAGTGAGGATCTGGATTCTTCTCCTGGACACGAGGAGAACTAGGAGCTGACGTGCAGGACGGGTGTTAGGCGGGACTCCAGTCGCTTGCCTGGTGGTTTTGGGCATAGCCTCGAGACTCGACACTTCTATTTCCGCATTTTGTTAAACTCTGATAAGAGTACATTTTGGTATTGTATCATTTTGCCTGACGGCTTATGTAAACCGAGCCATTATGTACTCTGATAAATAAATGAAAGCCTTTATCCTTTTGTATGAGTTGATCCAGCTGTTGTAAATGGTGTTGCGCTAGCAAGACAGATCCTGGGCTAGCGCAGGAGCCACCCAGGTGGTCCCCAGAAATCGGAGGCCCACATACGTTGCCCACGATAATCTTTGCGTCATTGGAGGAGGCGTCGATGTTCTCCGCCATGATATATCGAATCTGTAGTCCAAAACCAAGAGAAGGCTCAACGCTCAAGGTCTCGATGAAGACGAGGAGCTAGCGACGCCTTCCGCGAGGTAGCAGGGCAAAATTGATTATTTGCCCTAAAGTTGATGCGCCCTTGATTATTTGCCCAAAGTTGAGCTGTCTTTGATTATTTGCCCCACTTACACCTACCTGTGACTACTTTTTTCCAGGGGGTTATTTGCAAAATGTACAAATCTCTCCATCTCCTCCCTTTGCCGCGCGTCTTGGTGCAATGCCGCTGGCCGATCGCCCTCCCCCATGTGGCCTGATCGCTGCTCCCTCGCCGGCGCGCCTTCCTCCCTCCCTTGCGCCTAGCCCCTCATTGCCTCCCGACGGACGCCGAGTCCTCCCGTCGGGAACGCCATGGCCTCCGCTGTCCTCCTGCCGCCCCGAGGCCACCCGATGGATGCCGAGCCCTCCGGCCGGCCCCGTGCCTCCCGGCTCCATATCTGGGGTGCTTCCATATATATGCTCATATATGGAAGGAATGGCGTTGGAGGACATGCGGCCAACGCTGAAGGATATAGTCTGGGCCTGGCATGGAGATGAATAGCAGCGGTAGAAAGAATAGCTTTGGATGTCTGTCGTAATTAGTTTTTGTTCCTCAAATTCATTATCCGTTCTCGTGATTATGTTCTATATGTGGTGTGTTTTCTTTTTTATCGACTATGTTCGTTTTGTATCTGAAGAGTACCTGGTGAGTCAATAATTTTGGAGGCGTATTGTGCAACATTTGGATGCATTGTGTTGAGGAAATAATAGTTGCAAAGTTGAGCTGCATAATCCAAATTGTTTCTGTTCAGTTGTTCTCATTGTCCTATCCTGAAACTCCAATTACATCTACATGTCATTTCTCAAACAATGAATTCCGCTCCAGCTATGCCAGCACACAAATTCGTCCATGTAATCTGCTATCTCTGAAGGAAAGCTACATCTATCTATTTATTTTTCCTGTTACAGTTTGAAAAACTTGGCAAAAGCCTGATTTCAGTAGAAATTTTTGTATCAACGGTTTGCTCAGCTGTCATAGGCATCAACCCGATGAATAGACCGTGCAAAGTTTTTTTTTTTTTAACAATGCTGAATCTGCTCCTTATTAGGAAGAAGCAACTGAACAAACAATGCTTACTCAGAGCGTACAGGGGAGAGAGAGATTAGAAAGGGAGAGAGAGCGTACAGAGAGATGGAGGGGTTTGTAATTTTTACAAATAATCCTCTGGAAACAAGATTGTCACAGGTAGGTGTAAGTGGGGCAAATAATCAAGGGCAACTCAACTTTGGGTAAATAATCAAGGGCAACTCAACTTTGGGGCAAATAATCAATTTTGCCAGGTAGCAGGGATGAAACCTCACCAGCGTCGTCTTGTTCGCGATGGCCTCGCCGCGGGACAAGATCGTCGCGTGATCAGTGATCCTCCACGTTCCACTCCATGGAAGGAACATTGGAGCCAAAGGCATCGGAGTAACACGCCGGTTGAGACCGTAGCTAAGTCGGCAATCTCTTTGGTCAGGCCAACCCTCCTTCAAGCGAGCTCTGTCGACTGTCGGTCACGCCACCTGATACAAGCGCTGCATCAAGTTCGGATTTCTGGCTGTGTAGTCTCTAAGATACCAGGTATATGAAGTTCTTTCACCTTAGCAGAATCTTCGTATTCATATTGAGGGCGGGCAGCTCCAGATCCAGTGGATCGTGGCTCTCGGGATGCACCATGTAAACGGTCCGGATATTTTCTGTACCGGATCGACCGGATTCGAATTCAGATGGGATCGGCTCGGATATTTTTGAATTTGATTTCGGTATCAAATATTTAGCACTACGTTAAAAACACATAAAGTAGACACCACGTAGGTGACGGGTCCAAAAGGACCCATCACTAAAAACTTTTTAATGACGGGTTCGGATACTGTGTCGAATACAGGACATTTAATACCGTCGAATTGAGTAATTTTTCGGATATCCGACCTGGTCACCTGTGCACTGCCACCAGTTTTACGGATATTTGACCTAGTCACCTGTGCACTACCACCAGTTTTGAGGCCCAACGACCAAGGCCCAAACGACCACCACCAACACCAAGGCACCAAGCCCAACAGGCAACCCTAGCCTCCACTCCTTTAGCCCTCCATATCTTTTCCCACTCCCAGCCGCCGTGCATTGGCAATTGTCGCCGCCCCCGACCCATGCTGCCCTGGCCAAGCCTCGAGCCATGCAGCTGCCGTGAGGAGCATCAATCCTATGCGACATCCACACTAACAAGGCTGTGTGTCGGGAGCTTTGGACGGTTAGGAAGATTCTAACACAACTAGGTTAACCTAATACATGAACACAGTGATGTAACGTGAAATTAGGTGGATAATCATTGTTTAGGGTGTTGATTGCCATCTCCTTTGTTAGCTCGGTGAATACAGCGCAGCTATAGTCACATAGGGAGGCGTACGGAAGTAGTGTGTGCTTCTTCCTTTTCTCCTAGAACAACAGCACGACAACATGGTGGCGATGACTTTTTTGGAGACTCCGGTGCACTCCCACGAGGTCGGGTAGGGGTGTGGAGATTAGGGCGTAATTAGGCTAAATGTGATTAGCTTAGGTTGGTCAAGTTGTATGACACTACCTCCTTTTATATATATAGCGTCATGCCCAGGGGAGAACCCTAGAAAGATTAGAAATTTGACGTTCCTGATCAGGACTCCTCAAAAGATAAGCTCAATTAGAGATAAACTCATAATTAGGTGATCATACGTACTGGTTTGATCGAAATTAATTCTAACATTCTCCTAGTTAATCAAAATACTAACATTTATAATCCCTCTCTCGATAAAACAACATACTAGAGTAAGCATCGAAAAATCCATTAAACGTTCAATGAGACTTCTATACCCATATTAGACTAATTTTATCTCGACCAGTATACATTTAGGCCTTGTACATTTCAGATTATTGTAGTGTAGCATACCGTTTCTGCAATATTTATCTTTTTTAGCCTATTTGGCTTAGTAATTTGTAATGATTTTTCTCGGGTTTTTAGTACTCCTTTTAAAGATCCTAAAAATATTTTTAAATTATTTTTTTATAATATTTAAACCTCTCTTTAAATACTCTCAAATTTTGCTGAAACGCTACGCTACGCTACGTTAAGCTGAAATGTACAAGGCCTTAGTACTTACGGGAGTGATTTTAGTTGGCCCTCATATCTAGAACAAGAGGCTTCCCAATACACCCATGTGCACAATATGATTACAAAAAATATCGGACGGTAAGCCTTTTGTAAGCGGATCAACAAGCATTTGCTCAATATTCATATGCTTGATAATTATAGTTTAATCTTAAATTCTATATTTCACAACAAGATACTTGATGTCAATGAGTTTGACAACACCACTTGACTTGTTGTTATTTACTGAAAAGATTGCAAGCTGGCTATGGCAATATAGAACAAGCGTTCAAAAATGTTGTCTTCCACTCTCTAGGATAAATTCTTAAATCATACGGTTTACCTAGTAGCCTCGTAACATGCCACAAATTCAGTATGCATTGTGAATGATGCAGTAATTATTTGTTTGAAGCTTTTCCACGATATGGGTCCTTCTACAAGTGTGAAGATATGATCTAACGTGGATTTCATAGTATCCACACATCCCGCAAAATCAACATCTAAATAACTAATAGCTTAAAACTTCAGATTTTAAATACATGAGCATGTAATTTTTAATGATGTGCAAATAATGCAAGATTTTCTAAGCGACTTTCTAGTGGTCCATACCTATATTTAACAGACATCTTCCAAGCATCCCAATCACAAAAGTTAAATCAGGACGTGTGCACTCTTGAGTGTACATAATGCTTCTAATAGCTAAAGCATAAGGAATTGACTTTATTTGATCAAATTAATATTGATTCCTAAGACACTGAAACGTTCCAAACTTGTCACCCTTTATAATAGTAGCAGACGAAGCAGAGCACTCACTCATATTAAATCTTTCAAGTACTCTTATCTATGTAGGATTTTTGAGATAAACTTAATATGTCTTTGGACCTATCTCGGTAAATTTCAATGCAAAACAAAAGATACATTAACAAGATTTTTATATCAAAATTTGAGGAAAGAGAACTTTTGGTCTCATGCAACATGTTCTTATCGCTGCTTGCTAATTATATATTATCAACATAACCCACACGAATAATAAACCTATTCCTCTTACATTTAACATAAATATAGTTATCAACTTCATTTTTCTTAAAACCAAATCTTCTTATTATTTCATCAAACTTAAGTACCATTGCCCAGACGCTTGCTTTAGGCCAGAAATTGATTTCTTAAGACGACAGCCCATATTCTCCTTACCTTCCACAACAAAACCTTCCGGTTGAGGCATGAAAATATTCTCTTGCAAATCATCATTAAGAAACACAGTCTTAACATCCGTTTGTTTAAGTTCTAGATCATAATGAGCCACGAGCGCCATGACAATACTTGGTGAATCTTTAGTGAATTAGGAGAAGATGAGAATCCGCAACTTGCTGTTGGCGATGAGTGTTTGGAAAAGGGAAGAGAGAACCTGTCGAGACCTGTTTTAATAAAAGTAAACCCTTAACAGTATGAGTTACAAGGATCAATGCTCATATCCCGGTAAAACAAAGATGCAACATCAATACCAGTGTTGAATTAACTAATAAAGTAGGCGAAGACACTTATTACATAAGTTCATGATATAGGGCCTCTTTGATACCTTGTTCTAGTTTAGTTTTTGTTGGGATTGCAACTTTTGTTATTTTTATATACACCATTCACTTTATTTTTTGAAAATATTTTTTTATAACTTTGTAGGGTTTTTCTCAAAGATCTCAAAAATAATTTTTAAATAATTTATTTTGCCTTTTCATACCACTTTCAAAGGTGGTCAAATTTTACCAACAAAAACTAAACTAAAACTAAACAAGCTATCAAAGAGGGCCATAAAGTCCTGACTAATGCAAACAGAAGCAAATAAATATAGTGTCCCATCGTAGCCACATGCACACGTTGAACAGGAAATAGCTAGTAGTTTGGCGCATCCTTAGGGAAAACTCCATTGTTATCCCACACGTCCTTGTACTCCTTGACCTGCTCGTCGAATAAACATCCCCACGTGAAATGAGAGGTTAGCGTGTGACTGCTAGCAAGTTTTCCTAGGAAGGGCTAAGTAGGGGCTCATCCTAGGAAGGGTAATGGTTTATTTACATAAAGCATTTTACCTGGAAGTATAAATAATTTTAAAAACATACATAGATAAATAGCAGTTCTGATAATTAATATTTATATAACAAAGTTCTCAATCTTATGTTCTCTCATGTCAAAGTCTCATCATAGTTCTCATTCTTGTTCTCATCATCATAGTTCATCTAGAAATGAAACAAATTGTGGGGCCCAGTTGCACAGTGAGAGAGGGAGGTGTGAGGGTGCTGGGGTGTATGAAACTAACAAATGGGGCCCGTCAGTCAGTGGTGCAATGAGGAAGGGGGAATTCCGGCGACGGAGGAGGTCACCGCTGGTGAGGGGCGTCCAGAGCCGGGGAGGTGATGCTCAGGAAATGAAATTGGATGGTCGGTGGTGCTTACCGAATTAAACTTGGCTGGGACTCGGGAAGTTTGGAGGTGACCGGACGGCGTGACCAGAACAGCAGTGTTCACGGGTGATGACAACAAGGATGCTTCTATGGATGATGGTGCTAGGTGATGGCGCGACGGCCTTCGCGACATCAAGTGGCTTCTTTTTAGTGCAGGCGTCGAGGTTAGGGAAGGTTGGGATCAACCGGGTGGCAGTTCGCTATTGTTTGGGGTCTTGGGGAAGGTGGTGGCGCTAGAGGCGTGTCTGGCTTGGAAGGGAAGAAGAGATGGGGCGAGGAGATGGTTTGAGATATGGCAAGGTGCGAAGGCCCTTTATATAGGTCGAGCGTGACTACTGTGACTACTGCGGCGGCGAGCAATCAATGGGTTCGGGGGTGATTCCAAGGCAGAAAAGCAATGGATGAGGTCGGCAATGCAACGAGAAGCAGACATCTGTATTAGTGGCGGTGTGTTTTTTCTGGCGGGAGTATAGCAGAGATGGCGCTTCAGGAGGAAGACGATGTGGTGGGCGCCGTCGGATTGGAAGCAAAAACAATGGGCGTCGTTAGATGAACCAATACGGTGGGGTGGAGGAGAACAAGTGGCGTGGCCAAAGCACAAGCCGCCAAGTTTGGTAGGGAGCAATCTGAGCCATCAACAACCACTTAACGGGGGACCTAGCGGGGTGAGTTAGGCTAAGGTGGTCCGTGGCCGTGTTGGGCCAAGGTGCGGCCGGGGAAAGATAGGGGTGACACTGCAGGCGTTTTTTGTAGAAATGGAAGGCGTACTCCTAGGATTTCTTGAAAAAGAAAGGGGTTTATGGATTTAAGGATGAATTCCAAAAAATGGTTTAAGGCTATAAAAGATTATAGGAGGCCCAAAAATGTAAGATAAGATTCTAAAAATTCAAAAAAAAGAGGAGAACTTAAATATTGATTGATATTTGATATTATATGAGATTTAATTTCCTAAAAATTTATAAGATGATATTTCCTTTATATGATAATTTAAGAAATGAATTTAGAAAATGTTAAGGAAATATAGGATGGTTTTAGGGACATAAATTATGATTTTTTGCTAAAAAGTTTTTTGCTAAAAATGGGAAAATTTGAGGTAAGTTAAGTTTGACTGCGATGCCAAAATGGCCGGGTGGAGGGACGAGACGAGGGCTAGGTCGGTGACGAAGGTGGCGTTGCGGTGAGGCCAAGAGGGTCGAGCGACGATGTGCGGGCGGGGCAGAAGATTGATGTGATTACCTTATTCTTTTTAGCTTTAATTAAATTAATTAAACTTTAGCTTGCCATTTTTGTACAAGCCAAACGATATAATATTATGCAGTTATTTTTATAGAGTTTTATATTTTTTTCTTTGAGTTGTTGGAATAATTTTTCGTAATTGCTTGGATTCTTCCAGATCTCTTTCATGGGTCACAACTTTTTTCATTAAAATTTTTGGATATTTTTAGTCGATAAGAATAACGGAAACACTTGTTCCACAAGGCTTGGTAGCGTCCAGGACCCAGACATTTCTGTGACAGGCTAGGACATGCCTTGTCTTTGGCATGCACGATGGGCCCCATAAGCATTTTTTTCTTTTGAAGGTCATAATTTTTGACTGGGTGCTCTAATTCACAAACCATTTGCACCAACGTGTTCCTCGTATTTTTACGAACAAAACAAGGTATATGTTGCCATATAACTCTTCAAACTTATCTGGTGCAACTTGGATTTCGTCTACTGAAACTTAGGTTTCGCCTACTGAAACTTGGATTTCATATTCGTTAAACTTATCGAACTATCAAGTTTCATCAGGTTTAATACAAGGTTCATCAAGTTTCAACAGGTCTCATACAAGTTTCTTCAAGTTTCATCAGATCAATTCAAGTTTCAACAGGTTTAATCTAAGTTTCATCAGGTTACGAAGTTTCATCCAAGTTTCATCAAATTTCATCAGTACACGGCCAAGTTTTATCAGCACACGACCAAGTTTCGCTAGTATAGGTGTAAGTTTCATAAGTGCCTTCTCCTAAGTTCACATTAAAAAAATTGGAAAAATTAAAAAATTAAAAAATTAAAAAGTATTTAAAATGGGCTGTTCTCGATTTTAGAAGAATTATAAAATTTATTCCACACATTTTGAACACTGTTTGAATTTTATACAAAAAATAGAAGTTTAATTGAAAATTTAATCAAAGGACGACTAACCACTCTGCCGGGAACGCGCGCACGGCAGCACTCGGATTGGCGCGGTGCCGTTGATCCAACGGCTCTGGTTGGTCCGGCCCGCGCGCCAGGCGTCGGACGTCCGACGCTTGACGCTCGCCTAAGAATAAGACTAAAAAGTTATGACACATGAGTTTTGCATGAATTTTGGAGTCTATGCTATGAACAAACTGTCGAAGGAATAATCTCTTTCAGGTGGACATAAACATCGTAATGGATAGCAAGTTGGCTTATGTCACTGGGTTAAATTTTCAGCCAAAATAAAGGGTCGAGTGATGTTAACGAATGTCGGCCAAGCCAGGGTTGGCATCGTTCCCAATTTATTTGTTTCGCAAATCCCCACATTTTACCGCAAATCTGGGAATCTTAGCAAAAACAAAAACCTCTCTTCCTCCTTCCCCCTGCTCCATTCTCTCTCCTGCGCAGTCGTCTTCGTCTTCCTCCTCCATCCCGTCTCCTCTCCCTCCCCACCCCCCCCCACTCCACTCCACTGCTCCAGATCTGCTCCACTTCCCTCGCCTCGACCTCGAGACGCCTCCCATGGCGTCTCCCTCGGGGAACCCTAACCCCTCCCCGAACGCCCCCTTCGAGCTCATCAAGCTCTTCAAACCTCCCCCCAACCCTAACCACCCCACAACCGCCGCGACCCCCACTGGTATCTTTCAGGGCGCCCCCGCCGCCGCGCCGATGGCCTCCGGCCCCTACTCTTACCCGCCGGTCACCCCGCCCTTCCACCGCGGCCCCTACCCCCAGTACCCCAACGACCCCCATGCCGCCCACCACCCCGTCACCGCCTACGCGAATCCTACCCCCACCGCAAGCCCTAATCCCAGCCCGAGCCCGAGCCCGAGCCCCGGCCCCAACCCGGGCGCGCGGCTCATGCAGCTGCTGGGCAATACCGGCCCCACCCATCTCGAGTCGGCGACGTCCATGCCGCTGCCGTCGTCGGAGTTCTCCGCGGCCCCGGCTGCGCCGCTCCCGGCGATGCCGTCCGCGCCGCCGGCGAGGATGCCGAGCAGCAAGATGCCGCGGGGGAGGCTGCTGGGGCCTGGCGACCGGGCTGTTCACGACGTGGACTCGCGGCTGCCCGGAGAGGCGCAGCCGCCGCAGCTCGAAGTGACGCCCATCACCAAGTACACCTCGGACCCGGGACTGGTGCTTGGCCGGCAGATCGCCGTGAACAGGACGTACATCGTGTACGGGCTCAAGCTCGGCAACATCCGCGTGCTCAACATCAACACTGCGCTCCGCTCGCTCCTTCGTGGGCACTCACAGGTGTGACTGCCGTTGATAGTAATTGGTTGTTGCTTTGTTTAGTACAGAAGTGTTTGTATGGCCCTGTGATGTTAGTGGCCCTAAAGTGAACCACAGATCTGTGGATGTTTGCATGAGCTTTGTAAGCATAAATTGTATTTATATATAGCTTGCTTGATATGATCATTTTTGCTCTTGTGGCGGCTGCCGCATTTTTATGTTTCTGTTTATTATGGTTATTGATTATGGAGCAGCCTGCTATTCCATGCCAAGGAATCAGTTTTTAATAACTACATGTATGGTGAAGTCTGACTTTGAGAGGTTATATTATCATATAAATTAACATACAGTCATATCTATAGTCCACTGGAACGAATTCGTTTTCTCCTATTAATGAGGTGTATTTGTTATTAGCATTGACATTTATAGGATATATAAACTGAAAACATTTCTGCTGTGCCTTTGCAAGTGTTGTTTTGGTTTATGGCAGGATTTTTTCTAGTAGTTTGGTTCTTGTCTTTTTTCATTCTACCTTGTTGATTAATCTTTATCATGAATGCACTTTATTTTTGTAATGTTTTACATGGTCTTATTTTTGTTTTCTGCAGAAGGTCACAGACATGGCTTTCTTCGCAGAAGATGTCCATCGCTTAGCAAGGTACTATGTATTGGCATATAAGATCTTCGGACACTTTCTTCTTTTTCTCCTTTCCTTCTACGGTATGACTGTCGGATATAAGTGCCCGCATTTTTTTGGGAGGCATCCAGTTATTGGTGCAGCATAACATTGCTATTGTTGGCGGTCTCTCAATGAATTAATTATTGGTAATTTGTTAACAGTGCAAGTGTAGATGGACGAATATATGTATGGAAGATTAATGAGGGACCTGATGAAGAAAATAAACCGCAAATCACTGGAAA
Organism: Raddia guianensis; assembly: GCA_036346415.1. Lineage (NCBI taxonomy): Eukaryota > Viridiplantae > Streptophyta > Magnoliopsida > Poales > Poaceae > Raddia > Raddia guianensis. The sequence continues at coordinate 35,520,997 of CM070539.1, forward strand.
GATTGAAATTGCCATCCAGATTGTAGGTGATGCTGAAACCTACCATCCAAGGATATGTTGGCACTCGCATAAGCAAGTAGGGCCTCAACACGCAGTTGCTGTGCCACATTCAATATCTGGACTGTTTTCCTGTTCAATGATTCATGCACCTCTTTTCTTGTAGGAGATTCTGTTTATTGGAATTGGGAACTGTATTTTAAGAATAGACACAACAAAAGTGGGAAGAGGAAGAGACTTCAGTAGAGAAGATCCTCTTAAATGCTCTCTTGACAAACTGATTGATGGTGTGCACTTGGTTGGTAAACATGATGGGGATATCACAGATTTGTCCTTATCTCAATGGATGACGACCCGTCTGGCTTCAGCATCAAAAGATGGCATGGTTTGTGCAATTATACTCTTCCTGATTAACAAATATGCATTTCGTGATAGGCAACTCCAGAGTTAAGATGATTTTCAAAATCAGTGACCGTGAATACTGTTTGCTTAAACTTCTGTTCCTTGCACATAGCCATATTTAGACCTTGTTTCTTTTTCACTTACATAGGTTCCAAATGTTTTTCAGTTACAATGGTGCCTTGTATTTGCTCTTTCACCTAGTATTTGACACGATTCATTGAATGTGCTTTTGTGTTCCACTGCAAGTTCCCTTAATTAATGCATGCTAGGAATGCTAGTGTTCTTGAGCTTAGTTTACTCATTTGTTGTTTTATGAGAAGCTAAAAAATTGCACCGTGCTCAATGATTTTTCTCTTCATTTGTCGGGATATCAGTTGTCAGGTTTAGCCTTTTTTTTTGGTATGTGATCTATGGAAACACTAAGGCCTTGTTTGTTTCAGATTAAAGTTGAGCTGAGTTTTACAGTAGTAAATTTGTGACCCACTCGAAAGACATTTTAAAAAATTGAAAAAATATGAAAAAGTTATTTTACGAACTCTTAAGAAGAACTATTTGAAACCCCACAAAAATGACTACAAAATATTACATCATTTGGTTTATACAAAAATGACAAATTTTCATTTAATTTAATCTAAAACAAACAAGGCTTATCTGACATTTCTAGCTGCAGATTGTAATGTGTATTGTCTGCCTTTGACAGGTAAAAATATGGGATGATCGTAGGACATTGCCTCTATGTGTGATGAAACCACATGATGGTCAAGCTGTTTACTCTGTTTCTTTCCTTATGGCACCTGAGCGACCAGATCATATAAATCTTGTTACAGCAGTATGTATTTTTGTACATTGCCACTATGTTTGTTGTAATGTTTTTTTTACTCTATTCAATTCATGCTGTTCTGGTAGATAACGAATGACCAAAGAAATGATGTCTAACTCATATAGGATTTAACCATTCTTAACAATTAGACATTCCAATTTTGCCTTTATCAAGAAGGGTACATAACATTATGGTAGTGCCTGAAAACTGGAGATAAATATGTTCACCAAGGAACTAGACAGTAGGCACCATTCAAGCACCAGAAAAATGCGCAACAGCTGACATCACCTAGCCAGGATAAATTGGATAGGCAGTTCCCGTTATACTGTAGCAGATATTACTGTTGCACGTCAGTGAAGTTTAGGGTATGTTATATTCTTATAGATAAGTGTTCTGGCCGAATTAGTACGGGATTCCTTGGGGATAAGAATAACTTGTTAGATATTAGAGATATATTTCTTAGGGATTAAATGTATTATTGATTCCTTAAAAGGATAGCATGATTTCCATTATCAGTCAATAAACAATCAAAGTCTTTACTCTTTGCCCTTCTTTTCTAAAATCAGGCATAGAGCCTCTGTACCATGTTAGAGAATAAGTCTCCTGATTGCTAGATGAGGGCGAGCGTGCTACCCTTGGTTTTTGGATCCATACATAACCAACAGGGAGGGTGTCACCTATGGCTTAGGTGACCTAGGTTTCCACCTTCTAGAACATTGGCCAAAGTTGAACAATTTGAAAGGACAATGATTTCCTAAATCCTTATCATAAGATTGCTTATATTAAATAGTTCACAAAATGATGTTTTTTCTTGTGTGATGAAATAGGGGTGGAAATGAGCCGAGCCGAGCTTGACTCAGTCGAGCTCGGTCAAAAAGAGCCGAGCTGGCTCTGCTTGACATTTTGGTGAGCCCCAAAAGTGTGCTCAGCTTGGTAACATCTCCGAGCCCGAGCCGTGAACTATTTTTCTAGCCCTATGATGACCCCCCCCAAAAAAAAAAAAGAAAAGAAAAAAAAAAGAAAAAAAAGCACATTTGTGAGTTGCGGCAGGAATAGAAGATTCCCATTATTTATCTACTAGCCACGCACCCGTGCTTTGCGATGAACAAATATCACATTACTTTTCACAGTGCTATATTTGGTTTGTTTGACTCACTCTTAGCTCCATTTTCTTCCTTTCTCTCGACTGTGTCATGCTTCTGCACACTCATCTCTGCTTCCGCGCTCGATTGCATTGTGCACACTCTAATTTGATGTATCTTATCTTAATATGATTAAAAGTTTTTCTAAATTATAACATGATAAAAATAAGAAAGCTAGATAAATAGGACAGATTGTTTATCTTGAATTGATAAAAAGCTCCATAAAAATGCAATGCATCTGAACAAGAAAACAACCCAAACAAATAGGAAGTACCCTAAGTTGACTTGACCTTTGGATAATGGATGGAGGATGGAAATGGATGACGTACCACCGCTGCCACCACCACCGCCACTAGAAACTTTTAATAGTAGAGATTTTTGTTGTGCTAAACAATGTGTGGAATTCATTTCTCAAATGTCAAACGAAGTTTGAATACCTTCATCTAACATAAACTTTTAATGGGATTAGTACCTAATAGCTATTTTCGATTTTGCAGGGACCTCTCAACCGAGAAGTAAAAGTTTGGGCTTCCACTAGTGACGAGGGTTGGCTGTTGCGAAGTGAGACTGAGGCATGGAGGTGCACTCAAACTCTGGAACTTGTGAGTTCTCTGGAACACAGGTTAGAGGATGCATTTTTCAACCAAGTAGCAGTGCTGCCACAAGCTAGCCTTATTTTGCTTGCAAATGCCAAAAAAAATGCTATATATGCTGTGCATGTTGATTATGGCCCGGATCCTGCTTCTACCCGATTGGACTATATAGCAGATTTCACAGTTGCAATGCCTATTTTAAGTCTGACGGGAACACATGAAAGTCAACCTGATGGTGAAAAAGTAGTTCAAGTCTATTGTGTCCAGACAATGGCTATCCAGCAGTATGGGTTGGAGTTATCACTCTGCCTGCCTCCCACTGCTGATAATACTGGGCTTGGTAGAGACCCAGTTATCTCTCATGTATATGACAGATCTCTAGAGGTGGCTGCAGTGGATTCATCTGCAGGCACTAGTTTAATTGATTCTTCTGTTGTTGCTCCGACTAAATCATCAGGTAATAATCAGAGCATGTACAATGCGATGGTAACTTCAAAGCCAATTTCTTCATTTAATTCAGATACCATTGAGCATTTGAGTTTGACATAAATCTTTCACTTCCACCATTTGCTTATGCAGAAATTGATGATCCTTCTCACGCTCCATCTCTTACTCCTACATCGAACACGGATAATACTGGATCTAATGTAGAAGCTGTCATAAAAAGAGGTCCTTCAAGAGGCCCATCTCTTGGTGATCGTGATGTGGACCAGTCATCTTTTGGTAATTCAAGTGCGAAAAGGATGGATTCTGATGCTACAAGTGGACAAGGAGCATTTGGCAGGAAGGATAGCTCAGGAATTGAAGAACCAAGAGGTGGCCAGGGTGTGATTTCAGATTCTCATCCCATGTTTAAGGCTGGAGCGAACACTACACACCTGATAACTCCATCTGAAATTATATCAGGTGTGCTCTCACCTACTGAAAAAATTTCTAGTGCCAGTTCTCAGAATGTAGAAGTGGAGTCAAAACATGTGTTGGAAAGAAAACCAGATCAAAGCGTTGAATTTAGGGCTGTTAAGGAGGCCCAGATTGTTCATGAGAAAATGGAAAGATCTCCTAGGTCTTTGGAGCAAACGGTAGACAAAGTCAGTGAACACTCGGTAACAACTGACAAGTACAGCGTGGAAGATAGATCAATGCCAGTTCTTATGAAACAAAATTCCAGTGCAGCGAACGAAAGTTCTGTAACAAGAGCTACTGAAGCTCCTGAGAAAACTGATGACTCTTGTTCTTCAATGAACTTGCAGTTACCTTCAGCTACTAAAGAGGAGACAGTTTTGCATCCTCAAGTGTCTGCACAGTTGTCTCCTACTAGCACATTTAAGTCTACTGATTCCTCACATGAGCTTTCAAGCAATGCAAACACTCCTATTGATTCCACCACACAAATTGCCAGTATCCAGGGAACACTGCAACAGGTGATAACACTGAAAGCTTTTGCCTTATGTTTTGTGCTGTAAGTTGTTCGACATATCACATAATAGATCTTGGTAATCTTTGCACTTGTATACATTACTTGACTGATTGTTTGAAATATTCTTGTCCTCAGGTTGTGGTACAATATCAGTATTTTGTGTTGTTTTTGGTTGATGCTATGCAAGGATATTATAATTTTCCTGCAAAAGATGATTTCAGTGTGATGCAAGGTATTAGATTTTTATTAATTCTGCTTGTGCTTGTGCTTGTTGCAGTTTATGGCCATGCATAATGACCTGCAGAAGCAGTTGAGCACAATTGTGGCTGCCCCTATTGCAAAGGAAGGAAAAAGGATCGAGACATCACTAGGGCGTCACATGGAAAAGTCTATCAAGGCTAACATTGATGCCATGTGGGCTCGTTTCCAGGAGGAAAATGCCAGGCATGAAAAGGCTGAAAGAGAGCGGACGCAGCAGATTGCTACTCTAATCACAACTTCTGTAAACAAGGATATTCCTGCTATCCTGGAGAAGTCACTAAAGAAAGAAATATCTTCAGTGGGACCTGCTGTTGCACGAACAACAGCGCCTACCATTGAGAAGTCCTTATCTTCTGCTGTTTCTGATTCACTTCAGGTTGTGGCTGCTTGCTGCCTTTAATAATGTACTCCCTCCATTTCAATATATAGGGCGCATAAATTTTTTTGAGTTGTCCCATAATATAAGGCGTCTCCTTGTTATTTCCTTAGAAAAGACGAGCAATTAATTCATAGTTAAGTTATTCACACTATGAAGTGCATGCTTTTGCTAGCTTTAGCTATTAAAGCTATTAATTAAGCGCATGGGAAGAAGATGCATGCTTACATGCACAAAAGCAAAAGATTAAATATTAATTTGTGATGCTTCGAGTTACGAGATAATTAAAGATGATTTACTCTCTTAAACATCATTTTTTGGTCATGATGAAAATTTTTATACGCCCTATATTTTGGGACAGAGGGAATATTATTTTTCCATCATCTGTCTCATCGACCTTCCCTTTTCAGAAAGCCCTCGGCGACAAGGTTGCGAATCAGCTGGATAAGTCTATTAGTACAAAACTTGAAGCTACAGTTGCTAGGCAGATCCAGACACAATTCCATACATCTGTTAAGCAGGCACTTCAGGTATTTATTGCTAGTATATAAAGTCTCTGTAGATCATTAGCAGTCAAGCTGCTAGTTCCCAATGGAATGTGGCTCCTGTGATATTTTTGTGGTGACTTGATTTAAATTTCTTGTGCGTCATGTACTGAGGGTTGCTGGAACAAGCCCATCCATGCATTGTATGGTGCAGGATGGAGTTGCTTTTCAGTGATGATATGGTTGGACCCTGGATAAGATGAGAGCGTACTATGCTGCGTTGTTTGAGTGTGTAAGAAGATTAGTTGTGTAATGTCATGCAGCGTGGGTATCCTCAGGGGGACGCGTCTATTCACTTCAAACACAGTAGAATTTATAATTTAGTCAAGCATACACCCTAGAACAAACTTAATCAACTGAACACCATCTTGCATATCCAAATTAAATCCCAACTTATGGGGCTACAAAACGTCAGCCCGTTGTGGCCAAGGTTCTAAAAATCGCTAGTCGCTAGTCGGGCAGCGAGGTGGGGACTAGGATTAGTCGGTTTAGTTGGGGATTAATCGGAATTAGTTGGTACACAATAATCGGCGAACTTATGACATAAAAAATATAAAATTACTAAACGAGCAATAGTCCAAAATGTACGTATTACATAAATATGGCAATATGTCATTACTCACTACATTGTTGTCACATAAACATATATACTAAAATGTTCATCATGGCACAACCACAAAAGCAAACATTGCCATAGTTCTTAATTCTCAGTTCTCAATTCTCACACGGTGTGGAAGTCACAAAAGACACAAATAAGCAACATAGTTCATGACACATTAAAGGAAGGTAGCAACTGGGAAGTAGAAGCATAAAGCATGGTAGTGCAAAGATAAAATGGGTCAATCACAATCTTCATCATCTTGCACATAATCTTTGCTTGGAACCACTTCATCTTGGTCCGATTCGAACTCAACATCATCATCATCATCATCCTCTTGTGATTCGGGATCGGATTGAAAATAAGGTTGCATGGCTTCATCTTGGTCCGCTTCAGGATCAACATCGTCATCATCATCACATTCAATGATCCACTCTTGAGCATTCGTAGCATCATTAGCTAGAAGGACATCTATGTTCTTTGACTTCCTTTTCGCTTGTTTGCTAGCCAATCTTGCATTGAAAATACTAGATCTAATTAATCCATTATTTATCTCAGATTCTCAGTACGCAACACATTGGGGCCTTCAAAGGAATGACTAATACTAATTACTAAATAATTACACTAAGAACTACTGTAAGAACTAACAACACAAGTACGTATCCTTGTGCTGCTTCCTAGTTTGAATTTTTTACAGAGAAAAGAACAACACGTATCCGATTTTGAAATCACAGAGAGATAGAGAGGGGCGGGGACTCACTCCAGAGTCCAGTCGCCGGCGCACAGGGGAAGGCGGCAGAGCGGACCTCCGCCGGCCGTTGGTGTGTAGGGGAAGGCAACCGAGAGAGGGGCTGCAAAGATTGATGGGCTAACCTTGAGGCTTGAGCGCCGCCGGCAGCCGGAGATCCACGCCGGCTGCCGGAAGTCAACACGGCCACCGTCGAGATCCACGCCGTGATCGGAGGTCGCAGTCGGCTCTCCTGCTTCAAACCCTAGAACTGGGTGGAGCGGGTGCTGGTTGGGCTGTTAGTTGGGTGGGTGGGGTGTTATTTGGGCTGGCAGGCATGCTTAGTCTGACCGACTGATCGGTCAAACCCAATTTTTGACCTGATTAGTCGGCCCACCGACTAATGGGCCGACTAGGCCATAATCGAGGCCCTGGGCTGCTGACTACATGGGAAATTCCGATTAATCAGTGATTTTTTCCGATTTTTAGAACATTGGTTGTGGCCCGGATAAAGGAGGAGGGGGGTTCCGGCCCTTAAAGGTTGTGATAGGCGTGGCGAGCCAACATAAAAACCTAGCTACTCTTATGAAGATGAAACCCAAGAAAAATCCGTTGGGCGTAACCTCTTAGCGACGCCGCCATATCGGAACCCGGTATGGTGTTAAATAGGCAAGGGCAGCCATCACCCTCAGGACGCGCCATGTCGTGATCTGGACATGGTGTTAAGTGAGCAAGGATCGGGTCGTCGCTTCCTTAGTGGCGCGCTACATCGGCGCCGGTGTAGTGATAAATGAGCAAGGGTCTTCACTTTGACTCGACGGGTGCGAGGGTAAGGAAGCTAGTCGAGCCAACTAGGATCCGCCTAGGTAGCTGGAATGTAGGGTCCTCACGGGTAAGTTAAGAGAGTTAGTGGACTCGTGACAGGAGACGTGTGAATATCCTATGTGTCCGAGGAGACGAAGTGGAAGGGTCGAAGCGAAGGAGGTGGAGAATATCGCTTCAAGCTTTGGTACACGAGAACGATTGCAAACAAAATGGAGTGGGCATCTTGATTGACAAGAGTCCGAAAAATGGAGTGGTGGGACGTCAAGCGGCAAGGGATAGGATCATCCTAGTCAAGCTTGTCATTGGTGACTTAGTCTTCAACGTAATAAGCGCGTATGCTCCATGTAGGCCGTGATGAGAGTACGAAGAGGCGTTTTGGGAAGACCTAGATAGCGTGGTTAGGCGGTACCCAACAATGAGAAGCTTTTCATAGGAGGAGATCTCAATGGCCATGTAGGGTCGTCAAATCACGAGTTATGAGGTGGCACATGGAGGGTTTGGGTATGGTAGAAGGAATCGGGAGGAGAGGAAGTTTTAGACTTTGCTATAAGCGTACAATCGATGGTAGCCAACACCTTCTTTAGGAAAAGACAATCCCATTTGGTGACCTTCAAGAGTGGCCATCACTCTAGCCGATTGACTTCGTTCTCACAAGAAGAGAGGATAAGAGGGCATGCTTGGATTGTAAGGTAATACAGGGAGAGTGTGTTGTCTCTCAACACAAGCTCAGAGTGATGATTTCCACTTTCACAAGATGCCAAAGCGGGATAAACAAGCCAAAATCGTGAGAACGAAGTGGTGGAAACTCAAAGGAGGCGTTGGAAGACTTTAAGAGAAGGGTTATCACGGAGGCTCTTGGAAAGAAGGGAAGATGCAAACAACATGTGGGGAACATGGCAGCTTGCATTAGGAAGGTGGTGCGGAAGTGCTTGGTGTGACCAAAGGAGCAAAGGTGCAACTAAAGATACTTGGTGGTGGAACGAGGATGTACAAAAGGCTCTTAAGGAGAAGAAAGAGTGCTACAAACGCGTGTTCCATGATAGAGTACGGATAACATAGAAAGGTGCAGGTGGCAAAGAAGACCATGGTTTAGCGGTGAGCGAGGCAAAGGGCCGAGCCTATGACGATCTTTACCAACGGCTAAGCACAAAGGAAGGAGAAGGACGTCTATAGGATGGCTAGGATTCGTGATAGGAAGACAAGGGACCTCAATCAAGTTAAATGCATTAAGGATGCGAGGATCAACTCTTGGTGAAGGAGGAGGACATCAAACTAAGGTGGCGTGAGTACTTTGACAACCTGTTCAATGGCGAGAGTGAAAAGACGTCCATTCGGTTGGACGACTCCTTTGATGATGCCAATAGACACTTTGTGCGTAGGATCCAAGAGACCGAGGTTAGAAAAGCCCTAAATAAGATGAAAGGGGCAAGGCAATGGGCCCCGATGCGATCCCAATCGAGGTGTGGAGATGCCTAGGGATATAGCTATTGTTTGGCTAACAAAGCTTTTCAACCATATTTTACGATCGAACAAGATGCCCAAGAGTGGAGGAGAAGTATATTAGTACCAATCTTCAAGAACAAGGGAGATATTCAAAGTTGCACTAACTACGGGGATTAAGTGATGAGCCACACGATGAAGCCGTGGAGAGAGTGATAGAGCATCGTTTGAGAAGATTGACGGTATTACCATGAATCAATTTGGGTTCATGCCGGAAGGTCAACCATAGAAGCAGTTTTCTTCTAAGACAAGTTATGGAGCGGTATAGGGAGCGTGAAGAAGGACCTACACATGGTTTTCATAGACTTGGAGAAGGCTTATGATAAGATACCAAGGTATGTTATGTGGTGGGCTTTGGAAAAGCATAAAGTCCCAACAAAGTATGTGGCCCTCATTAAGGACATGTACAACAGTGTTGTGACTAGTGTTCGAACAACTGACGGTGACACAAGTGACTTCCCAATCAACATAGGACTACATCAAGGATCAGCTTTGAGCCCTTATCTCTTTGCCTTGGTGATGGATGAGGTCACAAGGGATATACAAGGAGATATCCCGTGGTGTATGCTGTTTGCTGATGATGTAGTACTAGTGGATGAAAGCCAAGGAGTAAATAGGAAACTAGAGTTGTGGCGGCAAACTCGAGTCGAAGGTTTTAGACTTAGCAGGACTAAAACCGAATATATGAGATGTGACTTGCATCGCTAGGCAGAAGAGGGAGATGTGAGTTTGAAGGTCGATAGTGCCCAAGAAGGATACTTTTCGATACTTGGGGTCGATGCTACAAAGAGACGGGATGTCGATGAAGATGTTAGTCATAGAATCAAAGCGGGATGGATGAAATGGCGTCAAGCATCCGGTGTTCTATGTGACAAGAGGGTACCACAAAAGCTAAAAGGCAAGTTCTATAGGACGGCTATTAGACCTGCGATGTTGTATGGTGCAGAATGTTGGCCTACTAAAAGAAGACATGTTCAACAATTAAGTGTCGCGAGATGCGATGTTGCGTTGGATTTGTGGGCATACAAGGATGGACCGAGTTCGAAACGATGAGATACGGGATCGACTAGGGGTAGCCCCAATTGAAGAAAAGCTTGTGCAACATCGACTAAGATGGTTTGGGCATGTGCAACGAAGACCTCCAGAGGCACCAGTGCATAGCGGAATCATAAGGTGGAATAATGATGTGAAGAGAGGTAGGGGTCGGCCAAACTTGACCGGGAGGAGGCGGTTAAGAGGACCTAAAAGATTGGAATATAGCAAGAGAGTTAGCCTTGGATAGAAGTGCTTGGAAAGCAGCTATCCACGCACTGAGCCCCGACTAGGCTCTTCCTTGTGCTTCTTTTCAAAAACTTTTAAACCCTCGTCCTTCTTGTTTCTTTTCCCTTCCCTTTTTTAGCGGTTTGTTTTGGGTTTCAACTCTAGCCTACCCCAACTTGCTTGGGATTTAAAGGCTTTGTTGTTGTTGTTGTTGTAGAACATTGGTTGTGGCAACTGGCAACGATGGGGCTACTTATATCATGCAGTGCAAGATCATATGTTTTATTATTGTAGCCACTAATCAGGATCAATTGCTTCAGAAAAACATAAACCTCTATGCCCTATATTTTTGTAAGTTTGCTTCTTAAAACAGCTGATTCCTTTTGATTTTGATCCCTGCAGGACACGTTGCGTGCTAGCTTTGAGTCAACAATTATTCCAGCGTTTGAAAAATCTTGTAAGACAATGTTTGAGCAAGTAGATGGTGCATTCCATAAGGGTATGTCTGAGCATGGTGCTGCTATTCAGCAGCAGGTTGCGACAGCACATACTCCATTAGCGCAGACTCTAAGGGTACTGTTGCAAGTCTTTTATTGTGCTTTTATTTTATGCAATGCAGTAGTCAACAGGGAGCACACAAACAAACATCTATTTTGCAATGATCTTCCCTTTTCTGATGAAAAATACTAATGCTTTCTCTCATTCGAGTTGTCAGGAAACAATCGCATCAGCATCATCAATCAACCAGGGCCTTACGTCAGAGTTACTTGATGGACAGCGCAAGCTTTTGGCAATAGTTGCATCCGGGAGCTCAATATCACATAATACAAGTGTTTCACAGCCAAATAATGGACCAATGCCTAATCTCCCTGAGGTAATAAAAATACTAAAAAAATCACTCTCTAGTCTCTGCCATTCTCTACATTTTTTTTTGATGATTTTGTCTTTACTAGTTTACTGATAAGTATGATTGTATACATGAGCAATGGTATTTATCTGTCCCTAAGTTACCGTGAGAAGCAAAATAGCGAGCATCCAGTTTTGAAATTTAAATTGCTATTTCAGGTTGATGTTCCACCGGACCCTATGAAGGAGCTAAGCAGACTAATTGCTGAGCGTAAATTTGACGAGGCATTTACAATGGCTCTTCAAAGAAGTGACGTCTCCATAGTGTCTTGGTTGTGCTCTCAGGTATCTATCTTCCATACTGGCCATTTTAATTTAAATTAATTTTGTTAGGTTATCCCTGTCTTCTTTATTGTGCTTGAACTGATAAAAAAGATGTATCGTTATGCAAACTTGCATTTCATAGTTTGCGCATGTCATGCACTCATGCTTCCATCTTGGGATGCAGTACTTTTTTGTCAGATCAACTGAGCCTTTCATTACTTTAATGCGCACCAGCTGTGGATGTGTGATGTGTTTATGCCCTTTCTGTCAGGTTGACTTGCATGGGTTGTGTAGAATGAATCCTGTCCCACTAAATCAAGGGGTCCTTCTAGCCCTCTTCCAGCAACTAGCATGCGACATTGTCAATGACACATCCCGGAAGCTTCAATGGATGACGGCAGTCGCTGTTGCAATAATTCCAACAGATCCAACTATTGCCATGCATGTGAGGCCAATTTTCGATCAAGTCTACAGCGTCTTGGCCCACCAGCGGTCGCTACCGACAATCAGTCCACAGGAAGCGACCAACATCCGCCTGATCATGCATGTAATCAACTCAGTGCTGCTGACCTACAAATGATATTATCCTACGGGTGCATTCTGCCGTCTCGACAAGTTTGGACACTGGTCTTTTCTACAGTCCTTGTACAGAGAAAATTTTGAAAGCAAACCAACAAAAAGGGGTGATACATTGTGGCCAACAAGCCAAGAACACTGTTAGTTAGCAGGGTGGAAGGTATTGTCAGTTGTAAATTGGTTCGGTACCGGTTCCAATCCGTACTGATCCACACTTATCATATGGGTTCATTGCGTTGAGATCATTTTGGTCAGTGCAGGTTTATATCTCTGGTGGTTGCATTGAAAGTTTCCATGTGCCTGGCGTTATGAGTTTCACAGCGCCGGTTATGGTAGTTGGAGCACACGAATTGTCATCGTCGTGTATAGGGATGGCAATCGGGCAGGTATCTCCGGGTACGCTTGTATCCTATCCGAACCTGAAACCCGAAAATACTGTCTATATCCGAACCCGAAAACATCTATGGGTATAAACCTGCATCCATACCCAAACCCGATGGATACCTGATATTCGAAAATATATATGCAACAGTCATCAAGGGGAGAAGAGAGAAGAGGGAGGGCTGGCGTGGCGAGGTGGGATGGCTCGACGGTGGCAGGGGTGGCTTGAGGCGGCATTGGCGTGAGGTGATCGGGGGGTGGTGTGGTAGGGGTGGGCTGGGCAGGCAGGTGGCTCAACAAGGTGGCAGGGGGTGGCTCACAGGGCAGAGAGAGGCAGAGAGAGCCGAGGGGGACTGGGAGAGAGAGAGAGAGAGAGAGAGAGAGAGAGAGAGAGAGAGACCGAGAGAGAGAGGAGGAGGAGGAGGAGGGAGAGAGAACCTCACGAGCTCACGACGAGTGGCGGTGCCGTGGCGGCGAATGGCAACGGCGGCTGCTTGAGCGGAGAGAGCGGCGGGCGGCGGCTACAAAGCAGGGAGGGGGAGGGCCGAGGCGCAGCAGGCCTCACATCTCTGTGCTCGCCGCCCACTGCTTGCTCCTAGGGTTTTAGGGAACGAGGAGTTGGGGCGGTGGGCCACTGGGCCGTGGGAGCATGGCCGCGGGTGCCTGGGCAGTGTATTTGATACATGGCCCACCAGTCAAGGGATTCGGGTAACCCATGGGTACAGAATGGAACCTGTACCCGAACCCAAAACCCGTGGATACTCGAGCCCGAAAAACCTATGGGTATAGGTTGAGACCATTACCTATGTCCATCGGGTCGGGTACCCGCGGATACCCGAACCCATGGGTATTTTTGCTATCCCTAGTCGTGTACTCGTGTGTGTGGACTGTGGAGTGCTTGCTTCCTGGTCCTATAAGCATCTACGTCGCTACTCGCGAGAGATCCTTGCCATGTTCTGATGCTTTGCTTTCTGGTGCAGGCAGCTATCTTGTTGTTGTTAACAATCCGCACCGCAATAACGAAGTAGATCGATAAACACAAACGGATATAGATATGGGATAAACGTGGAAATCCTTTGCAATGTGAAGGGAAATGTAAGTATGTAACATCCCATTTTGGGAGATATTTAAAAATTTGTAAACACACGAAAATTCGTTTGAATTTTGAGCTGATTCTGTCATGCGGGCCCCATTGTCAGTCTCTCTCTCTCTCTTTGGGCCGCCGCTTAGCCATCCTGGCCACCAAGGCCCTGCCGCTTTCTGCTCGCTCTCATCTGTTGCCCCACGCCTTGTGGCGCCAGACTCAGATCATGATCACACAGACCTGTTTCGCCACCATGCCGCCAGCCTACTCGCTTCATCGAGCTCGCGCCCATCCCATCATTGCGCACCGTGCCTCGCGTTACATTAAGAGCGCCCTGAGCCCCGCAACATAGTCTGGCAGCTATAAAGTCTCGAAGCGGCCCCTTGGTCTCTCTTTTCCACCCCCCTAATCCTCTGCACGGCGATCATGGGTCTCTGTCGATTTCAGAAGTCCGATTCCAATTCTTCTCTCCTGGAGCTTCCTAGAGGCTTTCCTAAGCCATTCCCCCCATCAATTGCAGCCCAGGACACCGGAGCCCCCGTGCCGTCGTTGGCCCTGCTTCGGCCACCGCCGCGCGCTTCGCCGACCGCCGTCCCCGCCCATCCTCGCGCCGCCTCGAAGCTCCGTAAGCGTCTCCTCGGTCTCCTCTTGCTCTTTGCCCAGTTCCGTAGCTTGTAGGTGCTTGTAGCACGCTTGCGTCGCCGGCGAGCCGCTGGTTCCGCCGCCGCTACCGCGCCGCCGCGTCTGGCCACTGCTGGCCTCGGGCGTGCGTAATTCGGACCCCTAGGGCCTGTAGATGCGCTGGCGCTTCAACTCGACCGAGAAGCCTCAGAGTGCCGCGCGTCAAGATATCGTCGCCGCCGGGCTACGTCGGCGGCTGGAGGAAGGAGATGAACGGAGACCGTCGGATCGAGCGACAAGATCCGTGCTGGGAGCTAGCGTGGGGTCGCTTATAGGCGGCCCCCACCTGTCGGATACCGCTTCGCTCGCGGGGTTAAACCAGAGCCACTGCCATGCGGGCCCGTGTCCCACCGATCGGGTTTAAGTGGTGGCGCCAGGGCGGTTTTGCGTTTCCGTCAGGTGGTGGCGCCTTTCCGAAACCCGCGTTCGACGTTTCTAGTCGATCGTGCGGGCGTGCGCGTGGAGCTGGGCCTTGGGCCATTTTCGTCATTGGGCCGTCCCGTTTGCTGCTTCGGCCCGACGAATTTAAAATCTTTTCCAGCGAATTTCCAATTAGTCTGATACCGAATTTAGCATGTGATTTTTATAAAATAGCTACAGGCTCCCAAAATTTCTGGAAAAATTTAGATAAATACTAGAGACCACATTTAATTTTATAAAAATATAAACTTGGTCACTGTAATAGGGAATTTGGCACTGTTAGAGGTTATAGTAGTTTCCTCTTTGTAAAAATAGCTAAAATTCATTCTAATGTATTTATTGGTTATTTTAAATTATACTTTCGACACCAAATGCCCTTTTCAAAATACTAAATTGATAAATGCCCTAATAACTCTGGAATAATTTTAAATTGCATTTCGAGTTTAACATACTCCTGAGGGTAGTTTATTAATAAACATCAACTAAATACCTAGTTTTTCTTTATTAAAATTTATCCATGAGATGATTTTGGATAATAAATTAATAAAGAACCATAACCTAGGTTTATCTCATTATTTAGGAGCCTTAGTATATTGTCAACTCCGTTAAACGTACCTCGTACGTAGGTGGAAGTTCCGACATTCGTCATTTCATGTTGCCGAGAAACCATAATCCCCCTTTCTCGATCTAATTTTACAAAATCGTAATCTGGGGTTTAGTAGACTAATATTGTTGGTGATTTGTGAGCGGCCCACCCTGAGATGGGCCTTGGGCCGATTCCGTACCGGCCCACTGCACGTACGAAAGGCCACCCTTGGCCGTACCAAAAGAAACGTCCAGCCCGCTGGGGCCATCCCCGGGCTTGACCAAGTCAACCACGCCTCCTTGGGCCCTGACCAGGAGCGTTGCGTACCTCCCGGGCTATCCTTTGCCCGGAGGAGGTCCATGAACGATCCGCTTTGTCTGGGCGGTGGCGGCGATACCGTCATGCCCTACCACACTTTCCTCGGTCTTGACCGAGAAGAACTGTACCTCCCCGGGGATCCTTAGTCCGGGGAGAGGCACGCGGGTAGCTCGCCTTGTCGCTTGCCCCTTGGGCAGATGGCAACAGCTGCCACGCTACGCGATGCCCCCAACGGGTGGCGCGGGGCTGGCTCGGTCCAGTCAATGCTATATTGGGGATAAAGGAAAAGTGCTTTCTCCCCGAAAGCAGTCGCTTCTCCCGTATGCACACCAATCTGAACACGTGTCCAAGATTAACTGCACCAGTTTCTTTACAGCCACAAACAGACGGCCGGAATAAGACAAGGGCGCCGCTACTAAAGATGGACAAAGTAGAGGTAGGCGCGGGCCCGCCGTATCATCTCTAGGCAACCCGCCGCGCATATAAAAGGAGAGGCCCCGGATCCGATGGGGGCCAAGTCTACAGAGTCTAAGGAATCCCTGAAACCTGATCCTCTTCCGAATCCGAAGCTTCCTTAGCAGTAGCCGTAGTCCCTAGTCACTCCAGTGTCCTATATTCCCCTGTAAGCTCGGGGCCGGTGCCTTCAAGCCCGGTCTCGGCACCCTTGTACTGTCTTCAACCATATAATCAACGAAGGCTGGAGTAGAGCTATTACCCTGCAGTGGGTGCTCGAACCAAGGTAAAATCACTTGTGTCTTCCACGGTTTGTGTTTCCTTCGCTTCCACTTTCTCCCCCTCTCTCTTACCATACGACGGATCTGTACCCGGATCGCCAAGTCGCACCAGGCGTAGTCCGGGAAGACCGCGCGACCAGAGCCCCCGCGAGCTCGGCCGCCGCCCCGGGCTGCTGGGAAGGGTTGTCGTTGGGCCTCACTTCAACTACAAATTCGTCTGCCGGTCCGTGGACCCGCTGCCCTCTGAGGCACGTTTCCCAGACACCGACAGCTGGCGCCCACCGTGGTGCCCACGAGCAGCCCTCAGCAGTCCATTCTCTCGGACATGCCTGCGATTCTGAGCAGCGACGAGGTCCTGGACCTCAAGTTCGATGAGTGAGATGATCTGGATGACCTGGGTCCATCGTACGAGGGCTGGCGAGAGGAATATCTCGCCGAAGCTAGGGACGACAAGATGGAGGTTGACGCCTCTCTCGCCCCAGGGGCAGAGCTTCGCCCCGAGAAGTCGCTCCCTGAGCTGGATCCCTCTGTAACCCACGTCAGCGAGACTCCCATGGAGTTCGAGCTGCTGGGCAATTCCGCCCCCGCGGGTGACACCGGGACGTTTCTCCCGGCCTCGCGCACGTCTCCTTGTGTCTTCGCAGCCTCGGCCGACGATGACGCTGGGAATGTGGAGGCCCAGGAGCTACAGCGCCGCCGCGCTGCGACCCGGTACTTCTTCCATGATTCTGTCCGCCGCGTCATGGCTTATCCAGGAGGAGCGCGAATTAACACGCGTAACGGAGAGCGCTGCCATCTGCGGGATGGTTGCAACACAACGCGTGGCCATCGCGCGGAGTACGGGTCTTGGATCGCCAGGAATGAGCGCTCTGCGGAGGCCCTTTGGGACCATTCTCGATAGGGACCTGCATTGGTTATTACCGAGGGGTGATAATGGCCACACATCCACAGGGTGACGGTCGGCTAGTGAGGGCTGGCAACCCTACTAGGCCGGGGTGGGCATGCCATGGCATGTGTGGTCCACAACAGGGTTTACCAAATTCTGGAAGGATGGCAGAACTAGGAATGATTGGGGGCAATCGGAAGAAATTCTAGGAAGAATAAGCTGGCATGGTGATTGAGTAAACTGGTTGGGTTTATGGTCGAGGGTTGATCGATTTGTGTGATGATTGTCGTGTTTGGCTGATAGTTGGGTTTGGGATGCATGGTTAAGATGGAAACCCCTGATTTATATATAACAAGACAAGTGCTAGGTAATGCTAGTTAGGTTGTTTTCAAAAGTCTTATAAATTTGGTTTTACGCAAATAAAATAACCCTCTGCTCAAAATAAAACCTTATACATTAAATGCATTAAGGGAAGTGTTAACTAGCCAGCGTTTGGATGACGCTGACCTCGCCTACTTACTTTCTCTAGACGATGGAGTCGAAGATGACCCCTATGAGTGTCACGAAGACGACGGACAGGACCAAGGTGGACCCGAGGAGTTTTAGGGCCCGCTCCAGTCGGTAATGGACCGTAGTCAATATGGATTCTTTTGGGTAGATATTTTGGAGACCGCTGTAAACTCTGAAACTATTTTTTTTGTAATCTAAGGCGTGTATGAGCCGCCTTACTAAATTCGTATATGGGCGTAACTTTGTGATGTAACATTCAGAGATTTATGTAATCGATGTATGCTTGTATCGGCTATGTGGTTTTTTCGCTAGCGTCTCGATCTGAAATTTAGTGCAACGGATCGTCAATTCTAAAGGTAAGTTAAAATTGAGGGGTGACAGAAAAAAAAACATAGAAAAAACATGGACGCCGGCCGGTGAAACTTCATTGTATCAAAGAGAGTTTACAAAAAGTCGACGAAAACTACATTATCAATCAGCTCTCGGTGACGGCTTACACCGTCAACATTTGCCTGCGCACGTTCGAGCCTAGACTCTGTGGATACAGTCAAACGCTGTATGCTGTGGTTTGTCTCGCGGGCCATGCTCTGCTCATGCAGCCTGTCTAGGCAGACTGATTCTTTGGAGTCTGCTAACCAATTCGAGCGAAGTTTGCACTGTCGTAAAAGGCGCCAAACCAATTCGAGTGAAGTTTGCGAATGGGTGATCGCTCATCCAAAATTCTATGCGGCATCGTACAACTCAATAACACGACGCGCAGAAGGGCAGAGAATCCCGCGCTTCTTAGTTTGCAGTGTCATGTAGGCTATGCGGCGTATTTCTGAGACAAGAGGAGCTGAACAGTAAGCATTGTATTTACACGAGCCAATGGCCAGTGGGACCGGGAGCAAAGAGGCTGACACCCCCGTACTAGCTAGGGAAGGCAGCCTAGCCGCTGCAAGTCTGAAATCCGTCCTACCTAGCTAGACACGAGGACGCGGCGAAGCCATCCACATTCCTGGATCACCAGCATTGGTCGGTCTCCCACCTCCGCATCGAATTCGGCTTCCCTGCTCCCGCATCACGCCGCCGCCGCCACGGAACGCCCCGAGCGAGCGGTCGTAGCGAGCCCTGGCCGCCGGGTCCGACAGCGTCTCGTAGGCCCACCGGATCTCCAGGAACGCCTCGGGGCCCCCGCCCCCGCCGGCGCCGGCGCAGGAGGCGTCCGGGTGGAGGCGCTTGGCCATGGCGCGGTACGCGGCCCTGATCTCCCCCTGCGTCGCCGCGCGCCCCACCCGCAGTGCCTCGTACAGGCTCCCCGGCCGCGCCGCCGCCGCCGCCGCCAGAGGCACCGGGGCCGCCATGAGACAGAAGAGGGAGATGCCTCGTTGCCTCGCTTTGCGTGCGTGAGGGGGCGTGAGTGTTGCCCGAGCCCGAGGCTGAGAGGCTGTGAGAGTGAGGTGAAAGCCGACGCCGACACGCGCGAGGTCTTAAATGCGGGGCACGCGGCCCTAGGATGCGGCGTCGCCATCTTTTAGAAGAATTTGCGCTGTGTGCCCACGTCACGACTCACGTGGCATCGCACCCGCACAAACTTTTTTTTTTTGAGTGGAAATAGTTATTCCATTAGTGGATCAAACAGCACAACGAGTCAATTACATGAGCAGGAATCATCATCATATCATCATAAATAGTACATTTTTGTTGGGGAGCTACCCCTCGCGCCACGTGACTCCGTTCCTGCGCAGCACGCTCGGATCCGAGCTCAGCGCTGCGCCCTCCGCAAGGCGCACGTCACCTAATTTGTTTGGACCGTCCGATCGACTTTGTGCGGTCCATGATCCGCCGCCTGCCTGCGTTTTTATTTAAAAGGCCCGTGCTTTCTATATCACCGCGGGCCATCCCTCCGCCTCTCTCAACCCTAGCCCGCCGCGCCGCTCGCGCCTCGCCCGATCCACGCCCGATGGTTTCTCCCAACAGAGTTTCTCCTCTACCGGTCTCTCCACATCTCGCCGCCGCCCCCCACATTTGCCGATTGGCTCGCCCGCCGCCGCCCAACTCTATCAGGCACACGCCGGCGACGATGGGCGCTGTGGCGGTCGGATTTGGCGACGGCGACCCACCTCCGGTGACCTCTTCAACCCTAGCCGCCGCCATGGCGCAGACCTCGCCCCACCCCGCCGCCCAACTCCGCCATGCACATGTTTCTACGACGATGGGCGCTGTGGCGGACGGATTTGAGGCGGCCCCATCTCCGGTGACCTCTCTCAACCCTAGCCTCCGCTCCTCACGCGCCATGGATGGTATGCGTGGCCGGATCACTCACCGCTGGATTGGTGGCCCGATCCGGCTAGCCGCCCCGGTGCACCAGATCCACGCTTATCCCGACCGGCGGATCGGATCGCGCTAGTCGACCTCCTCTTCTAGCGCCACTTCTCCTCCTCCTCCTCCTCCTCAGGCCGGCTCCGCCACCGCCGCCGCCATCGCCACCCTTCTCCAACGCAGCGCCCGCCGCGGGCCTTCCTCCTCAGGGTGCGGCGTTCATGTGCCGATCCACACCAACGGCCCCATCCGATTTTTGTTGGGAGCTACCTCGCGCCACGTGGCTCGCGTCCTGCAGAGCACGCCGGATCCGAGCTCACACTGCGCCCGCAAGGCGACGCCACCCAATTTTTGGACCGTCTGATCGGCTTTGTGCGGTCCATGATCCGCCGCCTCATTATTTTTGCGAAAAAGGCCCTGCTTTTAAATCAGCCCGCGGGCCATCCCCTCTCTGGCCTCTCTCAACCCTAGCCCGCCGCGCCGCCTCGCGCCTCGCCCGATCCCCCACCCCGCCCGATGGCTCTCCCACAGAGCTCTCTCTCCCTCTATCGGTCTCTCCACGCCCCGCCCGCCGCCCCCCACGGGCCGATTAGCCCGCGCCGCCTCCAACTCTGCCATGCACACGCTCGGCGACGATGGGCGCCGTGGCGGTCGGATTTGGCGACGGCGACCCCACCTCCGGTGACCTCTCTCAACCCTAGCCGCCCCATGGGCGCAGCCTCGGCCCCACACCGCCGCCTCCAACTCCGCCATGCACATGCTCGGCGACGATGGGGGCCGTGGCGGACGGATTTGGAGGCGGCCCCCATCTCCGGTGACCTCTCTCAACCCTAGCCTCCGCTCCCCGCTGCGCCATGGATGGTATGCGGCAGCCGGATCAGCTCACCGCGGGATTGGGCTGGCCCGATCCGGCTAGCCGGCCCTGGGTGCACCAGATCCACGCTATCCCGGCCCCGGGCGGACTGGATCCGCGCTAGTCGACCTCCCCTTCTAGCGCCACTTCTCCTCCTCCTCCTCCTCCTCCTCCTCCTCCAAGGCCGGCTCCACCACCGCTCGCCGCCATCGCCACCCTTCTCCAACGCAGCGCCCGCCGGGTTCCTCCTCCTTGTG
Organism: Raddia guianensis; assembly: GCA_036346415.1. Taxonomy (NCBI): domain Eukaryota; kingdom Viridiplantae; phylum Streptophyta; class Magnoliopsida; order Poales; family Poaceae; genus Raddia; species Raddia guianensis. The sequence continues at coordinate 35,542,217 of CM070539.1, forward strand.
GTGCGGCGTTTCATGTGCGATCCACACCAACGGCCCTTCTCCGATAGCACCCCACCGTGGCGCCTCGGTGGCGCACCAACTCTCCATCTCTTCGCCCTTACTCCCGCCGCCGCCCGCCCTTGGCTCTGCTTCTCTCTTCGTTCAACGTATGGATCGTCTCTGCTTGCTATGGAAATTTCTATCCATTTTGTTTACTATGTTCATTGCCACCGCCAAATTTTGCCCATTGCCCCTGCTCACGATTTGGAAAGAGTATTATCCATGTGGAAGCCAGATTCTCGGTGAAGCTATGTACGACAATCAAATTAAGGCAGAGGTTATTTACCCTAATTATCTTATGATTTAGTCAATGTACTGCGTGAGCTTCAGTTTAAGTTCTCCTCTACATTTTTCTTCTCCTGGTTTTGTATTATCACTATGCTCAATAGTGGAATAAAATTTCAATGTAAATGTACCAATCTTCTTATCAATTCTAATGTGTGACAAATCAATAGTTACAGCTATAAGAACGGTAAGATATAGTAGTTCATAATTTAATTCTGCAATGTTCCAGGTGAGCAATTTTTTGTTGCAGTGCTCTCTGAATATAGAGGTTGCTTGCAACATCAGTGTAAGCATAGAATAGCCAACAAAAAAAAACTTTTGGCTTCCTGCTGCTTCATGGCCGGCTACGGTTATACAGATGGTTTCTGTAATGGTTTGTACAGTTTCAGTTTGCTGCAGTAGCTTCAGTAGCATGGCATGTACTTCGTGCAGCCACTTTACCCTAAACTAATTCGAAGAGGGTTTGCTTTTGTGGTACCCTCCTAAAATGGATCCGAATATAGATTATGAATTTATGAGGTTGACAATGATGATGAATGGGAATAGGTAACTGCTATTTTGGGCGTACATTATTGATGCAAAACCTTTAATGTATTGAAGCACCGTAGTTGGTATTAATTGATGCGGATGCAGTATGGATGTAATTCTCAAGATGGTACCTAGAGGTGGGGAGCCTACAAAAAAGGCCTTTACTTATTTGCATTTTCTGAAAGAACGTTCAAATGGAGTTGGTCTTTTAATTTCTCACATTTCTGCTTTTCTACGTTGTCTTACTATTGTTTCAAGTTCTACCCCTTTTGTACAAGGGAGAAAACTATATTTAACCGAAATATATAACATTTTTTTCTATTTTTATTATGTCCTTACATAATTGATCTATGCATGCTATCTATAAAACGAATAACGTGTCTTTATCATTTTACATGAAGAATTTTAGTTCCAAGTTAAAGGTAGCGATATCACCTTGCTATTATATTTAGATCAATGCGACTACATAAAAATGTGACACTTGATTATTTGTCATTTCTTCAATATTACCTAATGTACCATGTATATATAGTCTTATATAATACTTCATAGAGCGAGATATGAACTTATAATTTGGTCCTGATGATTACACTATTTTTGGTCATATAATGCTTGATGATACGTTGTAATTTTTTGCAGTGCAAATTCGGCATCGACGGGCCATAGGCCCGTTTATGCATAGAAGAGTACAAACTGCTACAATTGCTTGACCAAATCGGGAAAAGCGAACACCAGGCAGTAGGCATCTTCAGATCTTTGCCCCCATTAGGCTAGACCATGGGCTGTCCCATTCATCAGCCGAGGAAGGAAGCCCAGTTTCATGCCTTTTCTGCACTCCACCTGAATTTGTTCGATGATGTCACTCCACTTTCCCCTGTCCTCACCGTCTTCGCCGACCTTTAGCACCAGCGTGCGGCAGTCAGTCTCCACAGTAGGGCAGGCAAACCCCAGTTCTCGTCCCAGATCCACACCAAGGCACACCGCGAGCGCTTCCGCCTTCTCCGCAGCTGAAATCCCCGAGGCCAGCTTCACCTCCGCCGCCAGGATTCGCCCACCGCAACCGCAGGCCACTGCTGCAATCGACGTCGAATCTTCGTTCGTCCCCCAAGCTGCATCAACCATGATTCTAACTTCATCTCGCGCCGGTAAGCCCAACTGCCGAGCCAAAGGCGCCGGAGGCGGGCTGTAGTTCTTGTTCTCCATCTCATCTTCCTCTTCTTTTTCTCTTGCCTTTGTCCAGGCTTTGATCTGCGCGTCCGCCCTTGCCTTGCTTCGCCGTCCATCCACCTGAATCCCTTTGAAACGAGCATCATTGCGGGCTCTCCACAACTCATCCAGCCCAGCCACTACAGCTATTACCACCATATTGTCAAGATCCAGTATGAGAGGCGCCACCACTTCCCCAAGGTATTTGCATTGCCCCTTCGACACCCAGACTGGTAAATCTAGTTCTTTCCACAGTTGTTTTGCTATAGGGTAGTTCCTGAAAATATGCCACTCCTCTTCCTCTGCGCCATAGTGGACACACCTTGGGTTTAGATCAATTTTACGAACAACTAGGTTCTTGCCTAAGGGGAGATTTCTTTGTATCAAACGCCACAGGAAAATTCGTTGTCTCGGGGGAATCGGTAACTGCCAAATTTTTCCCCATCTCTTTCTGCTTCCTCTTTGTCCTTCGCTTGAATTGCCCAGCTTCGAGGTGGTTTGTTCTTGCAAATTTGCATGGATAAGGTAGTAGGCAGACTTCACTGAGTACTGACCTTTAGCAGTGCATTGCCATGCTAGAACGTCTTTGGCATTTGTTGTGCGGATTCTGGTCTTCAAGATGCCATTTGCGTCACAGTCATAGAAATTTGTTCGAACCAGTTGTTCATCCCACTCTCTTCTTTCCTTCTTCATTAGGTCACTCACCCAAACCAAATTGGAGGCATCAGGCCTTCCAAGCGGTTTTTGAATTGACTCGCGAGCATTGTTATCAAGTCGTGCGATTAGTCGCGATTAATCCACGATTAGTCTACAAGTCTCTCCTTGGAGTACGACATGGGACCTCGACTCGACTAGGCATTCTACCGCGAGTTCCAACATCTAACATTAGAAGAAAACTAGTCATCTGGCATTGCATTCTCATCCTTGCTATGCTCTTGGACTCCACTGTAATTGTTAATTTTTTGTACAAAAGTACAAGTGGTCATGTCAACTACACAACTACTTTTCTAAACAAAATAGATGATGATGTTGTCGACTAGTCATGGACTAGCCACGACTAGTCCCCAAGTCTCCCCTCATGCGACTCGACTCGACTTTATGACTTGATAACCGTGCTCGCGAGGAATCCAATTGTCTTCCCAAATCTTAATTGAAGCTCCACTCGCTATCCTCCAGATGAAGCCCTTTTTCACCGCTTCCCTTCCCGCACAGATGCTTCTCCATGTCAGTGAGGCGTTTGTTGGGATAGCAGCCTCCAATAGAGGGCAAGTTGGGAAATATTTCGCTTTTAGAACTCTCGCACAGAGAGATCTTGGCTTAGTAAGCAGTCTCCAGACTTGCCTTCCCAACATTGCAAGATTAAAAGCATGTAAATTTCTGAAACCCATTCCACCATCCCCCTTCGACTTGGTAAGATTGTTCCAAGCACTCCAAGCTGTCCACTTCTTGCTTTTTACATCACTCCACCAAAATCTAGCTATCTTGCTTTCAATTTTTTCACATAGCCCCTTTGGGATTTGGAAAACACTCATGGCATACGTGGGTAATGCTTGGACTCCTGCCTTGATTAGCACCTCTTTTCCTGCTTTTGAAAGGACTTTTTCAGTCCATCCATTCAGCTTTTTCTCAACCCTCTCTAGGATAGGCTTAAACACTTCCTTTATCTTATGCCCAACTATTGATGATAATCCAAGATATACAGCATCTTTTGCTTCCTGTGAAATTCCAAGGCCATTCATAACAATTTATTTGCTTGGTTGTGAGCGCTTGTTGCTGAAGAAGATGCTCGATTTACTGCTGTTCACCTTTTGACCCGATCCCTGCTCATAAGTGTTAAGAACGTCCTTGATCGATTTCATCCCCTCCTCAGCACCTTCGAAAAAAACTATAGAATCATCCGCGAAAAGCAGGTGGGAGATGCATTGTTCCCCAAATCTGAAACCCTTTAGGGCCCCTTCGCGTTCTTGCCTCTTAAGAAGGGCAGAGAATCCCTCTGAACACAGAACAAAAAGGTAGGGGGATATGGGGTCCCCTTGTCTTATTCCGCGAGAGGGCTTGAATCCCTCAGTTAGTTCACCATTAACCTTCACTTTACACACCGCACTACTGATACACCATCTGATCATCCTTCGCCATTGCTCACCAAAACCCATTTTCAGCATTATTTCGTCAAGGTACTCCCACTCTACCTTGTCATAAGATTTTTCCATGTCGAGCTTCACCGCACACGGCGGATATCTTTTCCTTCTACACTGCTTGATATTCTGAAGGCACTCATAAGCTATGATTACATTGTCAGTTATTAGGCGACCAGGCAAGAAAGCACTTTGTTCTTCAGCAATTATGTTCGGCAGGAGTTTTTTTAGCTTATTTGCGAGCACCTTAGTATAGATCTTGTAGAGCACATTACACAGGCCAATCGGTCTAAAGTCTTTCAAATTCTCTGCTTCTTTCTTCTTAGGAATGAGAGTGTAGATTGTTTCATTGATCCCTGCTAGCGGTTCACCATCCAGAAAGGCTTTTACAGTGTTAACCACCCCCACCTTAAGAACTTTCCAGTTCTTCTGAAAGAATATTGCCGGGAGGCCATCCGGTCCTGGAGCCTTGAGCGGGGCCATACTGAATAGGGCCCGCCTAACCTCTTCTTCAGAGACTTCCTTCTCAAGTGTCCTATTATCTTCCTCCCTAATCACCAAATCAACATTTTCAATGATCCTCTTCGCGTTCGTTATGCCCTGCGTGGTAAACAGATTAGTATAAACTTCCTAGCCTCTTCCTTCAACTCCCCTACCTTCTCCACCCATCTCCCATCCTCCCTCCTCAACTTTTTTATGTGATTCTTCCCTCTCCTACCTGAGGCCTTTTTGTGGAAAAATTTAGTATTTCTATCTCCCTCCCTCAACCAGAGTTGTTTTGCCCTCTGCCTCCACATAACTTCCTCTTTCTCCATCTAGCCTATCAATTCCTTCTCCAGAGATAGCGTCTCAGGGGATGTAGGATCCTCCCCCTGCTCAAACCTCTTCTGAATTTGGTCCCTTAGATGCCTTATATTTCTTCCCACTGACCCAAAAGTGGAGCTCCCCAAATCTGCATGTCTTTTTTTGCCTCTTGCAGCCCTTCCAGGAAGGCGACTGCATTGTCCTTGGGGATGTTTTCCAACTTGTTCCTCAAAAACGGGATGAACCGGTCATCCTTAAGCCACATGGCTTCAAAACGAAATTGACGCTTAAGGGCGCCAGTGTCAGTGACCGTGCCGTCACCAAAAAATACCTTGAGGGCTACATGATCAGATGTAGCCGTCCACAGATGATCTACTTCTACTACTTGCCTACTGGAAATAAGGGAACTAGACACTACTACTCTATCTAACCTAGCCTTCACACTTCCTTCCTTCTGCTGTTTATTGCTCCAAGTCCACAGGACTCCCCTGCAACCGGCGTCCATTAAGCCACAGTCCGCAAGGCAAAGCTCGAAATTTTGCATTTGCCCCACAGTTCTCTTCCTCTTGCTCGAATGCTCCTCCTGCACCAGCACCTCATTCCAATCACCCACACACATCCACGGCTTATCATTTTGGGTGGCTAAGAACCTTAGCATCGCCCAAGTCTTGTGCCGTAGATCAGCTCTTGGCTCACCATAGACTTCTGTGAGCCTCCACTCCTTCTCACTCTCCTCCATCTTGATGCTCCCATCAATGTGGTGGTGGGAGAAAGAACTCAAGTTGAAGCTACCTGCCCTCCACGCCAAGGCTAGGCCCCCACTTCTCCCTTCACTCCCCACAGCCACACATCCATCAAAACCCAAACCTCTCATCAAGCACCTCATGTCCTCTTCGCTTTTCTTAGTTTCACATAGGAACACCACCTGGGGGGCAACAGTCCCAATTAGGGACCGAAGCTCATGAACTGCCGAGGCCGCCCCAATCCCTCGACAGTTCCAGCTTAGAAGAATCATTGTGCCCCTCGGGGCTGCTCTGCAGCCCCGGATAGGGGATTCAAAACCGGCACAGTGATTGCCTTGGCCTTCTTCGCCGCATTTGATGAGCTCTCCTCCACCATTACCACATTGAAAGTTATCTTCTGTCCTCCACCCTTGGGCTCTGATGACATAAGTGCTTCACACCCGCAGAAATCCTCTTCTCCTCCATTCCTTCCCTTCTCTCCCTCCTTCCATCCACCCCCTTCTATCCCCACCCGGTTTCCTCCATAGTTTCCCCCCACTATCTACCTCCTTTCCTCCTGGCAGATTTAGGAATTTCTCCTTGCCACCTAACCTTTCCCAACTCCCACCACTTCCTTCTGCCTCCCCCACATCATCCTTCTTCAACCCCATCTTTGCTTCCTCAAAGTTCAGTTTGCTGCGCACCCTGTTTAGGACCTCATAGTCCATTAAGGTCGATTGTTTTAGTGGGGAGGTAACTTCTTGCTCCACACTGCTGCACCTTTGCCTGTTTTTGTCACTATCTTCCTCTGAGTTTGAATGTGGTTGCTTCTCTTGGGCCTTTGATTTACAAGTGCTTGTGCTTTTTTTATCGGTTGAGAAGTTACTCACACTTCTCTTTTGCAAGCTGTTGGTGCGGTTTACTGTTGCCCAAAGCCACATCAGATACGGCAGTTCCTCCTCCTTATTCAAAAAAGCTGTGCATTCTTTCAGGTCATGCCCCAATCTACCACACCCGAAGCATATATATATATGGTAGGTGCTCATACCTAACTGGCATTACTTCGTCCTCCACACTTCCTTCTCTCAGACCCACGCAGGCCCGACTCAATGGTTGGGCGACATTTATAGCAACGCACACTCTAAGGTATTCTCCCCAGCTTACACCTTCATAATTTGTCTCCACCTCCAGGACATCCCCCAACTGCTCCCCCAGTTGTATCCCCCCTTTACGATTCATAAGCTGCAGAGCTACTTTGTATATTTGTGCCCAGATCGACATCTTTTCAAATTTATGCTCAGCTGGTTGGATCTCTTTGTTCAGGGGTTGCAAGAGCAAGGCCTGATTACTGATATTCCACGGACCCAAGCAACACCCGCTTCCTCTCAGCCTCAGATTGAACATCGATCAAGAAGACATTGTTCCCCATGGCAGTGACCGAGATCCCACTTCTTCCTCCCCAGGCTACCTGCAGGGCTTCCAAGACTGAGCAAGCGGAGACAGATCTAGATGACAGGAGATTCTAGGAGCTCTTTACTGTTGCTCGGATTCGCTCTGTAACGCACCACTTGTTTGCTCCTCTTTCTCGATAAGTCCAGATTATGGAGTCTCCCTAGGATGGAATCAGCATTTTCCTTCTCCCCTCCACCGCTTCTCCCTCCAGCCAGTGTTCTATTCAGATCGAGCAGAAGCCCCCAACCACTAGGATGCTCCTTTGACGCTGAGTGAGCGCCGCCCTCCAAATCCACCCCCCCTTCCCTCCTCTCCCAGATCTAGATCTAGCTTCCCCTTCTCCCTTCCACCCCTCCTCCCCTCACTCCCTTCCTCCATGACTGCTCCCCTGGTAAAACACGACCAGCCCAGCTGAAGAGAAAACTCTCTCGCCTAATCCTAGCGGGATTGATTTGAAATCGCTTTGTTTTCTTCAAGACTCGAGCTCACCAAGAAATCTCCATGCGAGTCGCAGGAGGAGACCAAGGGTAAAGTGGGAACTCGGCCTGATTTCTCTTCTTGCTTGGAAAAATCCCATGCGAGTCGCACAAACTGATTGAAGACCCTCTTCGATAGATCATTAAGGCCCAGTTTGTTTGAGCTGCAGCTTCTCTAAAAGCTGCTTCCGGGAAACGCCACAAAAAATTGGTTTCTAGAAAAAGCTCATATCACAGTACAAATTGGGCTTTTGGTGGCTTTTGGCTTCGTTGAAAGGGGTTTAAAGGCTGGCTATAACAGGGCCTAAATATATTCAACGAAAACAAAAAAAACTAATATGAAATATTTTGAGGTTTAGGCTCTATTATTTTGAGCTGATCTTAACGACTAAACAGTCAAACGGCTGAAATGACTGAATTTTAAACGCTTCTTAACGTAGTCTCGAGATTCGGAACCATTTCGTTTAACTTACTTTTTAAACTGTTAGGACCCATATTCAAAACAACGAAAAAATGGACTAAAAAACTCAAATATATGTCTTTATAAAACATAGATAAGTCGTTAAACTGGTAATTTGAAAAATACTGGGCCTTAGTCTATAGAGAAAAACAAATTTTGGTTCAACAAAACTTAACTAAACTAAACTAGCTATCAAACCTGTCCGGCCCACGTGTCATTTCACCTCACTAAAGAGTATTAATGGCTCACAAAAAAATGCACTGCGTCGCGTTTTCAACTTCATCCTCTCTCTTCACTTCTCTCTAAAATATAAGAAATTGAATTGGGATAGTTTACTTTTTTCCCTAAAGTTTATTGCCAATCTATTATTTGCCCCAACCAACTTTCTTCTCTATGTTTTGCCCCAAAGTTGATGGGGTTATCTATTATTTGTCCTTTTTTAAATTTCTTGCACAAATATGAGCAAATTTAGACGTAGAAAGACCATCTCGCCCTTCTCTTATTTCACTTGTATTCAGCCCTATTATCTTCCTCTGTTTGTGCCCTGTTACCTGGTGTTTCTGGATATGAGCATAACGTAAATATGATGTCTGAAGTTGATTTCAATAATCCAATTGATCTAGGGCCAGAACTGTGGTAGGACATTTCGTTTCAACATCTTCTTTCTGCGCCAGATTCCATCAATGCTTATTCTTTCGTAAGTCCAAACTACCAGCATGATTCATGTTTATCTGAAGCTACAGATAATTTTGCAGAACCATTTCACCCAGTGCACACATGGAACTCGTTAAACACGATGGATAGCACTTATTATCAAAATTCTGCAACATCAATACAGCCATCCTTTATTTGTTCATGTAGTGCCTCTAATACACATGATGCTAAACATGGAGAAATGTGAACAATTGGCTGCATCGCTACGATGAGGGCACGAGTAGACGAAGGTAATAGGGCACAAACAGAGGAAGATAATAGGGCTGAATAGAAGTGAAATAAGAGAAGGGCAAGATGGTCTTTCTATGTCTAAATTTGCTCATATTTGTGCCAAAAATTTGAAAATGGGCAAATAATAGATAACCCAATCAATTTTGGGGCAAAACATAGAGAAGAAAGTTGGTTGGGGCAAATAATAGATTGGCGATCAACTTCAGGGCAAAAAGTAAATTATTAGTCGATTCTCATCTAGTCCCCAATATATATATTAAAATGTAGTTTTTGATCCCTAATCTTTTTAACTAGGTTCGTCCCGGTCCAAACATGCCACGACAACCCTATAGCTGACGTGGCCCTGACATGTAAAGTAAAATAGTTTTAAAAAGGGAAAAATCATTTTAAAAACATAAAAATAAGTGTAAATCATTTAAAAATGAAAAAAAAATTAAATGTGGGAAAATTATTTCAAAAATCATAAAAAAGGAAAATCATTAAAAACATATAGAAATATCAAAAGAATCATAAAACACAATTTAAAAATCATGGAAAATCTTGAAAAAAATAAACATATTAAAAATCATAAACATGTTAAAAAAAAACATAAAGACAGTGTGGTCGCCTTTAATCCCTCTATAGTTGAACGGGGCGTATGGGAGCCCTCAAGTGCTACTTTTTTCTTTTTTATGATTTTTCCTAATTATTTTACTATTTTCCGTATTTTTATGAATTCTAAATTTTTTAAAAAAAAATTAGAATTTGTTTAGTAATTTATGTGACATGGACGGCCATGTTAGCGTCACGTCGGCTCTAGAAATGTCACATGACAGTTTTGGATCGGGACGAACCCACTTAAAAAGAGAGAGACCCAAAACTGTAATTTCATAGATTGGGGAAGCGCTCGTGCATTTTACTCTATTAAAATTAAAAAATTCAATTCTATAGTTTAAAAAAATTGTAAAATTAATATCAGCAATTTAAAATTTTAAAATTAGGATTCCAGTTTTATAAATTTTAAAAAATGAATTCCTAAAATTTTACATTTGTTTAGTTCTTTTGCATTTAGTATTTGCAAAATCCTTTTTTTAAAATAGGTTTTTTCTTCTATTTTATGCATTCTAGAATTTGCAGGATTCATTCTTTGAATTCTGGAATATCGGAAATTATAAATTCTAAAATTTTAAATCCCTAGAAGTTCTAATGTTTGAATTTTTAATATCCTTAATATTCAATTTTTTAAATTTTAAAATCCCTTATTTTTTAATTTTAATGCCTCGAATGTCAGAATTTGACAATGCAAAAAATATTTTTTTTCCCAATTTTGATAGAACAGAGAGATTGAGGATGACGTGGATGCTTAGGTGGAGAGCCACATATGCATTTGACAGTAATATGGGTTGTCACATCAACACTGAGGCCGCGCGCGTTTGGGTGTTACCCAGCGTAGCGTCGACGCGCACATGGGCAGAAATTTGAAAAGGCACGCAACGCAACGCTACTGAACGCTGCAACGCGCAAGGCCTAAACGGTTGCCCCAACAATGTTGAACCTTCCATGGAAACGATGATAAGTTTAGGGGGTCACAGATGTAAAACAAGTTCAGAGGGCTAAGTGCAAAACAATGCATGTTTTAGGGTTACATTCAATTTTGTTTCCAAAACAAGCTACCTTTGAGGACTTAATAAAATATAAGAGGGAAAAATATAGAATTGTGTAAAGGAAAGTTGTTGGTGTAAGGAACCAGGCATCAACTAATCTTACAAGTTTATTGCGTAAACCATGCCCTTTCCTTCACATACTTTATGTTCGGACAATAGTGGATAAACAATGAGGGAGACAATGTTTTTTTTCTTGGCTTAGGCCCTTCCCAAAAGGAAGTAATAGACTTTCTTTAGTTTTACGAGATATGAGTATAAGGGAGACCCCAGTCTATGTTCTTGAGAGGACACCGAGACAAAGACCGTTGATGAGACATGAGGTGCCCGATCTTTCAACAGGTATGGATAAGTCGATTTATGGAGATCTCAATGTAAACGATCTGTCCTTCCAATAAAAATTGATCAAAACCTGCAATCACAACACCACTGCTCCATTGGTTATCAACCGTGCGAAGACACAATTGACCTCGCCTAGAAGTCTTATCACTGCATGCAAATCGAGAACACAAGTAAGAATACAATGGATGCAATCTAAAAATTACCGATTACCAATGAAGTACATGTCGGGTTCCGTAGAGTAGTAAACGGCGACATGAGGAGCAAGCAAAACATAAGTCTAACGATGACAACTATGAGGTTTTTATACATGAGGATGATGAAGGCTAGGGTTTGGACCTTAGCCCTAGAGAGAGACATGGGCTGGAGACCTAAAACAGAGGTGACGCAACACCAAAGAACTTCCGAAGATTTTGGACGTTCTCTTGTTTTTGTATTTTTTTTGACTCTAAAGGAATTTGGGCATGAAACCAGATCCATTGGAAAGATCTTATCGTGGTCTTGTCCATACATACCAAAAACGTTCCAAACACGCTTCATATGACCGAGTTATGGTCCTTTGAAGTTGGACCACTACAGGTGGCCGAACTGGATTCACAAATGATGATTTAGGCTTGATCTTGAACTGGGCGATGAGTACCATAAGTAGCTAGGCCTGACGACTTCAAGAAGGTTGGGAAACACCCTTTCTTGAGTTTGTTTTTATGTAGTGGAGGCGAATACGGAGGAGTTCAAACATGTGGCAACGGTGTAATATACAGACAACGTACGTCCTGCTGGCTTGTACGTCTTGGAAAAGGTGGGGGTCCTTGTCGGATTACAGGAGCATTCAGTTCCAATGGCCTTTGAGATTTGTAAGAAAAGTTACCATGCCCAAGATAGCTCTTCTTCATAGGATTTGGACCCTCCAGATTCCTTGCTATCTAATAAGCCTTAGCCAAATTCATGGGTTTTAGCTGGTGTGTGAGGTTCCTAAGAGGATCCTGCAGGCCAGCAATAAAACTTTTCATAAAGTATCCCTCGGTCAATTCAGGATTACCCCTCTTGACAAGATCCATAGCACTCTCGAAGCTGTCAATGTAATCTGAAACAATTTTGTGGTGCTTAACCGAGTGAAAAGATGATATGACATCACAGACTGATTTCTGGCTGAATCTGTTGCCTAGCATCTCACTAAGTTGACTCCAAGAAATTACATCAGTTTTGTTGTCATTACTCTCTGGCCATTCTTCTGCACTTCCCACAAAGTATATGGTTGCAATGGCCACCCGCTGTTCTTGAGGCACTTGTGTCAACCTGAAAAACTTCTCAGCCTTCTTAACCCAATACTCCACTTGATCCCCATTGAACTCAGGAAAGGACAAGTTAGGTCCTCTAGCCCAATTCCTTGTAGTTTGGTCAATTCCCCTGTTTCTTTCTACACTTCTCTCTTCTTTCCATGGATCTTCAGGAATTCTTACTAGACTACAAGTGATATGTGAGCAACCTCTCTGCCTGTTGTGATGATCCAGCAAGTGTGGGGACATGTTACTTAACAACATGGGGGTAGACCTTGCTTGATTTGGTCCACGGCACTGAGGAGTGTCAAAACTGGCATGGGAAGATCTCAAATTTGGGGTATGGCTAATAAGATTTTCTTCTCTCTCCATGGCTCGAGAGTTGTGATCTACTGGCTCCCCTGTAGGACTGTTGTTGTTTTGGATAATAGCCTTCACTGCCTCAAATAAGACATCCATCTTCTGACTGAGCTCATCGTTGAACTTCTCTTGCTTTATTCGGGCCAGTCAAAAACCTTCCATCTCTTGCCGAAGAGCATGAATATCTTCCTTCCGAACCCAGTCAGCATCTTCCTCATCACGGTTGTCACCTCTGGTGGGCTTTGTCATCTTCCTAGTTCAAATCACAAATCGGCTTAGGGATTTTACAAAAGCACCAGGCTTACAACCCTCACCTATCACGATCGACTGATGGGTGAAAGAAAGTTTCAGGTTTTACACATAGTAATGCAATGCCACCCAAAATCTTCTGATCCAGACCCAAAGGAGACCTGTCTCCGCTCTTCCCTACGGTGTTCAGGAATTTTACTAGGAACACTTGGTTCCTAACCCTTAACCGCAGAGAAACAGCAGAAATTGGCCAAGAACTGATGACTTTGATACCAATTTGTCAGGAACCGAAAGGTTCAGACACATAAATGAACGGATTTGAGTGGATTTCCGAAGAAATTGGGGATGAGAAACACGAAGCAAGAGTGAGATGAGAAGATATTAGGTGAGAGGGACGAACATAATATCCGTTTCTTAATTCAAGATTAAAGATTACAAAACGAGACCGCGCAATTTAAGCTGCGATAAAGCAAAAGTAAGCGAGTAGGTGGCTGAAAACGACAAGACAAAAAGTTATAGCACACAATAACTATTGAATTGATCCTCCGCCGTTGATTGATCATAAACAAATCGGTATGCTTAAACCTCAGCCGTCTGATGCCATCTTCCTTTAACTGCACTGAAGGCTCCTCAGGCCAAGCCAGCTCTGTTCGGCCCCAACGAAGCTTCTTCTAGACAAGGAGGAGAGGTTAGGAGGGGAGGTGGCACCGGCGGGGGAGCGAGAGGGGACGGCGGCGGCATGGGAGAGCGAGAGGAGCCGGCGGCGACGGAGCGAGAGGCGGCGGCGGAGAGGAGGAGAGGCAAGGAGAGGTGGAGAGGCATGGGGACGGGGCCGCGAGCAGGGGCAAGACCGAGGTGGGGCGGAGGCGTCTCGCGTGGGACGGCTAGGGTTTGGGGTAGAGGGGGCGCTAGCATCTGGTGCCGTTGGATCCAGACGATGGAGCGATCGGATGGCTGGAAATTTTTAACGGACGAACGGAACAAGAAACTCTATTCTCTTTAATATTAGGTAGAGATTTACAATGGAAAAAAGGTACCATATAATGCCATATGAATCTCTCTAAAATCTCTCAGGTTAAACTACATTTGATGTATGAATTAAATGGATGGTTTGATCAACTCCAATGTCATATTTGGTGTTGCATAGTTTACCGATCTGATTTTCATAGCAGAAAATGTATTTTGCATGAAAAAACTGTGTTGTATACAACAAAAGAGCTACATTTCAGCATGTCTGCTAGATAGGTAAGAACAAGCACACCAGACCCTCCAAAGTACTGTGCACTTCATATACACTGTGAATTGGAGGGCCAGTGTCACTGGAGCAGCTACTCCAGAATGAAATTAGCGAAACACAGTGTTGGAGGCGCTCTCTATCTTTGACGGGCTGGAGGGCGTCTACTGTGGCGAGCGGGTTTCGTGAGAAAGCGACGGCCTTGTCCCTCGCGCGCCCGAGCGAATCCAAGGCGGCGACCACTACAGAGAGGTCGGCGACGACCGTGCGGAGGTCCAACGGGAGGAGCTGATCCAGGCGGGGCACCGGAGCAGCTGGATTCTCCTTTGACGCAGGGAGCGCTCAATGGATCTCCGGTTGGTGAACGTTGCGTTGAGTCCGGCGGCGGCGAAGAATCAAGTTCAATGTACGCCATACGTCTTGCAGCCCTTTTGTTCATGGCGGCGAGCCATGGTGCTCCCTTCCCCTGCCCCTTGTTCAGCACCGGCGATGCGTGGTGTGGGTATGCCCCAAATTTGTGACATTTCTGCGATATAGAACTTCACCGTTGTAGGTACCATGTGATCGATTTGGAAGGTCTATGTGCTCGAATACGGGACTTTTAGGGATTTTGTGCTTCGGGTAGGAGTTAATGTTAATGGTCGATTTGGTTAGATTTGTGGATGGCGATTGCAGCATTGTTTATTTTAGGGTTGCGGTCAATGAATTAGGGATGTGCATGAGGTTTGTTGATTTGTGGACATTGTTTTATGGATTTACTGCAAATTTGCGTCGATGTGGTCTTATTTAGAGCTCGCACGGATGGTTGACTATGGTAGGGGGATTTTGTAGGGAAAATCCTTGTGCCAATGGACAACATCTTTGTAGGGAAAGTCCATGTCGTCCATTGTTGACACATACCGAGATGTATCGGGCAAAAATTACAGCTAGTTTAGAAACAAGTGCTTGATTTGGTAACAGAAGCAAGGTGATTTTTTGGGGGTTAGCTATGCAAGTGCTTGATTTGCTAAGAACATAGTGACATGGTGTACTTAGATAAAAATTAGAACGGACCATCACACATAGAAAAGTAAAGGATAAAAGTTGGTTATATTCAAACTTATATGGTTAAACTTTGCTTGGTATTGTGCACCAATATGCAGTCTCATTGCATAAATTTTTTGCATACTTAATTCATTTTAGTGGCATTAAAGTAAGATTGCAATTGCATAAATAAAGTTTCATCCAATTGAACCTAATCCTTCCCTGTAGATGAGCAACTCTGAGATGTCCTCGCGTGAGGTTCTCACTTCCCTAATGGATGGGGTCGAGGATGCTGCAGCCAAGTTGAAGAAACTTGCGGAGCACCACTTTGATCCATCTTCTAGTGTTTGTGCCATGAGGGTCAATGCTGTTGTACTTGACATGGAAGAACTAGCTGAGCAACCGGACAAACTATCACTCATAGCAAGAGACCATGCTAGTAGGGTTGCCAGCCCTCGTTCTCACCAACAAGTACAACCCTTGCCAACTAAAGTGCCCACCGACGTTGAAGAGCACAATCCATGGGATGACATTGATCCATATGACATTGTCGACTCTCAGGGGCACTCGTACAATGATTGGTTTGATGGACCTAGTATCCAGAGTGTGTTTGAAGATAATGGTGTCGACTACGATAGTGACCAGTCTTGTGGTGTCAGATTAGCATTACTTTTCGTATGTTTTTAAGACTTGTTAAGGTGCTAAATATGGGTCTGCCCGGTACACTGTATTCAGTAATAATATCGGTGTCATTCTAGATATTTTCAATATGTAATATTGTCACTTTTATTTACTAATGATAGTACGTAAGTGTGATGCATATGTGTGTGATTTTTATTAATGGATGCATTTATGTGGAAACGAACTAAGTTGCATGTTTTCATTTCAATGGCACTTATTTGTCGCTTTCAATTTTCATAGGTGCATTATGGATGACGAATCTTTCAACCGCTGCATGAGCATCGAAGGGGGCCGACCTCAATTCCCTTCGACGCCTATACTAGATTCAGGGAGAGTACAAAGCAAGAACAACACATTCGCTGCCTCACCGTATCCTCCCATGCACATGTCCGGTTTACCTCACGGTCCAACAGGTACCACTAATCCTTTTACCTACTGTAGAACATATTTGCCTCCTGCCCAACTACATTCCTTTTGTATAGGTGCATATCAAGGCATGCCAACAGAGATGTACATGCCACAGCCAGTAGCACCGGTGGTGCCGGGGATTCCTTTCGCTCATCCTCGAGGGTCACAACCCACGTTCGATACTCCCATGCCATCTTGGAGTGCTAGTGGATCCTGCAACGCTGTTTTTGTGGAACAACACACATCACACGAGCAAACTGTGGGTGACATTGATATCGATGAGTTAGTTGTGTTGGTACCCAATGTTCAGAGGGGAGGGAGAGGAAAGTCCAGGGGGAGAGGCAAGCAGCAATGGACTGGGGATTCTGCAATAGGGAGGACCGGTAACTACTCTATGAAGGAGGATCAAATTTTAATGTCTGTTTGGTTGAACGTTTCTTATGATCCGGTTGTTGTACACAACCAAACTGCTGCGAACTTCTGGGGAACTATTTGGAAGGAGTTTGGTCGGCTTAGTGACCGAGCAGAACCACGTGACCAAAGGTCCCTAGAATGCAGGTGGGCTAAGATTAACAAGAATGTGGGAGTATTTGTGGGTTGTGATCGTAGAATCGAGAGCCGCAACGAAAGTGGAAAGACGGAAGAAGACAAGGTAATTCACCTTCAATGCAACTTTCAAATTTGTCATTTGTCGATCTGTTGTTAGGTTCGAGATGCAATGTTGCTGTTCAAACAGGAGACAGGCGAAGCGTTCACAATGAGGCACTGCTAGGAGGTGTTAAGAAAAGAGCCAAAGTGGCTACTTTATAACGACCTTCTCCCCACAAACAAAAGGCAAAAGATAGACTCGACCGACGGCCCTGCCAAACCAGGTGCACCTCTTGATGCCTCCCCATCCCTTTTAAACATGGCCAGGCCACGAATTGGTAGGAAGGCTACAAAATCCGCTGCACACTCCGTTGGCACATCTAGCTCGGACTTGTTCAACAAATGGCAGGACAGTAAAACGGAGGGCACTGAGGTTAGAAGGGTGTACTTTGCCCGCATTGCGACGGCCCGGGGAAAGGAGGTCGAGACAAAGGTGTGGCAGCAGCACAATGCAAAAAAGAGTAAAGACTGTGAGTTCGAGCATAGGCGCGTTATTAAGGAACATCAGTTAGAGCGTAGGCGCGTCGTTGAAGACCGAGAGTGGCACAAGATGATCATGGATGCAAACTTAAGCAAGATGTTAGTTATGCAGCGTAGGTTCTATGAAAAGCAACAAAAGAAGATCATGGAGGAGGAGGCCAACGATGATGACGGGTACGGCGGCCTAGATGACTATGCAGATGAACGATATGATTAAGACCTGCGTTTTCGATTGGTTTGTATGACTTATGAACATTAAGCACTAACTGTTTGTTTGCTGATTCCGGACAAATTTGCTTGGACTATGCATTGGTCAGTATTGTAGGTCTGTGTTGAACTAATATTTGAATTGCCATGTATGTCTAATTGAATTAGATGTGTCATTTTTTGCTTATTTGTTGTTACAATGAAACTGCCCCTTCTATGTGAGTGATTGAAAATGTGATTTTGATGTGTCATTGTGGGTTGTTAATCGCTCAAAGCATGATCTTTTTCCTGAAGGCTCCATATATGAATCTGCTACACTCTGAATTAGGTAACTATGACCTTTCAATGTTTCAATTGCTTAATTTTTATAATAGAATAGACTTCAACACAAATGGTAAAACGGTATATAATTATTTTGCATCTTTATTTCAGCATACGATTGGGTACATGACATTGCAAACCTAAGAATACCAACTTACACACAGTTACTAAATCATAAACAAAGTAGTAACACCACAATAAATGATAAGTTAAACATGAACATAACTATAACAACTGCAGAAACAATAAGTAAACCTAATTATTTCCAAGTCTCGCCCATTGATGTGCGATAAGGTCAGCCTTCAATTGCCTGTGGGTTGCACGATCACGCATCATCAGATGTGCCGCCATGAAATCATTTAGGAGCTGACTGCCGCCCCTCGATGAATCTGAAAACCTGGCCCATACCTTCGAAGTCCGAAGGAGCATCGGACAAGCCTCCCTAGTCCTCTACTATCATGTTATGCAATATAACGCATGCTGTCATTATGTATCTCAGAGTAAGGTTATCCCACATTCGGGCTGGCTCGCACAGAATGTGCCACCGACCCTATAGCTAACTGAAAGCCCGCTCCACGTCCTTCCTAACTGCTCCCACAGCATTAGTGAAGTTTACATCTTTGTTGTCGATTGGCAAGGGAACATGCTTGATGATAGTTGCCCACTTGGGATATATATCGTCAGCTAGGTAATACCCTATTGTGTACTCCCTCCCGTTCACTGTGTACCTAACATGTGGTGCATCGCACATTGCAAGCCTATTGAAGAGGGGTGATCGATGCAGGACATTAATATCGTTATTGTAGGATCGAAATGTAGCCTAGAGGGGGTGAACAGGCTTTACAAAATTTCACCAATTAAAATTTCAGCGGAATAACAGAAATATCAAATAGTCTGATGTTGATATCGGATATTCCGATATGGATCGGACTATCTGATATGAAATCAGATTATCTGATATTGTAGAAGCTAGGGTTTGAAGCCCTTAAGTAAAAAATGGATAACACCGGCACCAAATAAAGTTAGAGAGCAAACAAATAGTGAACAAAGAGAAGTGAACCCAAATCCACAAGGAGACTTGAAGAACATGTTTCCGAAGTTTGGATCTTTGAGGGGATCCTACATCTCCGCTGTGGCGGCTCGGTCACACTTGAGCCGGGGTCCCTCTTGACCCTTTTCCTCCCGGGTTGCACCAAGCTTTCCTGGTTTCACTCTTTGGATCCTCCCTTTCGGAGGCGAATCCGGCCTTCACAAACTCTCCCCGGCCACCACACTAATTATTGGTGGCTCTAGGGCGACTCCTATCCGTCTAGAAGCCCTGAAACTCCAAGAGTAACAAATCCGGCAAAAAACCAACTTGGAGATTAAACCAAGTGCTCAAAGATGAAGCTTGATCAACACAAAGTCTCTAGATCTAGTTTCTTCAGCCTCACAAAGATGCAATCAATGAGACTTGAGTTGGAGTGAAGATGGAAGGTTAGCTAATGTTTGCAATAAGTGCTCAGCTGAAATGAATGTGAGAGGCAACCCTAGCCCTTGGGGAAGGATGGGAATAAATACTCCCACCCACCAACTAGCCGTTTGTTGCTGATAGACATCGGATAGTCCGATAGTCCGATACGAAAATGAGGGAAACTCGACGCAAAGTCTAGTTTTGAATTCCTGAAATGATTTTGAGAATATTCATATAAGGATCAATCAAAGCGGAAACAATTCATATCGGATAGTCCAATATTTTTATCAGATAGTCCGATATTTTTGGAGCTGGAGATAGAGAGGGGTTGATCGGACCTAACATCGGATAGTCTGATCTATATCAAAACATTTCGGGGAAATTATCGGATAGTCCGATATTTTTGGAACTGCAGACAGAGAGGGGTCGATCGGACCTTCGGATAGTCCGATCCATATCGAAACATTCCGAGGAAATTATCGGATAGTCTGATATTTTTTTTGCGACTGCGACACAGAGAGGGATCAATCGGACCAAGGATTGGATGTTCCAATATACATCAGATATTTCGGTTCAACATTGGATAGTCCGATATGTTTTTGAGCAGAACTCCCTCAAATTTGGTTGGTGGATAGAATGTGTCAAGTTTCATCTACCAAGAGCACTTAGAACATCTAAAAGTGGTTTTTCGTCGCATCCCTCTTAATAGTACGGCAATCCTTAGACTCAACTTATAAATAAAACCATACAAGCTTTTAGATGAAACCACTCGCAGTCTTCTTTCTTGATTTTGAGGCTTGAGCACCCTTGATGTATTGTGGATGATGACTTTTACCAAATTATTGATGACGCCTTCGTCTTGTCAACTTTAACTTGATTCACCTTATGAGACGCTTGTCCCATTCGACTTTGACTCGATCATCCTCCTCGACGATCATCCAGCCAAATCGACCTTGACTTAGACCTCAACTCTTGGCGACATCATCGTCCTATTGACTTTGACTTAACCGTCATCCTTTAACGTACCTTGGTCATCACACAAACTCATAGGACCTAATTCTTTCCAAATCACTCATGAAATACATTAGTCCAAAAACTCATTAAATATGGATAAGTTTGATATTCATGAGCGATTAAGTGTCTAAGTGTTTCACATAAAAAAGCACAATATAAGTGGAAACACTTGGCGCAAGAAAGGTCTGTACTAAGTGCATCATGAGGAATATGTGTTTGATCTATATGCATTAGAGAGATAATTTAATCATCACAATTTCACTTAATGATGCACATGGGAATATATTCATAACTAACACACGTGCAAATTCATATTTGAAATAAGAGAGAAGTTGCGAACCAATCTAGATTAAACTTCTCTAAATTATGTGCATGTGAGAATATTCATGTAAAGCTTACATGCACAAAGCCATTTAAACACGATGAAGTTTATCTAGTGCACCAATTAAGATGATCACTAATACATGGCATATATTATAAAAAATATTGTAGAGCAAGCAACATGTTCATAATATATTTATGTTCAAATAAATACGACAAGATATGACGAGCATAAATCTAATCAACCAATAACATGTGCTTACATAAGAGAGTTGCATAGCTCAATTAGCAATCTATCTTATTTGCATAAATGAGACTACGGAAGATAAACAATCAAGTGTGTTAATCTCATTGAAATGATTATCATAAGATGTACCTTTTAGAATGAATAGCTTATCCACTTGACATATATGATTTTTCTCTAAATATAATGAGACTAATACAATTTTGATAATAAACATAGTAGTCTCGTAGCAATAAGCATATTTGAGGTGTGACAATAAATAAGCATTAAACCAAACATTGTCATTAAATGTGTTTGTCATTAATCACCAAAATCACACAAGGTCACTTGCACTTACAGTTATTTGAACCAGGCACTCCGAAAAATGAATGTCATATCCAACCACCATACCCCACAACAGCTTCTAGAATGAGTGTTGAACCCTCAGAATGACCAATGAAGGATCCTGCTCACACGGCTGGAGAGTTCTTCCACCTCCAACGCGTGCAATCAAGACTACCTATCATACCAGGAAACCCACGACTCTCACCTACTGCAAGAAGGCGAGCAGTGTCCGCGGCGGTAGATTGTCGAAGGTACTCAGCATCGAATATCTCCACAGCCGCCTTTACAAATGCTCACGTGCTTTTAAGCATGGTGGTCTCCCCGATGTGAAGGGACTCATCGATGCTATCGGCGGAGTTGTTGTAGGCGATCATGCGTAGAGCAGCCGTCATCTTCACGAGCGGGTGGATGCCAAGCTTTTTGGCATTATTCCTGGTCAGGTGGAAGTAGCCCTCACGAGTGTGTACCGCACTAGCGACACGGAGGAACAACCTCTTGCTCATTCGGAACCTATCACATGGTAGTGGGTATAAACTGTGAAATGCAAGGTAAGAACTAGAGAAAATGATTAAATCGCCAGAAAATATTTACCTTCTTCGGAAAAAACCTTCGTGATAAAATGGAGCATCTGCGAAATAATCGCGCATAAGTCGTGCATGCCCTTCCTAAGAACGTCGATCGACATATCAACGTCGAGCCCTAGGACCACCACTACCTCCGCTCTCTTCCACCTTTTTCATGTGGATGAGTGCTAAAACCAATCCGTCGTCATCCTCGGAGGAGTCCGACACTATATCTTCATACTCACCCAACTCTTACCCCGATGAAGAATTTGACGAACTCATTTTTTTCCCCTATTGGTGGTGGTAGAGAAGATTTGGCTTGCGTTCCAAATCATGCCAAGTAGTGCTGCCATTTATAGGGGTCTTTCCATCTCAATGATGGGTACCTTGCCATGGAAGCCATACTACTTCCTTTCCATGGAAGCCATTGTAATGTCATGACTACTAATTCCTTGCATTGCAAGCCATGTTGTATGAGGACGTGGTGCCTTCCTCTAAAAGCTATCAAGAAGAGTGTGCAATGCATTATTTTTTTAAATATGCCTACTCATATCAAAAGCAATAATTTTTTTATTACTTTTATTTGTAAATTGTTATATTAAATAAGTACTTTCGATGTGCACCAAAAAATTATTTTATTTGCAAATTGTTATAATTTTATTCCACGAATTTATATAGCCCGCAAAAAAACTATACGAAAATAATGACCCTACCAATACACGTTTATTAATTTAATAATTTGCATACATGTTTCATGTAAAGCTATAATAAATGACCTTATATGGAATAATCGTAAGTAAAATAATACGTCTATACACGTATGCATAGCGGTTGGAAGTTAGTTGGAAGAAAATTGTATATTACGCTGGAGAGAGACGATAGAGGGTGAGATATAAAGTGTCTGATGTGTGGTCTGATGATTAATATAGAAGAGAGAGTGTAATAGTATTTTAAGTGCGAAATGGAGGGTGAGATATGAACTAATGTGGTTACTCTAAAGCTGGAAGTATAAGTATAAACTATAGATTTTCTTCAATGTCTAGAAAACAACTGATTCTATGTTCTTCGTTGCATAGAAAAGGTAGAAGCTTAATTATGTCAAAAGCATTGCAAGCCATAAGCACCGCGTCGTCGTAGCACCAAACAAATTACTCCCTCCGTTTTTTTTAAAAAAAATAAAGCACACACATTTCAACATTATTTTATAATCTAACCAATAATTTATTTTATAATCTAACCAATAATTTATTTAATAATATATAGATTTTTTAATAAAAATGGTACCGTTGGATCTATATTTAAAAATATCTTTTCAATGATTACAATTTGTTATTATCAACATTTTAGGGTAAGTAAAATTAAGGTTCAAAGTATATAGTTTAGAAGACATGCCAAATCAAATCAAACCTTATAAAGAAAAATAGAGGTTGTATATGCGCCAATTTGAAAAGTTGGGGAATAAAATACCTAGTATAAACTTCCAGGTTATGTGTTAAGTGGACCTATCACAGTAGTTTAGATGCAAAGTGAACTATTTCCTAGCTTGTACGCATGAGCAAACTGTAGATTTAAAATATTAATTATAAATTTCAATTCGCCAAATTGAAGCAACAGAAACAAACTACGTTAACCTGGCACTCAGAAACGTCTTTATGCAATGAACCTGTATGATAACCAATGGTTTTGTATTTTGCCCCTAATCACGAGACAATGAACTCAGTTATTTTGTTTAATCTCACAGTTACTGTGAAATTAGTCGTCTTACAATATCCGGGCTTGACAACAAGATTCAAACTACACAAATTACCAAATAAACTGAAACATCTGATTTTGATAGAGGCCTCTAACAGGGAGAGTACAAATGAACGAGCCTACCAAAATCAACAAGTCATCGTGGGAGGAATTCCCCCCAGGTATTGCCAAATCTCCATCTATATCCTTTCTTTACCCAGAGCTCATCTTCCCTTTATTTACAACTTCAGTCATTTTTTGTGTGCTCAGCATTCTCGTTGTTAGTTGCTGATGAGGTTGCCCCTTGCTGCAACATTTGCAACTGGATTTGCAACATCTGGGACAAAGAAGTATGTCAACTTCAGTTGGCCATAGGCAGACAAATATTAATGAAAGAATATATCAATATCATCCCCAGAAAGCAAAAAAAAAAAGCATAACAGCTAGCATGGTTCTAGTCACCTCTTAGCACTGGTCACACCATCACAGGTTAGTGATGATTACTAACTGCTACACAAGGCTTTTATATATTCAGCAACATTATGGATTAATCTGGTCACAATGACAAAGACGACTAGACTAGACTAGAAATTTGGAGCTGATGATGTAAACTAACGCTTTCAAGGTGCATACAAGTCTACAAGAATGGGAACCTCAAGGTAATAATGAACTGGATAAGAATAGATATAGTAACAAAATAGGATGTTGGCGTGTCTATAGCCTACTGATTGCATTTCACCATGATATTCGGACAGTTAAATGAAACTACTAGTAGCCAACACATATAATTGATCTCTGAAACTTATTATATCTAGTTTGAAATTTTAAAGGATGATATGATACTCCATATATCCCCTCAACATTTTAAAGAAATTTTAACATTGATTTTGTGCTCAAACCAAAGAGGTTTGAGTGATTGCACCCTATACATGGTCTGCCCTTTTGCACTAGACGCGTTAGCCATAAAACAGTGCAGCAAACTCATGTTTGTGTAGAATAATGCAAGATCTCACTAAAGTCGTTCAATGTGAGTTGATTAGCCTAGAATCATATGATAATCAGACTTGGTAACCCTCATTAACAATTTCCAAACATGTGGATGTGATTCAGGAAGTTATCCATCCATGTGATATCCAGGTACCATAAATCTAACATAAACTCTTATCATGTGGAGAGTTTGCAGCGTTGCATTGTTGTACTTAAAGATGAGTTTGTAATAAATATCCCCAGCATTGCAAATTGCAAGCAGTCAACATATGCATATCTGTCTCCTTTTAGCATTTGCATAAACAACACTTGCCAATGTAGTAATATTAAATCAGGTGCCTTAGGAATCCAAACATTTACCTCTATCTGGCTCCTGATAGCGTTTTCATATGCCTTTTGTAGTGAATTTTCAAGGTCTCTGCTGTTTGTCATTGAACCAACAGGACCATGTACATGAACAGAACCATGTACATTCTGTAATTGATTAGAAGTACTTTCTTCTCCAGCTTGTGAAGTACTTGCTGTCGACTGCGTAGATCCTGAATACCTGATGATTGAGTAGGAGTTACTCATTAGTATTATAACGTATGTACATCATAAAATAACCTCTAGTTTCATCGTATATCAGTACAATAAAGCAATAACAAAAGCACAATGAGTAACCCAATCCCAGGTACTTACGAACAACAGGCATGGTTAACCACCTAGGACTACTGGCCTATAATGTAATGCAGGTGAGAATGTAAGATGATTACTAGCTCTAAAAAAATCACAGCTCAGCTCTGAATAAAGCATATTAATGTAATCTTGAATACCATAGCCACATGTCATAGTGTGTCCCAGGACAAAAGGAAGATATACTTAGTATAGAGAAAAAACTACAAATCAACCATTACCAACATAGCACATAGGAACCTATAAGCTATAACCAACCCTGCAAAACTCAAGTAAACAATGTGCCAGTACATATAGGAGATGCCTAAACATTTCAGACGTTGCAAATTTAGTTGTAGCTAATAAATCTGAGACGGACACCAAAAAAGCATACCTATTTGAAATGTTTGCTGTAGGATAAGCAAAAGATGTTGCATATAAGGAAGCGGCTGAAGCAGCAGCTTCAAGTTTTGCCTGGCGCCTGTTCACGTTTTCACTTGGTGCTCCTTCTGCACCTGGAGTCCCAGCATGAGCAGCTGTTTTTATCATACATTGAAATAGGAATGAGTTATTAGACTGTTTCCAAAATGTAATACTAACTGATGCAAATGATCGATGTGGGAGTGGGAGAATGTGGAACAAAAAAATCAAAGCAACAGAAAGCTCACCAGGCTGAACTCCAGGTTGAGCTCCATGTTGCCGTGCTGATGTAGCACGACCATTATCTGGGGGAATAATTTGAGCTCTACATGTGGGGCAAGTGTGCTGGCGCTCTAGCCATGACCTCAAACAATGCACATGGAACAAGTGCCCACAAAGCAGCTTCTTTGCTGTTGTCATCTCCTCACGGCAAATAATGCATGTAGCATCGCTCCTGAATATATTAGAAACATAAAGAAATTCATTGCTGAATCAACTAAAACAGTGCTAATTGTTAAAAAAAACTCACGCATTAAGCTCATCTGATGTAGCATCTGGAAAGCGTTCATTCATGTTGGAGGTGATCTTTCTATAGCGCACATAATCTGCTATACGAATTCTGAAGTTGCGGAAGGTCTCATACAGCTCACGAATCAAGTGTAATGGGACACCATAATTCCTGATATCAATACAACAGATCAACCACCAAAGTTCAACCATAGTGCCCTAAGGTAAAAGATCATCTTTAGAAAACTTACAGGAAGATAGCTATGAAAAAGAGCATATATAAAGACAAGTGCACAAGGTCACTGATCAGCTCCAAATAAAATGTATACACTGCCTTTTTCTCCCATTGACCATCCATCAGCATGTCGCTGACATAGAATATATACTTCACGAATGTTGATACAGTGGATGTTGCAAGTATCATATACCTGAAGCATGATTAAAACATGTCTGATTTACTATGAATCTCAACATCTTGAATTAACACATCAATGTGCAGGTATGCAGAACAATACAAGAATAACTTTAGATAGCTGACGATTCAGTCAACATGGTTTACCTTGACTGAAAAGGTATAACTCCAATTTTGGAAGGGGTAGGCAACAAAAAAATAAAAATAAAGAGACAATTTCACAAATTCCTAGATTCAGATTTTGATATATAAAAATGATGACATCTAAATGATGGATAAATCGGCTTGAGTTGGTAAACTTAAACAAAAACTATCCATGCTTCAGTGGATAGATCAAGTGAATAGGACAAATGGAAAATCATAAGTTATAACTGCTGATTGCCATATTATAATGAGATAATGTCCAATAAAAACAGGTAAACCTTTTCTTTTCATCTTAAAAGCCAACTAAAAGCTACAACTTGAAATTTTCCATTTTTGTACGAGTCATACATTGTAACACTTGTAGTTATTTCTTCAGGGCTTTTAGTGGTTCTACTCAAATATCCCAAAAACATTTTTAATATATTTTTAAGCCTTTCCAAGCCTCTTTTCAAGGGTCCTCAACTTTTCATCTTATAAGATAACACAATTTTTCAGCCCAATCAAAGAAAGCCTAAAACTGAAGAAAAACATTGGTTAAAAATCACTTGCAGTAAAACATTAATGAAGAATCACTTAAGGTTTTCATAACAAGAATGGTATGCATGCAACAAAAGAGAAACAAACATGAGAAATTGAGTAAATACATCTTCGAAAATATTCCCACCGTCCGAGTTTGTAAGGCATATTTATGTTTTGCACAAAGACCAAGGAACCATTAAAATGACTATACTATCTCTAATTTTATCTCTTAAGCACTTCATTCAATACATGCATATGAGGAACACAAGCTAAAACAACATATTTATTAGGGGTATTGAGGTAAAAACGCATTTACTTTGCAAGTTTGCGTTAGTGGTTTTGTTTTGCATTGGAGACATTGGAGTATGAAATGCGTCCTATCACCTATGTTAATGGACAAGACAATTCAAAAAGTACTCCTTACATTCTTGGACAGAAGGAGTATCAAACTAAAATTATTTACGGGAGTGCAACGAAACATTTAAAAAATGGTAGTGAAACTAAACATGGAGCTTACTCAAAGGAAAAGAAGATAGCAACCGAGGCCTCCCGCTTCTGTACCAGCGACCTCAGCGAGTTAGACAGGAAGAGGCAGTCCACGACGAGCAGGAACACCATGAACGACACGATCCTGACATGGGACAGCATTGGCACAGAGGGCGTGGTCTCGATGTACTCGACCCTCTTCTGCGCGAGCCAGTGCAGCGCCTTAACGAGGAGCAGCGCGGCGACCATGGCGAGGAAGGCGACGGAGAAGTCCTGGCGGAAGATGGTGACCGCGAAGAGGATCTCCACGACCTCCCGCCACGACTGCTCGTTGAGCCGCTCGACCTCGGCCTCCCGGAGCGTGCCCAGGAAGAGGCGCTTGACCAGCTGCCACGCGACGCACATGGCGACGAGCCCCGTGTTAAGCAGCAACACGAAGCAGATCTTGGACGTGGAGAGGTAGACCATCGCCGGGTAGAACTGCTCCCGGCTGCTGAACGCGTAGTACACCGCCGTCGCCGTCGCCAGCAGGCTGAACGCCGCGTACGTCTGTAGCCGGATCATCTCCGCCGCCGCCGCCAATCCCCCGCCAAATTTCCACACCACCAGCAGCGAATCACCTAGAACAGCAAGCGGACCGAATTCCAAACCCTAGGCGATCAAGGACGAACCAGATCCAGAACAGCAGCGCGATCCCAGGTGCTCCGGTCCTAGGAGAGATCGGACGGGGACATGTCGTAGGGTTCGATTGATTCGCTAAGGTGGATAAGCTGCTGCGATTTTGGGAGGAGAGGGGTTTGGTTTTTCCCCGGGCAATTTTTTTTTTTCCGCGTGAAGCGAGACGCGAGATGGGGAGCGAGAAAGCTGGTAGGGTTGGTTCGCCACGTCGGATGACGACGTGTGGGTCGTGGTGACCGCGGGTGGGTGACGTGTCATCGCGGGAGTGGATGGGTGTTGTAG
The DNA here is from genome assembly GCA_036346415.1 of Raddia guianensis. NCBI lineage: Eukaryota > Viridiplantae > Streptophyta > Magnoliopsida > Poales > Poaceae > Raddia > Raddia guianensis. The sequence goes on from CM070539.1 coordinate 35,570,875, forward strand.
GTGAGCTGGTAGACTGCGGCTCTTTTTCTTTCAGCTTATAATCGATTATGTTCGCAATTTTAAAATTATTATTTTGCATTCGGTTATATTTTGAGATGTTTTGTAGTTATTTTTCCAAACTTTGTGCAATTTGTCTCGTAGATCTCAAAAAATATTTTTCCATATTTTTTGGCCTTTCAAATTTTCTATCAAGTATTCTAACTTTTTGATTATAATCTTTCCATGAAAGAAACATGTACCATACCGCGAGGTTCCGGTAAAGGGACGGTCGGGCCAATGGGTAGTCCCCACGATTCCGAGAAATGGTAGGGAGGTAGGGAATAAAATATAAAAAATATAGTAAAAGATAAATTAATAACAGAAAAGTGAATAAATAGTGATGAGATAGGGGCATATGGAGTTGGCATTGGGAATGCCCTTACTACCGAAACATATTGATATCACGATAAAACTGGAATAATTATTCGTATAATATGCGGAAACTACTCATGAAACTTTATGACGATGAAAATATTATCACCTTCAGGTATATATTAATCCAGAGAGAAAAACATTAAACAGATATGATAAATAAACAACTGCAAACAAGAGCATATCATAGATGCACATGCACGAAGAGCGCACATATATCTCTTTGATATACTCACAAGTACAGCAACGAGGCATACATACGGTGTATCCTGCCTGCTGAACTAGACGCGCGTGGCGTTGGTGTTGACGTTGCCGCTGCCAGTATTGTCGACGACGATCGGGTTGGTGCTGTTGTCGTCAGGGAAACGCGCCAGTGAAGTCATCGTTGCGGATCATATTGGAGAAGCGCACGACAAAGGCGATCAGTCACGTAAATGTGCTTCCCAAAAACCTTATTCACCCTCTCCCGGTGCAGAAGCGCTAGGACGGTGTGGTTCCTCTTCCATTCGAAGGTGCACGCCGATGCACGGGACGGAGGAGCCTGGTCGTGACGGCGCAGCAAATGGGAGTGGCAAAACCTAGGGTTCTCACAACTCAAACCCGAAGAGGGTTGTCGGTGTTGTCTACGATGATCGGGTTGGTGTTGTTGTCGTCAAGGACACGCGCTGGTGCAGTAATCGTTGCGGATCAGATTGGAGAAGCACATGGTGAAGGCGAGCAGTTGCGCAGCTTCGCTTCCCTAAGACCTTGTTCGCCCTTTATAGGTGGAGTGCTAGGACGGTGCGGTTCATTTCTCGTTCGACGGTGCACACCGATGCACGGGACGGAGAAGCCTGGTCGCGACGATGCAGCAGATGAGAGTGACAAAACCTTAGTTCCCACAACTCAAACCCAACAAAAGATTAAACTGCAAAAGAAGGCTGCATCTGTGCAAGCACGAGGGTCCGGTTGTCGCGGATCAGATTGGAAAAGCTCACGGCGAAGGCGAGCAGTCGCGTAAATTCGCTTCCCAAAAACCTTATTCGCATTCTACCGGTGCAGGAGTGCTAGGACAGTGCGATTCCTCTCCCATTCGACTGTGTACACCGGCGCACGAGACGAGAAGTCTGGTCACGACGGCGTAGCAGATGGGAGTGGCAAATCCTTGGTTCCTACAACTCAAACCTGACAAAAGATTAAATTGGAAAAGGAGGACACACCTGCGCAAACACGAGGGTCCAGTTTCGGCGGACCATTCATGCAGGTGTCGTGTGCACGCCCCGCTCCAGGCCTAATCCGGCGTGGCAAGCGAACGAGTGTGATTCTCTATTTCTCTCCCATCATATTTTCTAATTGGAAGGGGCAAATTTTGTTATTTAAGCATGTCATCCACTCCTCCTAATAGTAATATGGTACTAAAGAAATTTCACATGCCTCATGCCATACATAGGCCTTTTGAGATTTTACAAGAATTATTTGTTTATTAAATGGGGCAAAGTCCAATAATTCCAACATACAATGTACTAATAGAACATAGACAAAAGCTTATTTAGTATGATTAAAAAACCGTTAAGACCTAGGGTATGTACTAATGAAATGCGGATTTGTTTGGTAAACTTTATGACTTTTTGTTGAAGCATGAACATACTGTTGAAACATAGAGTTTGCTTTATAAGATATGTTCAAAATACCAATAAACATAGTTCGGGCAATCATAAAACAGAGACGAAGTATCCGATAAAATATGATAAAAGAGTTGGTCATATTTAGCTATTATCACAGACAAAGGTGCTTCACAAGAACGATTAGAGATGAAGAGAGAGATAAATCGTGATCAGCACCACTGATGGCCAACGCTGACGATGCTCGCCGGCGACAGCCAGCAAGTGAGTAGAACAGTTGCACCAGAGGAGTGCCGGAGGAAGAAATGCGTGCACCAGAAACTTGGAAAAAGGAGAGATGGCGGGACCCACCAACCTATGGGGAAAAAATGAAAGTTCGTTGTTGAGAGCGTTCCAGACATCGCTGTATAATTATAAATATTGTAGCATATATAAAGCAATTGCTTGAGTAAAAAATCTTTGAGCATAGTATAAATTATGAATGAATTTTAAAGAAATTAATAGAATAGAAATTAATAGTATTTTAGAGGAGAGAGATGGAGAAGTTGTCGGGACGCTCTAAGACATTTTCAGCTAAATACTGGCCTTGTTCTTTTTCAGCTGTAAAAACTAATACTGCTAGATAGTCAAAAGGAAAAGCTCCCATAAGAATCATTTCAATCCTCTATAAAAATAACTACAAAACACTACATTATTTAGCAATAACCGTTGATTTTAATTTAAACTATAAAGAACAAGGCCATTGTCGGGGATAAATTGGAGCGCCTCTCATGCACAATCTTTCCAATCAGTATCTTTCTTGGATCTTCGGGGCTGGTACGCATGCATAGAGACAATGTTGAGAAACAAGTTTATGAAGAACCACGGTAAGTCTTAGCTGTTTTGTTTGTTTATCATTAAGTAACAGAGATATCCAAACGAACTAAGATATAATACAATTTATTGTTTTCAGTGCATTCCAATGGAAAAAAAAGGAAAAGAGAACACATTTCTATCAGGTACAATTACGACAACAAAGCCTCGACAGCAAAAATCTTGATTTAAGGAGCAGCTGCCTTCTTTGGCGGTGGGTTACCCCCAGCAAGCAGCACGTAGGAGTAGAAGCAAATCATCGCAGCACTGGTGTCATGAGAAGTTGTAAGAAGGACAGTGGAGGATTGATATCAGCAATTAAAATAAGATAAGCAAAAAAACATTGTGAAATAATACAATACATTATATGCCATCACTTAGAAGCTTCTCTCTTTTATGCCATTGCTGTTGCTTGATTATTGCCCTATGTAGCATTGACCAAAGCTTATCTTTTCCGTTTAATCTATGTAAACATTTTAACATCCTCAAAATGGCACATAGATAAGTATGCAGCAATTTGAAAGTACATTTTTTATTTTTAATATGTCTTTTATGTTTAAAATGTTCTAAGTGTAAATTTAACACAATTTTCATAAAAAACCCAAAACAAATAGATTGAAAGTATTGCATATCTAATAACTTTGTGGTTTTTTGAGAATTTTTTGGTATGTTTACATAAGCTTAAAGAAAAAGAAGGATAAGTTTTCAACAATGGCATACAAGGCAATGTTAAAGCAATTGTCATGGCAAGCAATGGTATGTTTACACAAGCCTAAAGAAAAAGAAGGATAAGTTTTGAACAATGGCATACAAAGCGATGTTAAAGCAATTGTCATGGCAAGCAAGGGAGAGGCAACTAACCAATGACATGTCCTATTATGCAACGGCATACAAAAGATGACAAAAAAACATTGGGATGATATCCTACATGTCATTGCAGAGCCACTAAACATCCTACGTATTATCGCTTTGTTGTTTCTCTCTTCTATACCATTGCAAAAGCTAATTTATTGTTCTACGTGTCATTGGCAAGAACTTCTCTTTTTTGTTTAAACTTCTATGTTTAAAAATGTTTTATTTGTAAATTTGACATTAAAATCTTCTATAAAAATACTAAAAAATATAAATTGAAAGTATTGCATATATGCTAATATTGTGTTTTTTTTAGATTTTTTTGGTATGTTTACGTGGCTCAGACAAAAAGAGAAGTTTTCGCCAGTAATATGTAGGACAATAAATTAGTAATTGCGATGGCATAGAAGAGAGCAACAACTAAGCAATGGAGCGTAGGACTCTAAATAACTATGCAATGGCATAGAAAATTTTTACAAAAAAAAAAACCATTTGTGTACTACCTGAGTGCAGCATAAAAGCCCCAGGGAAGCAGCTTCTTTGTCTGTCACAACGATACCGATCAATCAGAATAAGATTCAGATTCAACAGTTTATTAGAACAAATTGGCTATATAACTTACAGTGGTGTACGCCTGACAGTGCTTCCATGCTACCACAGCAGCAACAGCTGCATATGATGAGCAGAGCAGGTTAATTGTTTTTTTCCCCACATTTGGAACTTCAATTTGGCTTATGATAGCAGATTATAGGGGTTCGCAATAAAGTATTTCTAACAGTCAATATTGATTGTTTAGACTTCAGAAACACATCTAAAAGTCAAAGACTCAAGTCATTGCAAAAATTCTTTGATTGATTGAAATCTGTTAGGATGTAAAGAAAATTAAAATACCTGCTTGTGCCAATACGAATGGCAAGCTGGACTTTCCACTCCGCCAGACCTTAAGACTAAGCACACCAAGGGCCAATATAGCAAGGCCAGGAGCAACACCAAAAGTAAGACTTACAGTACTCCTCCAAAATAGAAACCCCACCAGGCCCATGGAAAATAAAAAAACACCTGAATTTGGGCAAACATTATCAGTACTCTTAAAAAAATGCAAATGAGACATAAAACGACAAAGAAGGATACAATGTATTAAAGCATTTTTTTAAAAACCAGCTTTCACGAATCAAGATACAAAAAAACTATAAGGCATTCTCAACTTAGGTTCAATGATAAAATGTTCAGTGGTTTCCTACTAACACTTATTTCTAGGTTTACTATCAATTTTCAAATCACAGAAACATATAACAAATTAGGACAGTATGAAAAACTGAAAGAACAAATCCACATTACTTTATCTTAAAGACGACTAATGATTAGCTTGCCTTCCAAGTTGAAAACACATTGAATGCTGCTTTAAACAAAAGGAAATTAACACCATACCAAAAGGGATCCCTAGGCAAAAGTCATGTATTTTTGCATAGTTCTGATGAGGAGCAACCTCCTGGTCTATATGCATCTCATTAGCAGTCCCCATAGTGGTTGAGTCTTGAGTTTCATCTTCAGCATGCTCCGCAGAGGTGGTATGATCAATGGGAGTACTAGTATACTCTGCCTTCATGCACATTGTAATCAATGGCTGCAAGGCCGTAAGCTATGCCATCAAAGGAGGAAAATATTAAATTGAAATAAAGGATATAAGGCGAAGATAAGCACTACTAAGCAAATATGCCATAACTTGCCTAGAATGCAAACATGAAACTACTTGTGTAAGAGAGCTGACACACATTTATCATTAATGTACATGAACAATGATTCATGGGGTGGAACTAAAGATTGTTGGTCAGAAATATGGCCTCTAAAGACAACAGCAAGCATAGCAATCAGACACCCAATATTTCATCACTATCCTATCATGGAGGGAGCGATACCTGACATGTGCTTGAGCCTTGACCTCAATAAAAAGAGATAATTGATGATATGCCCCAAAGTGTGAGGGGGATTTGATGATGTGCCCCATAAGTGTCTTATGACATGTGGGTGGAAAATCATCAATTGGTCTCTCAAAATTAGGGAAAATCATAAAATTCACAACAAAAAGAGCGTGCGGCGCAGTGGTGGACTAAATCCTCATCTTTATTGCTTAGCTAATTCAATAAATGGTGGTCCTTTACATAGGACTGCCACCTAACAACTTGATCAACAAAACAGTATATTAAACTAACAATATTATCACTACCAATCAAACTTCCAACTAACCATAGTACATGGTACAAATCCAATCACCATTTGTGCATTTAATGATGCAGAGAGAGCACTGTATCACACTTTTCAACACTAACCGTACAACATATCATGAGCATACAGAAACACGCATTAAACCCCAAAATTCCCTAAAAAAAACAACAATAATTTTTAACCCAAGATCAAGATCCTCCCCCTATGTGACAGCTAGACAGTGCTTACACTCAATTCCTCGTTCCAGGCACTTTAGGAAGTCTCACTTCCTGGTCCAGTTCCAGTTCCAACTTCCCAGCCAGTTTCATAGTAACTGATTCCAACCATTTCCTGCTACAGAAGCGAAAGGAGCATATCCTCTACATCCCCTTGCACCTGAGATCTGAAAAAGTGTATCATTATCTCAGCTCAGGGGCTGCGAGGATGTGTGCTCAAATGCTCAATTTTCCACATGAAATCCAACTTCAGCATGCCAGTGAACAGACTGACACACCCCACATTCTCAGCATGCCCATTCAGGATCTCCACTGCTCAAATATGCCTTGTGATATCAGGCAGCCACAAATACGGTGCATCATCATTTGGTAGCATTACAGTTATAGAAGCTATGCACCATAATTTGTAAAAAGAAGATTACATTCAATCCCAAGTATTTTACACAAGCCTTTGTAACTCATATGAATACTTCCCAATGCCCCTCCCACAAATACCCATGCAGTGCATGCACGCACACATTGCCTCCATGAAAACTCACGCGGGTGCTAGCTGGACAGCAAAGCTGGGTGTAATTGGCATTTGAAGACAAAATGGTAGAAATGAGAGTGATAGTGCAAAACTATTCTTTGCTTGTAAAAATATAGTGCACAACCATCGCAACCATGTGTGGTTATGGACGTCCTGTTAAAAGTAACAGTGGAAGCAAGGCAACGGAAGTATTAGTAAAAACTCAACTACGGTTTTTGTTTTCTAGGAATGGTTAAAGTGAATCTTTCGAAAGAAAGTTTTAAGTTTAGGATTTTTCGAAACTCCTGTAAAATGGCTGGGCTAGCCTATCCTCTTCATTTAATGTTAATTGTCAGCTAAATGAGCTAACTATTTTGCAAAATCTCTGGCACAGGACCTTTCTACTCTCCAAACCATTTCTTGACCATAAAACTCGGGACAATTGACTCAGTGACACTCTTTAAAATTCGTTTTTCTGCCCATGACATCCTGGCCCACTGTCATAGACTCAGATGGTCCCACATATCATAGACACATACCACGAGGCATGTGAATTGAGTGATATGTACTTTTATCTTCTAAACCATCAGCCACGGCTAAAATATTTTAATACTCTCGGTAAAACTCCTATATGGTCTCTATACTCTATAGTGGTATCCTAATTTTAATCCAATTTCTCCTTACATAACATATCTCCTATTCTAGCAGTCCGCCACAGCCAATCAAAGCACTAAAAAGCCCCAGATCCAGGCAGAGCTCCGGGAACCCGAAGCAAGAAAAGAGACAGGGAGCTCACTTTCAACTCCCTGGCGAGGCCAGCGGAAAGGCCATCGAGGGATCCGCCCCGGCGAAGCGACGCCGGGGCCCTAGGCGTAGCGAGCGGCGCGAACCGGAGGACGGCAGCAGCGGGGACCGGCCACCTCCTCGTCGTCGCCAGAGCGGCCGATCCGCGGAGCTGCGCCGCTGCCATGGCACCGAGGGGCTCGCGTGCAGAGTTCGGGGAGGGCTCTCCTCCCGGAGCCGGGGCTCGGACGCGGGAGAGGGATGTCTCGCTCGTGCTCCGCGTGGAGGCGGGTGCGGACGGCGGAGGGGGCGGAGGAGTTGTTGGCCACTACAGAAGAAGCGAGCGCGAGTCGAGTCGTGTCGTGTCGTGCGCGGCTGCTCCTGCCCTGCCTGCTCCTTTTACCAGCCCGTGCCTTTTGCCCTGACTCACGTCCATCCATTCCAGAATCAGCGTCTCTCAAGCTTCCACCCTCTCTCTCTCTCTCTCTCTCTCTCTCCGGTGTCACCGCGGGACTTTTCGCGTCGTTCCTCTGCACGTTGCCTTCTTGAATTTTCTCACCGAGCCGCAGGGAGGAGAGTGCGGGCGTGCAGCAGCGTCAGGTCTCCACAGTGTAACTTAAATGCACATACCGTAACTCTATTCATTGCATGCGCTATTTATTCCTCCAAAAAAGTTTCACATTTTACACTACAATCTAAAAAATTCATTACCTCCAAAGACACTATATCTCTTCACACTTAATTTTACATCTTCTGTTGCGTGTGCTCCTAATGGTAGTTGCAATGAGCGTCACACTTTATTTTATGGTTTCTGTTGCCTATGCTCTCAATGGTGGTTGCAGTGGGCAATGGGCATGACGAGATCGTACTGGACTGTTGATGCGAAGAGGTCGAGGCTTCACTCTGTCCCCTTTGAACCTGTTAGAGCATGCCCAACAACATCTGCATTTATCGGCCTGCACTTCAAACTAATGAGAGGCGTTGTAAATCGATGATGTCGCAATGCACAGGGGACTATTTGAGCTAAACATTTGGACGGACGCATATAGACGGGAAAAGCCGGACGCGTACAGGCGAGAAAACAGGGAAAAAGCAGAAAAGCGGCAGCAAAGCAGCAATAGCTAGCAACTTCCAACACAGGAACATAGGCGAAGCTAGCAAAGGAAACACGGAAACACAACAAATGGGAACACAGAGACGTAGGCGCAGCTAGCGAAGTTTTATGGTTGAACGCAGCAGCAACAAGGTAGCCATCCATTTCTTCCCATGTGCCATCCATACATGTCTATACATATGCATGTACATCATGCATAGGAGCAAGCACCATGGACCACATACACAGGTGCCTACATAGGCCATCGTGGCAAGCTTTTATTGAAGACGACGATGAAGCTCAACACATCATCGATGAACAAAACCATCCCTGCCCTAGAGGGTATGTGCCTACTCGTTGTTTTATCGACCATGGCAGGTTAAAGGGCGCAACCAAGCTCTTCAATGACTACTTCTCCCAGAATCCTGTGTTTTCATGATGGGTTTTATTTTGTCGAAGGTGCGATTTCTTTATTTCATTAGTTATTGTACCTAATGTCATGTCTTATTTTTTTTCATTTCAGATGTCGTATGAGATGCAGCCTTTTCATGCGTATTCTACGTAGTTGTTCACGCTAATCCTAACTTCGAGCAGTGTCGAAGCAAGTATGGAACTTTGGGGAGATGTCCACTCTCTAGAAGATTGATGCTGCTATGCGAGTGCTGGCATATGGCATTGCGGCGGACGCTACTGATGAGTATGTCAGGATAGGAGCGTCCACATGCCATATGTACACCTACAAATCCGTTGCTGCAATCATGGCGATGTTCAAGGATGAGTACTTACGAGTGCCAACTGCGACCGATACGGCTAGGTTGTTCAATGTTACCAACATTTGTGGCTTTCGTGGAATGCTAGGTAACATCGATTGCATGCACTTATGCTAGAAAAATAGTCCGAAGGCTTGGCACGGATCCCATACCGGTAAAGCCAAAGGACCGACACACATACTAGAGGCAGTGACGTCCTATGACACATGGATTTAGGGAAGAGATCGCCGAGCCTCAAGGTTCTATGAGGGGTCCTAATCAGGATGCCCCATACGTCCCAGACAAGGGGTATTTATACACGAAACATAACATAGATAGCTATGCCTGGCGAGTCGATTGAAGCCTATCCCGATCCATGCGAAGCTTCCTCTGGGTCTCGGGTAGCACGCCAGGTTTCTTCCTTATCAGGCGAGCATCGTGAATAGATAGAGCCCCAGGGCATGTAACAACACTGAACTCGACCCCAAGCCAGGCTCAAGGTTCGTGGGCCTTCAAGTTATGTAAATCGGACCCATGTGCGTACTCTCGATGACCCACCGAACGGATCAAGCAGGTAATCGAGGTCGGGGCACGCCCTTGATTCCATGTCGTGTGTTAGGGTACGGACTGATCCCGAATGACATCCCTCTTCAAGTTTTATCAGTAGTTACCCAAATTTTCGTCCTTATTCAACTTTCATCAATATTTTAACCAAGTTTCATTGGTCTTATTTAAGTTCCATTGGTAGTTTAGTGAAGTTTCATTAGTACTTCAAATTTCATCAGTAGTTGGCCAAGTTTCATTTATTGTTCTTCAAGTTTCATTAGTAGCTTTCCCTAATTTCAATAAAAAATTTTAAGTTTCGTCACTTTTTGTTTGATTACATCTGTAAGGATTCTAGGCCGAGAGGGGGGTGAATCGGCCCTTTTCAAATTTTACTTTTCTCAATTCGCTTGCTTAGTAAGTCAAGTTAGGCACCCAAGCTGTCGACAAATTTAGAGCCTAGTGATGTGAGCAATCACAATGAAGCACAAGCGACTACAATGAGGCTCGATGGCACTCACACGCAAGCGATCAATTCAATATGCGGAAGTAAACGAGTGAGACGAAGAGACGCAAACCGAGTTGTTTACCGAAGTTCGGTGCTCAACACATGAACACCTACGTCTCCGTTGAGGAAACTTCTCACACAGAGAAGTCGGAACTCTTTCGTTCCTAGCCCTCAATCCACTCGTGGTAGCTCTTCACCAACACATGGTAGGTGAGCTCCAAACCTTCACACGGAGGCGAGTTCCCTCACACGCGAGAGTTCTCACACCCCACCGGCACCGACACACGGCACCGACCACCGACACACGGTGGATTTCACCTCAACACATGAGGCACCCCCAACACATGGAGGATTTGGCTCCGACACACGGACACCTTGGCACCACCGACATACGGAGGTGGCCGCCGACACACGGCGGACTTGTGGCTCCAACGGATGGAGAGGATGCGCCCCTACACAAGACGGTGACCACCAACGAATGGTGGGTTTGCGGCACAGTTGATGTAGTTGTTCGGTTGACGAAGCTCGTGGCGTGACGACGATCTCTCCGGCGGCGAAGTCCCAAGAGCACAAGATCGGAGATCGTCTCTCACCACTACCCCTTCTCTCCCACCATGGAAACTAGGACAAGAACACCATGGGAGAAGGGGCAAACCTTGGGGATGGATGAGAGGAGGTAGAGAGCACCTTCTTCTTTCTCTTCCTCTCTTCTTCTCCCTCTCAATCTCTCAAACACATGGAACCCTAGATGGAGGTGGGTGCCATGGGAGGAGCTCTCTTGGTGGCTAGGACAAGAGGTGGCTGCTTAATGGTGGCTCTCTCCCGTTTCTCCCGTGCTCATAGCCCCTATTTATAGGCCCAAGGCGAAACCCTAGAAATGGATGGCTCAGATTAAATCGCGAGATTCAGATCGCCCGATCGGACGCTGCTGGGTGGCCGATTTTGAGCTTGATCGGACGCCGTCCGACAGTGGTGGTGCACGGGCGACCTCTCCCCGTCACGGGCGACCCCTAGGCGAGCACCGGCGACCACTCGGCGAACACCGGCGACCCCTCGGCGAGCATGGGCGACCCCTCGGCGAACCGGGCGACCTCACCCCAAGCACGGGCGATCACTCGGCGGGAAGTTTCGCGCTCTCAGGTATTTCGGTGACTTAGCGGCTACGAAAAACTGAACAGCTGGACCCTGAACCTTCTTGACCCTGGGACAGGTGTACTCGCTCTAGGTTCGCTCAGTACTAACACCTGGCACTCTCGGAACCCCATGGGACCCACGGCTGATGTTTCTGGACCTGTGCTCAGTGGGACCCTGCAACCAGAGAGATGTAGTCGATCTGGTGAGTTGGGCCGAAGACGCACACAAGGAAATCAGAGAAACAAGGAAACAAAAGGTCCTTAACCTTGGCGTTCCAGCTGTACGGCCTAGTTGCTATCAATTACCAAAATCAATCAGCCCATGGGAGGCTTGATCTTACAACATCATCATATTGTCAAGTTTCATTAATAGTTTTTTCAAGCTTCACACGTGTTTTCCTAAGTCTCAAGAGAACGATGTCATTGTGATGCGAGCATCCGATGGGATGGTTCCCATCTGACATCCCTTGGTGGTCACCTTCTTTTAAAAACTAGAACGCTTTTCTTATGCTAGCCTCTCTTCTACTTCGTTTCCTTTTGCTATTTTTTTATATCACTGACTAAGCACAAACACACCATAATGGATTGCTCATATAGGTTTACACATGGTGACTAGAGGGAAAACTAAAAATGCAGATCGAACCGATGAAGCAAATGGACCTTTAAAAGTTCACGAGCCGACACAACCCGACATAAGTTGAATTTAGACTTGGCCGAGTGGGAAAAGTGTGTGCTCAGACAAGAAGGTGCGGGGAACGTGATAGAAATAAAAAATGATATAGTGGATGCGAAAACCAAGAGCTATAAAAGGAAACCAATCGGATAGAAGATGAAACTTATGCAATTAAATTGGGAACAAACCTAAACCTTCTATGGTAGAGATTGTGCTAAAATATTATTTTTTGTGGATTTTTTTAATTCAATTAGGGTTCATAAAGAACGATGTAAACAACAGCGGCAACTCAAAGAAAAAGATGCAAGACTTGAAACTAGGATTAAGAACTAGAATGACCAACAACAATTACTATAGGTAAAAATTCAATGATGCAAATCATAAGAACAATGCGATGGCTAAACGGGGTTGGACAATAGTAGATGCAATATGTTTTTGTGGAGCTATTTTCTAGATTCTGATATGTAAAAAAAGATTGAAATTAGTCTAAACACAAGGATTCTCAATAGGCAATAGGAAGCTTTGATACCCTCAATAGGCAATAGGACTCTGATACCAAATGATGATGGTCGAGGTGGCTTGATCTTTTGGTGATACACTTGGGGATAAGTTTGATTTGGTTAGAAATATGAATTTGAAAATCCAGCTACCAACCTCACAAGGATGAGAATCTCACAATTGGTAAACTCCAAACCTGCATGTTATCAGCCATGCCAAGAACACGATTGACTTGATCATGAAGGTCGTTCATGTGATGCAGCTAAAGAACAAGAAAGACCAAAGGAAAAAGCAATATGAAATTATGAATATGATTAAGCACACACGATTTGGTGGGTTTTTGAAGACGAATAATATGGGCGGTCTAGCCAACATGCGTGAAACATAGCAAAGGCTAACTTTAGTCTAAGAACACTTGAACCCTAGAAGAGAGAGTGGTTATTTATGATGGAGTGTGGATGAAGTCAGCCATGATGTTGGGAGATCGATATGACTTGATAATGAAGCCTAAGGGCATGTTTGGTTCGTGGCCATGAGCTGCCATGCCAATCAAAGGCATGCCTTCGCATTTTGGTGGCTGTTTGGTTTGCCACCATTTGAAGGCACGCCATCGATGAAAATTGGCTCGCCCTCGAAAACGTACGCAGGAATTTGGCAGGGCGCGGGCAGCCAAAACGAGCGCCAATGGTTGGCAAAAATCTTCACTCGGGCAGTGCGCTCACCCCTCCCACTAAAATGAACCAGTCAACAACACTTTGACCAACCCGCCGATTCCTCCCCCGCCGCTGGTTCCTCCCCCGCCGCACCGCCTCCCCTCTCTCCGCCGGTTCCTCCCCCACCGCACCGCCTCCCTCCGCTGGTTCCTCCCACGCCGCCTCCCCCATAGCAGGTACCTCCTCCCCCCCAGTCGCCTCTTCCCCCTCCACCTCCCCGTCGCCTCTTCCCTCGCCGCCTCCCCTTCCCCCTCCACCTCCCCGTCGCCTCTTCCCACTCCACCTCCACCTCTCCCCGACGCCATCTAAAATCATCTCTAATCAGCCAAGTAGAAGACAATAAAATGATCACGTGGCCATGGCCCCATGACACAGCATTGTAGCTACGGTCCAACTGAAAAATTGACTAACAAATCCTAGTCACTCTCTGCATCGCCACCTTCCTCAGATATAAGCCAAGCATTGCTTATGCTTAGATAGCTAAGAGCAATTTTTCTGCAGTAAATTCACACAGAGAGAGAGAGAGAGAGAGAGAGAGAGAGAGAGAGAGAAAGAGAGAGAGAGAGAGTGAGTGCAGTTTCATACTAATGGCTGCATCAGTCATGGCCTCTTTCACAATAGAAAAACTAAAAGCATCCACACAATTATTGATGCAGCATACACATATATACACAACCAATCCATTAGTGCAATTTCTAGGCGAGGAACACAAAATTCAGCAGGTGCATTGTGATACCTTTGTGCAAGATAATACCTTTTGTGCTAAGACTTAAGAGTAAAACCTTTTCTTCATCGTGAAGTTGAATTGGAGTATAAATTCTACACTCTCTAACTAGCTCTACAGTGTGCTAAAAGTATGTTAATATTTACACCTTAGTTATACTTTGATATTTTTCAAGCAAACAATCTATTGAGAACTGTCCATTGCATTGCAGGTCGTTGAAGCATTTGAGACGCTGCACCTCTCCGGGAACACTGCATATCTCTCTCTTAATACAGGTAAAATGCATGATGCATGATGCCCTGCACTTGTCGATCTCTGTGAAAATGGTCTGAAAGTGTAAACAACTTAGTTATACTTTGATTTGTTCAGATGGACTATTTTGACGAGGAACATCTATTGTATTTTTGTCTTACTTATCATGTATGGAAGCAAAAGGCTGTATCTGCTCTGGTTCTTATGATGGTCCTTGGTTGAGATTGAAAGATGGAAGGAGAGCTAGAGAGAGAGGAATTAAGTATGGTCCTCTTGTTGATAGAGATATGTGGAGGAGTAGTGAGTTGGTTAGGTTAACCCAAACCTCGGACAGAGTTTGTATTAGTCGGCTCCGTATGACTAGGGCAGTATTTTCCAAGCTTTGTGATCTACTTAGATAAAAAGGACTACTAATTGACACATTGCATGTTTCAGTTGAAGAGCAAATTGCAATGTTTCTATACATGGTAGGGCATAAGCACACAAATGTTGTTGTATCATTTAAGTTTTGGCGATTAGGTGAGATGGTTAGCAGATACTTCAATGCCGTCTTAGATGCTATGGTAGTCCTTGCCCAAGAACTCATCTATTTGAACTCTACTGATACACATCATAAGATCACTAGTAACTGAAGATTCTACCCATACTTTGAGGTAATGAGTCATTGAGCTATATAGATTAATGTCCTTGGTTTAAAACACATGGTATATCTTACCTTCGATTTGTTTTGATTTGTAGGGATGCATAGGGGCACTCGATGGGACACATGTGAAAGCATGTGTCCCAGCACACTTGGAGGATAAGTTTAGGGGACACAAAATGTATCCAACACAAAATGTTCTAGCCGTTGTCGATTTCGATCTTCGGTTCACTTATGTTCTAGCAGGGTGGGAGGGATCTGCTCATGATTCTCTTGTCCTCAAGGATGCACTGTCCCAACCGACTGGATTAAAAATACCAGAAGGTATTTCAGTAGTTTTAGATCTGAATCCTTTCATTCATTGCAATTCTTATGATAGATAATCACTTTCCACATATTCGTAGGAAAATTCTACCTTGCCGATGCTGGGTATGCAGCACGACCTGGTATTTTGCCACCATATCGTGGTGTCCGATACCACCTAAAAGAATTTGTTGGCCCCCATGTGCCTGAGAACGTAGAAGAGCTCTACAACCATCGTCATTCCTCAGTTAGGACCGCTGTTGAGCGTGGTTTTGGGTCACTGAAGGGTCGATTCAAGATACTTAGTGAGAGACCATACATACCCCTCAAATCTCAAGTGAAGGTGGTCATAGCATGTTGTGCATTGCATAATTGGATTATAGAAAATAGACCCGATGAACTTATCTTTGATGAGGCCACTTGGTACTCCCACTTGCCTAGAAGCAGTAGTCGTGTTACTGATCGGGATAGTGATAAACATGAGTGGGCCGCGAAGCGTGATGCCATAGCACAACAAATGTGGCATGACAAACAAGTTGATGAATAGGACACTTGTATTGCTACCCCTATTTGTATTGTAATATTTGAGCACTCTAGTATTGTAATATTTCAGCACTCTAGTATTGTAATTTTTCAGCACTCTAGTATTGTAATATTCATGCACTGCATGTATTTGAGACCCTATTTAGCATGTTACCTATTGTGATGGTCATTATTTCCGTATGCTACCTATTTGATCATTGCTCTTACCTTTGGCTACTAGATGAGCAAGCCAAAGAACAAGACTCTTGTAGTGAAGACCGAGGGAGAAACATCCTCTCGTGATAAGTATTTAACATGGACAGATGAGAGTAGAAAGTTCTTGCTTGAGTGGTACATTGATCTTCGAAAGAATAAACCACCAACCTTTAAGCTGAAAAAACAACACCATTTGCAATGCGCAAATGCTGTTAATGAAAAGTTTGCCATTGGTGCAACTCAAATGCAGGCTGATCGACACTACAGAAGTTATAAGGAGAAGTATGGCTGGATTCGTCGTGCCATGAATAATAGTGGCAATGGGTTTGATTCCAACTTATGCAAGTTCACTCTTTCGGAGTCTGAAAAAGAAAGTCTCAATGTAAGATCTCATAATCTCCTGATATTCATAAATGCCTTTTATTTCAGCACTGCTACATGTTAATATGCACATAATACTCTCTTGATATTCATAAATGCCTTTTTATTTCAGCACTGTACATACACTAGTAAAACTGATTTGTATCTTGTATATTTTGGAACCAAAAAACTGCAGTCAACTATCTTACTAGGCCTATCAAGTTCTTCGATTTTTTAGAGGACTTGTTCTAAGATCAATCACAGGCTGATGGTTCTTTTGCCGCTGACCATGTGAGTGTCAAAGAGTTGAGCAGCGGCGAAGATGGCATAGATTGTGCAAAAGGTTTTGATGCCTCTATTGATGTTGATGGCAATGAGTCCGACACAATTCCCACCAACAGCCCTATTGATGTGGATGACAATGATGATCCTTCATCAGCATCAAGCAAGAAACGAAAGCGTGCCAAGTCACCTTTGAAGAAGATTACTAAGGATAAGCCTGTACGCCGTGGCAAAATATCAAATGATGATATCGCAACAAGCATCAAGAACCTCGCAGACTCTCTTGCAGCAGCCACTCCTCCCTCTTTTGCTAATTTGCCGGCTTGTGAGGATCCCCATGCGCATCTGTGGCGAAGAATAGATGCTCTCCCCATCACTGCTAAGGACAAGCTTGAAATTGCCACTCACCTCTCCAATGCAGATCAAGCTACTTTCCGTAGTTATTTGAACTACGCGAGTGATGCCACACTTCAAACTTGGGTGTTTGACTTCATTAGTTCCAAGTTTGGTGGTCACGACTGAAGTTGGTATAGTTGATTAATGATGTTGTGACAAACTTTGCTCATGTGTATTGTGAATAACTTTTGCTCATGATGGTGTGAGAAACTTTTGCATGAGTCTACTGTCGGACACTTTTGGTCATGATGGTATCACAAACTTTAGATAATTTTAACCTATGTTGTAAATTATGAACTCTTACTGTGTAATTACGTGGGATGTTTAAATTATGGACTGGTTAACTATTATCTTGTAAATTATGTAGTCTTATTGTATAATTATGTGGACTGTTTAAACTATGTCTGTCTGTTATTGAAAATATTGTCATATATGTGTGTGTAATATTGTCGTATGTGGTTGAATGACCCATTTTTTATGTGTATATGCTAGTCTTTCAAAGCATGGCCATAAGATTAGTTGTAATAGGTTGAAAAAAAGTTTTCCCCAATTTCCATGTATACTGACGATTTTTTGATTTATTATATTCAAGAATTCTTTTGTCCCTCATATATTATGAATTGTCTGATATTAATATTTGGAAAACGTATAGATTATCCTTAATATTTGCATTCAAAGGTTTAATAATAAAGATATGTGTACAACAAAATATTATTTAGCACTAGTGGTAAGTTTATCATCCTATTGGGAAGGTTATCGTATCTACAATTGGCTATGAACCAAACTTGCACCAAGCAACTTGCCAACAATTGGTGTTCTCACATAGCCATGAACCAAACAGATGCCATCTAAAAGTGGTCATTTGTTGCCAGCATATTGTCTACAAACCAAACACAACAAATTTGGCATAAATTTGGTCATGCCATGGATTGGCATGACCATTGAATTGGCATGGCAATCGATGGCCATGAACCAAACACGCCGTAAGAACCAAATTTGACTCAGATTGGAAAAGTGACCCAAATTATTTTGCAGATTTTGGACAGCTTGGATGGAATTTGGAGGCAATGTTTGATCCATTGAAAAGTGTATCCTCTAAGATTTCCATCAAATGCTTACTTCCCTAAATTGGATGTTAGTATGTGGTATGGGCGTCAGGTTGGTTGTAGACTAGTTGCTAATGGCCGAGCCGGACCTGATCAAATCCCAAGCCGGGCAGGGCTTGGAAAAGCCTGGTCCCGCGAGACCAACCCTGAGCCCGGCCCCGTTGCGCCAGGCCTCAAATTCGGACCCGAGCTCGGCGAGAAGCCCTAAAGCCCTGCTTGACCACAACTGATTACACGGTTTCCTCAAATCCAAGCCCGACCCGGTGCATTGGTCGAGACGGGCAAGGTCGAGCTTTTTCAGGCCAGGGAGGGTTTATCCATGAGCAAATCTAACCAAACGAGAGTCAAACTCGAGTTGGACTTGGACTTGGGCTTTCTTGGTTGTGGTGGAGGGTATTGGAAATTGGTTGTGGCCTGCTGAACCTCTCTCATTGATGCCTTGAATGACTTGAGCAAAATATTTAAGCTCATTTGATGTTTCTTCTCAGCATGTTGACGTGGTCTAGTAGTTGACGTGACATAGGCATCAACGACATCGACGGTGTAGTAATGAAAACGACAGGCGTCATGTTCACATCTATATTGCCGATGTCCTCATCATGAGCTAAACCTAGGACTCCACATATGTGCTCCATGGAAGAATACAATACAACAACTTCATATTCATCTAAAGTCACTTAAGTTCAAGCAAAAAATGGACAACAAAGTTCTAGACATCTTAATGAACCCTAATTGACTCTTGGGTTCAAATACAATGTCCTTAGCCTGAATCCATCCAAAGAACCTATGCTTGAACAAGAAAGCCCGGTCATCATAACCAAAACACCAAAGATACACCAATATGCCCATGGGGTCTTTGCACCTCACAATGAGATCACAAGGCTCTCAAGATGGCTTGAGCTTTTCGCAAGCCCAAGCCAAGCCTACATCTAGCTCGATCATTTGAGGGAGAACTGAGCTAGCTCGTTTTGAACCAAGGCATCCCTAGATTGCTCATCCTCAACTTGATTCCACCCTTAGCCATGACAACGACGAGGAGAGAGATAACTTGCAGTAGGAGCAAAGCAAGACATGAGTGAAGGGGAGTCAACTATCAATCATCAACCATCACAAAGAGGCTTTTTAGTATTAGAGATTTTAAGGGAAGATTTTGGTTTAAGACATTGAAAAGTTGTTCAATTTTGGTTATGCCATTTGTAAAAGTAAACATGTTGTTTTTATCACTAGTTTTTGTGGCCAAATTCATTTTTTCCACAACCATGTGAAAGGTTTTTGACTTTCACATGGGCCTAACCATTTTCGTGGAACGACGCTTATACCCTTAATTCGAATGGTAAGGAATAAATATAGAAAATTGTAGGTAGCTAAAAAACTTTAGGAGAATCTAAATATGTATACAAAATCTCAAAACAATGATTTTATTCCATAATTAGATACTTAGATTCTTCTTAACTTTTTATATTATTAGAAATTTTTCTTATTTTCCATATAAATTTCTTACCATTCGTACTAAGGGCATAGGTGTCACTCAATCAAAATCATTAGCGATGTAATAGTCATAGCCTTTTACTCACGGTAGTGGTAGGAATGAAATGAGCTAAAAAATAGTGACAAAAACATTGTCAGCAAGACTATATAAATTTTTAGTGGCACAAAACAATAACGAAATTGCTTAGGCCATCTCCAATGCAGGTGCTTAAAGAAAAAACTGGGTATTTTTTGCCATGTAGGATAGAGAAGGTTCATGCATGGATGCTTAAAGAGGGGTATGGGTGCCTAATTAAGCACCATGCTTAGAGTGGTGCTTATAGGAACTAAGCTTCTATGTATTGGAATAAGTTTTTCTACATAAATGCTTAGTGACGTGGCAGCACTCTCTCTCATTAAGCACTTGCTATAAACGTTTTGCATTGGAGATGGCCTTAGCGTCGGGCGTCGGCATGGATCGACGTGCGCGCTCCGTCGTTTAGCACGCGCGGACTCGCGCCGTGCTTGGCGGGGACGCTGCCCATCGGAGTATCAGACGATGATCGAGCTGGTCTCCCACACTCCTCGTGCTCCTAGCTGTGTGTCACCCCTTTTCCCTCCGCAAAAATAAATTCGTTGGGACCCACTAAGGGATTGAAAACCCGGGTGGGGGGGGGGGGTTCTCCGAGCCTCGTACTGCGCGGAGCCGGTTAACAGCGGTTAGTTGGAGGTTCCTTACGATTTTTGCTTCAAATTCAAAACTACATCTTGCCGGTTTTGTTTGTGGTTAACTGACGGTTTTCCGCGGTTAATCGCAGTTTCTGAGAAAGAAATGTCAAAATTGGTAAAAAATAGTGAAAATTGACAGAATCCTTTAAAATATACATTAGATATTTTTTAAAATTTTTTAATGCAAAAAAGCTTAGAATGATTAATAGTATTGTTAGAAATTTTATGTATATTTTACATTCATAATTTATTTAAACGAATTTTGGTGAAAGCCCTAAACCCTGAACCCCCGGTTTACCTAACCAGGCCCCGCGGAGACGCGCGTAGGGCCGTTAACGGGTGGTTTTGTGAACCGTGGACCCACTAATTGCATGTGGCCTTTTTTTCCTCACCCACCAAATATGCGCCGGTTACATGTAATTTGTGTTGTCTTTTGCCATGTATGCCATCCCCACGAGCTAAAACCAAATAAATGCCTATGAAACATTCGAATTAGCTAGTGAAACATTGTTTCCTCTCGATGAAACGTCTGCTTTTATGTGGTGATTTTTTTTGAAACAAGGCAAAACATGACAGCTTAGTGGTTAATTATATATGTTGTCATGTTCCACTTTTTTATAGCATGTTTCATCCGTTTTTAGCCATGTTTCATATATGTTTTGTCTATGTTTCACCCATGTTTCATCGATACATCTCACATGTTTAAGTAGTACACTATACATGTATCAGTCATTTATGCCATTTCAATCAAGACATGTTTTGTCCATGTTTCGTCAGTTCATCTCACATGTTTCTTCATATTTTGTTCATGTTTCACCATGTTTGGGATGTTTGATGCCATGTTCGAAACATGAACGATGCATGTTTCAAGCAAGATTAGATTTTTTGCGTGTGTGCATACGATGATGCAAAGGGTGGCTTAGATGCATGCATGCATTGGGGCCCACAAGACAAATGTGCTGTTGTTAGGTCACAAGCTGCGGCGCACATGCTTAACGGCAAGAGCGGATTCAACGTGTGAGCGCTCAATACCGTGCTACGGCTCGCTGCTGTGCGCGAGTGTGCGAGGCCAAGGCGTGGCATCGGACGCCCGATGCGCAGTGCATCCCATACAATAATTTTTCAATGTGTTTTTCTATACTAGACACCATTCTCTTGTATAAATACCCCATTGTCCTTAATTACAGTCTGTTCAAAATGATTTATATTTGCTCATTCAACCAACTTATATCCATTCAAGCCCATCGACAATTAATACCAACTCAATCGCGTTTATTCATTCGATGTCGCCATGAGATTTCCTTTCTTTTCACCTTTATTTTAGAAAATCTCAGACACGTGTTCAAGGCCCGTAGGCCATGGTACGCCCGGTCCAGGCAGCCAGGCCCAACGACGACGATCACGCGGTAATCATCTTCATGCCGCCGAAGAAGTAGCGGTGTGCCGTGCGGTGTGCCTGTGCCTCACTTCGCTTGCCTCGCCTTCACCAGTTTTACAGCAGCAGCTTGCCCTGACCGCGAGCAGAGCGCCGGACGTGGAAGTCTACCTCCCACAGTCCCACTCTCCCAGTCGTCGTCTCCGTCTCCCTCCCTCCCTCCCACCGTCCCTCGTCTTGGAGGCGAAGAAAGAACTCGGCCGCCTATAAATACCGCCGCCGCGCGCCCCACCCTCCCCGACTAAACCCCACCCAGGACGTACCACCCATTCCCACTCCGGCGACCGGGCGCTCGGAGGAGATACGGACGGCGGGCGGCGGGGCAGGGAGGGGGGAGGGGGATGCACCTCTACAACGCGTGGCTGCCGCCGCCGGTGGCGGATGCGGCGCGGGGGGAAGCGGCGGCGTTCGCCGGGGCGGTGCGGGCGGCCAGGGGCGCGTGGCGCCCCGGGGACCCCGACTCCGCTTACGCCACGCTCAAGTGGATCTCCGTGTTCGACCTGTAAGCACACATCGATCACCTCCCCCCCCCCGCGTCCCGGTTCAGCTCGGCTGCCGCGGACTTAATCTGGGGTGGGTTTTGAGCAATTCTGACTTCGCAGTTGTGGGAGTACCTGAGTAGCGATTTTTTTATGGCCTGATCATGTTTAGCTTTGGTTTTTTTTTTTTTTTGGGGGGTGGGGGTTGGTGGGGTTTGAACTATTGGCTGCCGTGAATCCGTGATTTCTCCGTCTGTTGTCTGGAGCTTGTTTGATTTATATGTCGTGAATCTGAGGTATGTTGCAGCTCACTACTAGGAAACAGTAAAGTAGCAGTCTTGTTCCTATTGATGTATATGTGTGGTCTTTACTTATAGTTTTTGAACTAATCCCTATGAGAACCAGGGTCCAGGACATCAAACAAGTGATTTTCTGAAACTGTTTTTGATTGCTAGTGGTTCCTGAGGTGCCATTTGGCCCATTTTTTGGGATTCGGAATTTCGGATGAATGCAATTGCCGAATGTATGTTGAACTATCGTTGAGACATACAGCCAAATGAACGATTGTGCTTGCTTTGCTGAATTCATTTGGAACTTCTTTTTTCCCATAAAGTCCTGCCAAAATAGTGCACTATCGTGAAATGCAACCCTTACTAATTTGTTCATCAAAATGGAACTACAAAGGTGGAAATGCTTATACTATTCCACTTTGAGTGTATTTCCACCTTGCCAGCCTATTTCACGGTTTCTCCTTTTTTTAACCCACACAAAAACTTCCAGATTGGCCGCCCCAGCCTGTCCTACTCGGATGACCACAACAGACATACATGGTTCTCTGACAAGTTCCTTTTCAGTATATGAAACCACGAATGTCCGCAAAATGCCCTCAGAATCAGCACTTGATCAATACAGGCCACTTAATTGAGATTCAACAGTCTTTCAGGGCATGATCCAATGCACACCACTTGTTATGGTTTGACAACCTCCCTCCCTGTTGTTTCAATCCGCTTCTCTGCATTGCATTGTGGGCACATACCCCTACCCCTAGCAAAGGCAATGACCACAGTTGCTGTGTTTTAGTTTGACAACCTCCCTCCCTATCGTTTCAATCTGCTTCGATGCATTGCATTGTGAGCACATACCCCTACCCCTAGCTGGTGGCTGTAGCACTGGCTGTAGCCTTAAGGGTGCTTTAGTTGTTCCACATGGGATTAAAAAGAGAAAAGTAGGTGCAAAGATGTATATGCTACAAAGTTTAACATTGTGACTCTTTTCATTTTTGCAATGGTTCCTTTTCACATAATATTAAGACAACCCAATTCTTTTTGTGTAAAATTCCTTAATTTATGATGACTGATTTCTTAATCAAACCCCTGTTTTTGCGCTAGTATGTAGAGCTATCATTTGGGCATTATATTCTTGATCTATCATGCCCAAAGGGATGTGGGGAGGTGGGATCTGTCATAAATTATTTCTCGAGCAGTTAGGGGTTTGTTTGCAATTATTTGTATATATGCATCCTACAGCCTTATGAATCTAATCCATCAAAATGTGATCTATTGGAGTGTGGTCAAGATTATGTGTTAGCATGTGAGTAGTCAAAGATGGGTTTGCATAGGTTCTTCACCTTTGTAGTTTGTACATTAGCCTTTCATCTGTTTTTGACAATTTGATATATTTGGCAAGAATGTCAAACTGGTTTGCACAATCTTGTGTGAATTATTCAATTGAAGTGATGGTATGCTATTAAGGTGTCAATGTGTCATATTTTGTTGTTGTTATTGTGGGATACTTGCAATGCAATCGAATACTGTTGATAAAAAAAGTATTATGCTCTTAGTTTTTTGCATTTGCTACATAATATGATTTACCCTTTTTGGAATATATTTAATTTCTATTCTGTTTTTCTATGGATTTAGTTTTATCAAAGCGAAAAGTGATGTTGCTCCTGAGGATGTACAGGCTCTTGTAGAGCTTGGGTTGGAAATCTTTCATGCATCACAAAGCAAGTTTGTTGTTCAGGTAACTCTTAGTAATTAATTATTTTTTCTATTGTTGGTTAAGTTCTGTGTGCTCTTTTGTGATGCTTTTGTCTTGCTGGGCAAATGAATAATAACCAGATTAAGTGGGGAGGTTTGCTCATCAGGCTTCTCAAAAAACATGGGAAAAGGCTTTCATTCGATGTGCAATGGAGGCCACTGTATGATACATTGATAAGAACTCATTTTAAGAGGTATAGTTCTGAACACACATTTTCTGGTGATGAAATAATTATGAAAAGCAACAGAGTGGATGCATTGTTTGTTTCAGAAATATGGGGCCCGAGGGCTGGAAAGTAAGGCAGCAGCACTTTGAGACTGTCACCACCTTGGTGCGTGCATCGAGGAATTTCTTTCCTGAAGGGGCGGCTGCTGAAATTTGGTCAGAATTCAGGTTCGGCAGCTTCTGTTTGACATATTTCATCACCAATGTTTACTTGTTTCTGGGCCATTTCTGTCTTCTGTTTCTTACCTACTCTTGATAAACCTCTATAATGTTTAATCCAGAAAGCATATACGTCACATGTGTTACATTGACTTTTATTGTAAACATATGGAAGAAGCCTATTTTACAAAACCCCTAACCCCAATCCCATTGTTACCAATCAACTTCAAAATAAGTCTTATTGGTACTTAATGCTGGTGGTCAAATCGATAATATATTTTCTTACCTTCCAGCACCCAAATGTTGAGGGAGGGAGGGTTTTAATCTTTTTGCACGAGTGATCTCCAAAGTTTAAACTTACCTATAATTTCATATTTATAAAGGCAACATATTCAGTGCTAATGCCCATTAGGTGCTAACATGCTAACATCAGATCCGGGTCATTGAATCTGTGAGGAATGGCTCAGATTTCTCACTAAACACTGTCATGAAAACCCCCTGACATGCTAAATGGGATAGGGGCTTCCACCTCTCAATATCTAATCGCTCCTCATGAATTTAATGACTTAGATCTAATGTTAGCATGTTAGTAATGAATATTAGCACTAGATATTTTGCCTTTATAAAACTGCATTTTTTTAATCTCACGCGGGTCTGTAAACTTGCATAGGCATTGCAATTAGGTCCCTATACTTCTCTCCATTTGGCAAGTGCATTTTGTCCAATAGACCAATACCCCACGGTTGTGTCTTGGATAGCTTACTAATCTAGCCCATCTGTGTTTGGCATGCATGCAGTGTGCACAATTGCCTAAACGAGTGAGAAAAAACTTAGGTTCTGTTCTTTTGGGTTGATTATCTGTACGATTGAGGCTCTGTTTCTTTCAGCTTATAAGCCGATTATAAGCTGCAGCTTAAAATTTATCATTTTTGTACCGATTATACTTTGAAATATTTTGTAGTTATTTTTTCGAAACTTTATACAATTTGTCTCAAAGATCTTAAAAATATTTTTTTCATAACTTTTTTGGCCATTTAAATTTTCTATCAAGCACCCCAACTTTTTCAGATTATAATCTTTCCGCCGAAAGTAACACAGCCTGAATAGTTGAATAGCTAAAATGACTGAATTTTGAGAGGTTTTCATGGTAGTCTCGATATTTGGATCCATTTTGTTTGACTTACTTTTAAAGCGCTAGGACCCACCTTCGAGAGAGAGCGAAAAAATGGGCTAAAAAATCCAAGCATATGTCTGCTGAAAAGAACTGAGCCTTAAACTGTTATATACTGATAACAGATCCTGTAGTCCTCTTTTACAAGCATGTAGCAGAAAGCAGCATAGCAAGGAGTTATTTAAGGGTGCAAAGAAGCAAAGGTAAGGGAAATGTTGCATGCGGGTAGCTAGCTTCTATGTTGGGGACATCATAGGTAAGCAATTAAAAGATGGAGTAAGGCATGAGCAACAAAATGGACGGGAAATTCTTATGATGCACAGTGGTTGAAAACTTGAACTACAAAATTCATAGATCAGATATACGTGAGCATATATCTTATATGCTTTGTTCACCCAGCAAGTTTTAGGTCATAAGTGCTACAGCTATGCATCTTTGGGGACCTGCTAAATTAATATGCAATTTGAGAGCCCCATGTACCACATGAATGCAGTCTGGTACCTGCCAAATCGAATTGCAATTGAAGAACTCTCAAGTGCCACACTTTTGGGACTATTAAGTACCAAGCTTGTAATTTTAGAACCATCTAATGAAATTTACTTAGTTTTTTATTTCTACAATAAACCCGATAGGGATTATCCAAAACAGCTACTGAACATTTCTAGTGTTTTATTTGCATCATTTATTTGTTCATTACTTCATTGTATTATTACAAACATTGTTATTCTTTCCATACCATTACTACTATATTATCATAAAATTTGAAAAAAGTCCAAAGTGTGTGATTGGTTTTTTTACCATAACTGGAAATTTGTGCTTGTTAATGTGCTGTCAACATTGAAGTGCCTTACCTGATACCATCTTTCAACAACAGGCTCTTGCTGGAAAATCCGTGGCATAACTCTGCATTTGAAGGTGTTGGATTTATTAGGCTGTTTCTTCCTGCAAACTCAAGGAATCAGGACCATATTACAACGTAATTGAAATGACCATATATTTGATCATTAAGCTCCTCTCTCCCTTCTGTAGCTGAACATGCTCACACATCATTTTTTCAACTAATGTTGGCATTGGTGTGTAGTGATTGGATTGCGCAGTGTCTTGAAATATGGGATTCCGCTGCAAACTGTAACTTCTGGGATATCCAATGGGCTTCCATCATAGCACGTTGCATAAAAAAGTCAAGATCAGTTGATTGGGAAAATTTTCTACCATTATTATTTACAAAATATCTGAATATGTTTGAGGTAAGTTGCAAAGTTGCTCATTTCAGCTTGAACTCGTAGGTAGGAGTCAGCTTTGGTTCTTAATGAAAGTTAGACACTACCTGTCAAGGATTTTACATTTAAATCAAACATGCCTTGCTGCATAAACTGTACTACTGTAGTTTCCATCACTCAAGCTCTTTTTAAGAATTGGATCATTTATAGCCCAACTATGGATGTTATATTCACCCATCTTAAGGCTTGATGCCCCTTGGTTGCACATTGTGTGCATCACAAATGCCTAGAACCACCTCTTGGTATGATTCTGTATGTATCCAATTTAGGCCCACGTGCCAATTGCCATGTGCCATATGTCCTCACCTCTATCCCACATGCATCCATACAACAAAATTGATGCTTCGATATCATCTGTAAGTTGTAATACTGGCTCAAATTCTGCTCAATGTCCAGGACACCTCGGGTGAACATACATTGATTTATATGCTATTACAACTGACAGTAGACATGCACACTAATGGGCATGGTATTACAACACATCAGAAAAGTGCGTTGTGTATGTTTTTTGAATTGATGGATTTGAAGTAGCATTATGGATGTGCATGCAAAATATTGGTTGATCGAATATTTTCTTCAAGTTTGTTGATATATTTCTTTCTTTGTGGCTAGGTTCCTATATCAAGTGGGAATGGGTCATACCCCTTTCCACTAGAGGTGCCTAGGAACACAAGATTTTTATTTTCTAGTAAGACCCGAACACCTTCAAAGGCAATCGCAAAGTCCATCGTAAGTTATTTGTATTCATTCGGCCTTTATTTATTTTTCAGCTTGCAGGCTTATGAAATATACTTGTGCACTTTATACTCTGAAACTTTGATGCTTGAATACAGGAACAAGATATGCATCACTAATGAGGCTAATTTTTTCATGATTTTGATCACCTGTTTGGTCTAGCAAGTAAACTGTCTTTTGTATTCCAATGATAGGATTCTTACTGTCCTGTGGCTGTATGGTCATACGGAAGATACTTGGCAATGCTATATTTATAGTACTCTGTAAACATTAAACCTTGCTACATTATTCAACTAAAGGAAGAAGGAAAAAAGGAATTATATTTCTTTTTAAAATTCTTTCTTTTGCAGGTATACCTTTTGAAGCCTAATAGTCTGGCACTGGATCACTTTGAGAAGCTCATAAACTTTCTAGAACAGTTTGTTTTCTGATCTTAGAACTTGTGCTTGCTGAACTGGTTCATTATTTTATTTTAACTTGAATCTTTTTGGCTTCTAGGTTCTATCACCCATCAAATGGGGGTCGTTGGACCTACTCGTTGGAGCGTTTTCTGCGGTATCTTGTACTTTACTTTGAAAGGCGCCTTCAAAATGAACAATTGTAAGTGATCAATATTGACTCGCTACTGTGGCTTAAGAAAAATATTTGTTTAATTAGCTGAAATTTATCTGATTTAATATTTGCATCATAGTGACACAAAAGATGAAAAACACAATCAGTTTTGTCTGGGAAGGGAAGAAAGAGCTGGTTTTGTCAGAGTAATCCTGAAATTACTGGATCGTGGTCAGTATAGCAAAGATGATTCTCTTGCTGAAACAGTTTCTATAGCAACATCAATCCTGTCCTATGTTGAGCCATCCCTCGTGCTTCCGTTTGTTGCGACAAACTTCCAACTAGCCTTAGAGACAGTAAGTTATCAATATCTATGCAGTATACTTGTTATTCTTTTTTACAGAATTTTTTCTGCCATTATGACTTACAAGGGTCCCACAATGCATGTTTTCGAATATGCACTCTTTTCAAGTGTATGTTATTTATTTGAAAGTAAGCTAACTGTTCTCGTTTTCTCACAGACTACTGCGACCCACCAACTAAAGAATGCTGTCACTTCTGTTGCATTTTCTGGACGTGCGCTTCTTCTGAGTTCTTTATGTTCACATCACTCAGATGATAGCAGCACCGTTAATACATTAAATGATCTTATAGTCACTTCCCTTTCAAATGCATTACATGGTATGGATGCCAATGATCCTCCCAAAACTATAGCTACAATGCAGTTAATCGGTTCCATATTTTCAAACGTAAGTGTATCTATTACATTCTTTTGGTAATATTGATTTCATGGCAAAGAGGAATCCTATCTGCTAATTATCCTTTGGTGTTTACAGCTAGCTACAGTTAGTGTTAGTGGTGGTATGCCTTCTTTTCTCCAAACTACCTCTCCATCAGAATGGCTAGACGAATTCTTTTGTCGGTTGCTTTCTGTGCTTCAGAATTTGGAATCAAGTAGTCCCATGTATGCTGTGATCGCTAGATTCCTCACGTATTGTTACTACCGAAATATTTTTTAGAACATAAAAGATGATTTTTCTTCATTTGGATGTGGCAGCAATGAGGGTTATCAAACCTCAATTATGTCCGGAACTTTTCTTGTTGAGGACAGCCCATACTACTTTTGCATGCTAGAAATTCTTCTGGGGAAGTTGTCAAAATCCTTATTTAATCAGGTATTGTACTGTAGTTAAATGTTGCTCCAACTCCTTATCGTAAGCATGTGAATTTCCTATCATGCACGTGTTTCCCCTTTTCCAATTGGCAGTCCCTGAAGAAAATTGCCAAGTTTGTTAATGCAAATATCCTTCCTGGAGCTACTTCAGAGGTTGGACTTCTTTGTTGTGCCTGCGTTCATTCAGATCCTGAGGAGGCTTCAGTCTACCTTATAAAGCCTATCTTAATGACTATCATGTCCTCCTTTGAGGGCACTCCAACAACAGGTTATGTTGGAAAAGAAGTTCGTAACAAAACAACTACTAAGGTTTGTTCACAACCTAAACATGTTTATTGCCTGAGCTGATACTCGCTACGCACCATTTTCATTAGATGCGCATGCAGGCTGCACTTTCTCCTGCTCTGGAAACAGCATTGGATTACTATCTGAGAGTTTTGGCTCTAGCCACCAGTTATGCTGGTCCTGTCTTACTGAACTACAGAGAAGAACTAAAGCACATAATAACATCTGCATTCCAGGCTCCTTCTTGGAAGGTTTGTATTTTCTTGATCATTTCATACATTTATATTTTGACATTTTGATGAACTTCCTTTTCCTTTGGAATGATAAGGTCAATGGAGCTGGTGATCATCTCCTTCGTTCTCTATTAGGAAACCTGGTTTCATACTATCCAATAGATCAGTACAAGTATGTTTAGATTATGCATACTTTGCTCGTTTCCTCATTTTATTCTTTAAATATTATCCAATGAATAATCCGGCCTTTTTGTAGGTCATTCTCATGTCAGCCTATTGCTAATATTATTGAACGATGGGGTTGTTCAAAGGCTCATCAGGATAGGGAGGTTGACATGCTTAAATTTCCTCCAAAGTGGCATGATCCCAGTCAAGATGAACTATCTTTTGCAAATGAATTGTTGAATCTCCATTTTCAGTCAGCTTTGGAAGATCTTTTGGCTATTTGTCAGTCGAAAGTTCATTCTGAAACAGGTATATATGCTTGTTCTTACCATGGAGATAATCCTGTTTTTTCTTTGTTTTGTTTGTGCATCTAGATGGTGCTAAAGGAAGTGTTTCTTGCACCTTGGTGCCTAGGCACCCAATCAACACTTGTTAATATACTTTGAGGTATGTGATGTGACATAGCTACCTTCACATTACTGCTAGGAAAATGTGTTTTGAGATGTCAAGCTCCCAAAAAAAAAAAGTCTTTTAATTAGTTCAAGCAAGTGTCATGTTACATTTGTTAGAAGGGCTAAAATGCGGCGCGGGGGAGACCCTCCAGCGCCGGTGCCGGCGCCGGCAGCCAGACTGCCGGGAGCAGAGGTGGCGTCGGCTTGGGGTGGGGAAACCCTAACCCTAATCAGATACCATGTTAGAAGGGCTAAAATGAGCTGCTCAATTGAAATGGGCCCAAAGTGGGCTGTGAAATACATGTACAGGAGAGAGGCCAATATGCAAAGAGGTCCCTATAGACCTATACAATAGCAAAGAGGTCCTATACAAAGTCTATTCTAACAACATTATCACGGTAGTTGCACTATATTCAAAAGTAGTTTACATTATTTTAAATTAGTTCAAAATCACATACTATAAATATATCAAACATTAAGACATGTCATAGCCAAACTCCAAAATTTCATATAGACCAAACACAAAGTACTGTAGGGTGTTAGCAACCCCGTTGTTGTGGGGTTGTCTAGTTGTGGCAGCAACAGGACTAGAGAATAAGTATATGATATGAGTCCTATTAAAAATAGTCATAAGACTTAATAGTCTAATTAGGGATAGGAGTTCTAGCCAAATTAAAGAGAATATTTGTAGTCCAATTAATTAGGTATTCCTTTAAAATAAAGCAAAATTATAATTGGGATAAAAATTCATTTGTTAGCCGCGTGGTGAGGATAAGGGTTGTATGAAGCCACTGATCGTGAATCGTCGGCGACGCCTAAGTCTTGATTTGGTTGGCAACTAAACGTGCCTCCCCTTTTTTCTTCTATTATTTATAGTGGCGCCGAACCTTGACTGTGAATGTTGGTGTAGAGAGAAGCGCACAACAGGAAGCAGCCGATTCATGTAGGCGAGACAACGCATCCGCCGCTTGATTTGATTGTCTCGGTTTGTGAGCCCATTAGCTTGCACAACAAATATTTCAAACTGGCATGGTTAGTACGAACAACGAAGGGGCGTCCCCTAAAAACAGTCGACAATGACGAATGACTTTAGATAGACCAATGAGCTCCCACTCAGGCCGCCAGTTTAGCATGTCGATCAGTGAGGCGGCGACTGTAGAAAACAACCGGATGGCCCTCCTGTTGAAGTACCGCACCCACCCACGTACTGGATGCATCACACCATCATGAAGGTGATGTTAATGTTGGGAAGGCGGAGGATGGGGGCGGACATGAGGGTTGCCTTGAGCTTTGATGGAGTTGTTAGCCGCCTTGGACCAATGGAATTCTTGTCGACGTAATAGGTTGGTGAGGGGCTCGACGATGATTGCATAATGGTGGATGAAGCGTCAATAATGGCCTGCTAGACCTAAGAAACTACGGACCCCTGCCACAAACATAGGAGTCGGCTAACAGTCCACATTCCGAACCTTGTTGGGGTTTGCCTCCACGCCCGCCTCCGAGGTAACGTGGCCTAGGTACCCCACTGCACACTTGGAGCTTTTTTGGTAGAGTTGATGTTGGCGCAGCCGCTCGAGAACCAACTGGAGGTGATGGAGATGCTCCTCCGTGTGCCTGTAGATAAGGATGTTGTCGAAGAAAACCAACACAAACTTCCGAAGGAACGGAACCAGAATCTCATTCATGAGAGACTGAAATGTAGATGGGGCATTGCACAATCTGAACGCCATGACTAGGGACTCAAAGTAGCCATGGTGCGTGCCGAACGCAGTCTTCTCAATGTCTTACTCACACATGTGAACTTGATGGTACCCGAAACGGAGGTCCAGCTTGGAGAAGTATCTTGCACCATGGAGCTCATCCCATAGCTCTACCACGGGTATGGGAAACTTATCCTTGACAGTCCTCGCATTAAATTCATGATAGTTGACGCAAAATCACCACGAGCCATCTTCCTTCTGGACCAGCAACATCGGAGAGAAAGGGGATCGGCTGGGTCGAATGATCCCCTGAGCCAACATCACACACTTCTCTATCTCGTCCTTCTGACGGTATGGATAACAATACGGACGTATCACTACCGGGCTCTACCACGGGTAACGACGAAAGGAGTGGGGTGAGGTAGTCGGCCTAGGGCATGGAGGGGGTGCCGACCTGGTGTGGAGGGATGCGGAATCAGCCGGCTGGTGAGGCAGCCCGGTGTAGAGGGATGCGTGGGAGGATGCGGTCGGCGACACAACAGAGTTGGAGAGGGTGGCCTGATAGATAGAGCCCACCCGCCAATGAGCAGGGGAGGTGGCTTGAGGGGACTACTCGACTTTGGTGCTGCAGTGGACATAGCGGGAGCAGTGGTGCGGCTCACTGGTGGCACCGTAGTAGCAGGGAATGGTGCGGCGGCATGTGGAGGATGTGGGGAAGGGGAGGGTACTCTGCTTCTCCTAGAGGTGGCCAAGGTGGTGCGGCGATGTTGTCGGCTGAGGAGGAACAGGGGCGGCAGCGACGATGAACTCCGTGAGGGTCTAGCGACGACAACCATGTGAACAGACTCCTAAATATCTAGTGATGCTAGTGGAATAGAGGTGAAGGTCTTTTTTACTCGGCAGTGTTGAATTGACGACTAACAGCGGCGATGGGGAGGACATTGACAAGGTCTCCGGCAAGCAATTCCCGACGTTGGTCTCCTAGGACCATGTAGCAAAACCTGATTCAGGAGAGATTGAGGATGAACAAAGGCGAATAGAAGAGGTCGAGGAAGGTCACCCGCGACGAATTGCGAAGAAACGACAAAGGGAGAGGGAGAGGATCGATCAGGGGTTTATAGAAGGAAGGGAGACAAATTGAGACAGGGAGATATTTCTGTACCGGAAAGATATTTCCAAGGAGATGCTCGGGATCATGGGACCCTTTTCTATCAGATAGGAGGGGTTCTTGTACAAAAATACAAAATAGACTTCTAAGTAATAACCCCATATAATCTATCTATATAAAGAGGCAATCGTGTTAGGAAGCGGGTCTTTCTTTGGCCAAAGGGTACTTCAAACTTGGAACGAGCATGAAGAGATTAACGAGGCTTCCTTCTCTTTTGAGTTTTTCAGGCGGATCGGTCGCGCAAGATCTTTGGTCTTTCCCCGGAACCGATGAAAAAAGTGGTTCGCTTCTTATGGACTCGCTTAAAAGAATCATGGGATCTAGACATCTTTAATATGCGGGATTAACTTAATTTGCAAGTTGCAGCTGTGGGGGGGTAGGAAGAGAAGGAGGATTGATAGGGGGATGGGATAGTGCCAGAGAAGGGCACCCGGGAGGGAGAGAGATGGAAAAGGGGTGGTGAGGTCCACCCGTAAGAGAAGATAAATGAAAAGGATAAAAGGTTAACAATAAAGGTTACAATTAATCTCCACACAATTAATTATTTTAAAAATCATTTGAAATAAAATTTCATAATTAATAATTTATTTTCTTTTAATAAAAATTAATAATTAATAATGCAAGTCTTTTTTCAAACCCTTAAGTAAAGCAAATTAGTTTTAGAAATAAAACAATTTTCAAAGTAACATAATCATTTTCACAGGTTTAAGGATTTTTGAAATATTAATCATGCATGCGATGACATGTTGCACATTAATTTTGGTTTTTGAAAATGAAGATGTTACAACAAGAAAGGAAAGAACTTGACATAGGTGTTCTCGATGGGTTGCAGGTTAATATGAGAGATAATAGCTACCTTTGCACCTCCTAGATCCTATGTATCCTTCATATTGAAGGGGGTGTGGCCAAGAAACAAGTCGCAAAGGAAACAAGAAAGAAAACTAGATCAAACACATGAACAAAGAACTTTTTGTGGAACTTAATTTCTATGCTTGGGGTTTTCTTACGGCCACACCAAGATGGGCAAAGCTCCTTAAGAGCAGGATATAGGCACAAAAAATCTAGGTCAGCACTTGTGCTGGAGGCATCCCTTCATCCCTCCTTTTATAGGGCAACCGGGTGAACCGCGGCCCTTCATGAGTAGCTTCGAACCTAAGCTAACCTATCAAGGGCTAGGATTTACTCACCCCACTCACTCTCTAACCAGCCCAAACGTGGGCTTTACACTAAACCCGATCAACCCGATGTAACAGGCCTTCATCCCTTTTTGACTTGACCGCTCTATTTTCGTGCCTTCAAGCCTCCAACCCGAACAAAAAACCTTAAGCTGCCTCAATTCCATCTCCGTGACCGTGTCATCGATCGTTCTAGACCTTGATTCTCCCAACCTAGTTCTGGTACCCGCCGACGACCACAACTACCCACAAACCTGCACTTAAATGGACCAACACAATCTCCACGGCATCATTGTGATCTCAAGTTTGAGCCCAACTGTCTTGCGAACTTCTCACTGTTTTGGGCCTTGATCGTCCCAACATAGTCTAGGTACTGTCGTGGTTGCCTCCAAATATGCGCTCACAAGGAGTAAAGCATTTGCGGTTGCCTCCAAATATGCGCTCACAAGAAGCAAAGCATTTTACACAATTCAAAATATTACCTTACCTTTTTCCCTGCATGTTAATCTAATTTCATCGTAAATTCAAACATGTATGCACACAATCCCATGATTCTACACAAACCGGAACTGAAAAATTCATTTTCAGCTTTCTTTTCTGCACAACAGTGCACAAAACAATTGTCACCGACCGCGGTTCCCTCCAAACCTGCCTTCACATGGACCAAACTATTTTGCACATTCCAAAATATTATCTTGCGTTTTTTACGGCATGTTAGTCCAATTTCACATATATGTATGCAATCCCATGATGTCACGCAAACCGGAATCGAAAGACTCATTTTCAGCCTTCTTTTCTGCACAACAGCGCACAAAACAATTTTTATCAATTCATCCATTGCTCAAAGGAAAAAAGTTAAAACTTGAAAGAATTGCGTCTCAAAATTCTCTACTACTCCCTCCGTTTCAAAATATAAGGCGTGCATGTATTTAGAAAAGTCAACGTTTGTAACTTTTGACTAAAAATTAAGATAAATATATATATGTTTAGTGTTGCGCATGTCATATAGTTGGATTCATATTTAAAAATACTTTTATATGATGTTAATTTTATAGTTATTGATAATATATTGTGAGAGCAAATAATGGTCAAAGTTCTGCATTAAAGACCGCGTCAAAAAATTATATGCCTTATATTTTGAAACGGAGGGAGTACTTTTTTGTACAACACTTTTTCATGTGAGCAAGGAAAGACCTTCAAACTTGTAAAACACGGTAGACCGTCACACATAGCCGAACCAGTTCAAATCAGTCTGAAACTTAAATCCTTAACTAAATCAAATCAAGTCACATATACTCATCATAACATGAGAACCTCCACATGGTCTTGCACAACCAAAAGATACGTGGAGTCGTAATCTTCTAAATCTGGCCTTAGAGCCTCTATACCACGTCAAGAAAAGACATAGCGGTGGCTAGATGAGGGTGAATGGCCTACCCTTGGGTCTCAAACCAGTACCCAACTAACCTGCCACCCAACATTTGGTATGAAAGCCGAACACTTAGCTTTCTGTCATGCTGATGATGATCCTGACCCTGAGACTGACAATGATATCTCCAGCAAGCATCTATTGGACCAAATCCTTGTGTAGTAATGACATCATAATAGTGTATGCGTGTGTTAAAGTATGCTGCAGTCTGCATGCTATGATGATTGGAAGCTTCAGCAATCTGTCAATCTATGCCAATATTTAAATTCTCTCTATATATTACTCATTATTCTGGTTACTGTAAGTGGTCTCTTGATATTTATTTATTTTTTCTTTTAACAGGAGATGAGAAGGAGCACCTTAAAGTAACTCTATTACGCATTCATTCTACATTGCAGGGTGTGATATCGTGCTTACCTGAAATGCGCCCAACATATAAAGATGGAAGGTCCAAGGAAGTAGAGCCCATGTTCTTCATTGCAGGATCAGCTGGTAGCACCGTTGGCAGCTCAGAAATGCGTGAAAAGGCTGCAGAACTTGTGCATGAAGCTTGCAGGTCAGCATCTATTTTAGTACATCCAATTTTACTGAATAATCTTTTTTACTTTATTGAATGTCACCAAGTTGATTTATTCTCACCATTTGCATTTCTTTCAACAGATACTTATTAAAGGAAAGAACTGATGATAGTATTCTCTTAGCACTTGTTGTACACGTCATTGATGCATTGGTAAACTATGGTATGGTAGCTAAGCTCAAAAACTCATGCTGAGAAGTACTTTCGCTGGTTTTATGATAGTGTCCTACTATAGGTAGCTTGGAATATGAAGAATGGTTAAGTCATGTTCAAGCTTGGAAATTAGAGTCTGCTGCCATAATTGAGCCTCCATGTAACTTTATTGTGCCATTTCATGCTCAAGGCAAAAAGAGGTCTGGCTCCTATTTTGTTTAGTCTAATTCCTGTATTCCACTGTATGTTTTGTGACTGAAATTGAATTTTCCATTAGGCCTAGATGGGCACTTGTTGACAAAGCACACTTGCATAACACATGGAGATGTTCACAATCATCATATCACAGATACCGTACAAATGCAGATGTATCTCCATCTAGCATCATGATCAGTTTGATGAATGATCTCCTAGATCTCTCACTACACGACTATGAAACTGTTCGCTCGTAAGCTCTCTCTCTCTCTCTCTCTCTCTCTCTCTCTCTGTGCACACACTTGTGCTCACTGTCATCCTCAGCTATGTATTTATATATATCACTGTGTAGCTGAAATTTTTTTTTAGGCTTTAGTATGAATTTCATTTGATATTGGCATCCACGTTTGCAATATACATGATTTGAGAGAATGTTGAATACACTTTGACTAGTGTACCTTTATTTTCTTTATATTTGCAATGCGGACAACACATAGTATACATATCATTTTGTTCATGGTTGTCTTCATTGTTTGCTCAGAAGAACGGTAGCCTTCATCGGAATTATACTGATTTTGACCTCGTTTTGCATAATCAAATTTTGATCAAAGGATCCTGTAATTGTGCCAGCAATGACTACCTTTACTCTGTGTTATGATGTTTCCATTTTCTGCATTCCTTAATTCAGGTATGCTGGAAGATCCCTAACAAAATTGCTGAAGCGCTGGCCTTCTCTAATTTCTAATTGCGTTCTTACACTGACTGAGAATTTGCGTAACTCAAAAGCCCCTGAACATGTGGTGCTTGGCTCTTGCAGCATTCTTGCATCACAGACTGTTTTGAGACACTTGACAACTGTATGTATAACTCGCAATTTGTATTCTTAAATTATCTCAACCACATTGATAATGTTAACACCAAATTTAATGTAGGATCCTGTTTCCCTCACTTCATTTATTATGGGAATTTTGGAAAGGTATGAGTACTGACATTCTTTTTCTTATCATTTCTAACTGTTATCAGTATCTTTCATTGTACATTACACACAAGTATATGAATAATAAGTATTCAACAATTGACAATCAAGGGAAACATACTAGAAAGGCCTGTAATATTGTTTCGTTGAAATAGGGAGGCTGATTGATATGTATGTACTAACTCTTAACTGTTTTTTCTTCTGCAGTTCTCATCATGAATCACTGAAGTGTCAGAAAGCTATTACTGAGGTACAGTTCAATATTAAGTCTGAAGAAAATAAAAGATAATATTTGGTACTTAACATTCTTTATATGATATTTACAGCTCTTTGTGAAGTACAACATACGTTTCTCTGGAATATCAAGGGGTTTCTTCAAGAATTTGGAAAGTCAAACTGACAAACCAGCATTTCTCAGTTTATTTTCTCAAATAAATGCTTTGGGCTTTGAGACTAACAGTCAACATTGGCGGTAAGAAATTAGTATATCCTGACCAAAATTGACGCATGTATAATGACATGCGGCACAATTATTTTTTAACCTTGAAACTGTAAAGGTGTCTGTCTATAATCATATAAATAGGTTCAACCAAAGACTTCTCATTTTCAGTTCTCTCTTTTGCCTTGCAAAATTTCTGCGCCGAGTTATGTACCTTGCCTTAAGGTGTTTACCCGTTGACTAGTTCACCATGCTCTCCTTTCAAATTTATTTTGATGAAATCCATCTTGTCAAATTTAATAATGTCTATAAGTAGGTATATGGCATGGATAAAATAATGAACTAAATTGGCTCACAAAATGCCTTTTTTTAGTGCAAAAAAATATGGGCAGGTTTTTCCTCACATGATATATTGATATGGTGGTGCCACGCAAAAGCTTGTCTACAATCATGATTGAAACATATATAAATGATCCTTGTGCAGGGTGCCAAAGTAGTGCAAATGGTTTTGAAAACTGGTCAGTGCCGAGATGGCTTGCCTGTTGCAAATGCTCATTTTCCTGTTGATCTCAAAACTGTTTTATCCTGGCAAAGATTGTGGTCTGATGATGTGCTTGTCCAAACAGTTGCTTTCCAGTCAAGATGAATTGCTTGAATAATACTATAATTTCTGTGTGCACTACAACAAAAATATGAAAAATGCAGGGGAAGAAGTGCCATATGTACCCTATGATGTTGGAATATCTCGTAACAATATATTCAGTTGGCCCCTTCAGCACAATAGGCATAAGATTTGCTTGTGTTAACAAGGTGGTGTGTGATGGCAGATGCATCAAAGAAGCGAGGGTCGAGGAATCTGACTTGTACAAAAATGTAATAAATAACCAAAGAAACTTTTGGTTCTAATCTGCGAGAAAATCTCTGTTCATATGAAGATCATATTGTTCTTATAGTACTAAGACCAAGGGAATGACTAAAAAAACTGCTATTCTTTTTCCTTTTTAATAATTTTTTCTCAATCATAACTGTCACTCTGTCAGAATAAAATTGGCCATCTTGCAGCCATTTACATAAATCTGTATTGAGACTTGCAAGTTGTAATGGTGTATATTTTCAGGTACAATTTGATGGCCAACAGAGTACTTCTATTGCTAATTTTGTCGGCTAGAAGTGAATCTGACATATATTCACAGATCTTGGCGGAAACTGCTGGTATGGATAGCTTGCTCGGAGCTTATTATTTGTAATATGGAATTTGTTTCTGAAAGACCTTGGTATTTCTTTCATGAGCTTCACTATTTAAAATGGCTGTTTTATGCTAGGTCATTTCTTAAGGAATTTGAAGAGTCAACTGCCCCACTCAAGAATGCTTGCAATATCTGCTCTAAACACACTACTAGAAGGATCACCTATTAAGGCATCTTTGCGAGAGTCACAACAATCATTAGACCGCCCTGAAGAATGCAACATTTTGTCCATAGAAGAAATTTTGAATAACATAATCAGGGAGGAAGGATTCATGAACGAGACACTAAACAACCTATCTCATGTTCATATTATTTCAGATAATGATGGTTCATCAAAAGCGAGCTATGGAGCTTCGTCTTTTCAAAGTGGATCAGACAAAGCAATCACTTACTTCTATTTTGATTTCTCTGCCTCGTGGCCACGCACTCCTAGTTGGTTTTCTTTGGTGGGCAGCACCACTTTCCATTCCAGCTTTGCTAGGATATTTAAAAGGCTTATACAGCAATGTGGAATGCCAGCAGTGTCTTCACTTCAGCCTGCCCTCGATGAATTTCTGAGTTCAAAAGAAAGATCAAGACAGTGTGTGGCGGCTGAAGCCATGGCAGGGATGCTTCACTCTGATGTCACTGGGAATTTGGAGTCCAGGGATAACTGGTTGATGCTTCAGTTGCAGAAGATCATGTTAGCTCCATCTGTGGAATCTGTCCCTGAATGGGCAGCTTGTATTCGGTATGCTGTTACTGGGAAGGAAAGATCGGGAACTCGTGCTCCTGTTCTCAGGCAGAAAGTATTAGATTGCTTGTGTACACCTGTTCCTCAATCCATGGCAACTAGCATACTTGCCAAGAGATATTCTTTTCTGTGTGTTGCTCTAATAGAAATTTGTGCACACAAAATGTCCCCAACAGAGGAGCAATATCATGTTAAAATTCTTGATGAATTGCTTAACAACATGAGTCACTCATCTGCACAGGTAATGCAATGTCACTTCCCATTCCCTTCTGTTCCCTTTTTCTTAATTTGACTTGAAATCACT
The DNA here is from genome assembly GCA_036346415.1 of Raddia guianensis. NCBI lineage: Eukaryota > Viridiplantae > Streptophyta > Magnoliopsida > Poales > Poaceae > Raddia > Raddia guianensis. The sequence continues at coordinate 35,611,708 of CM070539.1, forward strand.
GTGACAGCTGAAGAACATTTCCTTGATTAATCTGGCAAAAAATGCTTTCCTTTCTCATAGAATTGGTTGTTGTAAAGTATATCTGCACTTGTCAGTCCCTTCACTACTTTATAGGATTTATGGTCTGACTATATCAATGGTATTCGTAATGTGTGGTGTTGTTCAAGTAGGTTTGTTAATCATCAGTTCCTATACCCGGATTAGGCTTATGCTATTTGCTGGCTTAGATTCCTATAAGCTGGACCTGGATTAAATTGACTTGAACAATCTTCTTGTGGCTGACTGGCATACTTGTCAGATGTGTCCACACTACAGTCTGGGCTACCCGAGGATACTGGATATGGCAAAACTCCTTTTGCATGCTGACTTTTATGGATAAATTTGATATGAGTACTGGGATATCTATAACTCCGTGCTGATTGATAGAAAAAAATTCATCTAAAAGGGACCAAAAGGAATAGATAAGAATTATGATACATCTTTATTGATAGAAAAAAGCAATAAAAAAAAGATAACTTACTCTTTGCACTATTCAGAATCAAACTCTCTGGCAAAGGATATAGCTGAATTGAATTCCCGTGAATGATCTCACCATAAATTTCCTCTTAAACTTTCAATTCTTTTTCCAATTGTTGCTGAACATACCTATAACCTATATAGAATTGGCTGACTTCGTCTTTGTCCTAGGTTTGGCTAATTTGACAAATTGCAGATAAGAAATTATACCTATATCTTCAAAGAAGTATTAATTGTCTTGGAACAAAATCTAGAATAATTCATTTTTCCTTTTTCATTTTGCGTTCAGGTAAGAGAAGCTATTGGTGTGGCTATGTGTGTTGCATGCTCAAATATGAGACTATCTGGGTCTGGTCCTGCACATTCACCAGGAGAAGTTTGTGGCGATGTAACAATGATGGAGCAAACAAGAAATGAATATTGGTCTAAACGTTTGACAGATGGAATTACGGAATTATCTGTGAATATACAAAACAGTATTCAATCGAAGCAACTGGAGTCTACATCAGATTCGTCTACTGAAAATGTCTTGGGTAGTGAAGAAGAGGCTGATTCTAAAAGAATGGAAACGGTGCTTATTCTATGTCTTTCTCCAAGTACAGAGTGTACTGAACATTTACTTAATTTCAACTTTACAACGTCTTTGTTTTGTTTTTCTTCTTTGCAGATTTTCCACTTCATCATTGCATCTCTAAAGTCTGGGAGATCTTCTGTTCTTCTTGATGTCATTATTGGGCTCATGTACCCTGTTCTATCATTACAGGTAGACAATTTGCTATTTTATTTTTTCCATTGTGACATTACCCTTTCTTAAATGAAAGGGTTTTTTGCTTGCTCAGTTGTTTTTTCATCGATATTCAACGATCAGTTATGCTATGTTGAAGGTGAAGAGATCTCTTCTTTTGTTTGCCTGATAAATGCATCTTAAAATGGAAATTTCTTTTGCACCATAGTTTAATGTTACTGAAATTCTCTGGCTACTAAACTTTTTAAATTCGATACTTGTTGAGGTGGGTCCTTTGCTAGAATTAATATATGTATTCTAACACTTTACTGGCTGTTGTGTATTTTCAGGAAACATCAAATAAAGATTTGTCACTGCTTGCAAAGTCAGCTTTTGAGTTGCTAAAGTGGAGGACTTTACGGCGTCCTTTTCTTGAAACTGCTATTTTGGCAATCCTTTCTTCAGTCAATGATCCCAACTGGCGGACTAGATCGGCATTGCTATCGTATCTGAGGACCTTTACATACAGGTTCAAAACCTCTCTTTTGGTTGCATGTGTACCCAGTATTATTTTTTGTTTCATGCTTAGTGCGAAATATGTACATTAATAGTACCCTGTTAATGTCAAGTTGTCAACATGCAGGTCATTGCTATAAGAACCAACTTTTTATGCAGTAGCACGCCATGACTTGTGATTCATTATTATTAACTATATTAGTATATTCTCATTAAGGGCTATATAAACATATTTTCTATTGCACTTACAGATCTATAATGTTTTATCTTGCTTTTTATGGAATAATAGTTCTTTAGTTAGTCACTTCTCTTTGTAGTTCTCCCTGTGATCTTGGAGCTATTGGGAAATAAATGCACTATATTTGTTTTTGCCACAGGCACACATTCATTCTTTATGGCCCAGAGAAGTCACAAATGTGGCAAACAATTGAGAAGTTACTTGTGGATAACCAAGTTGAGGCAAGTCTGATTATTTGGCCTCTTTTCAGTTAACATTTTTCCCCCCTTGTATTATTGAAGAGAATGTTGTACAATCTGTATACTGATATTAAAAAATGAACTATGTCGAGATTTGTATTTTCTAGCCTTTTGACTTGGTGCAAGACGTACATATGAAAGGTGTAACTAAGACATCAGTCGGTCAATTGTTTGAATTTTGCTTTATATATTCAGGTTAGGGAGCATGCTGCTGGTGTTCTTGCAAGCTTAATGAAGGGTATGGATAAAGATCTGTTGAAGGATTTCCGTGATCGGTCATTTGCACAAGCCGAAAGTATCCTTGATTCAAGGAGAAGGTAAACTTTCTGCTGAGTCTGATGTTAATGTGGAGTATTTTTATGTCATTGTTTGTTAATGCATTGATATTTACACTTTGCAGAACTTCAAAGTCGGGTCACTCTGTTGCTACCATCCATGGTGCAGCCCTTGCTTTGACAGCTTCTGTGCTTTCTGTCCCTTATGATATGCCAAGGTATGCTAGTGACTTTATTCAAGGAGTAGGTAACACTCCTTGAAGAAGGAAAATAGTAACACTCCTTGAAGAAGGAAAATAGTTGATGGATTTTACACTAACAGTCCTGCAGTTATATTGTTTGATACTTCTATGCAAATACATGATATATAATTTTTTTTTCGTTGTTTCTGTGGCCTTACCCTGGTCTTTCCAGCTGGCTTCCTGATCATGTTACACTACTAGCCCACTTCATTCGCGAGCCCTCTCCCATCAGATCTACTGTTACAAAAGCTGTTGCTGAATTCAAGAGGACGCATGCCGACACCTGGATCATCCATAAGGATGCCTTCACCGAAGACCAATTGGAGGCAAGCTCAAAACTTGTTATTGCTTCACAACTTGATGTTATTTCTCAGTTTTGCCCCCCTTGCCGCTTGCAGGTTCTCCGTGATACATCCTCCTCGTCCTCATATTTTGCTTAGATTTGGAGGCCACAGAATGTTCCAATACTGCGATTGAGGACTTTATGAGCCTGCTAGTGGTGAATGTAGTTACATCTTATGTTATAGTTGACTTCTGTAATAAAAATATCCCTTCATACGACAAAATGGCTATACATAAAAAAAACAGCAAGATAAAGTAGAATTGGACATTTTCCTAAATGTCCGTCCACAAATGACAGTTTCAAAGTAAGCACAGGAAGAGCAGAAATATTTTTGTAGATCAGAGCAGAAGCACTTTACTGCTGCATTCCCAGCTCCCAGCTCTACGTTATGTTATGATCTTATCTTACTGTGCGGGTATTGCCAGGTCCACGCCTCGACGTCGCATCTTCTATGGGCTCTGGGGTCGAGGTGGTGCAGGGAAATAAAAAAAATAGAAGGAAAATTTTGCAAGAATATGATAAAGCAGAATAAGGATGGTAATCGTTTTTAATCGTATTTTGGGATGAAATTTAATTTACAAATTTGTTCCCGCTGCACTGGACGGAAATGGCTGAAATATCTTAAAAGCATGGAGGTTTTGGCTTTTATTTGAGCTAGATACCCACCTTCAATGTGAGCTATATATTAATCTAAGAAAATACCAAGCATATATACACAATAAGTTTTTTGGCAATCTAACTCGAGAATTGGTCGACCTTCCAAATGCAAAATAATTCATCGACCATAGAACCATAACCTAAATTTGAGCTAGATCCATACTTTCAATGAGAGCTACATCTTAATCTAAACAAACTTAACACATACACAACAAATTTTTTGCCACTTATTTGAAAACTTGATCGAGCTAGATTTTTATGCAAAATCTTTTTTGCAACTTATTTGAAAACTTGATCGAGCTAGATTTTTATTCAAAATCCTTCATCGATCATGGGAAAAACCGTTCTTTCTCTATATTTAAAGCAAAGAAGCAACTATATCTAACTACAAATGAAGTAAGGATGAGGTTACTAACCTTGAAACACTTAGATTGGAGCTAATTCACCAAATTTTGAAAATTTGGACGTCACCTCTCCACCACCCCGTGCTTGGGCGGTGCCTCTCCAGTTCTTGGTCATGGGAACGTGTGGGAAGAAGTAAAAAGATTATGTTCAAATAGCGGCTAAGGATATTTACTGCCGGTTTGTATTATGAATTGGTAGTGATGTTATACATTACTACCGCTTTGAACCAACAACCGATTATGAATATACCTTGAGGAATCACTATCAGTTTGTGATACAAACCGGTACTAATGCTACGGCATCACTACCGATTCATGGCTCCAACCAGTTGTGAAAGCCCATTTGGCCTTGTAGCCGTTGAACCGCTGGCAATGAAACCATCACTACGGGTTTGTATCCAACCAGTAGTGATCATGGGTTCGTAGTGATGGACAGCTCTTCGTTAGGTGTTACCAGAAAATTATAGAGTAATACTAAAACATCCAACAATATATTTAAGCATGTAAAAAAGACGAGGAAAATACTCTCAAAAGTTCTGGGCTGCCGCTTAAGGAAGGTGTATGAAAAATATCATTATATCTAGGAAAAAAAATACGCTTGAACGGTCACTCCACAGATAGGTGTATGGCTGGTCCAACATGTCGACCGTGCACCAAAAAATTAAATCGTAGATCCGACACTAACAAGGAGTAGGGCCATGCACAGTTACTAGGGGGAGCGCCAGGAGCAGGCGCCATGCGAGGATGCTTGCGGCATTGTTGTTGATGTTAGACAACCACGCTACCGAGTGTAGTCCAAGGTTGTTTAGCAGTACGGAGATCGTAGACGATAAAGAACAATCACAGATAAATACAAAGATGTAGGAGATGAAGTATTCTTTATTGCTTTCTCATAGATACATAATAGATGGGATCCTCTCCAATTTATGTTTGACGGCTAGGGTTTTGGCTTGGTCCACCAAGTGGGCCCCACCCCTAGGCGCATGACAGGCCCAAGGCTAGCGGCGGCTGGGATGGGTTTCTCAACACTCCCCCTTGAACCTTACCGCGTGATGCATATATATGCCCCAAAACTCCACAAAAACCCAGTGAGAAAAATATTGGAGAAAGAGTACATAGCATACGTTTGCTGTGCACATAGATTTGCCTCGTTAAAAATCTTACGTGAAAAACTTCATTGAAAACTCACTTAAGAAAAAAAGAGTACAGATCCACCCAACGTTTCTTCATATTCATACATTCATTCATTCAAGTTGGGTACTCGAACTTTATGTTCAAGATTTCAATTTATAATATGTAAAGTTTTTCCCCTGAATTCTACACTTCTCTAAGTCTTTTCATTCCAATTTCTTTCACACATCTTTTAGAGATAGATGCAGGGAGTGACTTATTAAATAAGTCTGCTATATTGTCAATTGACTTAATGTGCAGAAAACTGATTCTTTTCTTGGGTTTCATATACTTAAGAGATTTTTCTTCACATATCTGGTCTACATTTGTGCGACACATGCTGCATTATCTTTATAAATGAAAGTAAGGGTTCATTCAACGTACAATCCACATGACTGAAATTGTGGAATGACCTTCTTCAAAGCCTTGCATATTCATAATAGGCTTCATTCAATGCTATGATTTTCGAGTGGTTTGTCGATATTGACATAAGAGTCTGTTTTGATGACTTTTACTTAATTTCAATTCTTACCACATAGGAAACATATTCATATTCATATCTTAATTTTTTTATTCCAAGATTTCTATTTCTTCGGAGGTATCGGAAGATGTCCTTGATTCTTTTAAATGTCCTTATTGTGCTCTACATTATACCAAGTTGATGAAATTAACGGCAAATGCAACGTACAACCGACAAATGCAATGTACTGCCGTATGCTATTCATGAGGTATATGAGCCATTCAAATTCTAATATGGAACTTCATGTTTCTAGACATCCTCCCCCTCATCCCTAGGTCTGTACAGGTCTAGGTCTACAAGAAATGACCGACCAATCATTGGGTTTTCATGGATACACCTCAAAATCAAGCCTTTCCAACACGATCAACGTGTATGTTGACTGGTGTAACAAGATTTCATTTGGCATATGCTCAAGGTGTTAACCTCAACTGCAATGGCCAATTCATTCATTTCTTTCTCATACTTCAAGTATGTGCTTTATTCTTTTCTTCAGCCTGTACGGTAATGCAAAGGATTACACTATACAGATTTCTATTCGCTCTATCTCGGCTTAGGACAATAATATTCATGTATCTTCATATATATATGTCCATCCAAGTCTCTTTTCAGTTACAACATCCTTTCAATTCATTTTCTTTCTCAACTTTTAATTGAGTATTGCCATTGAGATAAGGGCATCTAAAGCTTACACTACTCATGACCAGAAAATAAGTTTCTTCATAATCAACGCTAAGGTCCTGAGTGGAACATTATGCTACCGTCTTTCTTTGTACCATACCACTTCATTTTTCTTCACTTCTCCTTTCAAACAAAGTCCCACGGGGCATATACGAGGGAATGTGCAGCGTAGAGGACTAAGCACTTCTTCTTTGTTCAGAGAGAATAGTTTCGTGGTGATTGCCTTCTTCCATCCTTTCCGATCCAGCCGTGTCTTACACTCAATGAGAGATGCAGACTCAAGATCTAGTTCAATTGTTTTGGCAATCTTCTTTGCAAATTATATGTCGACGTTGACTTTGATTCTATTCAATATTTCCCTGGAGCGCACAGAATTTATGGCCATTTATTTATGAGGTGCTTCATGCACATGTGTTTCATGCACTATCATTTGCTCTGCACTGCTATTTTCCAATCGCGGGAGCAAGGACCTTTAGATGGTTGCCGATGTGCGCATTCACACGCTCGTTTGCATGCCTTTTGGCACGCTTGTTTGCATGTCTTTCGGTTTCTTCTTCTATTCTTTCTTCTTGTACCGGTAAATTTAAAACTGGGAGTGCCTCGCTAGCAGGCTTACCAGTGCTAGGTCTCAACTGGCTCCCCTTCTATTTCCTTTGGAGCATTTTCATGATTGGTTGTGGCAAACTCTCTTATCCGTTTTTCTCTAGGTGTCCTCGGATACTTGGGATTCGAGTAACCAGATTTTCTGTCCTTTTCTTTGAGGTCTCGAAACAGAATGAGGGATAACTTCTATGGTATTTCAACCTTCTCTGGTGCATTATTGTCAGTAATGCAACTTGATCACACCCTTCATATCATAAAAATGATTAACCAGTTCATTTGCTAATTTCTTAAATGCTTTAAAATTCATACTAGTGCGGCTGATGCGCGGAAATGTATTAGTGGTGCTTGAGGTTAGCCACATAATTTCTCTGCATTATTCTTTTCATGGTTCTATTCCTCCCCCTAATGACGAAAAATAATCCTTAATCATTTTTAAATTCATTGCATGTGTGTTATAGGTACACAAAACTTGCATTCAAAATTGAGAAATTTCTTTTCTTTGCACTAGTTGGATGTTGTGGGACTACGTGTCCCTTGCATTAATTGATGAGGGCTGCTTATTGGGCTTCTATTTCTTTATTCAATATATGACAACTCAACAAGTGCGGCCGGACATCTGTAGTCCATAACGCTCGAACATGAGATATATAGTGCTCTTCTTTAATATTCAATATAGTTCAATGATCATCAAACAGCTAGCATTATCCTTCTTACTGAATACATAGTGATGATCAAATAATATATTCTTTAACTCTTTTGATTTGCTAGATCAGTTTCACGAACATGTGGTTTGTGTAAAGAATAAACTCATGCCTTACCATAAGGAAACAATTATGAGCACTAGAATGTCGTTAAGTGCCCTTGCCAAGGGCTGCATACGGCCGCGAACCTCTCCTAGATGCATTCTACGCAAGGAGAAATCTCAACTTGCACTTTAATAGGAGAGTGCCCAGTTCATGATTTAGGAATTTCTTATAATAATACTATGTCCTTGCAAGTTGATTGCACCTCATCTTTTCTATAATTGAGATGGCAATTCTACGATGCCAGATGGAAGAGATTAGAGTTTCTAAATGCATTTTGATGTAGTATAGCCCAAATTAAAATGGAGGGGGGAATTCTAGTATTCTTTACTTACATCCATCATGCTTCACAATGCATAATAATTCTTTGCCGATCTTCATTAGTCTCAACGCGGAAATCGTCGTGATGGATGTCTTTCAAATTTAAGAGAGTCAAGTGGATTCCGGGTAAAACAATGCTTCTTTAAAGTACTGATGTACGACACATATAAATTATGTAGTCTCTTAAAATTCTATTGGTGTTGCTGAACTACCAACAATTCATATCTTCATAGGGCACTACACTAGCTATATCCATAATTGCAATCAGGCAATGGCAATATTCATAATTCATATGATTCAAATATTGATTGCAACTTCAAAGTATATTAGAATATATGATAAATTTATAATGAACATGAGAATTAAAGTTTTCTTTTCGAGAGTTTCAATTCTTTCTTTTAAATAGTGTGCTCTTCGAGAGCTTTAAATTCTTCATGCTAAAATTCATAAATGTCTATTAGCGACCACAATTTATAGGAAAATTGCTAATAGTGCAACTCCTGCATAGTTAAATACTGGAATTATGCACTTTCTCTTAGCTACGATGCTATTTGTCGGGATCTTCTCTTCCTTATCCACTTCTTGTGGCTTTAATATGATTAAGAGGCGGTGCAAAGTTGTCTCTTCATAGGTGTATTCTACCAATAGGTTTCTTTTCTAGTCACAGTGAGACACCTCTACTTCTTTGAATTTATTTCAGTATAATAAGCCGTTATTTCATCAATAGGTTTATAGCGAATCTTTGATCAATGCCCCTAAATGCCACATTTATAGCACATCTTGACCTAGTGGTCATGTGGCTTGCATTATGTGACTTTATTCTTTAATTTTGTTTTGCTTGGACAATGGACTTTCTTTTCCTGGATAGTTTCTTTAATTTTCCTTCTTTCCATTCTTCTAACGAATGTGCTTTTCACCCCTAGTAGCTGCTCTAATTGCACTGAGGTGAAAAGTGAAAGGTACCATCCCCTTGTTGGTGATCTTGTCACATAGAGAGGGATCGTATAAATTCTATGCATATTGAGTTGTATTCGGTGATAATTCTATAATCTGTAAACCTTATGTGCACCAAATCCTGTTATGCTTATGGCAGGATAGCATGCTTGGGCTTCATAAGCCACTTCTAAAGTGCAGAACATAGCATCAATGTACTCCCCCTCAACCATGCATGCAAAAATTTGGCATGGAGGTGGTGTCTAAGAAAGTCCAGTGCTTTCGTTCTGCTTACCGGTAGGTTTCTTTCTCTCGCTAGGACCTAAATCGATTGACAGTGTTGGGTTTCTGGGGACCGAGTACAATCATCACGTCCTATGTCCAAGTGAGATAATTCAGGCCACAATAAATAATCTAGTGGAGAGAGTGGTGCTAGATAGACTCAATTAATAAATTCTCATGTATATCCCATATTCCTATGTATATGCCATTACCAATTCATATAATAAACAGGTAAAAACTGATAATCACAAAAGCAAATTCAAGAGATAATTGCACAAAAGTAATTAACAGTAGCTAAATAAGCTTGCAAATTCAAAACCGAGGTCAAAAATTGAACTCCCAAGGTGCTTTCATGCCTGAATATATGCTTTCTTCAATTTCTGCTAATTCCAAGAGCCTTTATGGAATTTTCAGTGCTTAGGAAAAGCTATGCGTAATTTCCATAATTCTCGGGGGTTTTCTGCAATATTCTTAAATTCAGAAAATATTTCATATAATTTTCAAAATGCCAATGATTTTCCTATAAAACAATAGCCTAGAAAATTTCTTATAATTTTTAGAAAATCCAAGGACTTATTCACAAAAATTACAGGGCAAACAGGTTTTCTTCCCCATTCTTTCCAGTCTGCCCCGGCCCACTCTTTCCTTTCTCGGCCTGGTCCATTTAAAAACCGGTCCAACAGCCCCTATTTTTCATATGACCCAGCCCGCGCCCTTCTTTTCATATATTTCAGAGTCAAAGGTAAATTCAGAAAAGAAATACACATGCAATTTAAAATTCAAGCCCCGTTCAGTTACTTTCTTTTATTCTGTAATTTCATTCGGCCAAAGGCCCTCCTCTTTTTTTCTTTTCTTTAATTCTTTTGCGGCCCAAAGCCTTCCTTTTCTTTTCCTTTCCCACAGCACAGCCTCTTTCTTCTATCTCCCTCGTTCGGCCTACTAAGGGTAGCCGGCTCTGCAAATGGTCTGCTTGGTGGTTGGCTTGTGACTGGGCTGCGATCACCAAAGGGGCGTGGGTGGCTCGCAGGAGAGCGCGCGACGGGCGGCTGTGAGCGTCGGCCTGCCAAGGGGGAAGGGCGTGGCCCACGCGGGATGACGCCCTGCCAGGGACGGCCCATTAGCTCGCTAGGGGCATGACCCGCCACGGCGGTGGCTTCTTCTGCGGTGTGCGGGCGGCGGCTGCCAGACGACCAGCGGCCCACGCTGCTGCTCGCTATGGCGGCAAGCGGGCGGCTCTGCTGTATGCCCATGGCGTGCCAAGGGGGAGCATGGGACGGTTAGGCGGTGGCGAAGACCTTCCGATCTTGCGGCTGGCTGGCGGGCGGGCGCGGCTAGTGCCTTCCAGAGCATGGTGCGAGCGCGGCCGATATGCGCGAGTGCGACCAGTGCCTTCCTTTCGATTCGTTGCATTCGTTCATCGCCAATCCAAAGGACTGACAGTTAGATTCAACGGTATCTACGAGATCCAAACAATTTCTTAACAGATTCAAACAGGATCTCGCGTTGGAAACCAATCCATACCTTCGATTCTTGCGGCAAAGACGGGTTGCGTTAATTGTCGTGTAGGAGAGATCGACGGGTCCCAACTATGCCAACGGAGGGGATGAAGATTCGATGCAGTCTGTCAGCGACCGATCTCTGGCGTCGTTCGTCAGAGCTTCGTGCTGATAACGTGTCAGACAACCATGCTATCGAGTATAGTCCAAGATTGCCTAGCAGTGCGTAGATCGTAGACGATGAAGAACAATCACAGATGAACATAGAGATGTAGGAGAGGAAGTATTCTTTATTGCTTTCTCATGGATACATAATAGATGGGATCCTCTCCTATTTATGTTTGACGGCTAGAGTTTCGGCTTGGTCCACCAAGTGGGTCCCACCCATGGACGCACGCTAGGCCCAAGGCTGGCGGCGGCTGGGATGGGTTTCTCAACAATTGAAAGGCCTGAGTTCCTAGATGTGGACGCGCTTGTGCATAACTTAGATGTGCTTCGATTTATAATTTTTTAAATAAGCAGGCCGTGCATCTGTGATTATTCAGTTGTTCGATCATAGCCAGGTGATTGCGTTTAGTTCTCCTCAATCCGCACGTCTGTCTTTTCTATCGATAAAAAGGAATTTCCCAACACCCAAGCTCTTAATTTCAGTAATTTCTGTGTTCATAACCAGGTGGCCGCTTCGTTATGTTGGGGTTGGAATTCTTCCACCACGGTAGTGCGTAGTTATTGGCTTATAAATTTTGTCAAATCAAATTTATATAAAAATCATCAAATCATTTTTTTCCTTATTCAAAATATAATGTGGGCAAATAAAACCCGGTTAATGCTGGTTTACTGAACATTTGCACCAAGACATTTATAAGACCAATGATGGGTTAGATCCAATTTCAAATTTGAGTCGGTAGAGATAGGGGAAATTAATGTGGCATTGCAAGAATCCAATTAGTAAATTGGGTTGTTGGATCAAACACAATAAATTTTTCAGATTTATTGTGTTAATGGAGCTACACCATTATATAGAATTGATATCATCATCAGTTACGACACTATTGCAACTGCAACTCGACAGGTGGGTCCCCAATGGCTAGGGGCCCATGTGTCAGTGGCAGTTACATAGTGTCGTAGCTGCAGTGAATCCTAATTGCATTATATATAGTAGTATAGATTGCAAGGATCCAATTTATAAATTGGGTCATGATTAATGGTTTGCTTTATTGTGCCAACAATATCGCTCCATTATATAGTAGTATAGATATAGATAGCATAGATGTGCTTCAAGCTATCAGTTTTTTGTTGGTCCACGTAAGCATGGGCCCAAGGGCACCGGCGCAGGCCTAGGCCGTGCGGAACACCCCTCGGTGGCCCAACTTCTCCGAAACTCCCACCCCGGCCACCCCCACCCGGTTCCCTCCAATCTCTCTCATTTCCATCTCCCTCCCGAAGGGCCCAAACCCTAGCACGCGCATCTCCTCTTCCCGTCGCCTCCGGGACCCGCTCTCCCCACCGCTCGCACCACCCCTGCGCCTCTCCGGGCTATCTCCGCCGGCAAGTCCAGACATGAGACGGTGAGAGTGTGAGACGTCCAGTGGCCGACATTGTTCATTGTGAAATGTGAATTATTGATTATTTCACTGTTAATTGGATGTTATTATTTTCAGCAACTTGGTATTCTAGTTATTATTACATTCAGCGTCAATTTTGCTGATTGAGCAATGTGTATTTACATGTTGCATTACATTGTTGTTTGGTTAAATATTACTGCCGTGACAAGCTGAAACTTGAGATAAGCTAAACCGCTGAGATATAATTCTCTTTTAATTATACTAATATGTGATCATTGTTTTGTGCAAAATTGATTTGTCCACTAGATTAGAGGATGAAGAGGCTTAGGGCATTGAAATTTTTTTGGTGTCCACCACTAACACCCGTTACACCACAACCACAATCAAATTCAAACCAAAATCTTGTTGAAACCGTGGGAACCGGAGCTAGTAACAATTACAATAATCAAACAGAAACCCCTACCCATATCGAGGCTACTATCGAGGCCCCAACAAATGTCACTGAGGTATTAGAGCTTAATCCGGCGGACATAGTTTCTAATCCTGGGCTTCGAAAACCAATCGAGGACCAACTTGATGACTATTGAGGCCCCAACTCATGCCGCTGACTTCTCTGAGTATGATTGTATAGCGTTGAAGGACTCACTTGAGACATCTTGTTGATGTGAGAGCTGATCCAAATTCATCTAGTTGTAGTGATCTTGGTAATCTTGCTGTGACGATGGTGGAGAGCGATAAACATGTAGTTTTTCCTTTGATATATGGCCTCATTCAATTCAGGGCCGTGCCTGGGGTGGGGCGAGCAGCGCATGGCCCCACCCCAGCGCTGCGAGATCATTGAGCTACCCGCAAATGAAAGAGCGTGCATGCGGTGGTGACCGCAGGTGCAAGATCGCCCACCATGCCCACTAGCTAGCCAGCTACAGCGCTAGTTCAAGTGAAGCACGTAGCACCGAAGAAAAGGGCTCGCTCGCTCGCTCTTTAATTTGTTGCATTATGTGGTGATTTCTCCGTAGTCCAGATTGGAATGTTAATTTTCGTTTCCCATTTCATTTTGAGCCTAGTATGTATTGCAAACAGTTTAATACCTTTTCGGGATGTTGAAGATCCCTAGGATGACTCTCTACAAAATGTTTGAGGTAAAAAAAAAATCGTACTTTTACATTTTTATCTATTTATTGGCAACAATTTTTATAATACATTGAATAGTGTTTTTTAGTTGATACATAGTTGTATAAAAATATTTGATATTTAGGTTAGGGGCCGCCGTTTATAATTTTGTTTCCGACCCCAAAAACTCAGGAACAACCTAGGCCTCGTTGAATTAACTTTGATTTTGCCGGTGGCAACCGCATCTGTAGAAAGAGCTTTTTCAGCTATAAATATCATCAAAGCTGAGTTACAGAATAAGATGGGTGATGAATGGCTAAATCATCGCATAATGTTCTACATTAAGAGAGACACATTTACAAGCATTGGATATGACAAGATATTAAAGCATTTTCAAGATATGAGAACCTGTAAAATGAAGTTACCTCTTGCTAGTGGTATCTACAAAATACAAGTTTTAAAATTTTCTTAATATTATCTTTGTTGCTCATGTCACGTCTTTAACATATGATTTTCTGATTTTTCTGTGTATGTTCTAGAGCTGGGGCTACCATTGACGAAGATTGAAAATGTACTAGGCTCGGAAAAGCAAACGTTTCTTATCTATTCGTATGTTACTTTTGTTATTACAATGTGACTGTCGTACTTTTCGTCGCAAATTACACTGTGTGGTCCTACTTTTCGTCATACATTTATATATCGATTTGACTTAGATTTGACCTCGGTATTTACTAAATCCACTGCTGAACGTAAGTGTTGGTTCTAAACCAGGACAAACACAAATAGTTTGGGTCATTAGTGCAGACTTTTTACCGATCATTGATAATCTATAACTATCGGTGTGTCTATGTCAGTTCAAATAGGGTCGTTGTCCCGATTATTGGACAAGTGTGCAACGAAAGTTTATGCGTATATAATTTTTGTTAGAACATTCACAAACTGCTTAAATAATACATGCCGATTCTACATTTCTTTTTTATTAGATGCCTTAAATAGTGGAAATATATTTTAAAAATTATCAGGAAAGTACCTCTATAATCGTGAGAAAGACAGATATATCAATAATCAATGTATAGGGTAACATGTGTAAGTGCGTTCAAAATATCTATCAGATTACACTTTTAGAAATTTTTCAATCTATTTTGATGGAACACATGATAACATGCTATCGTTAATTGTAGTGCCTGAGAATCCCGACAAACCGCGGTAAGTTAATAGATATTTTGCCGATTGCTCTTATGCCCTAACATACTTTGCATTTGCTTGGATACCCCTATTTGAGCAAATTGCTATTGCATCTTCTTTTTAAAATTTTATCAACCAAATGAGTGAAAAAAATACTAAAATATCCCTCAATTTGCAAATGGGACAAAAAAGGTACACTTCGTACTTCTACGTACAGTTTTTAGTTGCGAAATGGTTATTGCAAATGGATGAGGGGTGACACCAGGAAACCGAGAGAAAGGAAGCAGGGAGATATGAAGTAACGTGTTAGGTGTTGTGTCGAATATGTGTACAAGTATGTTACATGGACTCTGTATTGTAATAAACAAGGTTGATTTAGAGTTAGAGTCGAACTCTAGCCAGCCTCCACTATATATATAAAGGGAGACAGCCCTGGTTTAACCAAGACAACGACTTCATAATAGTAGCATAAGCAAGAGGAGGTCAGCGGCCGGCATGTGGTCGTGACTAGATCAGTCGTGTTAGATATTTGTGTCGAATATGTGTACGAGTAGGTTACATGGACTCTATATTGTAATAGGCAGGGTTGGTTAGTGTTAAAGTTGGACTCTATCTAGGCCTCCACTATATAAAGAGAGGCAGCTCTGGTGTAACCGAGGGAACGACTTCATAATATTAGCATAGGCAAGACGTGGCAGCGGCCGCCATGTGGTCGTGACCTGGTTAGCCGATGTGCTCCGGTATTATGGATTGGGGAGGAGAGCCCATAATCAGAGCCCCGCAAATGTAAGCGAAAGCTGAATTGCGTTGCAAAACATCATGTCTCCTGGTGTCGTTGTTGATCTTGCATCGGCGCATATCCTAACAAGTGGTATCAAAGCTAGGTTGGTGGATTGGCCATGCGGAAGATCTAGGGGGAGACACGAGGTTCACGCATACAAGGGCGCCGCCGAAAACACCTCATCGGCGCAAGGTGGAGCATGGCGGTGATCGACGATTTGATTGGTGGTGTCGGACACTTCGGGTAGGAGGCTTGAACCGTTCGATGGGCTACCGTTGGCAAGGATTGACCAGACGTGGCAATCAGGCTGACAAAGTAGCCGGCGAGGTCGGCAGGCGACGACGACGACCTTGGCGTTCGCGATCAGACTGGCAAGCGCGGCTAGATGCCGGATAGATCGGATCGGCGGGAGCAGTGATGCGACCGGATGTTACACAGGAGGCGTTGCATCACGACATTGAGGGCGAAGCTGTGTCGTGGATGCGGATAGCCAGGGTGCGGCATGTTTGCCGTGCACGGATGTGGTGTACGGTAGCGGGCTGGGAAGCCTGCTCGAGGACTCAAAAATTGTATCTAGAGATGCAGATCTAAGGGGAGTCAAACAAATATCCAAAGGAAGAAATCAACCAGAGGCCGAGTACAAGGTTCGCGCAAAACGCTGGAACGACTTCAAGGTGGAGAGACCATATTCTCCAAGGTGGAGTTTGTTAGATATTTGTGTCCAATATGTGTACGAGTAGGTTACATGGACTCTGTATTGTAATAGGCAGGGTTGGATAGTGTTAAAGTTGGACTCTATCCAGACCTCCACTATATAAAAGGAGGCAGCCCTAGTGTAACCGAGGGAACGACTTCATAATAGTAGCATAGGCAAGAGGTGGTCAGTGGCCGGCATGTGGTCGTGACCTAGTTAGCCGGTGTGCTGCGGTATTATGGATTGGGGAGGAGCGCCCATAATCAGAGCCCCGCAGATGTAGGCGAAAGCCGAACTGCGTTACAAAACATCGTGTCTCCTGGTGTCGTTCGTGATCTTGCATCGGCGCATATCCTAACAAGTCGGTGTGCTACGATATTATGGTTTGGGGAGGAGCGCCCATAGTCAGAGACCTGCTGATGTAGGCGAAAGCTGAACAGCATTACCAAACATCGTGTCTCCTGGTGTCGTTCGTGATCTTACATTGGCGCATATTCTAACAAGTGGTATCAGAGCTTGGTTGGCATGGTTGGCCATGCGTAAAATCTAGAGGGAGACACGAGGTTTATGCATACACAGGCATCGCAGAAAACACCCTATCAGAGGCGGAGCATGTCGGCGATCGACTATTCGATCGGTGGTATCAGACACTTCAGGCAGGAGGCTTGATCCGTTCAATACGCTACCATTGGCAGGGATTGACCAGACGTGGCGATTGGGCTGACAAAGTAACCGGCGATGTTGGCAGGTGACGGCGACGACCTCGGCGTTCGCAATAAGATCGGCAAGCGCGGAATGATACCAGATAGATCAGAACGGTGGGAGTAGTGATGCGACCGGATGTTGTACAGTAGGCGCTGCATCACGACATTAAGGATGAAGCTGTGTCGTGGATACGGATAGCCAGGAGTGCGGCATGTTTTTCCGTGCATGGACAACGTGGTGCGTAGTGGCGGGCTGGGAAGCCAGCTTGAGGGCAACCAGAGTCCGGGTACAGAGTTCGCGCAAGATGCTGGAATGACTTTAAGGTGGAGAAGCTCAGATTCTCCAAGGTGGAGTTTGTTAGGTATTGTGCCGAATATGTGTACAAATAGGTTACATGGATTCTGTGTTGTAATAGACATGGTTGGTATTTTGAAATAAACACCTATTGTAGTCAAATTAATTAAAGTGTTATAAAACCAATTTGTAGAGCAATTAATAATGATAAGATTCTCAAAGTAAACATAGAGCTCGGCTTTCAAAGCCACTATGTAGAACTGCATAAGGCTCAAATAACTCAAACCAAACCAACCCATCAGGTTATATTTTTAAAACATGATACTACCATGTACGACCTTCCTCCCCTGCCATGACTGTGGGAACGGCTATCATGATAGTTTTCAAACTCTATGGAGTGTATCACACTTTACCCATAAGCCTAGTAGTACTTTTATGTCTTAGTTCTTTCTTAGTAGCCTAGATCAAGTAATGATACAAGGCGATTCATTAGTTCCTTCTGTTAACACCGACACCCCCTTTAAGGTTTCGACACTCGGATCCCCCTCTTAAGCCAACAGACCACAGCCTGATCTTTTTAAAGTATCATGTGATAACAGTTTTTCCAAACTATTAAGCCAGGACTAGCACATGATGGCCGACATGCTAGAACTAGCACTTATGGTTTCGCTTGTATGGTTTGGCGGATAAGCACACATAAAGGGTCCACCACAATTCTCATTCCACAATTATTAAAGTAACTCAACATCTCTAATTATACTAAGTCACAAGAATAATTAAATGATGAATAACTTAAATGACTACCAACCTACGAGCATTAGCATCTATGCACATGGATATGCTAGGAAATATTAAGGCAACAATAAATAGGCTAAATTCACGGGGTAAATGACTCAATGTGAATATAATAGGATTCTAACCCTTCCCTTCATTTTATCAGGGCCGGCTCTGGGCCTAGGCCGGAGAGGCGACGGCCGGGGGCCCAGGACGGAGGAGGGCCCATGATCAACTATGTAAGCAGCCCATGTACATGTACTCCCATATGCCTTGCCATCTCCCAGCCCCATGGCCCATGCGGTGCGGCCGTGCGGCCATGCCCAGCCATTTCCCAGCCAAGCAGCAAGTGGCTCAACAGCCCACGCAAGACAAGCGATCGAGCATAGCCCGCCAGCCATCGGTGGCGGCCAGATCAATCGATCAAATTTTTTACTGTACTAGCATTAATTTAAATCGAAATTAAAAAAAAAATTGCCCGTTTAAAAAAATTAAAAAAATAGCGTCCTGGCGCCCACTGGACGGGCGACTAACTATAAAACGCCCGTCCAGCAGGCGGTATTTAAACAGCGCCCGTCCAGCGGGCGGTATTTAAATAGCGCCCGTCCAGCGGGCGGTATTTAAATACCGCCCGAGTGGGCGTTTTATATCCCTCCAGATAGATCGAGTTCGCACTGCCATCAATTCGTGCCTGCCAGCACCGTCATTTCCTGTCTGCCACTACCATCGGATTCGTGACAATAATAATTCGTGCTAGTGCCATCGGATTCCTGACAATAATAATTCGTGCCAGTGCCATCGGATTCCTGACCATAAAACTCTAATACGTTCATGCAACCAGAAATTGCTAATTAGGGAAGCTAACTAGGTTTTGTTGATAATTTAATTAACGGACGCTCGGCTATAAAGGGAGCAAAGCAAATTATTCGGACAAGCAGAGTGGGAAGTTTAGGTTTAGTTATTATGCGCTAATATGTTAAATTGTTTTATCCATATAACGTGCGATGACTTGTATCACGTTAATCAATTTATTTTAATATTTGAGCATCGGTTGTGAGAAACCATAAAATTTGACGGTGACAACCGAGAATGATAAGAGAAGGTAAAATGACACTTTATTTGTTCTGACTTCGATCGGAATACAAGTACGCATCCGTTTAAGGCAGTTGATCTGAAAAATGACATGGACAAATGCACCACCGAGTGCTGCATGAAAGGTTTTCTACGAAGTCTGGATCTTCGATGTGCCCGTACTCTCTCCGAAATTTATTTCGCTTGTAGCGCACAAATTCGTTCGGACTGTCGGGGTAGTGACATCCACAAAGGCATTTATAATTGGTGCATGGGGGGTTCGCCTCAAATTGTGGATCAAGAACTAATCGCATTCGCTCCCACTCTGTCGCTTGCACAGTCAATAGACCATTTACTCGATGCTGTAACTGCTGTATTCTTCCGTGCAGATAGTCTATGTATGTAGATGCAGCCATGGGGTATGGATCATCCATCCATTTTGTAAAGCCACAATCCTGTGCCTACAAAAAATCGAGTTTATTTCGAATAACTTTTATTAACCTAATATGGTTAATTTTGATGGTATACGCACCTCAAACATGGGACATCGGTAAAACCTACGGCCCGTAAAACCATCTGCAACACGATCATAAATCTGCACGACCGTGTCGATCCCGTGGAGGCACTGCGGCCATCCTCTATAGAACTCTGGATCTCTAAGCATCGTAGGATTTGTGTTGTAGTGAGCTCTCGATACGATCGGCAAATCTTCAGAGGGTTCGTGTGCTTCAACTCCTGGGCCATATGAAAGCCACCATCTAGGTGGCACAAATGGACGAGTAGTAGTATGCACGTTATCCATTGACCCTGTACGAAAACGAAATGAACTACTAATAAATTATAATTATTTTTGTACTGACAAAAACATCTTAAAGATTGATCGCTTTTAATCCTTTGTAATATGCTTTAAACCAACGTGCATTATGCTTCATATAAATCGAGTCTGCTACTACCCTAACGTCAGACCTACACATGTCCTCTAAATTTATAAGCCCTAACCGTAAACTGTATAAAAATAAACATACGCATTAAATCAACGTATAGCCCTCTCTTACAACCCTAGTTATAACCCTACATATAGACTACAAATTACCGCATATATTATAAAACATTAAATCCTAAAACTCATTTACATATTCATACAAAAAACATATCGGAATATTATTCTAATTTAAAACTCTAAATCAAATGTACATAAAAATTACAGAAAATATACCTAATTTTTATTAAAACCTAATCGCTGAATCTAGGCTTTAAACGAAATATTTAATTTATCATGTCCATATTGCTAACCTACCTTGTTTTTAAACATTACAAAATAAAAATATAACAGAGTTTTAAAATTACCTTTTTTTTCCCTTCTCTTCTCCCTCCTCCCCCTCTTCTCTCTTCCTCCTCCTCTCCTCTTCTCCCTCCTCTCCCTCTTCCTCCTCCTCTCCTCTCTTTTCTCTGCGCAGCGCTCGGTGGCAAATGAGTACTGTGCCGATCCGCGCCGCACAGGTTAAGGTTAATTAGCGCCATTCAATCAGGCGATCCATTCGCGCCAGATAAAACGCCCATCAACGGGCGGTTTTTTCGAACGATGATAAACGCCCGTCCAACGGCGATTATTGACTCGACCGTTGCCGCCATTACACGCCCGTTGGCTCGGCTCTCTTGTATCAGAGGTTTTAATAACGCCCATCTATCGGGCGATTATTATATAGCGCCCGTTGAACGGGCGCTAGGATGCTATTTTTTTAATTTTTTTAAACGGGCAATTTTTTTTAAATTTCGATTTAAATTAAAGCCAGAACA
This sequence comes from Raddia guianensis, assembly GCA_036346415.1. Classification (NCBI taxonomy): domain Eukaryota; kingdom Viridiplantae; phylum Streptophyta; class Magnoliopsida; order Poales; family Poaceae; genus Raddia; species Raddia guianensis. Next base: position 35,632,644 of record CM070539.1, read on the forward strand.
GTATAAACGCCTCAATCGATCGGTATGGGACTTGAATAGCCCGTGGCGGTGGCTATGCCCTATTTGCCCTGTGGCCTGAGTGCCTGACGCCGACGCGACGCCTCGCCTTGCCTCGCGGCCTCGCCTGAATGCCTGATTCCAATCGCGGCCGACGCCATCACGCCATCACGCCAACCGCTGTCCGCTGAGGCGCTGACTCGCTGAGCCGTCGCGAACTCGCGATCTGGGCATCCGGCGAACTGCAACCGGCGATCGTCGTCCACCTATCACTCGATCAGGTTCATAATTCATCTATGATTATCAGATTGTGAAGCAATCAATTCATCCACGATGGATGATGGATCATGGATAATCCAACAATTATTCAATTAGTTCATTGATCATTGCTTATTTAATATTTATTATTCCTTAATCCTTAGCAATTAGGATGTTAGATACTTAGTAATTACTAATTACTAGACTAAACTTAGATTGATATGGTTTTAACTTTTATAATTTAAATTTAAATTTTACTTTCGGTATTTACTTTCCTTCATAAATTATAATTCAGGTGTTAAAATGCTGCCTAAGAAGCATTTGTCGGGTTCTGAGAAAAGAAAAAAAAGAAAACGAGAAGATCAGTTTATTGAATCGCAAAGGGGTGCTATACATAAGTTCTTTACAGCTTCAAGTAATGTTGATGTCAATGAAGGACAAGGGCAAGTTGAGGTCAATGAAGATGCTACAGGGGAACAAAATTTAGCCCTAATTCCATATGTTGGCGTCAATGAGGACACTAGGGAGGAGGAAAATTTACCGCATTCGTCTGACACTGAAAATCCAAATAGTGATGAACAAGAGGACCCTCTTTTTTCTATGTATGATCCAAGGACATGGGATAATCTTGACAATAGCAAAAGGGATATCTTAATTGAGAAAGGGCCTCTGAGAGAATTAAATCTGGAATTCCCTAAGGACTCCATTGGTAGGCATTTTTCATATGCTTACTACTCTAGAAAGTTATCAAATGGTGAGATTGTTGACAGAAAGTGGTTGGTTTACTCTAAGCATGTGGACAAAGTTTATTGTTTTTGCTGCAAATTGTTCAAATCAAATGAGAGCAAGTCTTTGTTAGCATCTGATGGAGTGAGGGATTGGAAGCGTCTTAGTGGGAGACTCAAAGAACATGAGAGCAGCATTGAGCATTTAACAAACATGAATACATCAGGATTGGGCCTTTTTAATGTACTAATGGATACATTGGGCTCTCTTGATTTGAACGTCGCTGATGTGAGAGGTCAAGGTTATGACAATGGTTCCAATATGAAGGGAAAGCACCAAGGTGTTCAGAAGCGCTTGCTTGAAATTAACCCCAAAGCATTATATATGCCATGTGCATGCCATAGTCTGAACCTCACTCTTTGTGATATGGCAAAATCTTGTGTACAAGCTATTTCATTCTTCGGTGTTATACAACGGATATATGCATTGTTTTCACGTTCTACTAAAAGGTGGAAGATTTTGCTTGACAATGTTCCAAAACTGACGGTCAAACCTTTATCTAATACTCGTTGGGAGAGTCGAATAAAGAGTGTGCAGCTTATCAGGTACCAAACACCCCAAATAAGGTCAGCTTTGCAGGAACTAAAGAAGGTTTCTACTGATGACCCAGCAGCAGTAAGTGATGCTCAATCTTTAATCAGTGCACTTGAGAATTTTGAATTTTTAGTTGGTATGGTTATTTGGCATGATATTCTATTTTCTGTAAATATGGTGAGTAAAAAGTTGCAATCCAAGATTGTATGCATGGATGCTACTCTCAAACAAATTGAAGGGGTCATCTCATATTTTCAGAAGTACAGAAATGAAGGCTTCGATTCTAGTATTGAGATTGCAAAAGCCATTGCACATGATATGGACATAGAGCCAATATTTCCTATAAAACGTCAAGGTAAGAGGAAGAAACATTTTGATGAGACCAATGATCAAAACGAAGAAGCACAACTGTCAGCTATAGAATCCTTCAAAGTTAATTATTTTCTAGTCATTGTTGACGTTGCCATAGCTTCATTGACTAGTCGATTTGAACAACTAAAAATATTTGAAAAGGTGTTTGGTTTCTTATTCAACTCAAAAAATCTGAAGTCCTTGGATAATATTGATCTACGGAGTTGTTGTGCTACTTTTGCAGAAGCTTTTTCTCATGATAACTCGTCTGATGTTGATCTAGATGACTTCTTCTCTGAACTAAAAGTGCTGCAAGTTACTTTGCCAGATGATTTGTTGTCTGCGCCTGAGATCCTTCAGTTTGTTACATCTGTAGATTGCTATCCAAATGTCTCTGTTGCTTATCGGATCCTCTTAACAGTACCTGTAACTGTAGCCTCAGCAGAAAGAAGTTTCTCAAAATTGAAACTACTAAAAAACTATTTGAGGTCAACTATGTTACAAGACAGATTGAATGGCTTGGCTATGTGCTGCATTGAGAAGGATACATTGGACAACATTGATCTTGATATTGTCCTTAATGATTTTGCATCACGAAATGCCCGAAGGAGTTTTTTTGTGAAGCACTGAAGCATTATTACCAGAGTCATTGGAGTTTGGTTCTTATTTAAGGTAATCATATTAGTTTCATTTTACTTCCTTTTTTAGTTTGTAATATCGACATTGTTTTTAAAGAATTAAGTATATGTTAGTTTTTTACTAGTACTACTATTTGCTTATCAATTATTATGTGATAAATAAAAATTGATTTCAACAAAAACCCAAAGCTAAAGCCTAAAGGGCCCATAGTCTCCCATTCGCCCTAGGGCCCTCGAAAACCTAGAGACGGCCCTACATTTTATGCAAGAGAAAAATAAATAAAAATAAAAATCAGATGAGTTTTGCAAAATAGGAGAGCAAGATGCAATCTATCTTGCCTTGATAGTACTCGGCGTCCTGGGATCTTACTCCAAACTGATCCTGGAAAACCCCCAAACAGTGCACACAGGTGAGATCTATACGTAGATGCAAATGCATAAGAACAGAAAAATATTGAACTGAACATATATCTCAATAAAATATATAAAATTCTAAACTATTTATGGGATTTAATGGATCTGGAATCATCCAATTTGGACTTTGAATGCTCCATAAACAATTTCTAAAAGATTCGGATAGATCAGAAAATCAAAAAATAAATAAACTGATTAAACCGAAGAAAACTGGCGAGCGGGGGAACGGGCGAACGACGCGCAGTGCAGGGCAAAGGAGGACACATGGCACGCTTGGATTGGCGGAGGCGGACGTAGCGGTGGCTGGGTGACACGCGGCACATGCCGATTGGCGGCGCAAACAATGGGTGACGCGGCGGCGACGCATGGGCGGGAGCAGACATGCGCACGACAGGTGGCGACGGCCGGTTGGCTGGCGGCTTCGGCGAACCCGGACATGATGCGTGGCACAGTAGGGACGATGCACGTGGGCGGGCGCGAGGCAGCGGCAGTTGCGCGACGCATGGAGGCACTGGACTGAACGGAGGCAATCCGCGTCAGGGCGCGGCCGACGAGGCTGCCAGCGACGCTAGGAACTCCAGCGAGCTATAACTTGCGCAAATCTCCACCAAAACCGTTGATCCATATATCCATCTTGACTGTCTCGGCAATCTCTACACAATGGTGCCATCTTCCCTTGGGTTTGGGCAAAGCACAGGGAGGAATACCTCGAAAACTCCTTGGCGGCTAGGGTTTGGGATCTGGAGGTTTCTTGAGTTGTGGACTTGAAGGGGGTCTTGGGGGGTATTTATTCTATCAAGGACGACCTAGGTCAGGCCTTTAGGTGGGAGATTTAGAACTGGGTTCAAATTCTATTCCGGGTAGGATTAGGACTCTCCCAAATTTGGAAAATACCCAAATCTGCGAATTTTGGCTTGTGCTTCTTTCCTAGCATGAGATTAGGCTTCTATAATGTCTCCAAATTTGGGCTTGGCTCTCCCACGTTTGCTCATCATCTCATGGGTTTGACGACCTCCCGGCAGAACGGCGACATTTCGTGGAATCATGAGCGAGCCATGGGCTTTGGGCTTGAAATTTGGAGGGTGGCTAAATGATGACTTTAAGAATTGCCAAAATTTTTCTATAATTTTCCGATATGTTTTTCTAGGGTTTTGGCGTAAACCTAATTTAAAACAGTTTAAACTAGGGTTTTGTATATAACAATTCCCTTTATTTTACTTTTAGGATTTTGAAAATACAAGTGACATACGATAAAATAGAGGATGTCACACTTATTGAGTATGCCGATCAAAACATGTTTGGAGATATCAAGTAGTCTCCTACATAATCCCCATGCTATGTAATCAGACCATATTATGCTACATATGTTGTTGTAAATGTATATTTGTAAATCAGTAGATGATGTTGTAAAAGATGTCTATATGTACTGCTCAATATGAGCATGTGGTATTGTAATTTCTAAACATACATATGCCAATGTATATATGTTTTTATATACATGAAAGATCTTTATTTTATATAAAAGTTTAATTCATTGGCTGAATACTTTATTCTATTTTATAGAATTTGTGGAACAATACACGGAGGAAGAAATTTGTCTTGTGGACAGTTGTACTACAAACACTATCCTTAGAGAGACAAAATATTTCCAAAATCTTACTAAAAGAAAAGGAAATATAATGACTATCGCTGGAGGCAATGCTTTAATTGTTGGTTCTGGGAAAGCAACAATAATTCTCCCTATGGGTACTATGCTTGAAACAAGGATGCTCTATTGTATCCTGATTCAAAACGTACCTTATTAAGTTTTAAAGATATCCGTATGAATGGTTTCCATGTGGAAACTCATAATGAGCATGGTGACGATTTTTACCATTAACCAAGTATATCGGATATGAATAAAAAATAGTGGAAAAACTCCCTTCATTCTCTTCTGGATTGTACTAAACATATATAAGACTTGAACCACATGTTGTGATGAAAACAATTTTCAAAAACCTAGATTGTTTTAAGATCTGGCATGATCGCCTAGGTCACCCTGGTATGGGTATGATGCAGAAAATTGTAAATCATTCAAATTTCATATGCACAGCTTGTGCTAAGGGAAATTGATAATAAGGCCTTCATTTCTCAAAGTTAGAGATGAATCACTGAATTTTTTCAAAAGAATTCAATGTGATATATGTGGCCCTGTTCAACCTTTGTCAGGGCCTTTTAGGTATTTTATGGTGCTATGTGATGCATCTACAAGATGGTCCGATGTTAGCTTATTGTCTACACGGAACCATGCTTTTGCAAAATTGATTGCCCAAATTATTAAATTACGTGCCAATCATCCTAATGATAGGATAAAGTCCATTCGTTTGGACAATGCTGCTGAGTTTTTCTCAAAAGTATTTAACGATTATTATATAGCTTTGGGTATTAACGTAGAGCATTCTATATGATATGTCCATACGCAAAATGGTCTAGCAGAATCATTGATTAAGAGGATTAAGCTGCTTGCTTGACCTCTTTTACACAATTTTAAATTACCAACTAGTTGTTGGGGCCATGCAGTTTTACATGCCGCCGCATTAATACAATTGAACTGCATATCATACGGTATCCCGTTGCAGTCAGTACGTGGAAATGAACCAAGTATTTCCCATCTGCGGAAATTCGGTTGCAGTGTATATGTACCAATCCCACTACCGCAGCGTACACAAATGGGCCCTCATAGGAAATTGGGGGTTTATGTGGTGTATAATTCTCTGTCGATAATTAAATACTTCGAGCCATTAACAGAGAATATCTTTTTACAGCTAGGTAAGCTGATTGTGTATTTGATGAGAATAATTTCCCGGCATTAGGGGGAGATAAGTACCACAAGGAATGTTGAGAAATAAATTGGGATGCCACGGGCATTCAATCTTTAGACCCACATACATGAATCTGAACTAGAAGTTCAGACAATTATAAATTTGTAAAAAAATGCAAATGCGCTGACATATGCATTTATTGATTATAAGGGAGTTGTGAAATCTCATATACTTGCTATAGATGTGCCCGAGAGAGTGGAGGTACCTCAGAAAACCACTCTTGCCCCTAATGCAAGGAATAGGGGGAGACCTCTGGGTGTAAAGGACTTGGTTCCATGGAGACATCCGCTAGGAACAAAAGTGCAACACGGGTATATTAACCAAATTAGTAATTCAAAATGCTAATAATCTTAATGACGATAATCCCAGCAAAGGTATGTGTGCAACTATTAATGCTGGGACATTAGAATCTTTGAACTCGATCGTTGTGGGAAATCACGATGAGTTGCAAGAGATAAATGAGGAAATATCCACAAACTATGCAATGTAGGAGAATTGTATAAAAGAGAGAATACAATTGTCTACATATGTTTTGCCACTATGATTGCTGAATCCGTTCATCTAGATCCAGAACCTAAGACCATGTAAGAGTGCATGAAGTGCTCAAATTGGGTCAAATGGAAAGAAGCAAGGAGGCAAAATTACACTCGCTTGATAAAAGAGAGGTTTTTGGTCCAGTATTACCGTCATCTCCTAAAGTATTTCTTGTTGGAAATAAATGGGTCTTTATTCAAAAAGGAATGAAGACAATAAGGTGGCGAGATATAAAGCGAAACTTGTAGCACATGGGTTTACACAGAGACCTGGCATCGATTACGATGAAACATATTCTTCTGTGATGAGTGGAATCACATTCCGATATTTAATATCATTGGTAGTCAACATGAATTTGACTACGCAGTTAATGGATGTTGTGACCGCATATTTATATGGATCACTTGATTCGGATATTTACATGAAAGTCGCTTGTCAGTACCCCCTTAGTTTTCACTCGGCTTATTAGAGATATAACTTGATTGCGGCAAGTACTGATTGAATACTAACATATAAGCCAACCCGAGGTGAGCCGAGTACGCTAACACCCAATCCGACTGCTCAAAACAAGCAATCTCTATTAAAATGAGTGCGAACTCAGGTACCGGATATGTGCTTAGTAACGGCTCCCAAGATCAGCTACCATTACAACTTTATATTACAAAAGGGTATGGACTGTTTTCCATACAAATAAGATTAACATAGTTACGAGTTGTTCGCAGCAGAATAGATAATTGATTCACAAAAACAGTGGAATATCATTGTCTAGAAGAACAAAAGGCCAGCGTGGTATGCCTCTCAACCCAAGGGCAACTGACTAGAAGCTAGAACTCGGCATCGTGCCCACTAGCGTCGTCGTTTCCCGCTTGATAGTAGTACTCAAACATGGGATCACTATCACCTGAAATAATAGCAACTGTGGTTTGAGTACAGATGGTACTCAGCACTAGGAGGTAACATATATCCTCATTCATGCATAATTGATATCAAAGGTGGGGTTAGCATGACAATTTCAGCATAAAGAGCATTTGCAAGACATAAACATAAATAGATTGTAAATGGCATTTAAGAAAAACATGTAAAGACTTGTAGCTGACAGTAACATCATTAAGTGTCACGTTGTCAATTCCATCAAGATCAAATCACAGGGCCCTGTTCGCCCATGGTCTCTATCCGATCATAACATCAACGGGACTCTATTCGTCTCCCCGGTCTCTATCCGACCGATCACCACGAGCAACCCATTGCTCGGCAACATAGCCCAGCCAAAACCATAAATAACCATCCTAGAAACCCAAGTGCTAACCGAAGTGTCTCGATTTAACAAGCTTTCATCCCTAACCCAGGGACGTGGCTGTTCGAACAGTTCATAACTCTGCAGAGGTGTATGACTTTACCCACACGACACAACAAGCCATGCCGAAGCCTCCTAGATGTACATGCCAAATCATTGGATCGCCCGGTAACTGTAGTCCAAAGTTCCATGTGTCGTGTTGTGGTTCAATGGAGTTAACCATTGCTGTGGACGTTACTCAGGGCCTTCTATCCAACCGTCCCTGAACCCCCACGGAAGCTACCCATGGCTAAGAAGCGGCCCCTGGGCAATCCCCACCCACAAAACACAAGCGAATAAGCAACAATAGCCCCAATGATCACCAATGGTACAAACACGCACATAAAGTTGGCTAAGTGTCCCCATGATACACGTGTGGTCGTACGTATAGTAGCTTGAAATGATGGCATCATGTTCGGTCCTTAATCGCCCAAACGGGGCTACATGACCGGGATCCTTCCTCCCGTCATCTCCTATCACCCGTTCCGGCACAACTCCAAATCCATATATCCAACCGAATAATGAGATATCATGATCAAGTATTGCTCTCAATCACATGGACTCTAAGCAAGGCTAAGCATTTGTGACACAAACATAGATAGATAGTACCCACTAAGGCTATCAAGGAATGGATGTATCATCCTATTAATAAACTGACCACTGGTAGGACATAACTACTTGTACCCATCAAATATCATATAGAAACTAGCATGCAACGTTGATAGAACATAATCAAAGTAATGCAAGTAAATAGAGTTCAACATGATTGAGTCAAATGAGGGGAGTAATAAGTGTCTTGTTTCTGGTCGTCGGGAGAGAAAGCAGCTTGCTCAAGTCCAGGCTCCTCTGGAATGTCGTTTCCTATTGTTTCGGTAGCAAGCACATCAAATAAAATCCAAACAAAATGCCAAACACAGATAAGCATGGAATAACATAATATTTAGAAAGTTCATGAGCTAATGCAGGTTTTACAAAAAGAATCACCCAAATTCGAGCTTGGATGAGGGAGATATGGTCATGTGAATTTGGGGTGCTAAAGATCACTTGAGATAAACCAGTCAGCTTGTCTGCTGCTCGGTGCGAGCAGAATTTTGGGTAAATAACCACTCAGCTGAGTTTGGCGTCAACATGAAAGTTGTAGAGAATTTCCTGGTGCACAACTTTTATGTAGAATACTTTTCTATCCGAGCTATGATCGATTTTATATAAATTATTTACTGAGTGGCTGTTCCTGTGAACGTGCTGGAACTAAATAAGTTTGGGACTGCTATATTTAGGCTCGGTTTTAGCTGAGCGATAAGCTTATGAATGGGGCTTAGGTGATGCAAAACATGAAGAAGGGGTGTTCTAAGATTCTTAATTACCAAGCAAGGGATGCCTTACTTATGGATGGACGCTCCAAGAACAAGCAGATCGGAGAGGTGGAAACCGATCTGTCCCAATACTCGGTTCAGCAACTCTTCAGCTCGCCCCTCGCTGTTCCTTGTTGTTCCTTCTCCTCCAAAACTATGGATCTTCTTCCGGGCCTCCCTCAGTACGTGGGTGAGCTACTAGTAGCCATCCCTAAGCTTGCATGTGAGAGGAAATGACATGCAAGGTGAGATATGGACAGAGAACCATGCTGCTGTTCAGAACAGCAAGGTGGTTGAAAGATAGCATCAAGAACTCACCCAAATCCTTGTGCATGCAAAAATGAGTTGGATGTACTTGAGGCCTAGGAAGTGTAGAAGTTATTCCCTCTCATCCCAAGCCCTGGATGTGGAGGAAAATGGTGGGGATGAGCAGAAAACGAAATTAGCCTCTTGCTGTCCCAAAACCGAACAGCAGAGAGAAAAGTGAGGGAAATCCGTAGTAAACCTTTGTGCATGTGCTTACCATGGAGTGGAAAATATAGCTGACTTTCTCAGCTTTCCAACGATATATAACACTCTAGGTGGTCTTGGGTGGTTTGGGGGCATATTGGATTTTAGAGTGGAGGTGAAAGATGAACAGCAGGAGTTGTTCTTGCTGTTCTTCCTCCACTGAACGTGGAGAGGGTAAGAAATGGGGCAAATGGCTGAAGGAAGGGGGTGAAGGGGAGTTTAAATAGAGGTTGATTCTCCCATTGACAAGTGGAGCCGGGTCCCACCGATAAGAGAGAGGTTGCGGGTGCGAAACTAGGTGGGAAAAAGGAGATGTGCTGCTACTGTCCAAACGGGCTAGCCACCTGGCGTGGTTCCGCGGCTTCTCTGCGCTGCATGGGGGAATCGTCTGGTGCACCGCCCATTCGGGCCAATGAGAAAAGAGGAGCCGGGAGACTGTGTTCCACCGCCCATTCCATCCAATGGGAGGCGAGGCGCCCTATCTAAGCGGGGCCTACATCACTCGGATAGGGCTGGAGGAGTAGCTCGGGTACCATTCTACTCGGATGATGTGTCTATGCGTTGTGTTACCAAGTGGGGACCAATCGGGTATAGTTGCTCGACTGCTTTCCATGTGAACTCGAGTCCAGGTCACCCAGCACTCGGGTCTGGTTGGGGATGCTCGGCGAGTGCAAGGGAGCACTCGGCAATACTCGGCATGGTGCCTACTCACTTGGTTAGCTAAGAAAGGTACTCGGCGAGCTATGCAATTGCTCGCCAAGGCTCGGCCTATCTGTATCTCACTATTCTAGGTGCTTGGCTCATCAGTGTACTAGTTGTTTAGGTTTAAAGTCCTACGTTCCCACCAGGTTACTCGGTGCTTATATGCACTTCATGAAAAGTTTTAAAGAACCACAATAAAACCAATAAACACAACTATGATATGCATGCTCAACTTAAAATAACAGCTGGGCTGTTACATTGCTGAAGGGGTTAAACTTTCGAATCCTAAAGGAATTCGCAACATGTATAGCGTCAAATTGAAAAGGTCGCTATATGGATTAAAACAGTCAAGGAGAATGTGGTACGACCGACCTAGTGAATTCCTTTTAAAGAAAGGATATTCAAATAATGATGATTGCCGTTGTGTGTTTATAAAGAAAACACAAAGTGGGTTTTGTATTATATCAGTATATGTTGATGATTTAAATATCATTGGAACCACTGATAGTATAAAAGAAGTAAGCAATCATCCAGTTACTTAGTTTGAAATGAAGAATTTGGACAAAACCAAATTTTGCTTAGGTTTGCAACTTGAGCATCTACAAGATGGAATTCTTGTGCACTAGCTACTTATGTCCAAAAGATATTGAAAAGGTTCGGTATGGATAAAGCATACACATCTAAGACCCCTATGGTTGTAAGATCTCTTGATAGGGATAATGACCCATTTAGACAAAGGGTGAAAATGAAGATATTTTGGGACCGGAAATCCCATTCCATAATGCTATTGGAGCATTAATATACTTGGCGAATTGCACCAGGCCTGATATTGCATTCGTGATCAATTTGTTGGCTGGATTTAGTGCCGCTCCAATAATAAGACATTGGAATGGCATTAAAAATATCTTCAGATATCTTAGACGTACACAAGATTTTGGATTATTCTACAAGAAAAACCAATATATGACTATGGTGGGATATACTGATGCTGGCTATTTGTCTGATCCCACAATGCCAGATCACAGACTAAATTTGTGTTTCTTTATGGTGATATGACTTTTTCATGGAAGTCTAGCAAACAGACTTTAGTAGCCACATCCACTAATCATTTTGAAATAATTGCGCTATATGAAGCATCACGTGAATGTGCTAGGCTTCGCAGAATGATTAACCACGTTGAAAGATCATGTGGTATCAATTCAGATGGATCCCCTACCATTATCTATGAAGATAATGTAGTTTCTGTTAGGCAAATGCAAACATGTTATATTAAGAGTAATATAACGAAGCATATTCTATCCTCATGAACTCCAAACAAGCAGAGAGATAGAAATTTTACAAACAAAGTCTTGTGATAACTTAGCGGATTTATTCACTAAATCTCACCAAAGTCCACATTTTGGAAATTTGTGCATTCAATATGAGAAGACTTTGTAACTTACAAGGTTCAGGGGGAATCCCACTGAACAAAACCTGTTTGAAAATTTAAGATAATATTGCACTCTTTTTCGTGTATGTATGAGTTTTCATGAAAGATTTCTCAAATAAAGGTTTTTAATGAGGCAATATAAAGTACAAACATAATGTATAATGCACTCTTTTCTCTATCCATTTTGTCCCATAGGGTTTTTGGAAGGATTTTTTAATGAGGCATATAATATACTTAGGGGATATAAATACAAGATCATATAATATGATTTTCTTCGTCCGTTTTTTCCCACGGAGTTTTTCGGAAGGAGTTTTTTAAGATATCTTTGTACAAATTATTTGTCCAAGGGGGAGTGTTACGAAATAATTAAATAGTATGGACAAATAAACAAATGACAGTTAATCTCATGATTAACTTAATCGTTAATCACAGCATTAACGGTGGATCAACACTAAAGGAGAAAACTGTTTCTGCGCTCCATAAGGAAGCAACTGCCATGTACAGTTGCTATGTACTACTATATAATGGGCAGTGCCCTGTGTAACGTTAAGTGTGAAGGGAATATGCCCTAAATCAATCATGAGATGATTATGTAATACGTCTTTGTTCATGTACTTTTCGATAACTAGCTTATCAGGTTCCATGAATAATGGTCATAACTTTGTTCATCAAGTATGACTTGGTTGTGAGACACATTGTTTGTATGACATTATTCTAAACTGATCCCTGATCCAGAATCATTATGAGGAGCAGTAATGATTGATCGGCACATGTATTGATTGATGGTACTGTTTCACATACCATAGATATTGTGGATATCGAATCAATAATGTGGACACGTGTTAGAGAACACGGATGGTTGGATTGACCTACTCCGAGACACTGCTGAGATTGTTATCTTAATAGTGCCATCGATTGTTGTCTCGAGTGGTACACCTATATGGTCCTTAGACCGAGATCATCATAGAGTCCCAAAGATGCGTAGTTGTATACTTTGGGGTTATCAAACGCTACTCGTGAATCGGGTAGTTATAAAGGTAACTTACGGGTATGCCGCTGAAACATGGCGTGGGGTGTGATAGATCAAGATGGAATTTGCCCTCCTCGATAACGGAGAGATACCTCTGGGCCCCTCGGTGTGGATGGATAAGGAAAGTGCGCGGCCGTGCCAAGGTGACTAATTGTTAGTCACATCTTATATCCATTACACGGAACGAGTGAATGGGTCAAGCTATCACAAGGGTGGCACGTATCTTGCCTTGAGCTTGACTGGTGTTGCGAGGCAAAGGGATCGATATGTACGCGTGTATCAAGGTTCAGCCGGTGAGATCATTCTGTGCATTCGGGGGTCAATATGTGTTGCTAGATACCGCTATTGATCTGTGGACTGGAAACGGGTTTCCGGGTCCGCGGCCGACTTGCATATGAACCTAACGGGTCACACACTTAACGGGTTGGAACATGCTTAACGGATTCACTTCTGTTAATGGGTTTCGGCGCGTGGATATGGATCCACGTAGGAGATAGAGTCCTAACGGGCCTTCTAGTGTAGAAGCCCGTCAGCACGTCTATAAAAGTTGGAGGCCAGGGGTGGCGCGGGGTACGAGTTAGACGCACTCCACCAAAACCCTAGCCGCCGCGCCCCTCCCGCTCCAGAGGAAACCCTAGCCGCGCGACGTGGTGCTAGCACGCCGGCGCGCGACGTTCCATCCCTGGACGTGTGGATACCTTAGAGGCACTGCCGCTTTCGCGGACGTGCTTGCTGATCGGCAACCTCACCCCGAGCACGGGCGACCCCTCGGCGAGCCGGGCGACCTCACCCCGAGCACGGGCGACCCCTCGGCGAGCCGGGCGACCTCACCCCGAGCACGGGCGACCCCTCGGCGAGGACCGGCGACCCCTCGAAAGCGGTCGGCGGTTGACCGGGAGTGTACGACTACTTCCTCTACGTGCGCGAGTCTTCTTCCGCTGCATCCGCGCGTCGAGGGTAATGATCCTTGGTCCCCTACTTACATGTTGATCCTGGGTGTGCGCGAAAATTTTGATTTTCGGCTAGCGTAGCCTGCACGTTTCCCATCAAAGTGGTCATTGTTCATTTGTAGTTTACAAAAAGGCAATAAAGCAGCACTTTACAAGTCTCTCCTGTTCTGTCATTCTCACCACCACAGAGCAATACAGATTGGTCTTTTATAAGAATAACTATTTAAAACCCCTAAAAATGACTACACAGTACTTACATCGTTTAGCTTGTACAAAAATAACAAATTTTTATTTAATTTTGTTTAATTTAAGCTGAAAAGAACAAGGCCAAATCTTTTTTTTGTCTTCATATTTTGGGCCAAAAGTAGAATCCTCTTATGTGTTGTTCGTCTCTCTTTCAAGCCTACACGGACAGAGCTGTATGGGCGCGACTTGGGGTCAGACGTCCGACCAAAAAAATCTGGATCAGACGCCGGCCCAGCTCACCCACGCAGCACAAAACGCGTGCTCGCTCTCTCCCTCCAACCTGCATGCATGCATGGCGCAGCACAAAAACGCGCGCGCTCTCTCTCCCTCCAAGCTCTCTCCCTCCAACCTGCATGCATGCATGGCGCAGCACAAAAACGCGGGGCGCTCTCTCTCTCTCCAACCTGCATGCATGCATGATGACGTCAGCAAAGATTCCTTCTTTTCGTTTTTCTTTAAACAGCGATTACGTTTGACTGGTAGCTCCAATCGACAAACCGTTTTCACCAACGTGTTCCTGAAATTTTTACGAACAAAACAAGATCTATGTTGCTATATAAAAATTTCTTGGAACAATTTGCATATACTATGGAACAATTATTTTGGCCTGTTGAAACAATACGTCTAATCTGATGGAACGTTTTGGTATTTGGTCTGCTGGAACAAATGTACTAAAGCCATTTGGAACAAAAATACGTCTAGTCTGATGGAACAAACTAGTATACCTTAAAATTTTCTGTTCATATCAAAAAAAATTTCTGAAATCAATTGACTATTGGAACATATGTATGGAACAATATGTTGACATGTTGGAACAAAAAATTTTGACTACTGAAACAGAAATGTTAGCTTACTGGAACAAATATGCTGACATGTTGGACCAAGAAAAGTAGGCTATTGAAACAAAAATGTTGGATTGTCAGAACAATTAAAATATCCTATTGGAACAGTACGTCTAATCTGATGGAACATTTGGGGACAAAAAACACACACTGCTGAAAAAAAAATAATGATGGAACAACAGGTTATACATGTGGAACAATTAATTTAATCTATTGGAACAATACGTCTAGTCTGGCGGAACAACTTAATATTTGGTCTACTGGAACAATAGGCTAAACCCGATTGGAACAATGTAATTGGTCTGATGGAACAACTAGTATACCTATTGGAACAATGTATTTGGCCTGCTGGAACAATAATAGAAATGCCTACTAGAACAACAAGGTTTGCCTACTGGAACAATAATTTTTGCTTGATGGGACAACAACGTTTGCCTACTGGAACAATAAAAGTTGCCTACTGGAACGATAAGGTTTGCCCTACTGGAACAGTTGAACTTTACCTACTGAAACAATAACTTTTGCCTTCTGAAACAATAACTTTTGCCTTATGGAACAAATAAAGTTTTGCCTACTGGAACAATAAAGTTTGCCTACTAGAACAATAAAGTTTGTCTACTAAAACAATAAGATTTGCTCTACTGGAACAGTTGAACTTTGCCTACTGGAACAACAACTTTTGCCTTCTGGAACAATAACTTTTGCCTTTTGGAACAAATAAGGTTTTGTCTACTGGAACAATAAAGTTTGCCTACTGGAACAATAAAGTTTGCCTACTAGAACAATAAGGTTTGCTCTACTGGAACAGTTGAACTTTACCTACTGGAACAATAACTTTTGTCTTATGGAACAATAAATCTGTCTTCTGAAACAATAAAGTTTGCCTTCTGGAACAAATAAAGGTTTTGACTACCGGAACAATAAAGTTTGCCTACTGGAACAATAAAAGTTGCCTACTGGAACGATAAGGTTTGCCCTACTAATTTTACTAGACCCATGCTTCAGCAGACCAAATACATTGTTCCGGATAGGCCGAAACATTTTGTTTTAAATGTTGATTCAGTATGGACAGTCGGATTTCATTTCGTCAGAAGATCGGACGGCCGACGTTTCTCAGCCGACGTGGCCTGCGTACCGTCGAGCCGGCGACGTGGCCTATCCGGGAGGCAGCGTGTTACGGGCTTTGTAGTATAACATTGATTGGAACAATGTATTTTGTCTGCGGGAACAATGAGTCTAGCCTGCTGGAACAATATATCTTATATGCTGGAACAACTGGTTTTATCCTATTGGAACAAATATGTCTAGCCTTATGGAACAATTTGTGTATCTATTGAGACAATGTATATGGTCTGCTGAAACAATATGCTAACCCAATCGGAACAAAAATATGTCTATTATGATGGAACAATTCGTATATCTATTGGAACAATGTATTTGGTCTTCTAGAACAATAGACTAAAACCAATTGGAACAAAAATGTGTCTAGTTTGTTGGAACAACCTGTATATCTATTGGAACAATATATTTTGTCTTCTGGAACAAGCACGTGCATGCATGCACAAGCATGTTATTAGTGGCCGATTGATTAAGTTTGTGATTAGCCAACCAGGTTACTAGTGCGTGATGCATGTCTCATGGTTTGATAGCTAGCTAGTTGGGCATGTTATTAGTGGCAAGTTTATTAAGCTTATGATTTGTGATTATTTGGCCAGATGATTAGTGCTTGTGATGTGACGTGATTTGCTAAATTAACCAAATCACTATGTGATGCATTGCGTACTGTGACTTGCTAGTTTACCTAGTCTGCACGTGAGAGCATGTGAGCGCAACTGTGCTCATTGCATGCAACATTGGGCCTTAGAGCATGTGGACCGACTGTCTTGCTGGGTGCCTCCGTCTGTGTATTCTTTGGGCAGCGAAGTAAGCATTTTCCTTTTTTTATTGCTCATCAACTTTTTTTCTTGTCTTTTATCTTTAAAAATACAAATGCTAGGGTTTTTTAAATCTATTTTCTTTAAAAATCTCTCGAAGTCAGGGTTTCGCTTGTTGGGAAACCACTGTCGTGCATCTGCCAAGTGAGGCCCACATGTGGACCTATTGAAACCATAAGCAAAGCACTGTATATAACGAGAGAGATATATCCCAAAAAGAACTACATATAATGAGTGGTATAAAAACCTTCAGCGGGTTCCTGAGGCCTACCGTCTCGATGACTAGTGCACGTTGAGACATCGGGACGTAGTAGACTACTGTGGAGGTGCCGCAGATCGGAGAGGCAAAAACCATGCGTTCCAATCTACCTTTCTTAGGTGGAACTTGAACAATTTATATATGGTAGATTGGCGATCAATGAATCACTCATGCAAGTGCAATCCGCTCGTGTTGTCCTGGCTAGGGGTGTACATGGCTTGGGTAACACGAGACCCGTACCCGCTTTGAAGAATTTTTTACCCAGAAAAAACGGGTACAGGTCGGGTATTATACTGTTGGCTATGGGTTCGGGTAATACCCAAAATTTATACACTCGAGTACGGATCGGGTACGGAAAAAAAGATACCCGGACAGTTACTTGAAAAGTCGGGTCGAGTATGGGTACTTGAATATATATTATTATCGGGTACCCGGATATTCTACACATGCCAAGTGGAAGGGGCCAACAACAACAAGGGCCCAGCCGACATCCCAGTTAGTTCATCTCTCTCCCCTTCCCAGTCTTCCTCGGCCTCACGTTCAACCCTAGCCGCCGCCTTGCCTCAGCCTGCCTCCGCCGCCGCCTGGGGCCAGCGTCGCCGCCTCGGAACCTCGCTGTCACCACCTCATCAGGCCCTCGCGTCGCCACCTTAGGCCCTCGTCGCCGCTGCCTCTTCGGTGCTGGCCGCCACTTCATGCCCTTGTCGCCACCGCCTCGGTTCAGCACCACGCCGCCTCGAACCAGCGTCCCCGCCACCTTGGGTCAGCATCGTGTTGCCTCCTTGGAAGTAGATAGTTTATCAGCCAAACTCGCAGTATAAGAATGTGAACCTTGAGCATTTTTGTGAAGCAGTAGAACAATGTGAAGCAGTAGTTTATTAGGTAGTTTATATAGCATTTTATCAGGTAGTTTATCAGTAGAACAATGTGAATCTTCCTCTCTTCCTATGATATGAATAAATATTATATTTTTTCACTTCACCATATTTGTTGTGATGTGCTTTCTCACACTAATTAAACTTTGTTCCATCTACAATGTATATTTTGCGAACTTTTTCTTCCTAAGAGTTATGTTGTTGTTTATATGTTACAGCTGTGGTTGGAGTTCAAATGGAGGAGGGTAGCGACTCTGATTCTGCATCTCCTAAGGTTGAAGTTTAAACTGAGGAGGGTGGTGATACTAGTTAAATTGCATTTTATTCCTTAACCATCAATACAAAATCACCCAATAATGTGTCTAGCTCAAAAGAGTGGTTTGGTTTCTAATTGAAAAGATTGCTCGTTGGATGATGAGGATGAGGTTGATATTGATGTCTTATATCAATCCATAAACAATGAAAGCAAGCTGTCAGAGTTGGATGTGTATATGAATGAGCCTCTAGTGAAGCTTAATGAAAGTGATGCGGCATTTGATATCTTATCATGGTAGAAAAGACGAATCATAATTTTTACTATTCTTTCTTATTTTGCTCGTGATGTATTATCTATGCAAGTGTCTACGGTTGCGTCGGAGTCGGCATTTAGCGCCAGTGAGCTCGTTATTGATGCATTCTATAGTCGACTTGCTCTTGAGATTGTTGAGGTATTGGTATGTACCAAGAATGGATGATTGCTTTAGAAAAAGGTTTGTTTTATCTGATCTTTTTGATGGCGTGCTCACCGCTCAACCACTGCGGATCACACCCCTGGTCAGATTTCTTGTCTTGCTAACCTATCGGCCGAGCTCGATTCGATTGAGCGCTGGACGCAGCAAGGAGCAACACACGGGATTACCTGTGTTCGGACCCCTCGGTAATGGTGCATCCTACTCTGCCGAGCCTTAGCTCTTTGGTTGTGGTTGAATGGAATGTGTTTACAGAATGTTTTGAATGCACGAATGCTAGTGCACGTACCCCCTTCCCTCTCTCCTCCCTTTTATACAAGCTTTGGGTTTGGCGGAGAGAGCCGAGGGGTAGGCGTCTGATACCCTCGGTAATCGACAAGACACGACGAAGAGACGAAACGTGCGCTGCGCTTCGCGCCCAGCGGGCGCCGCCTCAGCGTGCCGCAAGTGGCCTCGACTCGCCTGATCACACCGGTGAGTCTGCGGGTGGGGCCGCACGCTCCTCCTGACGCGGGCGGCCTCCTCAAGCAAACCTTCTCTCTGCCGGTCAATTCTTCTGCGCCCAGTGGATGTACCGCCGGTGGCAGGGTCATCAGAAGCGGTAATCATGTCTTCAGCTGTCTATCCGCGCGTGATGTCTCATTAAATGCGCTCGTCCTTCGCAGCAGGGGGAGTCTTCGACCAGAAGACTCCTTTCGGGATGTTCCCTGCCACGCGGGCCCCACCTGACGCGTGGGGCCCTCGCCTGGTCTTCAGAGGGGGCTCGCCCGCGCGCTGGGGCCTTGCTCGCCCGCCTGACGCGTGGGGCCCGCTTGATACGCCGTGGGGCCCGCCCACACGCTGGGGTCTGATCGCCCGCCTGTCGTGTGGGGCCCTCGCCGGCGCTACTGAGGGGCTTCGCCCATGCGCGCTGGGCCTTGCCCGCCGCCGACGCGTAGGGCCCGCTTGATACGCCGTGGAGCCCGCCCCACACGCTGGGTCGATCGCCGGCTGTCGTGTGGGGCCCTCGCTTCGCGCTACGAGGGCTTCGCCTGTATTTGGGCCTTGCTCGCCCGCCCGACGTGTGGGGCCCGCTTGATTTTCTCAGGACTCTTTGTACCCCGGTATTTATTACACCGACAGTAGCCCCCGGGACCACCATGATACGCGAACCGTCGCGCCGATATCTGGCTATCTTTTGCGTGGCGGGAGACGAATCGTGGGGGGCCCAACCCCCGCAACGGCCGTACGTCTGATTCTCCGCCTGCGCACGATCTTCCTTGGGGAACCGCGCCGCTTTTCGCGGGAAACCGAAACGCGCGAGGCAATGATGGCGCTGCAGCAGCGCGTGGGCGGAATCAAACCGTCGCGCCTCGCTTCACGCCTATAAATACTTCTCTTGGCGCTGCGCAAATCCTTCAGCCGCTAAGTCCTCAAACCGCTACTTGCCTCCATCACTACCACCACGAGCCTTCTTTCTCTTCGCCACCAAGTCTTCGCCGGCGCCACCGTCAAACTTTCCATGGCTCCCAAAGCGCAGAAGGGCCGCCATGAGGATGCAGCGCCGTCACCGGGCGGTTCGCGCTGCTTCCACACCGAAGAGGACGACGTGTCGCGACTTCGAGCCGTCGTGCCGCCATCCGCGCGCGGATCCGCTGAGAGTACCGTGGCGCGCGCTTCGCGACGGGAAGTCGTGACCTTCGTCTGGGTAATGCTGGCGGGGCTCGTCCCGCCATATTCCGAGTTCTTCTTGGGGGTGCTCGCCTTCTACGAAATCCAGGCGGCGCACCTTCCCCCTAATTCAATTATCGCGCTGTCGGTCTTCGCCCACCTCTGCGAGATGTTCGTGGGGACGACGCCAAGCCTTCCGCTCTGGCGCCGACTCTTTGCTCTTCATACGCGACCGGGCTCGAGTGCGGTTGGGAGCTGCTACTTCACGCTCCGCGAGGTCCCCGCCTTCATCCCGGTCCCAATCAAGTCCAACTGGAAGGACTGGTACCGGCAGTGGCTGTACGTGGAGGACTCCAGCGGCTGCGACGATCTGGCCCTCCCCGAGAGCCCTGCAGAGCCCACCGCCAACTGGGGGTCTACGCCCGACGACCCAGCAGTGACGGAGGAGATGATGGCGCGCATTGCGGAGCTCCGCCGCAACGGGCTCACCGGAGCCCACGTGGTGCAAGATTTTCTGCGGCGCCGCCTCTGCCCGCTTCAAATGCGGGCGCGCCCCGCCTAGACGTATTATGGCGACGACGACGGGACCCGCATTGCTCTCGGAGGTAAGCATTCTTGTGCTCTTCTAGATTTTGTGTTTCTGGTGGAACGTCTTGTCTTCTTCTGGTCGTTCGCCAACTAGTGTCTTCTTCTTCGTGCGCCCGACCGCGGGACCGTCTGCCGAGGACGATGCTTGGCAGTGGTGGTGGGGCTCTCGATTGTCTTGAGCGGGCAATATTTCCTTGCCCGCGGGCATCCGCCCCCTCTGCGACTGGGACGCACGGGAGCGCAACGCGTACTTGCGGGCGCTGCCTCCGATGGTGGTTTCTGGTCCGGCGGTCCAGCCGGCCCGGGGACCTTTGCAGATCCGTGACCCCCCGCCAACGACCGCCGAAGTTCCTGCGGCCGCCGCCGCTCCTGATGTGGCGGCCGGCTCCGACCGCGCTCTGGGAAAACGCCGCCTCATCCTCGCTGTCGACGACGACGATGACGACGAGGAGGGAGGGACGAGCCCAAAGAGAGCTCGCCCCTCGGGTCTTGAGCTACCGCCGCCTCCTCCGGCCCCCTCCGACGGGGCCTCGCATCGACGCTGTCGCCCGCCACCGGGCGAGCGCTGGCGGTTTTCCGAACCGGCGCCGCTGCGCCGTTGGCCGCGCGGCGTCTTGGCGGCGCTGCCGACGCGCTGCCGGCGCTATATCGCTGGCGCTTCTGCGCCGGCGCCACTCGCGCCAGCCTTTGCTCCGACGGCGGTGGCGCGACTCTGGCGCCGCCAGCTTGCTTGCGCTGCCCTTCGATTTTCGCCGAGCGCGCCGCTCGGTGACTTTTTTCGCACTTAGGCGCATTCGCGTTAGGGTTAAGTACGCTGCGCTTTTGCATACCGACCTGTTTGTCCCTTCTTGAACAGATGGACGCTGGGCATCGAGCTCCGCCCACGCGACTTCGCCGGCCAAATTTCACCCGCCGCTCTTCGACGGGGCGCTTGGGCGGCGGAAAGTTCGCCGGCGCCGCAGCCGGAGAACCCTCTGGCCACCGCGTCCGCCGGTGCCGCCGCCATCTCAGCCGTGACCGCCGACGTAGGGCGCTCCTTCGAGGCGCTTCGCACCCTCTCCCGCACCTGGGCGACGCGGGAGGAAGCCCTCGCCTTGGCGGAGCGATCTGCCGACGAGCTGCGGCGGGCCCTTGGCCAAGAAACCGCCGCGAAGGAGGCGATGGCTCGCGAGGCTGCGTCAGCACAAGCCGCCGCTGCCTCGGCCGCCAAGCAAATCGAAGACCTCCGCTTGGAACACTTCGAGCGCCTCCGAACCCTCGCCGACATGCTGCGCACCGCCTACCGCGATTTCCGGGACGCCCTGCATCCACTGGGTGTTACCTTGTATCCCATTGGAGGAGACGGCGCGCGATATCTCGGGCGCCGTGGGGACGGCCGCGAAGCCTTGCGCGATCTTCGATGGCGTTGGGGACGCGGCGATCGAAGACGGTCGCCAAGGCGCTCGGCGGCCTTGGTTCGTCTTGGGCAACTGTCTTGCTCGAGACGCCGCGTTTGATCTCGACGCCGCCACCGGGGAGCCTTCGCGCCAGCTGGACCGGTTTGAGCAGGCGCGGGTTGACACCGCCGCTGGCC
The DNA here is from genome assembly GCA_036346415.1 of Raddia guianensis. Taxonomy (NCBI): domain Eukaryota; kingdom Viridiplantae; phylum Streptophyta; class Magnoliopsida; order Poales; family Poaceae; genus Raddia; species Raddia guianensis. The sequence goes on from CM070539.1 coordinate 35,655,018, forward strand.
ACGTGTCCATGATGGGCGGCGCCGCTCCAGCGGAAGACGAAGACGAGGTGGAGTAACGAGACTCCCCCGTCTTTTTTGCCTTGTAAATGTTGCCTATTAATGCAAACAAACTTTTGCACTTTTGTTGTGAGTTTCACTTGAACTTCGCACAATTTTAACTTGCGGAATTGAACTGGGGCACCTGGCCGCCAAAGGCTTTAGACTGAACGTTCTACCGCAAGTGAGCGCTGTTTCCTTAGGCATCTGGTTACTTCAACCCTTATGGCCTCTTGCAAACCGACCTTAAACGTTGCGTGGCGAGCTTAGCTTCGAGAAGCGGTCTAGTCGCCGGTGTCATTGTTGGCGCATTGCCTGAGACCGAGCCGACACACAGGGCTAGAACCTCACTTCCTCGCGTCGCCTCGCCCAACCGCAAGTTCAAGCGCTTGCTTTTGCAACTAAGGGCCATCGACCATAAGTACTTTCGCTACCGACTTTTGGCGAATGCTTTCTATGAGACCTTTTCAAGGCTAAGCCAGCGATCGCCAAAAAGTCAGAGATGTAACATTCGCTGAAAGTGAGCGCTTATTCCTTAGGCATCTGGGAACTTCAACCCTTCTGGCCTCTCGCAAACCGACCCTAAACGTTGCGTGGCTAGAGCTTAGCTTCAGGAAGCGGTCTAGTCGCCGGTGCCGCTGTTGGCGCATTGCCTAGACCGAGCCGACACACCGGGCTAGAACCCTCACTTCCCTCCGCGTCGCCTCGCCCAACCGCAAGTTAGGCGTTTGCTTTTGCAACTAAGGGGCCATCAGCCATAAGTACTTTTTCGCTACCAGCTTTCAACAGAATGCCTTCTAACAGACTTTTTGCGAAAAAGAACGGATGCCCACAAAAAGACGAAACTTATCTCTTTTCTGCAGATGGCTTTATGCGGTCAGACCCCCGAGGCGGTGAAGGAGGAAGATCTTGCCTTCGGCTTCAAAGGAAGGCCAAAAGAAGCTCTTGGATCGCCTACTCACGGTAGAACTTCCTCACCGCCGACGTTCCAAGTGTTCGCCAATTCGCGACCATCCTCGAATCGTGCTGGCCGAGCTCGGGCGGAGATCGAGACCACCTTGAAGGGGCCTCCATTGGGGAGATAGTTTGTTGCGCACACTGCGCTGGATTTTTGTGAGCAGGTCGCCCATCGCCAAGATTTCACACACACCGCCTTTGCTTGATATCGGCGCAGCGTCTGCTAATACTTGGCGGCCCGGATCGCCGCCCTGTCTCGGATCTCCTCCAGGAGATTCACTTCATCCTGACGCCGGTCAGGGTCTCTGTCTTCGCTGAACGCCGCCACCCTTGGGGACCCAAAGGCGAGCTCTGAAGGGAGCACCGCTTCTGAGCCGTACACCAGGAAGAAGGGGGTCTCGTCAGTTGCTCTGTTGGGAGTTGTCCGCAGCGCCCAAAGCACGGTGGGAACTTCTTCCGCCCAGCGCTTGCCGTGCTTCTCCAGGCGGTCGAACGCCCTTGTCTTGAGTCCTTTGAGTACTTCCGTATTTGCCCGCTCTACTTGCCCATTGCTCTTCGGATGCGCAACAGAGGCGAAGCACAGCTTGGTACCTAGCTCCTCGCACCAGTCTTGAAAATCGGCACTCTTGAGGCGAGCGCCGTTGTCGGTGATGATCCTGCTGGCGACGCCGAGGCGGACGAAGATGCTCTTCATGAATTTTATGGCTGCGGCGGACGTGATCGCCGGGACCGGCGAGGCTTCAACCCACTTAGTGAACTTGTCAACGGCGATTTAACAGATGAGTGTAACCTCCGTGCCGCCCACGGAACGGGCTCAGATGTTCGGCCCGGATCGCGAACGGCCAAGAAGCGGAATGGTTTGCGGCGCTGGGCGGTCGGTGGATCTGCTTAGCATGAAATTGGCACGCCGCATCTCCTCACCGGCTCGAAGGCATCACGGAGGCGGTGGGCCAATAGAAACCATGGCGAAAGCTTTCCCAACCAACGCCCGGCTCCTGAATGGCTCCGTACATGCCTCCATGGATCTCGAGAGAATTGCACTCCCGCTTCCCGAGCGACGACTTCAAGAACTCCGTCTGCGCCGGGCGTCTGGTCCCCACCTACTGCGTGGCGCTTGTCCTGCGCGCTATCTTCTCACCGACGCGTCATCGTCGGGATCACTCCGTCCCGCGGTAGGCTAGGATCGGATCCATCCGCGACCTTCCCGGACGAGTGTGACGACGTTACAGATATTGTCGCCCGACGTACTTCGCTGCACGGCGGCATTTCGCCTCAACCGCCTCAGCAGGTTCTTCGCCTCCCTCCAACCGGGAGGCAGAGCGAGATCGGTGGCGTCTCCTCGAAGTGGAGCTGCGTCGAAAGCGTCGCCCCGCCAGAGTTGAAAGCTGCGCGACGGACGACGCGTAAGTCTTTCTTCAAAGACCCAACCGAACAGTGCCCTTGATGAGGCAATTTGGGGCGATTCATCCGCCATATAGTTGTCGCGGCGAGGGCGTGCAAGCCCAAACCCTCGGTGCCGCTCAACCGGCGTACCTCGCCGCTGTAGGCCGCCATGCGGGATCCGCGGGAGAAATCCTTCCTCGCTGGTTGATGACCAGAGAGAGTCGCTTTGACTTGTAACCGCCGGATGCCAAGGGTCGAAGCCACCCTGAGCCCGGCGAGCAATCCTTCGTACTCCGCGACGTTGTTGGTGGCGCGGAACTCCAGCACCACCAGGTGCCGGACTATATCGCCGGTGGGAGACACCAGGCGACACCGCCCCAAATTTCAAGCGGAATGAGCCGTCGAAGAAGAGAGTCCACGGCGAGGGTGCTGGGACGTCTTCATCTTCTTCATCCGCCGGAGTCCACTCGCTGACGAACTCCGCCAGGGCTTGCCCTTTGATGGCCGTTCGGGGAGCGAACTTGAGATCGAATTCGCGGCTCCATGGCCCACAGCGTCTGACCCGTCGCCTCGCGGTTGAAGAGGATCTCCGCAAAGTACTTGGTCGAGACCGTGATTTTCGCCTGGAAGTAGTGACGCAGCTTCCTGGATGCCGTCAGCACGGCGTACATCATCTTCTGGTGTTGCGAATACCTTGTTTCGGCGTCGTGGAGGACTTTGCTGATGTAGTAAATGGGGCGCTGAACTCCTCTTTCCGCCACCAGCACCGCGCTGACCACCTGGGGGTTTGCCGCGACGTAGAGGATCAGCGGCTCGCCTGGTGCAGGGGCGACCAAGACGGGCGGGAGGTAAGATACTTCTTCAGCCCGTCGAACGCCTCCTGCGCCTCCGCCGTCCACTCGAACTGGTTGGTCTTCTTCAGGAGCTTGAGTAGTGGGAGACTTTTATCCCCCAGGCGAGCTATAAAGCGGCCCAGGGAGGTCAAGCACCCCACCAAGCACTGCATCTGCCGAAGTCGCGTCGGGGGCTTCATATTCTCAATCGCTGCGATCTTGTCAGGGTTCGCCTCAATCCCCCTTTGGGAGACGAGGAATCCCAGCAATTTGCCCGACGGAACGGCGAACACACATTTCTCTGGGTTAAGCTTGATGCAGTACTTCCTCAGGTTGGTGAAGGTTTCTTCCAGGTCGCCGATCAACTCCTCCGCCTTCTTGGACTTCACCACCAGGTCATCGACGTACACCTCCAGGTTCCGCCCTATCTGGGAGCGGTGAGCGATATGCATGGCCCTTTGATAAGTAGGGCCCGCATTCTTCAAACCGAACGCCATCCTCGTATAGCAGTAGACGCCCATGGGCGTCACGAAGGCGGTCTTGTCTTCATCTTCTTCAGCCATGCTAATCTGGTGGTACCCAGAGTACGCATCCAGAAAGCACAGCTGCTCGCACCCCGCTGTCGAATCGACGATGAGGTCAATGCGGGGCAGCGGGTACGGATCCTTCGGGCACGCCTTGTTGAGGTCGGTGAAGTCCACGCACATCCTCCATCGCCCGTTGGATTTCTTGACGAGGACGGGGTTCGCGAGCCACCTGGGATGGGCGACGCTACGAACGACCCCCGCCCTCGAGAGCTTGTCCACCTCCTGGCGGATAACGTCCTGGCGCTCCACCGACTGCTTCCGGACCTTCTGCATGACCGGTCGCGCGCCGGGGAACGTCGCCAATTTGTGCTCAATCACCTCCCTGGGGACCCCAGCCATGTCGGACGGTTGCCAAGCAAACACGTCTGCGTTAGACTGGAGGAAGGAGACGAGCGCGCCTTCCTATTTGGCGCTGAGAGAGGCGCCCACCCGAACGGTCTTCGCCGGGTCTGACTCGCTCAGGGAGACCGCCTTAACCTCCGCGGACGAACCGGGGGAGGCACGGGTCTTCGCCGGAGGAGCTCCCAGAGTCGAAGCCTCGGCCTTCTGGGCACCGATCGCCCCCGCCAAAGCGAGAGCGTCCTTGTCGCAGCGGAGCGCCTCCGGGCGGTCCACTTTCAAGACGATGGGGCCAGCTGGCCCCGGGATCTTCACCACCATGTACGCATAGTGGCAGCCGCCATGAACTTGGTCGGCGCTGCCGACCAAAGATGGCGCGTTGTAGGGGAGGTCGAAGTCCGCCACCTCGAACTCGAGCATCTCGGTGCGGAAGTTATCGGAGCCTCCGAAGGTTACCGGGAGACTGATGCGCCCCAGAGGGACGGACTCAGCCCCCGGCGTGATGCCGAAGAACGGGAGCGTCGGGCGAAGCTCCTGCGGCTGGATCTGGAGCGCCTTTGCGGCCCTGACGGAGATGAGGTTGAGAGAGCTCCCTCCGTCAACCAGCACCCGCCCTAACTTTACATTCCGGACCGTGGGCGCAACCACGATCGGGAGATGCCCAGGGCCGGCGGTACTGGCTGGATGATCGGCCTGACTGAACGCGATCGGCTGCTCCGACCACGCCAGCTGCCTTGCTGACCCAAAGCGAACGCGGCGGCGACACTTTCTCATCGCACGCTTAAAGCTAGCGTGGGATGGATATGTGGTCGAACCGCCGTGGGCGATGGCAACCAGCGCTCGCTTCGCCGGAAATAAGTTGCCGCTTCCTTGCCCTTGCGCTTGCGGACGCGCTGCTGCCGCCGTGGGACGCGCTTGTCCACCATCTTGTTAATGACATGGCAATCCGCCAAGTCGTGGGAGTTGTTGCGGTGGATGGGACGAGAAGGCCCTCCGCTCCACTCGCGGGACGGCGGTCTCGCCCTCCGTCGCGCGCGTGGGAGCGCCGTGGTCGTGGCGACGCTTCGCCGCGCCACGGGGACCGCTCGGCCGCCGCCGTTGCCGCCACGGCGGCCTCCACCGCTGCCCGCTCTCTTGTGCCCGCCCGCGTTCGCGCAGCGCCGCCGCCGTCTTCGTCGTCGTCGTCGTCGTTGTAAGATCAAGCCTCCTTGGGCTTAATGTTTTGGTAGTTGATGCCAACGGGCCTCGACGGATCGCATCAAGGCTAAGGATGTTATTTTCTAGTTCTTCTATTTTCCTTGTGTGCAGAAATCGCTTCGCCCATCCGCCCATTGATGTCTGCAAGATCATTTCTCTGGTTGTAGGTCCCATCGAGTACAAGTTCGATCCATCCGAGTGAGTTCGAGCGGGTTCTAGAGATGCAGTGTCCAGGTTCGAGAGAGTTCGGGAGTACTGGTGTCTGTGGTTTTCGTAGCCGCCAAGTTCAAAGCCGATATTTTTTCTTTAGGCGCGAAACCTCCGCCGATTCCACAAGTCGACAAGATAGGCCAACAACCCTAGGTCCGGCGTCGGACGAAGTCGGTATAGTCAAAAACTTCGAGTGGAAAAATTTCAGCCCCACCGGAATTGCGTCCGATAGCCGTCAGACGGTGTCCGTGAGCACAAGCCAAATTCGGCTAAGTCCCAAAATCACACCCACGGTCGGACGGCGTCGACGGTCTTGAACGGCGTCCGAAGAAGCGGATTCAACGACCCAACTCAAAATTGGCTAAGTCGAGTTCACGATCCTTTGTCGGACGGCGTCCGACAGCGGCCGGACGGCGTCCGATGAAGTTCATCAGATCTCCCAGAGCGTCCGCGGGCACCGGACGGCGCTCGGTCGCTTGGGTGCGATAAGAGTCACCGCTTGTCGGCGGCGTCCGATGTTGACGGACGGCGTCCGACGGCAGCTAATCCCGCAACCAAACACGGTGAGCCTTTGTTCACGCGCGACGCTAGCTCACCGACAGACGCGTCCGATGAACCAACCGGACGGCGCCGGTCAAGTTCAAATTTTGGCAAAACCACTGTCGGACGGCGTCCGACGGAACCGGACGGCGTCCGATAGAGTGATCGAAACTTCGCGATTTAATCTGAGCCGTCCATTTCTAGGGTTCGCCTTGAGCCTATAAATAGGGGCTTGGTGTACGGGTAAAATTGAGAGAGCCATCATTAGCGACCACCCCTTGCCTTAGCCACCCATGAGAGCTCCTCCCATGGCACCCACCTCCACCTAGGGTTCCATGTGCTTGAGAGATTGAGAGGAGAAGAAGAGAGGAAGGGGAAGAAGAAGGTGATCCTACCTCCTCCCATCATCTCCAAGGTTTGCCCCATCTCCCATGGCGTTTTGCCCTAGTTTTCATGGGGAGTGAGAAGGGTAGTGGTGAGAGACGATCTCGATCTTGTGCTCTTGGGACTTCGCCCCGGAGAGATCGTCGTCACGCCACGGGCTTCATCAACCGTGACGACAACATCCGCTCCATCCGTTGGAGGCACAAGTCCGCCGTGTGTGGCGGCCATCTCCGTGTCGGGGTGCCACGGTTTCCGTGTGTCGGAGCCAAATCCTCCATGTGTTGGGGTGTCTCATGTGTTGAGGCAGAAACCCACCGTGTGTCGGTGGTCGGTGCCGTGTGTCGGTGCGGTGGGTGTGGTGCTCTCGCCAGAGAGAACTCGCCTCTGGTGAAGGTTTGGAGCTCGCCTACCATGTGTTGGTGAAGAGCTACCATGAGTGGATTGAGGGCTAGGGGCGAGAGAGTCCCGACTTCTCTGTGAGAAGTTTCCTCAACGGAGACGAGGTGCTCATGTGTTGAGCACCGAACTTCGATAAACACCTCGGTTTGCGTCTCCTCATCTCACTTGTTTAATTACGTATATTGTCTTGATCGCTTGCATGTGAGTACCATCGAGCCTCCTAGTAGTCGCTTGTGCATTATTGTGATCACTTCATAACTAGACTCTAGGTCAATCGATAGCTTGGGCTCTTAATTTGACTAAGTAAATCAAACGAATCGAGAGAAGTAAAATTTGAAAAAGGCCGATTCACCCCCCCTCTCGGCCTAGGATCCTTACAAGTGGTATCAGAGCACGGGTCTCTAGTTGCTTAACCGCATAGAGATGGTCGACGGGGTAGTGTAGCCGTAATAGGATTCCTGTTTAGTGGCACTAATTTTGGTTTTTGGAAGTTGCGATGAAAGTATTTCTCCGTGCCATGGGAATGGATGTTTGGAGGGTTGTAGAGTCTCCTCATGGTGTCACACTCACTAACAACATACCTGCCACACCCGCACAAAACAAACTCTTAGAGACCGATGCTAAGGCTATGAACGCTTTGTTTTGTGGTTTGAGCATGGAGGTCTTCGATAGAGTTAGCAATCTCACTAGTGCACAAGACATATGGATCACACTCATTGAGATTCACGAGGGCACTTCAGCTGTTAAGGAGGGTAGACTAGTGGTTGTCAAGGAGCGTTATGATCAGTTCAGAATGCTTCCAAATGAAAATGTCAATGCTATGTTTACTCGGCTTAACCCCATCCTTAACGAGCTTAAGGGGCTCGGTCACACTGTTGCGAATGATGAAGTGTGCAGGAAGATGCTGCGGATCCTCCCCAAGAAGGACTACCGGGACATCATCACTTATCTCACCAACAATGATGATGTAGAGAAGCGGCACCTGACTTTGCTAAGCAAGATCATCACAAGACGAGATGATGCTCCTCAATGATCATGAGGACTCTCCTGCTCCTGCAAAGAATCAAGCGATCGCCCTCAAGGCCAGTGGATCCAATCAGAGTGGCCTCAAGTCAAGTCAAGCTGAGGATGGTGGAGAGATGACGTGGAACGAGCTCGAGGAGGGCTTCCAACACTTCGGCCTGTTCATGAAGCAAGCTGGCCAGTTCATGAGCAGAAATGGCTATGGAGGCAAGAAGAGGATGAGCCGAAACACTCGTGGGTCATATCGATGCTATGAGTGTCAGGAGAAGGGGCACATCGCTTCAATGTGTCCCCAGAAGGGAAACACCAAGTACAAGGACAAAGGAAAGGAGAAGGGTGATGGTGAGAGGCCGAGGCACAATGACAACAAGAAGAAGAATCCCCAGAAGTCAGGGTTCAAGGGTCGCTCTTCGCAAGGCAAGAGGCTAGCTTTTGTGGGAGAATGGGTGACCGATGATGACTCAATGATACATCACTCTGAGGAGATGAGGAATCGGTGATCAGAGCCGGTCACCATGGCGATAAATGAGTCCGTGCCACCTCATCCGATCTTTGCTCCAAGATGTCTCACGATCGTCACCGAGCCTCGAGAGTGGTATTCTGATGATGATGGATCTTCTTCCACTACTTCCTCTACATCGGCAAAGGTTTCACCGACTCTGCTTGGCACCTCCAAGTGCCCGATGGCTCGACCTAGTGGCAAGGTGGCGACTGTTTCGACTCGATGAGGATGTTGAAGGCATGCGTGATTGTCTTAGGGAAGCTTGTGAGCGCTATAAGCATGAGACACTAAAGAACCTAGAGCTTGGTAAAACCTTGATTGCTTTGCAAACTAAGTGCAAAAACCTTGTGTCTAGATGTGATAGCTTAGAATCTGAGCATGATACTTTGCTAGGTTCTAACAAGAATCTGTCATCTAAGTGCAATGTGCTAGAACAAGAGCGATGCTTTGAATGAATCCTAGATGATCTCATGACTACTTATCATACACTTAGGAGAACCATGAGACACTTCTGGCTAAGAATGATGAATTGGTTGCTTTGCCTCTTGCTCAACTAGTTGATACACCTGTTGATGCTTTGGATGCTGCTTGTGCCATGCCTATTACTTCTGTTGCTATTGCACCTGTTATTGATTTGACTCTTGCTTGCCCTGAGGTTGCCCATAATTGCACTGGATTGGCTTCCACCTCTAGCAGTTCCTCTAACAATGCACTAGTGTGTACACCTGATAATTGTAAATTTGCACTAGCTGCTAGGGAGCTCGCTATTGAAAATGCTGAGTTGAAGTCTAAACTTGAGAAAATTGATAAGGGGCTTGCGAAGTGCTATGAGGGTAGCCTAGCCTTGGATAAGATGCTTAAGGAACAAAGAAAACCTTCCCAAAAGGGTGGCTTGGGTTTTACCCCTGAGAAGCCAAAGGGGAGGAAGAAATCAAGTGTTCCTCGAGCATCTACCCATAGGCAAGGTTACTATCAGGCTCATCCCAAGAAGAGGCATGGTAACAACTTGCACACTAGCAACAATGTTTCTAGGATGAACAATGGGCACGGCACTTGGCAAGGACCTCCTAGGCACTATAACTCCACATGGCAAAGAAAGAAACAATAGTGCTTGGCAATATGGTCCTAGATCCTATAACAATCGGCAAGGCCCTAGGTATCACAACACTTGGCAATCACCTAGGCGAATTTTGGAATGGACCTCCTAGGCACAACATTGGTAGGACACATCCACCTAGGCACCAAAACCGCAACACTCCCATTCACACACAACCAAGATTCCTTAGAACACATATCGAGTTGTATGATCAATACTTGCTCAAGAAAAATGATCAAGGTAGGATGACTGCTAGATTTGTTGGGCTCAAGTCTGAGAATGAGCACAAGGCACATGTTTGGGTGCCTAAGTCATTGATTGATCGCTTTGCTCGTGTTGCTTCTGGTTTGAAGGCTAACCCTCGGGGACCTCCTGTGTGGGTCCCTGAGTCACATAAGTGATCTTCTCTCATGCGGGTGAACTACGGAGTGGAGGTGCCATTGGATCATTGTGGTGGGTGCACCCAACACATGACCAAGCAACCCCGGTTGTTCACCTCATTAGGGAGGAAGGCAAGATTCCCCAAGGTCACTTTTGGAGATGGAAGCAAGAGCAAGGTTCTTGGAGCTGGGAAGGTAGCAATTTCTTCAGATCTTTCAATTGATAATGTGCTACTTGTGAAAACTTTGAGCTATAACCTCCTCTCTGTTGCCCAAATATGTGATTTGGGGTTCCATTGCAATTTCTCACATGAGGGTTTGTTGGTTTTGGACAAAAATGAAAAACTTGTGTTCAAAGGCTTTCGTTTTGAAAACTTGTTTCTTGTGAACTTTAATGAGCCTGCCGCATCCGTCTCGACTTGTCTTGTCGCCAAAGTCTCTCTTGGTTGGCTTTGGCATAGACGCCTTGGGCATGTCGGCATGGTAAATTTGAAGAAACTTTTCAAAAACGAGTTGATTCTTGGTGTGCAAGATGTGACATTCGAGAAAGACAAGCTATGCAGTGCCTGTCAGGCCGGCAAGCAAGTGGCAAGCTCACATCCTGCCAAGAATGTCATGTCTACATATCGACCTCTTGAGCTTTTACACATGGATCTTTTTGGGCCAACTACCTATGTGAGTATCGGGGGAAATCTCTATTGCTTGGTCATTGTTGATGACTTCTCCCGATACACCTGGGTCTTCTTTCTACCTGACAAAACTCCAACTGGAGATGTTTTCAAAAAGTTTGTAAAGAAAGCTCAAAATGCTTTTGATTGTACCCTCAAGAAGGTGAGAAGTGACAATGGGACGGAGTTCACTAACACTTCTGTTGAGATCTTCTGTGATGAGTTAGGGATTGATCATCAGTTCTCAGCTACCTACACCCCTCAGCAAAATGGGGTGGTTGAGAGGAAGAACAGGACGCTCATCGAGATGGCGAGGACAATGTTGGATGAGTACAAGACTTCACATCTGCTCGGGTGAAGCGATCAACCTGACTGATCCTTTGCATCAACAGTGTGACCTTCACAAGCTCTCAAGAAGACGCCCCACGAGTTGCTAGTGGGAAGGCGACCCAATGTCTCCTACTTCGTGGTTTTTGGTGCAAGGTCTACATCAAGAAGAAGGGAGCACTTGGGCAAGTTCCAGAGCGAGTGGACACGGAGCCTTCTTGGGGTACTCGGCGGAGGGTCTTCCTTCAGGTGTACAACGAGAGCGGCGATCGATTGAGGAGACTGCGATGTGAAGTTCGACGAATCCAATGGAAGCCAAGGAGAGCACGAGAACTTGGATGATGTGGACGGTGGCGATTGGCAAGAGCGGTGGAGGAGATGCTGCACGGTGATGTGAGGCCAATAGAGGTTCGAGAGGAGACCGAGACAGTTCCATCACCTCTCACCCCGAACCAATGCAGGACTCGGGGAGCATTGCCTCAAGACAGCTCAAGTGTGGAGCAGTTCGAGGCGGATCTGACTTGTGAGCGGATGCAGAATCAGCCGAGCTACCACCTCAGTTGATCAAGACCCATCACACCATAGCTCGTGATCATCCAGCTGATCAAGTGATTGGGGAATTGACTCAAGGTGTGCAAACAAGGTCAAGGACAGCTAGCGTCAGTGAGGTCAGTGCTTTGGCAAGCTTCTGTGAGCACACGGCGTTTGTATCCGAGCTTGAGCCAAAGAAAGTGGAAGAGGCTCTTAGTGACCTATTTGGATCAATGCTATGCACGAGGAGCTGAACAACTTTGAGAGGAACAAAGTCGGACCTTAGTGGAAAGACCAAGCGATTACAACGTGATTGGCACCAAGTGGGTTTTCAAGAATAAGCAAGATGAACTTGGGTGGTGGTGCAACAAGGCTAGATTGGTCGCCTGTGGTTTCACACAGATTGAGGGAGTTGGTGTGGTGACACCTATGCTCCTGTGGCTCGTCTGGAGGCTATCAGATTGCTTGTGGCATTCTCTACATGTCACAACATCATCCTCAAACAAATGGATGTGAAGAGTGCCTTTCTCAACGGGTACATTGGAGAGCTAGTGTATGTGGAGCAGCCTCCGGGGTTTGAAGATCCTCATTACCCTGACCATGTGTTCAAACTGTCGAAGGCTTTATATGGTCTCAAGCAAGCTCCCAGGGCATGGTACGAGAGGCTAAGGGACTTTCTGATCGGCAAGGGATTCACAGTCGGAAGGGTCGACACGACTCTATTCACTAAGGTGGTGGATGGAGATCTGTTCTTGTGCCAGGTCTACGTGGATGATATCATCTTGGCAAAGACAAATGAGTCCTTGGTCAACGAGTTCAACAACATGATGAGAAAGGAGTTCGAGATGTCAATGATGGGAGAATTGAACTTCTTTTTGGGATTTCAAATCAAGCAACTCAAGACCGGGACATTCATGTGTCAAGAGAAGTACATCCACGACCTGCTCAAGCGCTTCAACATGGAGGATTGCAAGCCAATTCGAACACCAATGGGAACGAACTGCCACCTCGACCTCAATCAACAAGGTAAACATGTCGACCAAAAACTTTATCGTTCCATGATTGGTGCTTTGTTATACTTAACTGCATCTAGGCCGGACATCATGTTTAGTGTGTGTATGTGCGCTAGATTTCAAGCCTCCCCTAGAGAAATACATATGACTGCTGTAAAACGAATTCTTCGATATCTGAAACACACACCTAGCATAGGAATTTGGTTCCCGAAGGGTGCGCGGTTTGAGCTCCTAGGCTATTCTGACTCAGATTATGCCGGGTGCAAGATCGATCGCAAAAGCACTTCCGGGCCATGTCACTTTCTGGGTAGGTGTCTTGTGTCATGGGCATCAAAGAAACAGAACTCCGTGGCGTTATCTACCGCTGAGGCTGAGTATATAGCGGCGGGGAGTTGTTGTGCCTGATTGCTTTACTTGACACGATCCTTTGTTTGACTTTGGGCTTAAACTTGACCATGTGCCTCTCCTATGCGACAACGAGAGTGCGGTGAAAATAGCGTGCAACCCGGTCCAACACTCACGGACCAAGCATATTGACGTCCGTCACCATTTCCTTCGGGATCATGTGGCGAAGGCGACATTGTGCTTGAGCACGCATGACAGAGGACCGACTTGCCGACATATTCACCAAGCCACTCGATGAGGCACAATTCGCAAAATGAGAAATGAGTTGAACATTTTAGATAAGTCAAACATTGCCTGAATTGGCCGTTTGGCTATGTCATTCATTACAAATCTTTTGAAGCTTGTGTGAACATTTAGGTGCTTTGCTTGTTATACTGGATGTTGTTCATTGCCTATATGTTCATCACATGAAATTGATAGTTATAGCATGTGTTTACCTTGTTACTAGCTCAACCTGTGCTTAACTCAATATATCATGCAATTGGAAGCCATGAGCTTGTGTTAGGAGGGCTATAGTTTCTAGTCTCATTTGATTGCTCTAAACTCTTTGGTTGATCATGTGCTTCTAAGCCTAGATTGTGTTCTTCCATTTTGCACATGTCTATACTTCGCTGAATTGAGCAATTTTGAGAAAATGTTGAGCCATATTTGCAAAATGTGCGAAAATATGATTAAGCATGTCTCACCAATGACTCCTCGATGAGATAGCTTGCCATTGCACTAGGCATGAACTTAGGGGGAGCTTTGGATGACCGAGACGCTCATCTTCAGTGTCATGCTGGGTGGCGTCACCTATGGATCGAGACATAGTAAATTTGAGAAAATTCAAGATGAAAAATGTGAAATTTTTCATTAATGAGCTCAACCAAAATGTTTTAGTCTCAAATAGGCTTGGTGATAGACAGTGTAGCTTGGAGTGCATCTTCTAGTGCTATGGTGCATCATGTGTCTCCCTTTGAATTTTGGAGCAACTCTTGATACTTCTAGCTATTGTTCATCTTATATTTGCTCCAGGTCATAATAACTTGAATTACACATCTACCAATTTGGCTCTAATTGATCTTGTGACATTGTGACCTTGAGATGGCTAGATTTTGAGTGTGATGAACTTATCGGAGTGTTTGCACTAGTATAACTTCCAAAGCGCTTAATTAGTTCTCACTCCCTTGTTTTGCTACTTTCTGGTCATTGATGACAAAGGGGGAGAAATAATAGCAAATCCATGTACATGTTTTGGATGCTTGGGGAGAATTGAGTTGATTTTGGTTACAAGTGGTAGGTTTAGGAGATGCTTTGCTCCTAGGATAGAGATTTGGATGGAGATGCTTTGCTCCATGATATGTGATGAATTTTCAAGTGGTATGCATTAATTTAGGGGGAGCTCTAGTCTCACATACATTACACTCTATTAATTGGCCTAGTATCTTGTATGTGTTGAATGTCGTGCAATGTTTCTGAACTAACCCATTGCACCAGAGATTGTATTTTGTTTGCCTGGTCATGTTGGATTTGCGGTGTTGTCATCAATTACCAAAAGGGGAGATTGTAAGATCAAGCCTCCTTGGGCTTAATGTTTTGGTAATTGATGCCAAGCTGGCCTCGACGGATCGCATCAAGGCTAAGGATGTTATTTTCTAGTTCTTCTATTTTCCTTGTGTGCGAAATCGCTTCGCCCATCCGCCCATTGATGTCTGCAAGATCATTTCTCTGGTTGTAGGTCCCATCGAGCACAAGTTCCATCCATCCGAGTGAGTTCGAGCGGGTTCTAGAGATGCAGTGTCCAGGTTCGAGAGAGTTCGGAGAATCAATTGTCCGTGTTTTTCGTAGCCGCCAAGTTCAAAGCCAGTTATTTTTTCTTTAGGCGCGAAACCTCCCGCCGATTCCACAAGTCGACAAGATAGGCCAACAACCCTAGGTCTGACGTCGGACGAAGTCGGTATAGTCAAAAACTCGAGTGGAAAAATTTCAGCCCCACCGGACTGCGTCCGATAGCCGTCGGACGGCGTCCCGTGAGCACAAGCCAAATTCTGGCTAAGTCCCAAAATCACACCCACGGTCGGACGGCGTCCGACGGTCTTCGGACAGCGTCCGACAGCAGCGGATTCCAACGACCCAACTCAAAAATTGGCTAAGTCCGAGTTCACGATCCTTTGTCGGACGGCGTCCGACAGCGACCGGACGGCGTCCGATGAAGTTCACTGTAGATCTCCCAGAGCGTCAAGACGGCACCGGACGGCGCTCGGTTCGCGAAATACGACAGTAGTCACTCGCCGGGCGGCGTCCGATCTTGACGGACAGCGTCGACGACGGCTAATCCCGCGACCAAACACCTGGTGGGCACTGTTCACGCGCGACGCTAGCTCATCGACAGACGCGTCGATGAACCAACCGGACGGCGTCGGTCAAGTTCAAATTTTGGCAAAACCCTTTGTCGGACGGCGTCCGACGGAACCGGACGGCGTCCGATAGAGTGATCCAAACTTCGCGATTTAATCTGAGCCGTCCATTTCTAGGGTTCCGCCTTGAGCCTATAAATAGGGGCTTGGTGTGCGGGTAAAATTGAGAGAGCCATCATTAGACCACCCCTTGCCTTAGCCACCCATGAGAGCTCCTCCCATGGCACCCACCTCCACCTAGGGTTCCATGTGCTTGAGAGATTGAGAGGGAGAAGAAGAGAGGAAGGGGAAGAAGAAGGTGATCCCTACCTCCTCCCATCATCTCCAAGGTTTGCCCCATCTCCCATGGCGTTTTTGCCCTAGTTTTCATGGGGAGTGAGAAGGGGTAGTGGTGAGAGACGATCTCGATCTTGTGCTCTTGGGACTTCGCCGCCGGAGAGATCGTCGTCACGCCACGGGCTTCATCAACCGTACGACAACATCCGCTCCATCCGTTGGAGGCACAAGTCCGCCGTGTGTCGGCGGCCATCTCCGTGTGTCGGGGGTGCCACGGTTTCCGTGTGTCGGAGCCAAATCCTCCATGTGTTGGGGGTGTCTCATGTGTTGAGACGAAACCCACCGTGTGTCGGTGGTCGGTGCCGTGTGTCGGTGCCGGTGGGTGTGAGTGCTCTCGCCAGAGAGAACTCGCCTCAGTGTGAAGGTTTGGAGCTCGCCTACCATGTGTTGGTGAAGAGCTACCGCGAGTGGATTGAGGGCTAGGGACGAGAGAGTCCCGACTTCTCTGTGTGAGAAGTTTCCTCAACGGAGACGTAGGTGCTCATGTGTTGAGCACCGAACTTCGGTAAACACCTCGGTTTGCGTCTCCTCATCTCACTTGTTTAATTACGTATATTGTCTTGATCGCTTGCATGTGAGTGCCATCGAGCCTCCTAGTAGTCGCTTGTGCATTATTGTGATCACTTCCGCAACTAGACTCTAGGTCAATCGATAGCTTGGGCTCTTAATTTGACTAAGTAAATCAAACGAATCGAGAGAAGTAAAATTTGAAAAGGGCCGATTCACCCCCCCTCTCGGCCTAGGATCCTTACAGTCGCGCTCGGCGGCCATGACCTGCCCGGTCTCGGCCGCCTTGCGCTTCTTCTTGTCCTTGCTGCCGGGATTTTTCGAGGTCCCGGCCTCGCCACCCGCGGCTGTCCGCGACCGCGCAGCCGGGCGGATGCGAGCCTCCGCCTGAAGGGCGCACTTGTGCGCCAGGGTGAAGAGCTCCTCCGTCGTTTTGATCTTGCGGGTGGCCATCTTCTCTTTGACTTTGGGGTCTCGGGCGCCTCTCCTGAATGCCGTGACCACGGCGTCGATGGAGATGTCAGGGATGGTGTTGCGGACCTGACTGAAGCGCCGAATATAGTCGCGCAGCGACTCTCCTTTCTTCTGCTCCACGTTGTGGAGGTCGTCTTCTACCCCGGGCTGCTCGAAGGTGCCCTGGAAGTTGGTGACGAAGAGCTCCGAGAGCTCCTTCCATGACCCCACGGACTCGGGGCAGGTTCATGAGCCTGGCGGGCCCCACGGTGAGGACCGCGGGAAGTAGTTCGCCAGAGCGTTCCCGACCCTCCGGTCGGTGCATCACCGTGGTGTAGATCTGCAAGAACTCGTCGGGGTTGGTGGAGCCGTCGTGCTTCTCGATGGGGTGGGCGGAACCTCTCCGCCATCTTTGGACTCGCGCAGCTCCTTCAAAAGGCGCGGCACCAACGCCGGAGCCTCCTGCTCTCGGGCGGGCCGCGTCCGCCGCCCGCCGTCCGGACGGCGCCGAGGAGGCGCCCTCTTCGACGGAAGCGGCACCGCGGGAGTCCTCTCGCTGGTCCCCGCGAACGACAGCTTCGGCGCGGTCGCGCACCCGGTCATGTTGCCTGCGGAGCTTGTCGCGCAAGTCTTCTCCGCGTCGCAGATGGCGGTCCTCCAAGTGGGATCGGAGATCTCGCCCACTTGTACGCCTGCCAGGCCGAACCCCCGTAGGAGTCGCCCGGCTCCTGTTGTCCTTGCCCCGCTCCCTCCCGCCAGGAGATCTGCGAGAGGTGTGCGAGGGCCGGAGAGAACGAGAAGAGGCGGAAACACCGGTTCCCTCCCCTCCCGAAACTTGTACCAGGCCCGCGGCGTTGACGAGCGGGTCAAAGCGCAGCCACCACGCCGCCGGAGTCCGAGTCACCGAACGGTGGGTTGTCAGCAGGCCTCGCCGCATGGAGGTTCTCGTCTTTGAGTGCACTCCTCCAAGGCCAGCGCCGCCTAACTTGGCGGGACGGCCTCGCCTGCCGATCCACGCCGCCATCGCCATGCCGACGCCACGGCAGCGGCTCTAGCGGCCGCCTCCTGATCCATCGCGGACTGCCGATCCGCCATTGCCGCCTGAAGAGAGGTCGAAGAACTCGAACCGAAGCTAGCGCTCCCCTACCTGGCGCGCCACTGACGGCGTGCTCACCGCTCAACCACTACGGATCACACCCCTGGTCAGATTTCTTGTCTTGCTAACCTATCGGCCGAGCTCGATTCGATTGAGCGCTGGACGCAGCAAGGAGCAACACACGGGGATTACCCAGGTTCGGACCCCCTCGCGGGTAACAGTCCTACTCCTGCTGAGCCTTAGCTCTTTGGTTGTGGTTGAATGGAATGTGTTTACAGAATGTTTTGAATGCACAAATGCTAGTGCACGTACCCCCTTCCCTCTCTCCTCCCCTTTTATACAAGCTTTGGGCTGGCGGAGAGAGCCGAGGGGTAGGCGTCTGATACCCTCGGTAATCGACAAGACACGATGAAGAGACGAAAACGTGCACGCTTACGCTGCTGCGCGGCGCCGCTTCTAGCGTGCCATGAAGTGGCCTCGACCCAGACATCCTGCCGGTGAGTCTCTGGTGGGGCCGCCGCTCCTCCCGACGCAGGCGGCCTCCTCAAGCAAACCTTCTCTCTGCGGTCAATTCTTACGCGCGCTGATGTACCGCCAGACGGTGGCAGGGTCATCATGAAGCGGTAATCATGTCTTGTTTGTCTATCCGCGTGATGTCTCATTAAATGCGCTCGTCCTTCGCAGCAGGGGAGTCTTGACCGAAGACTCTTTCGGATATTCCACACGCGGGCCCCACACGCGTGGGGCCCTCGCCTGTCTTCGAGAGGGGCTCGCCCGCTAGCCGGGCCTTGCTTTCGCCCGCCGACACGTGGGGCCCGCTTGATACGCCAGGGGGCCCGCCCACACGCCTGGGTCGATCGCCCGCTTTGTTGTGTGGGGCCCTCGCTCGGCGCTCGAGGGCTCGCCCATGTGGCCTGGGCCTTGCCCGCCACCGACGCGTGGGGCCGCTTGATACCGTGGGGCCCGCCACACGCTGGGTCTGATCGCCCACTTTGTCGTGTGGGGCCTCGCTCGGCGCTCGAGGGGCTCGCCAGCCACTGGGCCTTGTTTTCACCGACGCGTGGGGCCCGCTTGATCTTCTCAGGACTCTTTGTACCCCGGTATTTATTACACCGACACTTTTTATCTTTATTTATGTATTAAACGTCTTTATTGGTATCTAGTAATATATTATTCGCTAATATTAGATTTAGGAGCTATTGAAACCATGGCTGCTACCATGAATGCTACGCAGATGGAGGAAGATGTGACTTGATATATTTGCGCACGCATAAACTATTTTGTGTAATATGAGCTTTATGTGTGTATCGAAGTATTGGACTATTTGTGTTATTTGAACTCTATGTTCCTATGTTATGTTGGAGTATTAGACTATGTGGGTGTGATTTGAAGTCTATGTCTTTGTATTGTGATGGAGTATTAACTATGTCTTTTGTTAATTGGACTATATGCGTTAAATTATGTGTTACTATGTGTAATGTGTCTAATGTGAAAATTTTTACCACATGTTTCCTTTTGATTTTAGGTATTACGTGCACTACCCGCTAAGTACCCGTTGTTCATATTGTTCCCGTTCTTATAGTACCCCAAAACCGTTTTCTACCAGTCCGTTAATACCTTTTACCCGTACCCGTATGCTACCCGATTTTTCACTACCCGTACCCATACCCGGGAAAAATTAATAGGGTAGGCTACGTAATGGCTCCTACCCGATCCGTACCCTACCCGTTTTCACCCCGAGTCCTGGCCTAGGCCCGAGCCCGACACGACAAGATGAGAAACACTTGTTCTCTTTTTATCTCTCACATAAGTTGGGGAAGATTACATTCCACCGCATAAGATGGTGTCTCCACACTCCAACTAACTATATGGTAATAAAGTTCCTACATTGTCGAATGTGGGCTTTTGAGTTTTTAACAGATTTATATTATAAAATAAATGGGCTCAGCCTATTTATTCTAACAATCTGCCACAAGATCATAAATTTCCGTTGAGATTTGCATATTCCAAATATTTTTCTATAGAGTTAAGCTACAATCATTCACAACTTCTCAAAAGAATATAACCTCAATTAAAATTATGGCTGATGTTAGGCTGTCAATAAGCTAGCTACTTCTCAAGTGGAGCATATAAGTCGTACTCAGCCTCTTCATGAGTTTTTATAGAGATCACCCAAATCTAATAGATTACAACTAACAGTAAGGCTCATATATGTGTGTTATTTTATGTATGTTTTGTAGGACAACATATTCACTAATTAATGTCAACGGAACACATTAAGGGATGGCCAACTTGCCTAGTAACATTAAGTATATAGCTCGTGCAGGCTATTAAAGTAGAAACTTTGTTTAGTTACACACCATATATTTGTTTGTTAACTAGACATCGCTTGATCTAAACATGTTTCTTCATTTTAAATAATTTGTGACTTTTATTTTCCTTTGACACCGTCATTTTTGTCTCTTTTTCCTTGAGGCCAACAACATGGCTCTAAAGATGTTGGTAGTAATTAGATTTCTTGTTAAATTCTATTTATCATGGCAATAGTTGTATTGACTCTTGCATCATACTATCCCAATGCCTAACTAGCTGAAGTAGCATGTCTGCATTGAGGCCTTGTTCTTTTCGGTGTTGAGTAAAGTTGAGTTTTAAGGGTCTAAAAAGTCTGAAAAATAATTAAAATAGTTTAAAGATCTTTGATATTAACACTGAAAGTTTTGAAAAAAATCGTTACAAATTATTACAACATACAGGCTATATAAAAATAATAAAATTTGCTACAGTAAAACTCAACTTATCTTCCATTACGGGCTAATCTATTTTTTGTTAAAAAATGAAACAAAAAGAAATTAAATGGCAGTGAATCTGCCCAGATTAGAAAGAGATGACAGATGTCGCAGGTGCTAGAAAGGAACGAGAAAGATTGCTGCTCGTCGGGATATTTCATTTTTCTTGAGCACCGACAGTGAATACATGGACATGCATGTTATTATTTGAGCATATATATAGAGAGAGAGCGTACATCGTGCACTGAACATAAAGTAACAAAGCAGCACGACAGCTATAGCACCGTCGGGAATAGTAGGTACTGTAGGTAGCTCGCCAGCCAATGAGCCAACCCAAACCAATCCCTTTATTTTCGAGAACACAATATTGCCAGCATCACAAATCAAAAATCACAGAATATAATTAAGCAGGCTGCTTGCCTTTACTGGGCAACGGCAGCTTTCCCATCTTGTGGTGTCCCATCAGCAGCTGCAGGCGCCCAGATGAAGCTGTCCCTGCTGAGGAAGTGGCAGTGGCACACCGGAGCCTCCCCGGGCTTGACACCGGGCGGCATCTTCTCCGGGATGAAGTGCGGCGTGTCGAGGTGGCACACCGCCAGCGCCTCCATCCTGTGCGCGCTGGCGCCGGCGCCGGCGCCGCCGCCCTGGCTCTCCAGCGTCACCGAGTACACCGCGGTGGGGTTGAGCGCGTGGCAGTAGAACACCGTGAACGGGAAAACCGTGCGGTGGCACGTCACGGTGCTGGTCGAGCTCGTGGCCGCGCGCAGCGCCGCCACCTTGTACCTCTCCGGCGCCGCGGGGCCGGCGGCGACGACGCCCTCGGCGGGGACGTCGGAGAAGAAGGCCTGGACGCCGCGCGACGTCCCCAGCACGGACCTGGCGAACTCGGCGGTCGACTCGACGGACGTGACGCACGCGTGCTTGTCGCTGGGGCCAGGGTTGGGGCGCTCGCACTTGTCCAACACTGTCCATATCTGCCTCGCCATGGGGAGCGTCGACGCCGAGGCAAACCTTGCCAGGATGTTTGGGAAGCTCTTTGTGACCAGTGGGATGAAGTCTCCAAAGTCCAACCTCACGCCGTAGCAAGGGAACCGGAGGGGCTGACGGCTGGATGTAGGTAATGGTCGACCCTGGTGTCAGTGCGTCTTTCACGAAGGCCATGTCCATACCAGCATGGCCATGGATGTGTTGGCCGCTGCCTCCAGCTGTAAAGACAACACATATTTATATGTAGTTTTGTGAGTATCGATAAACCACACCGAAAATTTACTTTTTGGGAAATGGCAACAATGTAAATTATTTACTCTGATCCATTCATGTATGCCAGGTTGCACCCCATACATTTAATATTAATTCTTTTGTACGTCAGAGAGAGGGAGAATAGCCCGTGTGCTCTCGAGAGCACAGATCCCTTTGTTTTCCCAACAAGTTTATGAAATCCGAGATTTTTATCGACCAATTCAAACCTCTTATCTTTTCCATCTCATCGAATTTTTTTTCGTCTTGAATTTATTTACTATTTGTTTCATATTTAAAAAATTAGCTTTTTTTGTTGCTCCACGACAAATTAGAAGGTTGATTTTCAAAAATATAAATCAAATAATAAACAAATTTTTAAGAAATACAAAACTTGGTTGATAGCTACATTTCGATGTGATGAATAAGATCAATGGTTCAGATCAATCTATAAAAATCTTGGGTTTTGTAAAGCTTGTTGGAAGTACAGAGAAATTTGAACATTTTAGTGGACATTGGCCATTTTCTCTCTTTTATGTGTGTACACACACACCTCTACCAAATTTTTGCCATTCATGGAAAGCAATACCACTATAAATAATCCTACTAAATTTACAAATTCAAATTAACTATATGACTATTTTGTTGATTATTGGAGACAATCATTTTATATTCAAAAAGATTCTGCAAAAAAAATAAAATTAAATTGAGAAAATGACTTTAATTTTTCTCAATTATTGAAATGGCAACCCTTTTCTAGTGCAACAACCAAATAAAACTTTCGAATGTTCTTCCACGAATGCAAAAACTAATTTATAGCATAATATTATGCATCTTGTGTAACATACTTATGTTAATTTTGTATTTTGTAGCACATAGATCATTGGTGTTATGAAACTAGTCTAAACCACATAATTTACCTGGCGCGTCATGTGCATCCTTCTGTCTCAACCAGGGGAGGAAGAAGGGGTTCGGGTCGCCGTCCTTCTTGCTCTGGCTCGTCCAGATGAGGAAGGGGTTCGGGTCGCCGTCCCTCTTGCTCTGGCTCGTCCAGGAGAGGAAGGGGTTCGGGTCGCCGTCCTTCTCGCTCTGGCTCGTCCAGGAGAGGAAGGGGTTCGGGTCGCCGTCCTTCTTGCTCTGGGTCGTCCCGGAGAGGAAGGGGTTCGGGTCGCCGTCCTTCTTGCTCTGGCTCGTCCAGGAGAGGAAGGGGTTCGGGTCGCCGTCCTTCTTGCTCTGGCTCGTCTAGATGAGGAAGGGGTTCGGGTCGCCGTCCTTCTCGCTCTGGCTCGCCCAGGGGAGGAAGGGGTTCGGGTCGGCGTCCTTCTTGCTTTGGCTCGTCCAGATGAGGAAGGGGTTCGGGTCGCCGTCTATCTTGCTTTGGCTCGTCTAGGAGAGGAAGGGGTTCGAGTCGCCGTCCTTCTGGCTCTGGCTCGTCCAGATGAGGAAGGGGTTCGGGTCGCCGTCCTTCTCGCTCTGGCTCGTCCAGGAGAGGAAGGGGTTCGGGTCGCCGTCCTTCTTGTTCTGGCTCAGCCAGGGGAGGAAGAAGTTTAGATTGCTATCCCCGTCTGTGATGGTAGACGCTGAATTTGACTTCTCATTTGTTGCCAAATTCGCAATTGGGCGACCGCTGGCCGTTGTGACCTGTAAATCGCCCAACATCATCATCAGGTGTGGAGAAAGAGAGGATGAGTTGGTCTGCATTGAGATAAATTGACAGCAATATATATAGAGTGCGGTTTTCCCACTAGTACAACATTTCGCAAGCACATGCTCCACCGTAGGATCTGCATCGCGATTGGTGGTGGTCAAAGCGCGTGACGTGGACTTGACTCGGGCTTACTTAACAGCCTAACAGGCAACAGCGAAGCTGGCCCATGGCTATTGTGGATTTGCCTGATATGAGTATATCGGTAAACCATGTCTATGCGAAGTTTTCGCTGGTGCAGCCGATATGTCTGCATTCCAAGTATGATCCGCAGGCGCAGCCCTTTAATTATGAATAAGTCCATGTTACACCCTTCAAAATATTCAAAAAAAGTTCATTCCACATCTTAAATTACAAAACTAATTATTTATCATCATCTATTAAAACTGAGTCATTTGACAGGTTCGATGGTTAAGGACGTTGGTGCGGTGATGTGTCACCGGTTTTGTGCATGTCCCATTACATGTGGTGTAATTAGTGAATTTTTGTTACACCAAAAATAAAATTTTCAGCAATATTAAGTGCGTAAGGATCCTGTAAAAAATGGCAGTTCAAAATTTATAAAATGTTTGAGTGAAAAAAATATATTTTTGGATGTTTTTAAATTAAATATTTGTACAGTTTCTTTTCTCTTTTTAGATTCTATAAAAAGTAAACAGTATTTTTGTACATATAAGGGTCATGGATAAATAACTTTAGAAAAATTAAATGTTTCAATATCTAAATTTAATGCTTTAAGGTAAAAGAACCAAAATTTCTAAAAAATAAATTTTAATTTTTCAGACTTACACATTTCCAAAATGAACTTTCTAGTATCCTTTTGGAAAAAGTATTTTTCATTAATTTTCTAACTTTTGGTGTCAAAAATCACTAATTATGTCACATGTGTAGCACCTAGCTAGCTACCCCACTGAGCGTGTAAAATGACTTGGTTTGATAGATGGGGTGTTAGATAATTGAGCTTTAATAGATGGGGCTGTTAAATAACTTGTTTTAATGTTTGGGATTTAGAATGAACTTTTGAAATACTTAATGGGTGTAATATGGACCTATTACTTTAATTTACCATACGCCTGATACTCAATGACCCTGAAATACTCGACCTAGCTAATATAATCGACCTGGTGCACGCAAATCAATGTCCCTCACACTCGAAGACACCTTTGATATACAATTTCTAATACTTGACGATACTCCAAATTAGATACCCCTCGATACTCATCCCAATATCCCCAACACATCATCGATACTCTATACTTGACGATACTCTGATACTCAACGTGAAACCCTTGAGCTTAATATCCTTGATACTCAATATAATACATATTTGATCATACCCAATTCTTGAAAATGTACTCGAGATTTGGCAATATACTTGATCTCTCCCTGGTACCACTATAATACTGTTATGACATTTTTTATTGCTATGTTAGAAGCATCGTGCTACCTACTTGAATTGAGATGATGCTTGTGTTGATGTTTTTCTCTAGTATTAGTATATGTTTTGAACGGTTTACTAGGATGAGACCTGCTCGACGATACTTGTGCCGATAAGTTCGTTCGTGTTTCATGTCAAGCAGTTTTTGAACTATATCCCGAGAAACCGGAATGCTACACACACTAAACTAGTAGTAGTAGTATTTTTTAAAATTCGCTTCGAGTATGGATTAAAAAGTGGGGGGATGAAGGCACCATCTGGATAAAAAATAATGATGCAAGCGTTAAGGATAGAAGAGAGATATGAAATAAAAAATACAAAACATCAAGAACCCGGATGAACAAAAAAAAAAAAATCGCTACGGCAAGAGAGAGATTTTGTCCACTGTGTCATTCCAGACCGGAGGAAAACACATCTATCCATACATGTAACAGAAATATGAATTGGAGGCATTAGAAAATAATCAGATTGGGAGAGCATTGGAAACCAGATCGGGCTAGGAGAAGAAGTTGCAAGCAAAAGGTTTCATTTTGCTCACCAGGAGGAGCGAGAGGAGTGACAAAAGAACACTCATTTTGCTTTCTTACTAGAGTGTATATGTACGTGGCTAGCTTCTTGCTCTGTGTTGCTTGCTCACGGCGAGCAGGGGTTATTTATAGAATACCATGGTACTCATTTCTCAGCACTTCAATTATTGCCACTTCATGCATCAATACAATAAGTGTAGACGGCAGAAGTGCTTCATATGCCATCGCAACTACAGTACGATATTTTAATAATAATCTCAGTTAGCTTCATTAATTACCATAACTTTGTTACAAAACTGATAATAGTGTTTAAAATACCCTTGCATTTTAAAAACCTAGAGAAAATGTGTCTTTTCTACTTTTTAGCTTCAAATCGAGTGATTTAAAGTTTTATATTTATGTACGATCATGCTTTACTTGTGTTAACCTTTCATATCTTTTGAAATGTAAAATTAATTTTGTGACGCTAGGTACAATTAATTTTAATATAAAATTTCACATCTTAAATTTTTTTAATTTCATTGATACATATGAGCACCTAATTTTCTAAACCAAGTTTTCTCATATTTTTACGATTTGTCAAAACATTTTAGAAGTTTATCCTGTTTTTCAATGTATAGAAAAGACAGGGGTACAAGCGTATTTATGTAAGGTGCCTTTGTGTAAACACATAACGACCGGACCATTCAATGGTGTCATAGAATGTACCAAGCTGCGATTTCTAATGTGATGATACACATGATTAAAGTGCAACTGTAATGGCACAGAAGGCATTAGGATCCTCCGAGGTGGCATATATATTTTTATAGTATGTTTAATGGTAGGCTCTTTTATCGCTCATTTTTAGTTCATTTCAATATTCACGGTCTCACGTCCTCGACCTTGACTCTACTCTTGTCCCTATTTCTACTGTTTACAATCCATTTCTGAAGCAAAACTCTAGTTAAATCATGCAACAACCTAGCAGGTCCACCAAGAGAGCCAACCCGACTCTAGGCATGATCAATGAAATTTAAATTAGTCTATCACAGTACTCTAGCAAATAAAATATAAAAAAAAGAAAAATTATGAAAAGGCATGCTGGACCGACCTATGTTAGATCTAATTAGTGATGCTCTTAGTTATCGATGTTCCTTCATGGAGCATCGAAGCCCTAGCCCTACAGCTAGGACGGGTCTCCCCTGCGTCGCCTACTGGAGTTGCCACGCCTCGGAGCTGTTGTGTCATCTTCCCTGCTCAAGCTTTCTCCACTACGACGACCTCCAAGAGCCACCGGTCCTTGATGCCTTGATGGTCCAAACTCTATGGTCGACTGAATGTTGAAATCGCATTGGATGCTCTGCTGTTTCAGTTTATGGCATGAATCATAGAATCAAACCTAGTTTGTTCATAGAGTTGTGCAGGAGAAGGTCAGGCAAAGCATTGTGTGATCTAGCATGTGCAGTCGTGCGGATGTAGTTTGTGGTCATTCAAGCACAATGAATCATCTGCACGCACTTCAATCTGCTTAGCATGTGTCGTTGGTCCGAGACAGACAACCAATTTCTACGAGGTTTCCTCGTGGAGAAACTATGCGGAGCTCGCGAAGCAGCGGGGAAGCAAAGCTTAGACAAAGTAGCTAGCCTATAAACTTTTACTTGTCCTTCATTATTCTGGGGGCTCCCCTATTTATAGTTGGGGACCATTTTTACATTTTCCAATACAACTCCTCTATTCTGGGGTAAGTGAGGGCAGGTGAGTCTTTTATATGAAAAGACTTCTAAGCTCCTGACCTGCTCCATTGGGCGAGGGCACTGAGGAAAAAACACCCTTGGACCCGAGGTAAGGACCTAAATGCCCTTATCGTCAGCGTTACAAAGGGGATTACAGGGGTTTTCGGTTGTTATGGCCAATGCCACGCGATACGATTCCTGACACCTGCTATCCCCTGACTTTCTTGGCGCCTACGAAACCTTCCTTCCCTCATGGATTGGCCTTAGCGTGTTTGGCCCATTCGTAGGCTCCTACGAGGCGATCCCTCCATGATGCGCCTCTTCTCTGGTCCGCCGTTGCCTCGCACCCAAAGGGTGAGGCTTCCTTCGGGTAGGCACCCCCCTCTGGTCCGCACTTGCCTCGCCTCCAGAGGGCGAGGCTTCCTTCGTGTGGGCACCCCTCTGGTCCGCCCTTGCCTTGCCCCCAGAGGGTGAGGCTTTTTTCGGGTGTGCATCTTCTCTGGTCCGCCCTAGTGGTGGTTCACCTGCTCCTGGTTTAGAGGGAGTGGATGTCTCCCTGTTACAACAGAAGCCCCTCATGGTCACGGGTCTGCTCCGCCATGCCGTTGGCCATGCAGATCATTCTTTTACGGGGCACCTTCCCTCTTCAGGATGGCGACCAGGCGAACCACCTCCTCCAGAGCCTACATCAAAATGCGCCACGATCCATACTTAACGAGAATTGAAAGAGCTCACAGTGTACCTGGGCTTTCAGAGCTGGGGAGGGGGTGCCAACGCACAACGGTTTCTCTCCTAGAAGCTCAAAACAAGGAGACGCCTACCAGCACGGGGAAACTTTTAATGCGTCGGCGCGCCTTTCCGTCTCATCCTTGCGTTTCCTAAGGGTTTTCGACACCCACTACCAAATGTTCTATGTCGGTTTGCCTCCGAGCGCCATGTGTCCCAAGTGACGCGACGGATTCCCACTCGTCCGGATGGCCAAAACGTCGATTCGCTCCAACCACCACGTGCCCCCTAATTGACAGCCCAGATCTCTTTTCCAAACCAATAAGAGAGGGCCTGCTACCACTCCCCATCTTTTACGCTCTCTTTTTCCGCTGCCACTTTCACTGCTTCCACACTCCCTCCTGCTGCGTCTGAGAACTTAGCACCCACATCCTCTTTTCTCCTTCACCATTTTCCTTTGCCCTGTTCCGAAGATGGCCCGCGGACATGCCGTCGTGAAACTCCTCCTTGACAAAGCCTCCCCTACTGCGCTCTTCAGCCTCCTCGTTGAATCACAACTTGGAGACGCGGAGATTGACAACCTCGCCGAGGAGTATCAGATCGAGCGGAGCTCTATGCGCTCCGCGAGGGAGGAGGAGGTCCCGGAGTCCGAGGCCGATGAGGCGGTGGTCTTCGAGGCTTAGCTCGCAGCGGGGCTCCGCTTCCCCTACGACCCTGTTGTTGGGGAGATCCTCTTTCTCTATCGCGCGGAGCTTTCGCAGCTGACTCCCAATGCCATCAACCGCATCAGCATCCTGGCGTGGTCGATGCGCATGTAGGAAACACTGCTCCACCCGAGGGTCTTCGCCGCTCTCAACCAGGCCTTCTAGTAGAAGAAGCGCATTGGAGACGACGAGGATCTGTGCTACTCGTCTCTCAACTTCCAAACGAAGCGAAGCAGCCCCCAAACTCTCCCAACTCTCGCCACCAATAGAAAAGTGGCGGACGGTAGGACCAGACGCTGGTATTGTCAGGGCCTTTATGAGGACGAAGCGGCGCCCCGGAGCACCGTTGGGCCAGTCCGCGTGCTCGACTACCCTGAAGTTACACTTGACGACGCAGACAAAGCCCAAGTCCTATTAATGCATCAGGTTCGAATTTTTCTTAATTTTATGTTTTTCTTTTTTTTGTTGAATTTTTCCTTGTTGGATATTTTTTTGTGATTTGTTCCTGATTTTTTTGTTTTTCTTTTATTTTTTATGTTTTGGAATTTTCTTAATTTCTATGAATGTTTCCTGATTTTGTGGATTTTTATTAATTTTTATGAATTTTTTTGGATCTTTTAGGGTTTTCCTTATAGTGTTTGAATTTGTTTTGGATTTTTTTATCATTTTTTTGGATTTTCTGTAACTTTTCCATCCTATTCACCACCATGTCAGCATACAAGTCAACACTTAACAGACACATAGGCGCCACCTCAGCATTTAATGATATTTTAACGAATCCCTAATGGATTGGGGGCAACGGTGCTAAGGACCACAAGTTGCAGTGGCGGAAAAGGCAATTTCAATGTTTAGGGGATTTCGTGCAATCAGTTAAAAGTTTCGGGGCTACAGTGCAATTTTCTCTTAAAATAATATCCAATTTTCTGACACAACCTTCATTTTATACAAATGATAGGTTTATGAAAGCAGACATCTAGAACATTATCAGGAGGAGCAAGAGCCAGAGATTTGAAGGACGTGCTAGATATAAGCTTTGAAAGACAAACTATTTCCAAAAGATTTTCTAAGTTCGAGCTAGAAATGTGAATTCCATATTTCCATCAAGTGAATTAGGAACCATGACTTAGTGCTGATGCAATATTGACACCATCTGTTATGAAATCGGACGTGACGCAATCCAGATGTAGAAACAACATCGGAGGCATGATATTTGGTAACGCAATTCACCTCTCAGGCTATATCTGTGTGGCAATGATTATGGACGCTCCTCCCCAACGACGCAGCCGGCCGCTGTGGTTCGCGACCACAAGCCAGCCACGACCTCCTACGAGCCAAAGCCGCTACATGGTTGTTATATTGGTTATTTCAGGGTCACCTCCCTTTATATAGTGGAGGCCATGCAAGAGTTCGACTCCTACTCTAACCTACCATGCGTTTTACAACACAGAGTCCATGTAACCTGTGACATCCTAATAAAATTATTAGAATGTCCCAAGTTTTCTTTAAAAACAAAAGCAAATTTAAATTAATTTATTATTTTTCTATATGAAAATCCCTTAATTTTCAAACGATTATTTACATATAACAATTTATTTTACTAATTATTTTTATTATAATTTACAATTTATAAAATTCCAAATTTTACGGTTTCAAATACCAACATCTCTTTCCTCGTTTTTATTCCTTCCTCGACCGGAATCAACCTCTCTTGTTACCTTGGTCGAGCTAGCCACTCACCCCTCATCAAGTCGATCTAACCCCTCTGGCTTGGACTCCATGTCCGATGGAAACTCAAACCATCTCCTTATCATATCCCGAGCAGATCTCTCTCCCCTCAACTCTCTCCTTCCTCCTCTCGACCCTCTTCGATTGAAACCCTAACTCTCTCTCAATCAAAACTACCCTAACTCAACTCTCGGTCGAACCCTAAAATCCCCTGGTTGAGTCGGCCGTCCAATCTTCCTCGGCCACACTCGAACCTGTGTCCTGATCAAAACCCTGGCATCCTCAAATACGGACCCCTCTCCCCTCCTCTCCTCGACTTAGACCCGAATCGATCAACTCTTCCTTGCAGCTTGGCCGAGCCATGCCCTTCATTGGCCGACCATTTTCTAACAACCCGAAACTCTAATTTCAGCTGACCTCCGTCGAAGCCCTAGCCGGTCGAACTTCTGTCTCTCCCGGCCAAGACTAATCCGTGGTCTAATCTTTTTCCTTGTATCTAGGTTGGTCGCAGGCAAACCATTTCTCCATCCTTCCACTACCTTTTCCCTTTATCCCCACCTATCAAAACACTAAACCAGATCGATCTCCCTTGCAACCATGACCGGTTGGACTTCCACCCCTCTTGGCCAACATCCTGAAACCCCACCTCTGTCTCCTTTGGCCGAGGCAATGCCACCATCCAATCCATAGCTCACCGGAGACCACCTCTGATCTGCATCGGGCACCGCTGCTGTTGTCAATCCCTTGCCGCATCGCATCGTCTCCTACACCCGACCTCCATCCCGAGAAAACACAGTCCAACACCAAACCCACCCCAAAGCAACCGGATTCGCGATTAGCTAATCAGGCTCTATCCCTAACTTCCAACCAATTTAGGCTCTAAACCCAGTTCCAAAGTTACCTCAGGGCCTTGGCCTGCATAAATACCCAGTAAAAACCCTAGCGCTGCCTCCCACTGCCTCAGCCGCCGCCTCCTACCTCAAGGCGTCGCCGTCGTGCCCCCACTGTCGTTGGCGCCGCCCCCACTAGAGACACCGCCGCCATCGAACCCATGCCGCTGTGCCACCACCCTGCAGAGCCTCGCTGCGCCTCGCTCCCTGCCGCCACCGGACGACGCCCTGCATGTCGTCCCTCGCCAGAGTAGCCACCGGCCGGAGCATCCGCCGCCCGATGGTGCGCCACCTCCCCGCTCCCCAGGACAGGACGCCGCTGCCCTGCCGTCCGCCCAACCCCGTGCCGCCGGTGCTGCCCCCATCCTTAATCCGCGTCGCTGATGCCGGAGCTCACCGCACCGCTCTGCCGCCACCGCCCTACCTTGCCCGAGCCGCCCTACCTCTGTGCCGCTGCCGCCTGGCCTTGGTTGAGCGCCACCTCGGAACAGCCGCCGCCGTGGGGGAGCCACCCGAGCCGCCGCCGCCCGGGCCCCTCCTAGCCAACCCTGCGCCGACTCGCCGCCACCGCCTACACAGCGCGTCGACGCCGCCGCTAACCCTGTGCATCGCCGTCGTCAGGGTGCCGACGTCGGGACCGCGTTGCCGCCACCGCACCGCCTTGCTGCAGCCACTAGGGAGCCGCCGCCGACACTAGGGAGTCACCCGCCCGAGCCGACACCGGCCACCACCCTCACTCCCTCTGTCTCCTGTGGTGCTCTCTCCCTCCTTCTCCTACTCTCTCTCTCTCTCACACACACACACATAGAGGTTGAAGATGAGAACCCCGATTCTCCTTTCACCCTATTGGCTGGGCTATTTTTCTTTGCAGCCGTACTGTTCATAGTGAACAACAAGTGTTCCCTAATTTTTATCTCCCAATCCATAATTCCATTTCGCCCGAAACCAATTTTGTCGATCATATCTTATCATATTCTAGCCACTGTATTAATTTGATATTTTTCGGAATTTTCCCTGTAGCGACCTTTGCGTGTGCGCCTCGTTTTGCGTGCGGTCATCGTCGACTTCACCGTGAGCGTTTAGCGACGCCATCGAAGGAAAAATATTCCGGCCGGAGGCTACTTAAATTCGATGCGTGTTTTGAAGACCGAGGCATCATCGACAGTGTATTGTTTAAGAATTTTTATTAAATATATTGTTTATTGTTTATTTCTTTGCACCCTATTTTGCTTGTAGACCGTATCGGTATTTTTATACCGGGAGTCGCAAGTGTCGATGGAAAACCTGGGAAATCGCCAAGACCAAGAGACGGGCCAGGATGTCGCCGTCGACTACGCTGGAGCTGTGGATGTCGACAACCTCCCGGAAGAGCATGACAACTCGGTGTTGCATTGAGGTATCACCGACAATTTCACAAAGGGTCATCAAGACTCGGATTCTAGCCGAGACATCACCATTGAAGATGGTGGCCTAAGAACGTCGACGATTACTTGCGAGGCCAATCGCTGCTAGGCAAACACTAGTTGTTTGCATATTCCTGTCCTATGTTTTACTACCTTCGTCCGTCCAAAAGTACGTGCTATTTTGGCTATGATTTAGGGCAACCGTTTTTGGACGGAGGGAGCATAATCGTGTGTGCCTTATTCATATTAGTCATTTACTAGCATGACTAGACCTCATTTGATGAACCATTTACTGTTCCTTAGCCTATCTTTTGACTAGATTATCTTTTGACTAGATGTTAGGACTGCATTGGGATTCACTATAAAATGTGCGTTTGTGAGGCGTATGCTTCGTGATGGTGTTTTCGATTAAAACCCTAAGCAACTAAAACTAGTGTAGATTACTTAGGGGAGACCCAGCAGCGATGGTTCCGGGACAAATCGCGATAAGTACATACTTTTGCCAATTGCTGTTATTCTATAAAATACTTTGCATTTGCTCAGATACCCTATAGTATTCGAGAAAATTGCTATTGTATCTTTTTTTCAATATTTTGTTAAATGTTAGTTACCAAATGAGTGAAAAAGACTTAAATACCCCTCCGTTTGCAAATAGGACCAAAAAAGTAATGAATGATCGAGATGTCAACCGGGGGGGTTTGATACCAAAATATAAAACTTAAGCACAGCAGAAAGATAATATTAGATACTCTGATATTAGGATGGGATAGTCCGGTCGGATGTCTACAGCAGCAGGGATTTTGTGAATGTCACGCAAATTAAGGATACTAATTGCACTAAAATCAAATCCACAATACAAGAACATGTAATAGCGCACGAGGGTGCTAGCCAACCACAAGTCCAAACACAATTCAAAGCAAATCAAGATAGAGGGCAAAGGGGAAGCCAAGAATAAAATGAAGGCTCGGAGATTTGTTCCTGAAGTTCGAAAGCAGGAAGATGTGTAGCAACGAGATCATCTATAGTTTTTTCAGTCGAGATGGTCATTGCAAATAGATGGTATTTATAGCCTTTTCTATTCATTTAGTTGCTAAAATTTGGCTATATATTTAAAAGGAAGCGATAGCAATTGACGCAAGCACTTTCTATCATAGCAGCAAATAAAAGTACTTTAGGACATAAAAGTAATTCATAAAGTAATTTGTGGTACGAGAGCAAATTTCTACAGTGCTATATTCTAGAGATGCCAGTATACAATCTCCATCCATACGTCCAGCTGGACTTTGCGGAGTGCAGGATAGTTTACTCAGCGCGTGGAGCACAATGAGGCATTTTTTGTTGACGATCGCTGTTCCACTCGAGAGCAAATCTCTGTGATTATGTCATCTTGGCGATGATTAGTGGGCGATCATCGCTGCTTAGTACGAGCTGACATGACTGGGGCAAATTGTCAAGACCTCGTGTTTGTCCCCTTGCGCCTCGAGATGGGGATAGCACATGGTTTTTTTTCCCTGAAATGTATGGTTCATAAAAATATAATATAAATAATATTTTATTCAATCTTGACGGGTCCACATTGGGAAAGGAGACGAGCGATGAGAGGGTTCTAATGCAAATCACATATTCTAATTGCGAAAAATATTGGATTGACCCAATGCGAATCATAGTTAATTAGGAAGAATATTATTTTTTCAGGCAAGTTAATGTCCGTCATAATTTATAATTAAACGTATTGGATTGACAAATCATAATGCAAAATTATTAGAATTTAATATTTTAGATTGAACCGAAGTTAATCGAGGTAATTCATTTATGAAGATACTGGATTGACCCAACGTAAGCTATACTTAATTGTATAAAAAACTTGCGATTCATAGTAATTTGGTTGTTACTATTAATATATTCAACCAATGCACATGCTCGTAGGATAAGCATAGGATAAGCATGCTGGGATTGTAAAATCATTTGAAAGGAATCACTGACAAATAGAAGACGATATGACCCTTTTTATTTAGGAAGCAATGAGCATTCTGAATTTGGAAAAAATAAAAACGAAACTGTAAGGAAATAAGATATTTCCTTATGGCACAGCGCCGATACATCAAATATTTGGACCATATCCTAATATTTATTTTGAGGAATGGACCATTTCCTAATCAAGATCTATAATTTTAACATCGAGATCAATGAAAACAGAGCGTGGTTTTTTGCCGCGGACTGCCGGTGGAGCAGACTGCACCTTGTGCGAAGAAGATGATGCGTTCATTCCGGCACGATCAGAAGCCCTAGCATGAGGGGAAGGCGTACACGTCACTTTGACCTCCACATCCGTTGCATTGTTAATTGACATGTCATACATCTGGGCTTCCACCTCATCCTTAAATTTTGCTCTTTCAGGGGTGAGCGGCTCATGCTTAGTCCTGTAAAAAATCACGTTCTTGACGCCGTCCCTGACATGTATAGAATGGGTGTCACTAAGTGACTGACGGATACCTGCGATAATAGGAATGATAATAATTTGATCATTCAATCCCATAATCAAAGATCTAGCCATTTGGAAAGATTGCTAAATGTACAGGAATGTTGTTACTCACCTTCCAAGGATTCGAGCCCGTGGAGATGGGGTTCATGAATAAAAGACAAGGATGTTTCATTGCAATCAATGAAACACGGAGGCACTGCATGGAACAAGACATGGCAACATGTATAGATAAACATGTAATCATCAACATGTAATAGATCACTTTTTTGAGTTTTATCTTAGCAACCAAACACTACAAAAAGTTTTTTTGCCATTCCTGATGCTAGTTGTGGTCATGAACGAAACAGGATCTAACCATATCCATGCTAGTCAAGCTAGATAAGTGGCAACTATAAAACAAATACCTCATAGCAGTAGCAATAAGAAAAAGATTTGAGATATAATTTGAAATAACCCAATAAAAACTTGAATTCACTGACCAGACAATGATGAAAATAGCATTATGCATGGCAATCTTACTCGTGAACGAGACATGCCCGAACAATTTGCTGTCAAGCTGCCAAACCAACAATACCCAACCCAAACTCTTTTGCAACCTATTAAACCAATAAACCCAGACACCCAAATTTGAAGGAGCCGACCCATTGAAATTCTTGCTTTCAAACCCAGCTAACACCCTCAATCCCAACAGTTCCAACCGAGTGAACAAATATAGGATCTGATAAGCATATAGATAAACTTAACAGACGTGGAAAACTTAAGGTTCGATGCAACAATGATGGAGTTGTTTTGTTCGGCTTTCACCAGCTCCCCCATGCTCTTGAAGAGATGGGCTCCAAGTTCAAGGAAGACTGTACCACTGTCATGTAAGACAATCAAAGTAAACTGTATAATGAAACCACTTGTCATGTTCATTTCGGTCAAATGAACACACAGCCAAAAACATATGCATACCTTCCCGTGAGAACAGCGATCTCACGTACAGCAAGGAGATCATCAGGTGCTCTCACGTTGACCACCACCCCGACCACTTCTGCGACATGGTTACCATTCGTATTGGTAAAAGAATAATGAAAATGAAAATGAAAATGGAATGAAATTGTGCAGTTGGAGAAGAAAAAGATAGATTCACCGAATGTCTGTTCATCTCCTAGCACGGGCATGGCAGCAGAGAGCTGTGGGGTAGACATTTCAGAATGCTAAAGCCTATTTCAGTGGTCATTGGTTACACTCGAGAAGAAGATTGTGTGGATGTGTCTAGCTAGCGCAATGCCATACTTTTATAGTGCTGGATGATGAGGTATCCTGGCGCGAATTAGGATGTTGCAAATTTTTTAATGTATTTGTAAAACACTGTTGTAATGCATAATTAATCCATTCAATGGCCCATTAAACAATAATCAAGAATGGGATTGACTAACGGTGAAAGTATATACGTAGGGATGTAAAAACTCAATTACCCGTAATGAATATTTGGCATTTGTAAAACACTGTTGTAATGCATAATTAATCCATTCAATGGCCCATTAAACAGCAATCAAGAATGGGATTGACTAACGATGAAAGTATATATGTAGGGATGTAAAAACTCAATTACCCGTAATGAATATTTGGCATTTATCAAGCAATGAATGTGCCGATTATTTTTTGTTACAATGCGATGTGCAGATTGTTGTGAAGTCAGTGAATCATGTCTCGTTGAGAAAACCCAGTCGAAACTTCGGTGATAATCCATTGTTAATTTCATTTTACTTTGAGGCGCGGCTACACGAAAACACAGAAAACAAAACAGAACGAACTAATTAGAACACATGTAGAGAGAGAGTTTACCTGCATTGCACTGCTTGCAGAGATGACTGCGAAGAATTGGGCGGCATCGAGCTCGGTTGAATGTCAAGGAAGAACAGAACGATGAAAAATATATTTCAGTGGCCGGAGTTACCACTTACCACCCAATCATGGATTCATGGCACAAAGACTCAACCACTTGAGTGAAGAGCGGTTTGAAAAATCTCACGGGCATGTCTCACCGGCCATGGGTCCTGTGATTGCGGTTGAAGATTTTGCTCCTGTGATCTGCATTCGTACATGCGCCTCTTGTAAAGCTTGAATTTCGGCTAATTTCATGATTGCATTAATGTAATTAACGATGGAGAAATCAATGTACGAATAATGATGGAGAAATCATGTACGAATAAGCGGGCTGACGAGTTGGAAATATATTTAATGCAAATAATGGTGGAGAGAGAGACATACATATTTGTAATTAGCCGTCGGATGGACTATCAACGGGTGTAGATGCGCAAATAGGATAGCGCCTATGTTGAAATCGGGGGATGCGCAGAAGATTTGGTGAAATTGAGCCATCGGATGAGGAGGGGACGACCTTGATTGCTTGTATCAACACTCCTACTGCTGCTTTTTATAATAGTATAGATATAGATATAGATGACTGCCACTATAATGTTCTTTGAGTTTAGAAAATAACCGAAAAAAATTTCATTTAGTTTTACACGTTCAGATATTTATATTAACCGTTTAAGATTTGTAGTAACAGAGCTGGTGTTAGGAACATTGTGAGATTTTATTGTTTAAGATGTGAAATTGAGCCGGTAGCATGAAATTTTACAGTATTGTTGATGCAATTTGTGCATGCATTTTAACAAAAGTAGCATAGCTTCTCTGTAGTCTGTAACATAATGTAACATGCTTCATGACGCACCTCGGAAATTTTGTTACAGTGTGCTCGTGATGAAGTAGTGTTTCTTTTCTGTTTGCGAATAGGCATTCACTATGTGACTGATTTGGATTGTGGGAATTGTATTTTCTTAAAACAAGCAAGATGACTTGTATTTCTATAACACCCAGTTACACCCTTTGTAGAAAATGACCTATGTTTTCTTAGAACCACTAAATTATCTATCTCTAAATATTTTATGGAAATTTTTCGGGATAGAATAATCTTTTGTTAATTTTTAATTGCAGTCAGAGATTTCCCGTTTGGATAATCAAATAAATCAGTTGCATGACCAGTACGAAATACTATTGGAATTTTTCTTTCATGTGTCATGCCGCTTTGCTTATTTCTTTTATTCTAGACTTTATTCTCTTATACATTCAACATTTGATTGCCCTCCTTTTTTGTAGCTAAGAAAGGCTGGAGTTCATCTGGATGAAAACCCAATAAGTGACCAAATGCCCAGAAAAGATTCAGATGGATGAGACATGATCCAATTTTATTGAAAGATTTTGTAAAATGACTCCTCTTTAAAACCTGGCATGATATGGATGATACCTTTAGCTAAAACCTGAGCTTTTAATTTCAGTAGCTTGGCTGGTTAGAGGATTTTGGATTCTTTAGAAAGTTTATGAAATAGCATAACACAATAAGGGGTATGGCCTTGATCCAACATTGATCCAACAATTGGGTAGGCAGTAATGCAGTCAGCTCAAGAGGTCGCAAATGGACATTTGGATGATCATTTTCCGCTTGTTATTTGGCAGACTGGCAGTAGCACACAAAGCAACATGAATGCCAATGACGTCCTACACTGGCAATAAATTTATGTTGATTCTTGCATCCAACTTACTAATGTTAAATACTTAAATTATTTATAATGTCGGTAAGAATTTTTTTAGTTTGGTAATCCCTTTGAATGTGTTAACTTGTTAATCATTTAGAGAAAACTTTGTTTGTAAATACATGAGTTCCAAAATGTATACATAGAAAAATCTGATCTGTACTCCATCTTACACTCAGTTTTTGTTGGGACTACAACCTGTTTGGTACACATAGTTTTGTGGATGCCAAACGTTGACCAAACACTCCGCTCAAGTTAGAAACCACTAAACCAATCAAATTTAGAGAAAATATGGGTGATGAGTGGACTTGCAAAATCTCCAAAAAATAATACATTTTTCGAACCATTATAGAGTTATGGAATGTGATTTTATTTTATATTCAAATCCCCCATTATATTCTAAACCATGGTAATATCAGAAAACTGGTGTTTTGTCTTGGGACCATGAAAATACCATGTTGCCAAAAAGGAGTGTCCAAGCAGTGGGGTAAATTAAACCAGTTACCCTCTGTGGCATTTTTGGCAAAGAAGTCTGAGAAAAAGAGCTCTACCTATTTTATTGTTTAGGGAATGGCATCTGCATTAAGTAAATTTGGTATTTTTGCAACTGGTGCTGCTAAGGAATATGATCTTCACCTATTGCCTTGGGCCTCTGTTCCTGCTTGCATCTCTAAAGAGGAACCTGAGGTAATGCCTGATTTGTTTCCAATTTGCTAAATTATAACCCTGCCAGGCTGCCATTACCCTGGAGTTGTTCTTTTTTATATGGCATGTTTTCTGTTATAGGTTCATGACTACTAACTGTTATTCAGGCATGTCAGTATCCAATTATGTTTGTTGTGCGCTTGTGGCATTGCTAATGGAATGGAATGTGTGAATGTAAAGCGTAAAGCTTGTTTGTGTTCATCTGATTATGCACTAGGAAGCTAGCGACATGTGTCTATGACCAGACCTAGACCAACTCATAGAATCACAGATTGTTTTTACTAGATAGCTATGATTAATAAGGTCATAAGTGGGGAATTTTTGTTCACTGACATTCTGTCTAATCTATGGTAGCAGCTGGACCCTGCTTGCCTGTTGGGTAATTTTAAAAACCACATCAATGACAGAGCTTTTGTATAAAATAGTTGTTTGGTATGATTTGCGATGTTTTTCTTTCTGCTTCGCTATAATATCTAGACCAGACTTCAACTGTTAATCATAATATCTCAACTGCAAAATGTGTGCTTGATTTATCTTGTAGAATGAACTTCATGGACCATGCTATACCACAGTTTTTCAAGGCTTTGAGGCATTGTTTCAGTTTGTTTCATCATTTGAACTGTTAGCATTTGCTGTGTTTATTTTATGGTAACAACTGAATTTTATAGGATACTGAATTTTATAGGATACTATTCTTAGACAAGGTCATGCATTTTGTTTTCTTCCATTGCCAGTAAGGACGGGACTATCTGTCCATGTGAATGGTTATTTTGAAGTCTCATCCAATCGACGTGACATTTGGTACGGAGCTGACATGGACAGGGTGGTAAACTTCGCTCTGACTGGAACAGGTTGTTGTTGGAAGATGTTATTGCTCCATTGTTCAGTGAACTGCTGTTGGTATTAAGGACACTTTCAAACTCCATAACATCATATTATTCCTTATGGCCAACCGGCTTATACGATGAGCCCTGGAGTATTATTGTGAAACAAATTTACAAAGTTATATACAACTCTCTAGTTTTGCACTCAGAGATCGAAGGCGGGACATGGATATCACCAGTTGATACTTTTCTTCATGATGAGGGGTTTTCAAGAAGCAGTGATCTGAGTGAGGTTCTTGTGTTGTTAGGCATGCCTGTTGTTCGCTTGCCAAGTACCATTGTTGATATGTTTTCGAAATTCTATATGGAGTCTATGCTCAAATTAGTTAATCCTGCTACAGTGAGGCATGTCATCAAGGATTTTGAAAAACTTGCTACATTAGGAAACTCTCGTAAGTTAATATTACTGGAATATTGCCTTATTGATCTGGAAAGTGCTGATATTGGTAAATGCATGAATGGCCTCCCACTGATTCCACTAGCAAATAAACAGTATGGGATTTTTTCTAATGTTTCACAAAAGAACCATTATTATGTTTGTGATGACACATAATATAAGCTTCTTTCTGCAGTTGGCGATATAATAGTTGACCAAAGCATCCCCACTGTACTACTGGACAAGCTGTATCAGATAGTCAACAATTCTCAAGCAAACATTTCACTCATTGATGGCCCAATATTTCTTCAGTTTCTCCCCAGGTTAATTCCTCCCAGATGGAAGTGTAGAAACCAAGCTCCTTGGAATCCTGTATTGGGTGGGTCATCCACTTCAGCAGCCTGGTTTAAGCTTTTTTGGCGATATATTGTAGAACGGTCTTATGACCTTGATTTATTTATTGATTGGCCTATACTATACTACCTTCTACTTCTGGTCACCTTTACAGAGCATCTACCGTCTCAAAATTAATCAGAACATAATCACTTTCTTCCGCTTCGTCGACCCTCGCTTTCGCGTTTGCTTCCCTCTAAGGCGGAATGCTCCCCTACTTACAGCAAGAGAAGAAGGAAGACCACTCGGACAAGCCAGAACATGAAAAGAAGTGATGTAGGAGCTTATTTCTTGTTTTCCCGTAAGTTTTGTGTAAACTGTAGTTAGATATATGAATTAGGAGGAGCAGTATTAGAAGTTTGAGAAGCCGTTGTCAAAAAGATGATTTCATTCTATTTTTATGCACGTTCTGTGTAAGGCTGTATGTTGTTGCGTATAATTTTTGCAGGACCATAAATGTTTAGATTCTTGGAATGCATGCAAAAGAATGTTATTTAGAATGACACTGTTGTTACACCTCTTTTTGCTTAGGGGCTAGGAGCGTGCGAGGTTTTTTTATTTCTTCCGTTGCAACGCACGGGCATATTTGCTATCAATATTAATGAGAGGGATCCAGCCGATAAGGCCCATATTTTTTTTCCTGATAAATTGGGATTGTGTGATGGTATTTTTTAGATTAATTGAATTTAGAAAAGATAGCAATAATAAACAGAGAATTGGTAATGTTGGGGTTGGAGTTCTTCCAGTACGGCAGCGCCTAGTTATTGGCTTACTTTTTTGTCAAATCAAATTCATACAAAAATCATCAAATCAATTTTTTGCTTACTAAAAATATAATTCGGGCCAATAAAACCCAATTATCGCAGGTTTAGTGAACATTTGCACCAAGACATAGTTATGGAGCCAATTAAGGGTTAGATCCAATCTCAAATTTGAATCAGGTAGATGTAGGGGAAATTAATGTGCCACTGAAAGGATCCAATTTGAAAATTGTGTTGTTGGATCAAACGCGATGAACGCTTCATATTTATTATGTCATTGAAATTGTGCCATTATAATAGTATTATAGATTGCAAGGATCCAATTTATAAATTAGGTCACGATGAACGGTTTGATTTATTGTGTTAACAACATTGCTCCATTAGTAGTAGATATGGTTATATATATAGATGTGCTTCAAGTTATAAATTTTTTTGTTGGCCCAACTATAAGTGTCGGTTTTAAACCAGGACAAACACAAATAGTTTGGGTTATTAGTATTGACTTTTTACCAATCACTGACAATCTATAATTATCAATATGTCTAAGGCAGTACAAACAGGATCGTAAAATCGTTATCCTGATTATAGGACAAGTGGACAACGAAAGTTTATGCCTACATATTTTTTCTTAGAACATTCACAAATATTGCCTAAATAATACATGCAAATTCTACATTTCTTTTTTTATTAGATGTCTTCAATAGTGGAAATATATTTTAAAATTATCAGAAAGTACCTCTATAATAGTGAGAAATACAGATGTATCAATAATCAATATATACGATAATATCTGCGAGTGCGTTGAAAATTATATGTCAGAGTACCCATACGGTCGTAAGTGAGGTGTATGGTAGGCAAGATCCCTAGGCAGTCTGGTGCCACACACTAGATTCACGAAACTATTCCTGAAAATCCCGATAAACCGCGATAAGTTAATACATACTTTGGCCAATTGCTGTTATACCATTAAGGACTTATTCTTTTCAACGTATCGTACCGTTGCGTATTACTTATCAAATTTTTAATTTTTATATAGCCTATATGTTGTGATAATTCGTAACGATTTTTTCGTGACTTTTACAAGTCCTTCTAAAGATTCTAAAACTATTTTTTAATTATTTTTTTATAATATTAGATTTTTTTTCAAGGACTCTCAAATTTGCTACAGTATTACGCCAACGCAACGATACGCTGAAAAGAACAAGACCAAAATACTCTGCATTTTGCTTGGATACCCTAAAGCATTTGAGCAAATTGCTATGGCATCTTCTTTTAATATTTTGTCAAACTTTAGCAACCGAATGAGTAAAAAAAACTAAAATATTCCTCCAGTTGCAAATGGGATAAAAAAAGTACGCCTCATACTTCTACTTACCGTTTTTTAGTCACGAAATAATCATTGGAAATGGATGAGTGGCGACACCAGGAAAGTGTGTGAAAGGAAGCAAGGAGATGAGAAGTAACGAGATCATCAATAGGTTTTTTAGTGGAGAGATGGTCATTGCAAATAGAGAGGTATTTTAGTCTTTTCTACTCATTTGGTTGCTAAAGTTTGGCTATATATTGTAAAAAGGAAGCAATAGCAACTGGCGCAAGTACTTTTAGCATAGGAGCAAATAAAAGTAGTTTGCGGCATATATAAGGCTAATCCACAAAGTATTTTGTGGTATCTGAGCAAATTCTCTATTATATATCCTAGAGATGCCAGCATGGCAGTATACGACATGAGCAAATCTCCAACTGTTGTACGTCCAGCCGCTCAGCGCGTGGATCACAATGAGGCCCTCTGTCTGGCTGACACGGACCACAATTTCCCTATTTATTACATCATAGAGATGCAAGTATCAATGTTATATAACAAGGTACCAACAGGCTGCTTCCTGCTGCGTCCACGTCGCCCCCTCGCCCACGCACCTGCCCTCCTATCGCCACATCGCCCGGCAGTATCTGGCCATCCGATCGCTTCGTCCAGCAAGATCCGACCGTTCATACGAAATTAATCTTTAAAAACAAAAAACGGTGAGCCACATGCCAACGCGGGTGATTCGGCGAGTTGGCTAGCTAGTGTTGCCTTCACTCCGCAGGCCGCGGTTCAATCCCTGCTCTAGCCGTGGCCTCCAATTTTTTTCCCACGCGCGCAGCATTTGGCGCACCAACGGTGCGCTGCCTTCGCTGGTAGTATGTACAATCTCCAACTGTACTTTTCATAAACGCAGGATTATATTGTTTGCTCAGCGCATGGAGCAATGAGGCACTTTGATACGGAGAGAAATTCGACATATCTCGATCCATATACTGCCTTAGGTTAACATTTTAAAAATAATAACATCTACCATTAAATCAATGGAATCACTTACTGCTACATAATTGCTCATCCATGTCTTCTCGTCGTTCACGGAGACAATAAAATTCGCTAGTGATAAGCCCGCTCCAAGTCTAAACCTCGAAAAACTACTGATGATACTTTCACCAGTGAGTCCATAGATGATTCGTTAGTGGCAGGGTATCATATCACTAGCGATTCCGTTAAAAAGCCGTCAGTAAAACTTGCACTAGTATTGTTGATGGTTTCGTAACCGAACCGCTAGAGATTGGGCATCATCACAGGCGATTTTTGTCTAGAACCGTCAGTGATAATATTTTCACGAATTTTCATTTCTTTGAAATTTTGTAGCTTATTCATATGAGCTTAGATAAAATATACTTTATATGTAAATTGTAGCTCTTGAGAAGATTTAGAACTTTGTAGTTGATATCGTTCCCATTTGTAGAAATTCAGATGTTTAAATATTCATTACTAGTTAAAAAATATATTTTATTCAAATGAAGTTGCGTCGAAATAATATTTACATAAAAATTGTATTTGTCGTGAAGATCTACAACTTTGTAGTCGAAAGTTATTCTATTTAATGCTATCTAC
Organism: Raddia guianensis; assembly: GCA_036346415.1. Lineage (NCBI taxonomy): Eukaryota > Viridiplantae > Streptophyta > Magnoliopsida > Poales > Poaceae > Raddia > Raddia guianensis. The sequence continues at coordinate 35,699,570 of CM070539.1, forward strand.
ATAATCCAAAAAGTGAAAAATGATATGTAAAACAAAGTTTAAATGGCATGCATATCCTACATGGCTTAGAAAGTGTGAATGGGTGAGGTGGTTAATTGAGTTCCATTCTTGGGTGTGGCAGATTTCACGTGAAAAAATGGTACTACGGGTGCATAGACTCCGTGACGGAGACAGGGGGCCTGCTAGCCCCCCACCCCCCATCTATGTGCAATACTAAGTAGTATAGAGGATGTTGTACTAAACTTAAGCCCATCTAATTAATTTATTGACTAATTTCAGTTTTAAAAAGTATGCTATTAGTATTGACTAAACATACTCTCCCAACTAATTTATTTTATAAGACTAGCATAGTTCTTTCAAGTTTTCTTTTCAAAGAAAATGATTTTAATTTATCAATTAATATATTTTCCAAGCACATTACATATTATAGCAAATATATTAAGGTACGTACTATATATTTAATAATAGTGTTAGTGCACAATATTTCGATAAGTTTACCAAAAATTCGCAGACCGCTTCTTGACGTTCACTTATATACATTTGGGGCTTGACTAATTGTAGCTCATATTACTTTTCAAACACTTCAAATATTTTTATTAGCTAGTTATCACCGTGTCCAATATGAACATAATTGTATTATTGGCGTGTAATATTCCTTTGTTCTAAAGAACTGCATAACACTTGCTATACATATACACATATATAAAATATAGTCTATTTATTTAGTTTTTGCCACACCATCCACAACTTGACTCAATGTCACGTGAATATGCAAGAAACAAATGTGTCATTTGATCACGGTTAAGTGTTCCCACACATGACAAACTCCGCTAGGTATGATAATATTATCATTACTTTATATGCTACTATGGCATATTTGAATCGATTTATTACATGACATAACAATATTTATACAAAAAAAATTCTACAAATAGCTCGCTTTCAATATAATGATAGGATCATACCGCAAATTCGTTTGTTATGTGTCAGTCCCCCATGATGAATCCTGGCTCCGACCCTGCATAGACTGAGTAGGTGCCGTGGATGTTCCTAGCTTTGGTTAAAATATTTTTATTTTATACTACCCAAAAACATGTTTTTAAACAACTATCATCACTAGCGGTTCTCACCTTGAACCGTCAACGGTAATTCTCGATTATCACTGTCATATAATCACTAGCGGTTCAAAAACCAAGGTCCGTTTAAAATATTTATTTCATTTTTACCGCCAAAAACCGTGTTTTCAAACACCTCTCATAGCTGGTGGTTCTCACATAGAAACGTAAGTGATAGTTCCGATTATCACTATCACATAATCACCAGCTTTTCGTAAACCTCTAGCGACGACGGTTCTGAACCGCTAGTAACAGCGTTTGCTGTACTAGAGATAAGGGCGGATGATGCTTTGGTGAAGAAAAGAGAAAGAATTCATAGCTCAACTGTCGACGGGTAGCTAACCGAGGGTTATCGTCGGCAATGATTATATATGGGGCGATGCATAAGATCCAAACTCGATGGTAGCACAAGACAGGGGGTCTTTTTTATACAGGTTCAGGCCCTCGCGGTAGAGGTAATACCCTAGTCCTGTGCTCTTGGATTATAATGGTGATCTGATGATCAATGTGGAGAGAGATGTCTCTCCATGGATGGGTGTGGAGATGATGATGAAGATCATCATGTGGGGATGCCGAACCAGGGGCTCCCTGGCCGCCTTATATAGTGGGGGGCAGGGTTATAAGGTAGAGTCTTGATCGGTTACGAGATAGGATTCCTATCTCTATCCTCTAGGCAGATATGTAGTTATCCGGGATTACAAGTGTATCTTCTGTATTAGGGATAGACTTCTATCTTGAAGCCTTTCCTTGCCGGGCAAGCCTTCTAGAATCCGAGTGTTGCCCGTCCTTATCCACCAAACTTGGTTCATCCCCTGTCGGGTGGTCTTTTAGGCCCGTTGTGTGGGTACTCGGGTTTATGTTATCCACAGTAGCCCCCGAGTGCTTCATAGTCGAGTTGCTGTTCCTCTTTACTGCACCTTGGATGAGTCATGCTTCATATCGAGTGCTTGTATATTGTTGATGCTTCTTCCCGACTGGATTTTGCCTGTTATCTGCAAAGAGACTGTGAAGGACTCATAGAGATCCTTAGAGTTGTTAGTGATACTCAACCCAGGATTGCCGGAGTTCTGGCGGTCGGCTCTTTGTAAGGCGCATCACTTTGATTTTGATGAAGTGGTATCTGTACTCGTCTTGCGATGTACAGCTGGCGACCCAACATGGGGTGTACCATTGGTTTTGACTGAAGAGCTGAGTGGTACCTGTACCCGACCGGAGTGGGATATAGCTGATGGCCCCAGAGGGCATACCGTGGTTTTAGCTGAAGAGCCGAGTGGTACCTGTACCCAACCGGAGTAGGATATAGCTGGTGACCCCAGTGGGCGTACCATATCTTTACTCATCTGGTAGCGATACTGGTAGAGTAAAGCGATTGGCCCAACATGAAGCATACCATCTGGATAGGGTTTGGCCCAATGATACCTGTGTCCGACTGATGCGGCACACAGCTAGTGTCCCAACATGGGGCATATCATTGTTGTCAGCTAGACGGTACCTATACCCGACCGGAGTGGGATACAGTTGACGGCCCCACCATAGGGTTGATGGGAAACGCGCAGGCTACGCTAGCCGAAAATCAGAATTTTCGCGCACACCCAGGATCAACATGTAAGTAGGGGACCATAGATCGTTACCCTCGACGCGCGAATGCAGCGGAAGAAGACTCGCGCACGTAGAGGAAGTAGTCGTACACGCCCCGATCAGCGCGCCAACTGCTCGCCGAGGGGTCGCCGGTGCTCGCCTAGGGGTCGCCGGTGATGGGGAGAGGTCGCCCGTGCTCGAGGAGAGGTCGCCCGTGCTCGGGGAGAGGTGGCCGGTGTTCGGGGAGAGGTCGCCGATCAGCAAGCACGTCCGCGAAAGCGGCAGCGCCTCTAAGGTATCCACACGTCCAGGAGTGGAACGTCGCGCGCCGGTGTGCTAGCACCACGTCGCGCGGCTAGGGTTTCCTCGGGAGCGGGAGGGGCGTGGTGGCTAGGGTTTTGGTGGAGTGCATCTAACTCTATCCCGCGCCGCCCCTGGCCTCCAACTTATATTAGAAGCCCGTTAGGACTCTAACGGGCTTCTACATTAGAAGGCCCGTTAGGACTCTATCTCCTACGCGGATCCATATCCACGCGCCGAAACCCATTAACAGGAGTGAATCCGTTAAGCATGTTCCAAACCGTTAAGTGTGTGACCCGTTAGGTTCATGTGCAAGTCGGCGCGGACCAAAACCCGTTTCGATCCACGATCAATAGCGGTATCTAGCAACACATATTGACCCCGAATGCACGTAATGATCTCATCGGTGAACCTTGATACACGCGTACATACCGATCCCTTTGCCACGCGACACCGGTCAAGCTCAAGGCAAGATACGTGCCACCCTTGTGATAGCTCGACCCATTCACTCGTTCCGTAATGGATATAAGATGTGACTAACAATTAGTCACCTTGGCACGGCCAGCAAGACTTTCCTTATCCATCCATACCGAGGGGCCCAGAGGTATCTCTCCGTTATCGAGGAGGGCAAATTCCATCTTGATCTATCACACCCTACGCCATGTTTCGCGGCATACCCGTAAGTTACCTTTATAACTACCCGATTCTGAGTAGCGTTTGATAACCCCAAAGTATACAACTACGCATTGGGACTCTATGATGATCTCGGTCTAAGGACCATATAGGTGTACCACTCGAGACAACAACTGATGGCACTATTAAGATAACAATCTCAAAGCAGTGTCTCTGAGTAGGTCAATCCAACCATCCGTGTTCTCTAACACGTGTCCACATTATTGATTCGATATCCACAATATCCATGGTATGTGAAACAGTACCATCAATCAATATATGTGCTGATCAATCATTAATGCTCCTCATAATGATTCTGGATCAGGGATCAGTTTAGAATAATATCATACAAACAATGTGTCTCACAATCAAGTCATACTTGATGAACAAAGTTATGAGCATTATTCATGGAACCTGATAAGCTAGTTATCGAAAAGTACATGAACAAAGACGTATTACACAATCATCTCATGATTGATCTAGGGCATATTCCCTTCAAGGGTGTACCTTAAGGATAGAGTTTAGCCGTATGGTATCCATACCCGGGTTGCGATGTACAACGTCGACCCCAACTAGAGCGTACCATCGAAACTCAATCCTGACATCACTAGTATCTGATCCTGACATGCAATGACCAACTAGTGACCCAACATGGGGTATACCAAGAGATGGGTATTTTTTGTAGCTCTGCCGGTAGTCGACCCAACATGGGGTGTACCGAGGCTGATTTTGGCTTAGCCCGGCTGCGCTTGTAGCCACCGGTTGTGATGCGTAGCTGAAAGCCATAGTTAGCGCTCAGGGCGCAGGGTGGCCTATGATATTTTTGGAACTGGAGACACAGAGGGATCGATTGGACCTAACATCGGATAGTCCGATCCACATTGAAACATTCCGAGGAAAATATCGGATAGTCCGATTTTTTTTTGCGACTAGGAGACAGAGAGAGGTCAATCAGACCAAGGATCGGATATTCCGATATAAATCGGATATTTCTATATGTTTTTGAGCAAAATTTCCTCAAATTTGATTGGTGGATATAATGTGTCAAGATTCATCTACCAAAAGCACTTAGGCCCTGTTTGTTTCAGCTTCTAGCCAGTTTTTAGCCCCAGAAGCCAGAAGCTCAAACAAACAGCTAGCTTCTGAAACCCTCTTCAAAGAAGCCAAAAGCCACCAAAAGCCCAATTTGTACTGTAATATGAGCTTTTTCCAGAAGCTAGTTTTTTGTGGCTTCTCCCAGAAGCAGCTTTTAGAGAAGCTGCAACTCAAACAAGCTCAAACAAACAGGGCCTTAGAACATCAAGAAGTGGTTTTTCATCGCATCTCTCTTAATAGTACGGCATGTCCTTAGACTCAATTAAAAGAAATGATCTAAATCTAATTACTACACAACGTCTTCTCCTTTTTACTTTAAAGTCTCCATTAGTCTTTTATATCCAATTCAAAAGATTAAAATATATCCATGACCTCAAAAAACATATTAGTTCTTTAATTGTTCGCCATCTATCACCAAAACACGCATAGGGCCTTGATGCACTTTCAATAACTCCGTTCTCTTTCTTGTGTTGACCAATATGAACAGAAAAACCAGCTTTATGGGCATATGCCTTGTAGAATTCCAGCACGACGCTGTCCTCACAATTAGGTGTAAACATTGAACACTGCAGTACCACACATTCAAAAAGTTAATTGGGTTGTCTCAAACATTATGGCAATTAAAATTAGATCGAATACTCACCAAGGGAGGAATGATAGAATTTTTTTGGAGTGATCATGCTAATTTCTAGGTTTATTGGAGATTTTGATGTCTCCATCTCCATTGATTGTGCACCGGTGGCTAAACCAGAGCCGGCCTTGACTAGCAATACAATGATGTCCCCATGGTTGCTGCCGGTGTTGGACTGAGTGACATAATTGGGTTGCGGCCTCACCAGCAGCGGCCTCATGGCATACTTGTCGGCGGTGTACCAATTACCGACCACATGCAACAGGAAGTTCAACAATGCAATAGAGTTTGGCGCCGGCATCATGGAAGACGGCGACACCCTCATGGCGTAATTGTCTGTGGTGTACCGGTCGCCGTCCACATGCAACGGGAAGTTTAACGACACGGTGGAGTTCGGCGGTGGCCTCACTGGCGGCGGTGACCTCAAGGGCGGCAGGATCATGGGGCGTAACCTCACCATCAGCGGTGGCGGTCTCAAGGGCGGCGAGCTAACCAACGCCGTCGGTGGCGGCGATCACCAGGATGACGAGTCTAGGCGAAGCGACGAGGGTACGCGGTAATGGGGCTTGGCTCGCGGTGTGGCTCGGGGCTCTCACGTGATTAGTTCTGCATGTACATGAGGCTGGCCTCGTTACCGTCAGATGGAATGGCATGGTTGCGACGAAGAGTTTGCACGGTTTGCCACCGGATACACCGTTTACACGAGATACGCTGCGTTTTAGTATAATACATAATTTATTATTTCATCAATTTATAATGAATATTTTAATATTGGCGCGGGCTTGGGGACGGACGTCCGACGCGCGTAGGCGCGTCGGACGCTGCCCCGGCCCAGCCCAACACACGGGGGCTCGCGAAAAAGGAGAGAAAGACACTCTGTTTGCATGCATGCGCTCGCAAAAAAGGAGAGAAAGCCACCCTGTTTGCATGCATGCGCATGTGTGACGAAAAATCAGAAATGCTTCCACGCACTCAACACCAGATTTGTGAGAAAGAGAGAATATAGATCTTACAATGAACTTAGCATACTAAAACAATGAAAAAAATACCTATTGAAACAATGAACTGAGACTACTAAAAACATTATGAAACAACCAAAAATTAACTAAACGAGGGGAGACAAAAGGAGATAGGGAAACTGTATAAGTGAGAGAAAGAGGAAGGGAGAGACCATAAGAGAGAGGAACAATCACCCTTAACTAATGCAACAATGGAAAATGATTATCGAAACAACGAACTTGGCACACTGAAAATAATGAACTCGGCCTACCGAAACAATGAGATATGCCAAATGAAACAATAGAAAATGACTATCGAAACAATGAACTTGGCACACTGAAACAATGAACTCGACCAACTGAAACAATGAGAAATGCCTACTGAAACAACGAAAAATGACTATCGAAACAATGAGAAAATGACTATCGAAACAATGAACTTGGCACACTGAAACAATGAAAAATGACCTATTGAAACAATGAGAAATACCTACTGAAACAATAGAAAATGACTATCGAAACAATGGAAAATGACTATCGAAACAATAAACTTGGCACTGAACAATGAACTCGACCTAGTGAAACAATGAAAATTGCCTACTAAAACAATGAGAAATGTCTAATGAAACAAATGCCAACTGAAACAATGAGAAATGCCTAATGAAACAATCATCCTTGCGTGATGGAACAATGGAAAATGACTATCGAAACAATGAGAAAATGACTATCGAAACAATGAGAATATAACTATCAAAACAATGTAAAATGACTATCGAAACAATGAACTTGGTACACTAAAACAATGAACTTGACCTATTGAAATAATAAGAAATGACTACTGAAACAATGGAAAATGACTATCGAAACAATGAAAAATGACTATCGAAACAATAAACTTGGCACTGAACAATGAACTCGACCTAGTGAAACAATGAAAAATGCCTACTCAAACAATGAGAAATGTCTAATGAAACAAATGCCAACTGAAACAATGAGAAATGCCTAATGAAACAATCATCATTGCGTGATGGAACAATTTTTGTAGCCTAGTGCAACAATGTCAAAATCTTATTAGAATAATGTCGTAACAACCGTCCTTTCCTGTTGAAACAATCTCCAAACCTTACTAGAACACCGAACAAAAGTGCGCGGCAACAACTACCCACGCGCATTGAAACAATTTCAAAAACAAACACCAACAACATGCAAAAAAAATCTTACCAGGAACAAAAAGGGAACCACATCAATCCCCCTGCTACTATACATCTTCCTCATGAGCCATCATTTGTATACTTTTCTCTATTAACCATCACTTCCATGATAGATCTAAGAGAGAGAAGAGAAGAGGTATAGAGATTGGAGAGGGAGGGAGGGGGAGGGTGTCGGGGATAAAATTACGGCCCATTGCCATGGCCCACTCCCTGACGGCCCAATCGAACAGCCTACCAGGGCCCAGCTCCCTGGAAGGTTCTATTTGGCCCGTATGCATCCTGTCGAACAGCCTCCTGGCTGGCATGGTGCGTAACGGCCAAGGAATCGTGTTTGAGTCCGTCTCGAACAGGAGTTCTGCACGGCTACGTGAAGACCCGGACGTCGTTTCCCGGATTGGAATAGGAGTCGTGATCCCCAAGACTAGGAGTATGCCTCATCTCCCTCGGGATATATTTGGCATGTATGAGTTCGTTACGATCTCGTAGTTAGCCCGGCCCGATATTCCCTCGGTAGGTCGGTTTGCTCTGCACTATATAAACAAGGCCCCTACGGCGTGTAGAGGGGACTTGAATCTAGCTTTTAGCATCTGGTAGACACCTGATCTTCGCTCGTACGCTCGTAATCTCGCCGAGACTTGTCTGTCTCGCCGAGCCACCTCTTGTATTCATCTTTGATATATAAGAAAGGCTGGACGTAGGGCTATTATCTCTCCCGAGAGGCCCGAACCAGGATAAAAACCCCTGTTTCCCTGTTCGTTGCTGTTCGTGGTTGTTCGGCGTGTCTCCCATCTCACTTTTAAAGAACCTTAGCGACTTGAGATCGTTATCTCAACCGTCGACAGTTGGCGCCGTCCGTGGGGATACACAGATCGAGCATGTCGAACTCTATCAGCGACCAGGAGATTCTCCCTAAGGACTACGACTCAGAAGGGCAGGATGTTTCTTCCCCTGCCAGCTCGAATCGATCTTATCGCCCTAGATCGATGTCTGTGTCCGAGATAGAGGTCTCTGGATACGCCCTAGAGATGATCTCTGGTCGAGCTCCCGTCATTGACGATGAATACGGAACCGACGATCTTTACGTCGGTTTAGATCTATCGGATTCCAGGGCTATGTCGATCGATTCTTCCTGTGGTAACACAGCGATGACGTCGTCTAGCGCACAGACGCACGGCCACCGCGTCGTCGATATGGCTGGTCGCGAGGACCTCGGGGATCCCGCACGGTCCTGATGGCAAGAGATCGAGCGAGTCAATTCCGCCGCACCAAGATGGAGCCGCATAACCGCTCGCGAGCAAGACATTGTTCGCCGACTTTCGGCGAATCCATCGACCAAACTTTGGCGCAGATTCGCGATCGGTAGAAGCGTCGGCGACGCGATCCGCCTCAAGACGCCACGCTTAAGACCCGGTAGAAGTTCACTGCCGGGTAGAATCCCGCGTGCCAGACTCCATTCGGGCAAGACGCGGATGCTTCGAGATCCCAGACCAATTGAGCGTAACGGAAACGGCTCCGTGCCCTAGCGATCAGATCAGATCCGCCACCGGGACAATCTCGTCCTTGTGAGCGGCGAAGTGGCTACTCACCTGAGAAATTGGCCTGTGGCCTTATGACTATAGGTGAGGCATCATCCGGCGGCATGGTGATCTGTCCGGGTAGATTCGGACGATGAGCGATCCGATCGATCGCGGATCGCCGTCACCGTCGGCGACCACCGCCCACGAACAAGCCGCCGTGGTCGCCACCGCCGCCAAGTCCCGTAGTCATCGCGACCACGGGGGCAAGCATGCGCGCGACGATCACGGACGATCCCCTCGTGAGGAGCGCGTCGTCGCGACCACGAGGAAGGAGCGCGGGGGCTTATCACAGAGAGAGTTCCTCCAAGCAGAGACCTCCCGCTCGGAAGAGTTCCCCGACCAATAGGACCAATGTCTTCTCAAGGCTAGGTTCTGGGGAAGGTGGCGATCTTACGCCTTGGGTCGCAAGGTTTTTCCGACGAAGCCGCTCGTTCGGTGGCCCTCAAAGTTCAAGCCCGGACACATGGAGAGGTACAACGGGACCCAGAACCCAGAGGAGTTCCTTTCCATCTATGCTACGGCCATCATGGCGGTCGGGGGTGACGAGCTTGTCATAGCTAATTACCTCCCGACTGTCCTTGAGGGTGCTGCTCGGACGTGGCTGTTCAATCGCCAGAAGGTTCCATCTCTTCTTGGAACCAACTTTGTGACGCCTCGATTGCTAATTTCGGAGTCACATTACGTGCGTCTGGGTAAGGAGGATGATCTACACCAGATGATCCAGATGAACGGGGAGACCCTCCGCAACTTTGTGAAGCGTTTCATCAAGATTCGCAACACGATCCCGAACATCTCGAACGAATCTGTTGTCCGCGCCTTTAAAAATGGAGTCCGCGACGAGCGGCTCACCCAGGATCTCGAGATCAATGAGACCTAGACCGCCAACGACCTGTTCAAGGCGGCTGATCGCTATGCCAACGCGGCAGAGCGTGTTCAGTACAAGAAGGCATTCGACAAGGGCGAGCTACCCGCCTAGCCTGGTGTAGAGGAAAAGAAGAAGAGCAGCAACAATCCTGGTGACAAGAAGTCCCAGAACAAAAAGAAGAGTGATGCGAACAACACTGTCGCCGGTATAGATCGCACACCTCCTCCCAAGGATGGGTAGAAAAAGCCCAACAATAACTATAAGGGCAAGAAGCCCGCCTAGGAAGGCAACCAAGGCAAGAAAGGTCCCAGTGACCGGTATTGCAAGTTCCACCAGCATCACGGGCATGACACGTGCCACTGTAGGACCTGGGCGGCAAAGCTCGAGGATTTCTACAACGGCAAGGGCCCAATGCCCACCCTGCCCGAAAAAGGTGAAGCCGGTAAGGCCAAACGCCAAACCGATGATGGTGATCGGGACGACGACGAGTATCAGGAGCCCGTGAACCATATTGCCGTCATCTTCAGCGGCTCCTCGGCTTATACCTCTCGACGCAGCCTCAAGGAAGCTGCTCGGGAGGTCCACAACGTTGAAAAGGGCAAGCCTCAGCCCGAATCGATGAACTGGACCGAGGTTTCCATCTCCTTCTCTCAGGAGGATTGCCGCACTGGGATGACCAAGCCACAGAGGCTCCCACTGGTGGTCGCTCCGACCATCAGCAACGCGAGAGTTGGCCGTGTTCTTATAGACGGCGGGAGCGCTTTGGACTTGCTCTCTGCTAAGGTCTTGGACGAGATGCAAATCCCCCGCTCCAAGCTTAAAGAGGTCGCAATGCCCTTCTACGACATTGTTCCCCGTGGTCGCTTCAAATTGATTTAGGCGATCGTTCGCCGTTACCTTCGGCAGTCCAAGCAACTTCCGGACAGAGTTGATCACATTCGATGTAGTCGACTTCCCATCCGCGTACAATGCTATCCTGGGCCGGCCATCTCTTGGCAAATTCATGGCCGTGTCCCATCACGGATATCATTGCGTGAAGATACTGGGTCCCAACGGTGTGATCACGGTCAAGGGCAACTATAAGGCCGCTCTCGATTGCGACGAGCAGTCCCTCGCCCTGGTCGACCAGCTTCCACCTCGAGGTCCCGAAGCTCCGCAGACTAAGTCTGCACGCCCTAGAGTCTCCCTTCAGTCAGGAGGAGAGACCAAGAAAGTTCCGCTGTCTTTGGATGATTCCTCCAAGACAGTTCACCTGGGGGCCAATCTGGACCCTAAATAGAAAAGCGAGCTCATTGCCTTTCTCTGGGCTAACGCAGACGTATTTGTCTGGGAACCGTCTGACATGTCAGGAGTCCCAAGGGAGGTTATCGAGCACAAACTGGCTGTCCGGCCGGACAAAAAGCCTGTTCGCCAGAAGCTTCGTCGCTTTTCGAACTTCAAGCAGGGGATCATCAAGGATCAGCTTGGTAAGCTACTCGCTGTTGGTTTCATCCGCGAGGTTGAGCACACCGAGTGGCCGCCAACCCCTGTCATTGTAAAGAAGAAAGGCGGCAAGTGGAGGATGTGTGTCGATCACACAGATCTGAACGCTGCTTGTCCTAAGGACAATTTCCCGCTGCCTCGCATAGACCAGTTGGTCGACGCGACTGCGGATACCCAACTCTTGAGTTTTTTGGATGCTTAATCCGGTTATCACCAAATAAGCATCTCCTCCGAGGATGAAGAGAAGACTGCCTTCATCACCCCTTCGCACTTTCGCTGCTCGACCATGTCTTTCATCTGCGCAGAATCTTTGGTGCCACGTTCAGTAGCTTAATGGAGAAGACTTTCCCAGAACAGCGCGGAAGAAACCTGGAGGTCTATGTCGATGACATAGTTGTAAAGAGCAAGTATGCTCCAGATCATATAAAAGACCTGACCGAGACTTTTCGAAATCTCTACAGGCATCGAATAAAGTTAAATCCAGAGAAGTGTACCTTTGGTGTTCGATCTGGAATGTTGCTCGGTTATGTAATTGGTTCGCAAGGCATATCTGCCAACCCCGAAAAAATCGAGGCCATTGAAAACATGAAGGCTCCAACTACCGTCAAGGAAGTTCAGAGCCTCACCGGACGGATGGCGCCTTGGCGTGTTTATTTTCCGTCGAGGTATAACGCGGTCGCCCTTCTTTAAGGCCTTGCGCAAGCACAATGGTTTCGAGTGGACAGACGAGGCTGATCGATCTTTCCAAGATCTAAAGCAATACCTGTCCAACCCACCTGTCTTGACCACCCCGCGATACGGCGAACATCTCTTACTCTATCTTGGCTGTATGCCTCAAGCGGTGAGCGCGGTCTTGACGGTGGAAAGGGAAGGCATCCAGCGGCCAATCTATTACGTGAGCGAGGTACTTCACGGATCAAAAGAGCGTTACCCTGAGGTCCAGTAGCTGCTCTACGCCTTGGTCATGTCCTCCAGGAAACTTCGCCATTATTTCCAGACGCACCAAATACTGGTCCCGACAAAGTTCCCTCTTGGAGAAATCCTAAGGAACAAGGAAGCTGGCGGACGAATAGCTAAATGGGCAATGGAACTGGCAGAATTTGATATTCTGTTTGCTGCCCGAACTGCTATCAAGTCCCAGGTCTTGGCTGACTTTGTCGCCGAATGGACCTGCCCGCCCAAATCCCAAGAAGCTCCCGAGCAACCTGATGACCCTCCTTGGACCATGTTTTTTATGGCTCGCGTACTGGACACTCGGGGGCTGGTTTTGTTCTCATCTCCCCTCAAGGAGAGCAACTCCAGTATTCTATCCAACTACACTTTGCGGCGACTAACAACGCTGCGGAGTACGAGGCCCTCCTCGCGGGACTAAGAGCGTGCAAGTCGCTCGGTGTCCAATGACTAACTGTGAAGGGAGATTCACAGCTGGTCATCAACCGTAAAAACAAGGAGTATCTTTGCGATGAGTCGATGGCGCGACACTGGTTGAGGTGAGGAAGTTGAGCGGCACTTTCGATTTTTCGAGGTGCTCTTCGTGCCTGTGAAGGACAACTTTCGGCCGACCACCGCCCAAGTTTGATCCTCACGAGAACTCGCTCCGGCAGGGTGCTCGCCGAGCACCTTTACAAGCCCTCTATCACGTCTCCGGACGAGGCAACAGAGCAGTGGTGGTATCTCCGCTATCGCGCAGTCGCGGATCGACAACGCCATTTGTCCGGTACCTTGCGCGATGGGACATCGCTCAAGACGGCCGAGTGTTTCCGCCACAAGGCGCCCCGCTTCCATACAAACTTATGGACGGCATCCTTTACCGTCGAGGTGCTCTGGGAGTCCTCTCCAAGTGCATCTCGCAGCAGGAGGGTATGTTCCTTCTTAGGGACATACACGAGGGTGCTGCGCAACCACGCCTCTTCGTAACTCGTCGGCAAAGCGTTTCGCATGGGCTATTACTGGCCTACAGCGCTACAAGATGCCCGGGACATTGTGACAAAGTGCAAGGCTTGCCAATTTCACGCCCGGAAGGCACATAAGCCCGCCCAAGAGCTCCAAACGATCCCCCCATCTTGGCCTTTCTCCACATGGGGTCTGGATCTGCTCGGCCCGTTCCCTAAGGGGTACAAGGGCTACACAGACTTGCTCGTCGCCATCGACACTTTTACAAAGTGGATTGAGACAGAGCTGTGTCGCCTCTTCACGCCAAAACGGTCGCGGCGTTTTTCAAAAGCGGCGTGGTCACGGCGCTTTGGGATCCCCATAAGTCGATCATCGATAGCGGTACCCGGTTCCGGCGAGCTATTCCAGAATATCGCGAGCAGTTTGGGCACCAAGGTCTGCCGCCTCGTGGCACTTCCACGAGCAATGGAGCAATCGAAGCGAGCTAACTGGACAGATCGTCCGAGTATCAAGCGGCGCGTGTTCGCGGCACTCATGAGCACAACAAGGCTCGGTCGACGGTTCCTTCCGTCCTTTGGACACCAGACTACGCCACCGTAACCGAAAACTCCTTTCCAATTGGTCTACGGTGCAGAAGCCATCCTGCCTGCCGAAATAGTACTCGGTTCGCCTAGCACGAGCTCGGTCAACTTGGTTGACGACGAGTAAGAGCGCTTACTCGATCTCGACCTCCTCGAAGGCACACGCGACCGGGCACAAGTCAGAATGGCGCGCTACAAAGCAAGATCTTCGGCAAGACGCCGCCAAATCAGTTCGACCAAGGGCTTTGCGGTAGGCGACCTCTCAAGGCCGCGTCGTGTTGAGAACCGTCCAATGCCAACAAGCTAACTCCCGCTGGGAGGGACCGCATCGCTGCGTTTCTACCGCCGTCCGGGCCATTACGCTGGCTATGGAGGACGGAGAGAGCGACCAAGACTTGGAACATCGACCGACTTCGTAAGTTCTTTGTGTAGGTCTTTCTGTGTTTGCTTAGCTTCGTGCTTTTTGTCAAACTTCGCGCCTTTGTTCGTCCAAGTTTGTCGGGCTCCATGTAAAGTTCAATCCATTTATAGTGAAATTTTCACGGCCCTCTGCGGCCTTTTCACACCTCTGTCTTGTCAAGACTACCCTCTCTGGTAACACTTGATGGCTGCCCGGCCTTGCGAACACTTGGCTCCGCAATCTTAAGAATTTTTCCTGCTCGTATCCAGTTTTTACAAGTCTCTCAACTCAAGGTTGCGTAAAAAGGCTTTCTCGTCTCGCGGCTAAGTCCGCTCTCGTAAGCCTTCCGCGGCAGAGGCACTTACCGCTCACGGCACGACCACCTGGCAAAGTCTGCTCTCATAAGCCCTCCGCGGCAGAGGCACTTTCCTTGTTCGGTCACCTTTGGAATCGCCTAACTTACGTCGCGGAGCAGTTTTTTTGGATAAGTCGATAAGGATACGGGTGTCGCTCTAACTCTCTACGCACGTGCTCGAATTCGCAAACTCAGGTTTTCGAGCACCGTCCGTACCGGGGGCTAGGGTGTCGCTCTTTCTCTTGTGCACCCGTTCAAATTCGCAAACTCAGGTTTTCGAGCAGCTGCACAACGGGGGCTGGGAGTTAGGCTAAGCGTTCTACCGGTTTTTCTAAACTTTCTAGCGCTTTCGTGCCCTGCACTTGGTTTCCTGTTCGTTCTTGTCTTTTCTTTGCTCTTTTTGCGGGAAAAAGGTAAGTTCTTTATTAACAAAATTTGCGGTACAAAAGTCCCTTTGAGTTCTGACCCTACTACCTACTTAGAAGCGAGTTGCTCCTTGAGCTCCTCGACCACTTCCTTGAGGCGCAGGCTTCCCTTGGGCTTTAAAACCCTCTCGGCCTCGGCTGAGAGGCAGTCGGATTCCTCCTTCTTGCTCTGGCCCGCTCCGCTGCCTTCACGCGGAGAGCCTCGACCTCTTTGGTCTTGGCCCTTGTTGCTCGGCCAGATCTTCACTCTGACCGGCTCATTGCTTTCGGCGGTCTTGAGCTGCTCGTCCGGCTCCTCGACCCTCTTCTCCACGGTGCTCGTCCTTGCGGCCACCGCGCATCTCCTCGGCCTCCTCTGTGACGCCCACAGGGTCGAGACTTTCTCCTGGAGTGCCGCAGAAGTTGACTTCTCTTCGGCGAGCTGGGCCTCGAGCTGCTTCACCTGATTCACGAGCAGCTTCCGCCATTCGGACACGTCGTGGAGCTGCTCTTCCAGCCACTTCGTGCGGCCTGGCTCCCCCTCCGTGACGTTCGCCCTCGCGGCCTGCGCGCGAAGCTCCTCGGCCTCTTCTCGAAGAGCCCCGGAGGATTGCCTCTCCTCGGTCAACCGAGCCTTGAGCTTCTTTATTTTCGCCGCCAACTTGCTCCGGCTCTTGGCTGGCGCGGAAGGCTCTCCTTCGAGCCCTCTCATTCGGAGCTGCTCTCGGAAACCCGCCAGAACGGCGCTGTGTTCGACGGTGACTCCATCCTCGAACTCCTCCATGGTATCTTTAAGGACTGAGAGAGAAGACAAGTTAACCACTTTGCTCTGATGTTGCTCGACTGGACCAGGTTGGTTTTGGAATTTACCTTGCCGAGTCGGCGCTTCAGTCCCCGGCGTAAGCGATCTTCGAGACTATGCGTCACGAAGCCTCGCTCGTCTTGGGATGAGACCGCTAGCGTCGTCCTCGCCGCCGCTTTTTTGCTCCTTCTTCCCACGGAGCTGCGTTTGTCCAGAGCGGGAGGCGGGCGAAGAACTTTCATCCTCGCGCCCGCCCTTCTTCTGATACCTTTCGCCGATCGGGCAAAGTCGAGAACGCCCAACGGGCGGCACCAGTAGCTTCGTGGCGGGGCAACTTGTGTGCCTCGCTCGTGGGTTTTTTCTTGCACCTTGGCGGCGGGCTTCGCCGCCGCGCGGTAACCTCCGCCGCCTCGAGGACGAGCCGCTCTAACGGCGAAGTGCGGTAGGACCGCCGCCGGTCCCACCTTGGCAGCTTGCGAGCCAACGCTTTGGCCCGTTGTCAATGGCGCCGTCCGCCGCCTCTTAAAATCTCCGGCCGCTCCATCTGCGCCCTTGATCGTCAAGGCGGCCGTTGAGACTGGCGGGAGCACGCTCCACGCTGCCAGCTTGTCCTTGAGGCTGGCCAACCTCACTGCCCGTGACGCGCCGTAAAGATGCTCGGGCAGTAGGGATCGCTCGATTGCCTCGTCGACGTTGTCTGTGGCAATCTTCTCTTGGGCAGCTGATGAAAAAGGGATGGTTGAGCCCGGTGCGGTTAGGGAAATTGTAAAAGACGAAAGTTTCATTACAACATACCTGCCGTGGAGGGCTTGATCTTGATCTTCTTCGCCAAAACTTTCCGCCTCTTCCTCAGGGGCTCCTTGACGCCTTGTTCGTCTCGGCCCTCGGATGCTCGTGGCGATGAGCTCAGCTCCCTGCTGAGCTGAGCACTTTTCTCGCGCAGCGCAAGAAGCTTTTCCTTGCGCGTGACTTCCTCCTCGAGCCTCTCTCGTTCGGCGACTGATGGCCGTGCCAAATTGCCGGGTGAGCTGCGGCAGACGCTTAAGCCGAGGGTCGTTGTCTTTACCTCTTCGTCGCCTGCTCGGGCGAGGAGGGAGGAGCTTGGTCGCTTCCGCCTGGCTATTAGCGTTTGGTTTGCTCGACGCTCCTGCTGTCAGCAGAGCTTCTACGAGGGTAGGCGGCGCCGTGGGCAATGAGTCTCGCTGGCTCTACCGCCGCTTTGGGCTTTGTGGCCACCTTGGCCTTGCCCTTCTTCGCTCTCTCCTTCTCCCACCCAGAGCTCCTCCACGATCCCTCCAAGGATCGGTGGTCCTCTGTATGTTCGAATGGGAATGTTAGCATTTACGACGGGCGAATCCAGCTACACGCAGCGAGGGTTCGAGCAACTTACCTCTTGTGCGGACAAGCACGTTCATGACAGTGTAGGCTACCTCGCCGGTGACCTCGCCGTCCTTCTGGTCGCCTTCAAGATGGCATCGACCGCTCGGCCACCCATGCGCTTGTTGTTTTTTCGCCCGGCAGAAGTCCTCTCGCCGTTCGGAAGAAGCATCAAAGAAAGGTTGAGTCTTAAAAGCACTTACCCGTGCTCTCCCTGGAGATGTCTTCCCATCCCTTTATCTTGTAGAAGGGATAGGGTCTTCTCTGCAGCGGACAGATCCTGTTCGCTGTGAAGTCCCGGATGATCTCCCTGCCCGTGAGCCCGAGGCTCACGAGGGAGGCGATCTTCCTCGTCAAGTACCAATCCTCGGCGGACATCTCCGCCGAGGCATCGATGTTCCTTCATGGCGCCTTCCCGGTGAAGACGTGCTTGCTGTCGTCGCTCCGCCGGGTGTAGAACCACCTCGTCCACCACGCGTCCATTGAGTCAAGCAGCGGCGGACGGGGGTACGGCGCGTCGTCGGCGGTGGTCCGGAGCTTGAGGTAGTAGCACCCCAGCGCCGAAGCGGCGGAGCTTCTCCTCGTTACTGTGTAGTAATGGAGGAACGGCCCCACCGGCGGATCAATGCCTAGAAAGCCCTCGCACAGGTGTGCGAAGACGGCCATCTGGAGGATGCTGTTCGGATTGAGGTTCGCCACCTCCAATCCGCTAATGTTCAAGAAGGCCTCGACGAAGTCGCTCTCGGGAGATCTCAACCTAAACAGTGCGAACTGTTCGAAGTTTACAAACTCTCCCTCAAGCGGCTCCGGAGTTTCCTCCTCCCCGGGCAACCTCCAGCTACCGGCGTCGATATGGCCCTCTTACTCCCAAACTCTCAAGTCCTCCTCGGATGCGCTAGAGCTTACGAACTTGGCCATAGCGGTTCCCAGAGTTGGACGAGCAGGTTTGGCGGTGGAGTTTGGGTGCTCGGTGCTGAGTGTGGTTGGAATTAGGGCTTGGGAAGGAAAGGCGCGAGAGCAGAAGTGGCTAGCCGTGAGTGGCTTGGGAGCTTTTATAGTCCCATATGCTCAGCTCTGCAACGGTTTGTCACAAAATGGCTAGTTTTTACTGTAACGGCTAGGTAAAACGGTCGCTTTGTTTTCATTGCCAAGCAATGACAGAAGTTACCGTTGGGCTCGCTAACGTTAGTTTTTTTTTCGTTGCTCACATATTTGAAGAAAGTGCTCGCCGAGCGGATGTGATTCTCGTTGGCGAACGGAGTTGCTCAAGCCTCGTCGGGTTTGTTCGGTCCGAACAAGTTACGTTTCGGTTGAACCCTAACTTTGTTGATCGATTGTTACAAGTCTTTGTAGCAACAAATTTTCCCTCTTCATGACTTGGAGCCTCAAGAGGAAGACCCCACTCTAGTGAGTCCTTCCACTTGAGTCTCGGCTAGTCGGGGATAAAATCACGGCCCATTGCCATGGCCCACTCTCGACGGCCCAATTGAGCGACCTACCAGGCCCGGCTCACTGGAAGGTTCTATTTGGCCCATATGCATCTGCCAAACGACCTCCGGCCGGCATGGTGCGAACGCCAAGGAATCGTGTTTGAGTCCGTCTCGAGCAGGAGTTCTCGCGGCTACGTGAAGACCCGGACGTCGCTTCCGGATTGGAATAGGAGTCGTGATCCCCAACACTAGGAGTATGCCTCATCTCCGGGATATATTTGGCATGTATGAGTTCATTACGATCTCGTAGTTAGCTCGGCCGATATTTCCTCGGTAGGTCGGTTTGCTCAGACTATATAAACAAAGGCCCTACGGCGTGTAGAGGGACTTGAATCTAGCTTTAGCATCTGGTAGACACGATCTTCGCCAGACGTCAGTAATCTCGCCGAGACTTGTCATCTCGCCGAGCCACCTCTTGTATTCATCTTTGATATATAAGAAAGGTGGACGAGGGCAATTTTCTCCCGAGAGGCCGAACCAGGATAAAAACCCCTGCTTCCCTGCTCGTTCTTTGTTCAGTGGTTGTTAGTGGTGTCCCATCTCACTTCTAAAGAACCTTAGCGACTTGAGATCGTTATCTCAACCGTTGACAGAGGGGGAGAGAGAGAGAGAGAGAGAGAGGGAGGGAGGGGGGAGAGAGAGATGAGGAGGAGGAGAAGGAGGAGCTCCATCCTCAAATCCTCCACATCGAGAGAGAGAGAGAGAGAGAGAGAGAGGAGCTCCAACATGAGCTCCTCCATTTCTGCGTAGAGAGAGAGAGTGAGAGAGATAGAGGGAGGGAGGGATAGATAGAGAGAGAGGAACATGAGGAGAAAGAGGAGGAGGAGGCGGCGAGGGGCAGCCGACGAGCTAGCTTCAGCGCGCGGAGAGAGAGAGAGAGAGAGAGAGAGAGAGAGGATAAGAAGTTGTATGTGTGGCTGAGAATAGCTGTGAGTGAGTGATAGAGAGAATGAGAAAGAGAGGGAAGAAGAAGCCATGCTGCGTTGGGCCGTCGGGCCGTGCGGGCGTTCGACGCGGGTAAGACGTTCTATGCAGCATTTCCGTTAATATTTATAGCCATTAGATTTTTGAATAATTTTTTGACCGAAATGTGCTGCGCCCTTTGTAATTGAGCAGCCCGATTCGGCTCTCTTGTTAACTGGATTTGGGCCGCTATTTAGGCCTATCGGCGTACAGTAAACATGGAAAAGCAGGCCTGCCAGTTCAGCCCGCTGGCTCCTGCCACCACCCCTGTTCTACCGTTCAGCGTGGGCTGGCCCACGGCCCCCACCGGCCACCGCTCCTCGTCGTCGGCTCCCCCTCTCGATCCATCCATCTCCGCTTCCGGCCGCCCCAACGTCTCCGTAGCCCACGCCGGCACCGCCTCCACGCCGCCCCATCCCTGCCTCGACGCGCCTTCGTCCTCGCCTTCGTCCTCGCCTCCCCTGTCCCTGGCTCCCTGTCCCCGTCTCCGGCCTTCCCGGACCCTCGCCATCTAGGCTTTTAGCTTCGCTCTGCCGGACAAGCCGTCCTCAAGATCTTCCGCGACCGCAACAGGTGCCGAGATCTCCTCCTTGCTCATCGATGGGAGCCCTTGCCCGGGCGGTGGATCCGCCCATGCTAATTCCGATAGTGGGTGGTGCTGATTGTATGCAGGCCAGGACGAGCTCTCTTTGAGGCCTGGAGATATGCCTGATTACCACGAAGGCTTTGTCGAGATGGAGGATGATTACGACATGGATGACCCAATGGATGACATGGGGGAAGAGGAATACTTCGAGCCGGATGCCAGGGAATCTGATTCCGACGTGGAAGCCGATGAGTATAGCCGAGCGGTGTGTACCTTATCTTTGAGAACAAGTCGAGCAGTAGCATTATTCTGCTTGGAAACATAATTTGTAAAGAGTATAAAAGAAATATTGTTTTGCTCAAACACAGGCTCCTGTGTTTAAGCAAAACCACAGCTGCATCCACCAGCCGCAGCTGTAGTCTTTTCAATCTCTAGTTGCTGCCGCGTTGCCACAAGGTTAGTTCGGGGTGGGTTCCCCATGCACCCCCTGGGCTTAGAGGAAAGCTGCAGCGGATTGGCACACAGTGGATAATTAGGGTGAGCAGTACCGGCGTGGCGGCTAGGGCGCCGCCGACTGCGGGTAGGTGGGCCGGCGGCAGCGGTTGAGGTGTGCGGGGTAGCCAGAGGGGGATGAAATGTTCCGGAGAAGGAGAAGGCGGAGGAGGAGGGGCAGTGCTGCCGGAGTGGGAGGATAAGGGGAGGGGAGGGCCGGGGAAGGAGCAGAGAACGGGAAAGGTGACTGTGCAGGCACCTGTGCAGCAGTCGCTCCCAAAAAATATGTAGCTAATCGACTCATCTTGTTAACTTGCAATGGTATATGAAGGGATCAATAGACAATAGAGGATATTGAGTTACTGCTATAGCTGATTGGTTAACTAAAGATGCACCACTCTTTTGAAGGATATCTAGATCCATGAAAGCTCTATTTCGGATTTGGTTGTAAGCTCTATTTCGGATTTGGTTGTCCTGATTATTGAACATGGTGCACTGCCTGTTTTTTCTGGTTGCTCTTTTGTAAAGTTATTATTTATATTTATATTTAGTGTGACACGAATCAAGATAAATATGACATCAACTTTTTTATTCTAATTATGGAGTTTTTATTTGCATTTGAGTATGAAGAATCAATATAAATATGAAAATAAATTTTTTATCTGCATAATGCTTTATTTTGATTACTTGCGCATTCATGGGAATGCTCTAAAAGAAAGAATTATTCTCATAGAATGATACAGCTTTAGACACATCATCAGAAGAAGCAAGAAATGGAAAAGATATTCAAGGAATACCATGGCATGAGATGGAGATCACTAGAGAACATTACAGGCAGACTAGGTTAGAACAGTATGACAACTACGAGAACATACCTAATTCCGGAGAAGCAGCAATGAAGGTACATCTATTAGCATAACTTCCTTTCCACATAAGGAAATATTCTTACATTGTGATTGACATTCTGCTAAAATAGGTATGCAAATCTACTGAGAAAGGTGGAACCTATTATGAGTTCAGACGAAACACTAGATCTGTAAAATCTACCATCCAACACTTTCAGGTTAGTTCATATACATCTTTTTTGTAGACAGCAGAATATGCATCCTTTGTTAAGAGCGGTTTGTTATAAAATGACCACTAGATGAATAATTATTTTGAAGTGTTGAGTGCTGGTTCCCCAATTTTTTCCAATGTTGAGAAAAAGGTAGTGTTGGGGATCCAACTCAGCATTTGAAACTTGTCGCATCATGGGCTAACCAGTTGTGCTGTGGTAGGTTGGTAGCTTCTGTCATTTGGTGCTTTCAACAGAGTATCTAAGACTTTAGCATGTATTAGATCAGTTTTTACATCCATAATTATTTGTGTATGTTTTTTATTATTTAAATAAATACGTGGCATCTGACCAATGACCTATCAACGACCTGAGACCTTGATTGGATCAGGTTTGATAAGTATAGATGTCACAAATTGTTGACTCGCTTAATCATGAAGGCTTGGTTTTCTTAGTCTAGAGTTTCTTCAAATTGCATCATGGGTTATGTAAACCTTCATTTCTGGTGGTTTATAAAAATTGCAATCTTGCATAGCCAAATTATTGAAATTACAAGGTATGTGGTCATTTTGTATTTTATTTGACATTTATCTCTATGGACATTTCAGAGTTGAGATCGTAGCACATGCTATGCTCATAGGCACACATAATACTTCTTTTTTTAAAAGTTCATTCCTGGCAAAAAGCCTACAAGGGCCATGATATTGTTAAGGATATATAATTAGGCCCATAGTGGTCCAAGCCCATAGAGGCCCATTATCATAATCAGTGTATTTATACATAGCCAAGGCAATTGTACATATGCTCTCTTTCCCCGCTAACCATCTCTCCAATGGTAACATGGTATCAAAGCAAGCTTTAGGTTAGGGTTTGGGTTTGTCTAATCCACCCAAATCCTAGATCCGTCTGTTTAACATCAGCTACCATCAGCTACCGTTGCAACCTTTCCACGACGTCCACGTTGTTCGTCGCGACCGTCGGCCATCTGTGATGCCCACGTCACCGGCGCAACCACTCATCGTGGTCGTCCACGCCGCCCACGTCTCCGTCACGGTCGTTGCCACTCAGCCATCCCCAGGTTGCTGTTGCAGCCATCTGCAATGGCTGCGCTGCCATTAGCAGCCACCGTTGCGGTTGTCTATTCTGTCCATTGTGGTCGTCTTCATGTCGTCGAGGTTGTGGTCCCCCACGTCGCGACTGTTATTCCTTAGTTCCCGGCCCTACAAGAAGAACTCTCAAAGCTTTTTCCTACCCTGTAGAAAAGAAAAAAGAAATGAAAGAAAGGCACAGTCTACCTCTCTTTCCTTTAAAATAAAAGCAGTTTGCCGGTTCTTCTCGGTGAATTCCCAATTTAGGGAACCCTCTTGGCGGGTTCGATTTCCGCCTCCGGAGCACCCTTTTTTTTTAGTAGGGTGCAAAGGAAGGGTAAGATAGTAAATGATACGGTACTAGACTGCTTTTTTTCTCTATATATATATGTGCAGCCTTTGGCCTCTTCTACAGATCCGCGTCGCTATTGACCCCTCTTCTATGGATATGCGCTGCTGTCGGTCATGGTCCCACACGCCATCGAAGGCGGCTTCCTGCTTCCATGTCTGCATCTTGAAGGTTGTCTCCCATGGATCTGCACTGTGGGCCCTGCTCCCACGAATCTACAACTTGGAGGCTACCCCTACTTCTTGGTCCACTGCCAATTCTGCTGAAGAGGGCTCTCGGTGTCTTCTGTAGCCTCTACTACTACTTGCTATAGGACATTGTGATCTCAAAGGAAGTTGCTTGTGTTTTTCTGCTTTGTTCTTCCAAATGTCGCAGGCTAATGTTATTGTCATTGATATCAAGCTTGATTGTCTTTCGGGAGTGGGTGTTCTCGGTCAAGACTGTTTTGAGGGCATTTGGTTTAGCTTCTCACTTGACTGATGATGCACCTAGTGTTAATCCAAAAGGGCCATTTGCCTCTTGAGTCGAAGTAACTAATAGCTTAGCAAATTGATGATGGTAAAGTGATGAGTGCCATTGTCACCAGTGTTGAGCATTATTTGAGAATGAGTCTTGAGTATCTGGAGTCAGCCAATGAGATGTGGAATAATTTGAAGAAAAGGTATATTCAAGATAGTAGCGCTCTTCAATATACCTTGACGAAAGGTATTCATGGGATTCAGCAGGGAGACATGTCTGTTGATGAGATATCCCTTTGACTTGAGCACCATGATCCACATGTAGCGTGACGTCATCAAGGAGTAGAAGGAAGTACTTGTTACCAGCAGGTGTTGCCGGCGTGATTGGGCCACAAAGATCACCATGAACCAATTCCAGCTTCCTCGTTGCTCTGTACTTAGCTTCCCTGGGAAATGGTGTCCGCTTTTGCTTGCCAATAAGGCAACTATCAAACACCTGATTGACGTGATCGATCTTGGACAGCCCCTTCACCATTTCCAGCTACGCAAGCTTGCGCAAGGCAAGAAAATTCAGATGGCAAGCGCGCGATGCCATCGCTAAGCCACCTCGTGCTTTCGCCGCCAAACACACCGGCATTGCAACCTTGATCTTCGGGATGTCTGATCAGCGATGGCCGATCGCCCGGCGGTGACGATCTATTGGTAGAGTCGATGATCGTGAGACACCATCCTCAATTTCCGCTTTGCTTCCTTCTTCATCAAGCCGCCCAAACCGAGAATATTGGTGGTAAGCCTTGGTATGTAGTAGACGTCGGTGAGTGCTCGATGTTGTCCCTCCTTGCGGCGGCGAGAATGGTCCTGGCCTTCAATGTTCATCACGAGCCGTCGCCAAACAAACCGCCCTTGGACGTTTGCATCGAGCTTCGGTGAAAGGCATGCGAACGCCGATCATATGATTGGTGGCGCCTGTGTCCACTATCCATTCCATATCCTCCGCATCCGCCTTGTGCTCAATTTGGGTTAGAGCACACTCCTTAATGACGACGATGTGATGCTTCCATGTGCCATCAACAAAGTCGCCTCTTCCACCTCATCACCTTGTCCTTGCACAAAATTGGCCTGCTCCTTTGGTTTGTTGCGGCACTCGCGAGCCCAATGCCCACGCTTCCGGCAGTTCTTGCACTGGTCGCGAGCAATTTGCAGCTGGAAGTAGCCGCCCTTGCCGCCACGGCCACCGCCGCCTCGGCCACGGTTACCATTGCCGCCACCGCGAGCGCTGCTAGAATTGCCGTTGTCGCCAAACTTCTTCCGCTGTCGGCCTTGCCACTGCTCCTCCGTGAGCAGTAGCTTGCCACCGGAGTCCAATTGCGCCACGCCATCCCCGTTGGAAGTGCGTTGGTAACGCTGCTCCACCGCACGGAGACGCCTAGTCACCACCGATAGCGCCCCGACATCAAGCAGCATCTCAATGGAGATTGTCACTTGAGTGTAGCGCTCCGGAACGACTTGGAGGAACTTCTTCACCACCGCCGCATCCATGATCGCATCGGCAAGTGCTCGAAGGTGGTTGGCCAAGCCGGAGATCCTCATGGAGAAGTCGTCGACGGTCTCGCCATCCTTAAATTCAATGTTGGCGAAGTCACGACGGAGTTTCTAGGCGTTGGCCTCCTGGACATGCTCAAGACCTATCCGCACGACCTTGATGGTGTCCCATGCCTCCTTCGCCGTGTCCTTGACAGCGAGCGTCGCCAACATCTCCGGTGGCACCGCGCGAAGAATCGCGGACAGCGCCATCCGATCATCTTGGAAGTTGTCGGTGCGGGTTCGATTAAGGCCCACGTGTCTTGCGCTGATGATTCGCCGCGATCACTAGCGCCGGTCGGCGTAGTTGGTGCGGGAGAGCATGGGTACTTGATGGAGCTTGATGATCCTTCATCACCGCCGACAACGACCTCGTCGCTCTCCATCGCGGTTCCTACCACGACGTGGCGAGCGAGGCGACGGCGCGCGTCGTCGTGGGGCGTCTGGAGCCGCTGCCGCCACGACCACCCGCAGCACCACCGCTCAGCGCCGCCGCCGCCTCTGCCTCCGACACCTCGCCCACCAGCACCGCGACCACCAACCTCCGTGGCTAACACTCAGTGGGGAACCTCACCATGGTCTCTCACTCAGCTCTGGTACCAGATGTTAGAATCACTCCAGATTAGAGGTAAGGTATTTTGGGCGGCAAAGCAGCAGGTTTTCCATATCTCTTTATTTGCATATATAGACTATTACAAAGACCCACACAGCCACACCCTCACTGACTCCAGATCGTGGCTATAACTCCCCATTACCTGCACTTGCATGATCCTATTAATCAACAACGTGCAACTGACCAAGCAAACAGGCTGAAACTGAAAACACATTTACCATGCTATTAACTACCATAAAAAATTGATAGAAACTGACTCAAAAACTGAACAAGCAATAAAACTGTAATTAGAAACTGACTCTAAACGCACAGGACTAATCTAACACCAGGATTTAAAAAGAGTGGGACCATACAATGGTGTGGACATTTGATTCGTCCAACGATCATCAATGATTTTCAACAAGCGATCGAGCAAAGCCTTCCTGTTTTGAGTGCAAAAAGCTTGCTTCAACTTGTAATGTGCTATATCCATCAATGATTGAACCTTCGGCATGGCAGGCCTCTCATCACCATCAACGACCCTTAGCACCCTAAGTAGTGGTAATGAAGCTTTAATGCAATCCTCCACTTGGTTCCAAAAGGCTAGTGTTCTAACAAGCGCCTTACACTTTATTCCCGCCGACGTCTTGGCTAACTTGCAAGAAGTTCATTCCACACTTGTAAAAGGTTCCTCAATGCATCCCTATGTCTTCTAACATAAGGTCCAAGCAATGAGCTGCACAAGTGAGTCCAAAAGAGTGTGGGGATCCTCTGCATGAGAAGCTTGCCTGCAGCCTTGGTAGTTAGCACCATTATCTATGACAACTTGAACAACATGCTCTTTGCCAATTTGCTTGATCTTCTCAAGAAGGTCGACAAATATTTGTGCGTCATGCACCTTGTGTGAAACATTAACCGATTTCAAGAAGAAAAGTCCCCTTATGACTATAAACAAGGAAGTTGATCAAAGGACATCCCCTCCTATCTGTCCATCCATCGGACATGATGGTGCAACCATACACCTTACATGCCTCCTCATGCTTCACCTTGTCTTTATCGATCGCCTTTACAACCTTCTCAAGAAGAGGTCCACGCAACTCATGGTAGGTGGGAGGCTTGAACCTGAACCGCACTACGCAACCGCCTCCAAAGCTATCTCATATTGTTGTGAGTTTGCAACATTAAAAGGAATGCCTAGAATAACGTGGCTATCTCCATACACATAGCTTCTCTTTCTTTGTTCTCATGCTTGCTTGAATGCTTATTTGCTCGACAACCTTATGCGGTGTCATGCAAACCATGGAACTAATTGTCTTCTTTTGAGGTGGAGTCGGAACCTTGAATTTGAGAGCGGCATTCCTTCTTTTCACAACAGTCCTTGAACTTGGTTGTGAGCCTTGCGGCTACACGGTGCCCTCTGATGAGGCCTCCACATTGACCACATTAACATCATCAGCTTGCCGCTCTTCTACATTATCATTTGTAGGCAAAGGCCGACTCCTCCTGTTACCCATCAAAGCATTCCTCATCTCTCTTGAAATGGCGACAGTGGTCGCCTCACATTTCTTGGCATCACCAAATCCTCCTGCAAGATGCTCCTTGATACACCCGCTGACTTTGCTCACGCCGATTCTTGTAGTCTTGAACTGTCTTGCTCACGAGGCAATCGCTCACGCGGGATAGTTAGGGATAAGATTAGTTATGGTATTAGATAAGATCAGTTTGTTAGGGAGGGGATAAGATTAGTTAGAGGTAGTTTCTTAGGACCTAAGTCTTCTACCCCTATAAAAGGGATGGTCATGTATCTTCTTTTGGCATCTAATCAAATGAATCAAAATTGAGTAGATCTCATAGGCGGTGGTTCGATAATGACTAAGGCGCTTAGCTTCGACAATGACTCGCCTCGCCCGTGTCAAGGGTCAGATCAATTTGGTATCGAGAATGGACGATCCTCGGGATGGCGCTCCATTCTTGGTACTTCGAGCGCGCGCTTCGACCCACCCGGTTCAGACTCTACTACGAAGCGGCTCAACAAAGAGCAATCCATCGGTGACCTCGTGGATCGAAAAAGGGTGAAGGCAGCGTCAACGACTACGCCGCGAGTTCCAGTAATTTCGCTTAGCCGCTATGCCAGATGAGGAGAGAAGACGAGATCGATGCCTTCATCGCGGGTCTACCGCGACATCGGCAAGAGATGTTCGTCGTGCTCGGCGCGTGACCTTATTGACGCCATATACTTGGCGCGCGAGGTAGCCATGGGAAGATGTCCGGATCGCGAAGGTGGCACCCACCGACGTCGTCCGGCGTTTAGTTCGATGGGTCGCCGAAAGCGAGCTAAGGCTAGCGCGACATACCGACGATGCCCATCACCAACTTGGCGGCAAAGATCGACGACCCGCCAAGAAGGTCGAGTACCTCGTCAAGGTGTTCGACAAGACGGTGGTGGCGCTCGCCGATCCAGTAGCAGAGATGTCCGACGCTAACGCGGCGCAAGCTCACGAGCGCGCGCCGAGATCGGGACCAACGACGACATCGGCAACACCGACGCCGACAGCGACACCGAAAAGACGACGAGGAGGGCGGCGACGGCGAAGAACCCCAACGCCAACGACAAGATCGAACAACGCGAGAACTCGACCGATGCCATGCCCGGCAAAGCGATGAGACGCCGACGTAAACACCGGTCGCTACCGATTCGCGAAGGTCCGGCCAGAGCGACCTCACCGTGTTCCGCCTTCGTCACTCCACGCCTTCCTTCACGCCAAGCACACCTCGCGACCACGACATCACCATCATCACCGGCCACGTCGTGCGGCGATAGGACGCGCCGCAGCTTCAACATCGACGCCAAAGCCTCGGGACGTCGGCGCTTCAACCTCGAGGACAAGGTTGATTCGGGCGGGTGTATTGATACACCCGCGACATCATTCATGTCGATTATTGTAGCGCGGGCCTATATCATTCACGAGGCTTCGCTCACGCGGGACAGTTAGGGATAAGATTAGTTATGGTATTAGATAAGATCAGTTTGTTAGGGAGGGGATAAGATTAGTTAGAGGTAGTTTCTTAGGGCCTAAGTCTTCTACCCCTATAAAAGGGATGGTCATGTATCTTCTTTTGGCATCCAATCAAATGAATCAAAATTGAGAGTAGATCTCATAGGCGGTGGCTCCGATAACAGCCAAGGCGCTAGCTTCGACAACAGCTCGTCTCGCCCGCGTCAAGGGCCGTATCACTCCTTGTACCTCTTAATCCCTCCTGAAACCGTTTTATCGCACAAGGAACATTTGACAGAATCCCAGTTGCCGATCGTTGCCCAATATCCATATTTCCAACCCGGATCATTGGACATTGGCTTCCGTTTTGGATCGTTAAAAGGGTTATATCCATCTACTGCCTGAGAGGATTTGCTTTGGATGATATTCTGATCGCCGGTGACGTCACTAGCCATCTGTAACACAGACAGAGAGAGAGAGCATGAGAGTGAGAGATAGAGCATAAGAGAGTGAGAGACTGAGTGACAGAGAGAGCGAGAGAGACAGAGAGCGAGACTACGGGAGAGGGAGTAAGAGAACGAGAGAGATAGCAGAGAGACGGAGAGTGAGAGAGCGTGAGCCTCTGAGAGAGAGAGTGAGAGAGCGTAAGTCGGAGGAAGGGATGGGGAAGGTGGAGAATCAGAGAAAGAAGAAGGGGACAGCGGCTCACCTGTCACCATAGAGGAGGCACGTCCACGCAATGGGGAGGCACGGCCACGCTGGAGATTCCGTGTTGTCGATGCAGGATTCGCTGCTGGATCTCACCGGTCACCGCTCCGATTCACCGCCGCCTCTTGTGAGTTTGCCTCTGGTCAAGGGTTTAGGGCCGGGCTGAGGCTGGTCAAGGGTTTAGTCGGGGTGGGGGTAGGGGTGGGTGTTTTAACTGTATGTCTTCCCTACAGCGCACGCCTCACACCTTCTCAACACCATGCCGACGCTATAGTTGCTTCAAGGACGCCACAAGCGCCTGTGGCAAGGCGTCGCTTGAGGTGTCTGCTTTGGACTGCCATGACGCCAAAGCGTCCTTGAAGCGACGTTTTGGCGACGCCTTAACAACCATACACATCTCTTGCATGGAAATATAAAAAGCAGACGATTGTATCTCGGTCCAGTACAGAGGCAGAGCTTTGAGCACTTGTCACTACCACAACAGAGATTGTATGGCTACAATGGTTATTAGCTGATTTTGGAGTACCTTGTAATACACCAACACCTCTTTTCCGTGATAATGCCGGAGCTATATAGATTGCTAATTATTCTATGAAGCATGAACTCAGAAAACATATTGGTGTTGATGCCTCTTTCACTCAATTTCATTGCCATTAGAAGATGATTGTTCTTCAACGTGTCATCATAATTGCAAATTGCAGACTTCTTCACCAAAGCACAAACTTGAGAGCCACATCTGCTCAAACTCAATGCTTTAGATCCTCTTATTCCACCTTGTGTTTGAGGGGGGGGGGGTGTGTGTTTTAAGGATATATATCTAGGCCCATAGAGGCCCATAATCATAATTAGTGTATTTATACACAGCCAAGGCTATTGTACAAATGCTTTCTTTCTCCACTAACCATCTCTCCTCCAAAGGTAACAGATATTACTGAAGCCACTTATGTTTTTATTATATCACCTGTAAAAACCCAAATGTTTGTATCAAAATCTGGTTGACCCAAACAATATCTTGGAGCCTGGTCCAACTCTCTTTCGGACAGGAAGTTTGAAGATGGATTAGGATGCAAACAATCAATAGAATAAATATTATATTCAATTTTGTGTTATATCTTAACATGCCTACCATTGGATGTTGTACACCGCTAACAATTGAGTGGCTAAAAATTAAAATCTACAGTGTTTCTTATAAAGCCTTTTGTCTTCATTTGATTTAGACACTTGGTTACATCTAATTCATCCTGCATTTTGTAATTTGAGTAAAAAACTGAAATAATGACTTAGCCTGCTGAAGGTTCCATGAGTTTCATGATTCTATAATAATGTTCTTCCTGTAATTTCATTTCAATCAATTTAATAAAATATGTGCTTTGGAGGGTGAGTGTTGTTGGTCTATTGATTTATATTAGTTTTGATGCCTAAATTTTTGTTTAATGAAACACTTGACTTGACTATCCGCAGTTGAGAAATTTAGTATGGGCTACATCGAAGCATGATGTCTACCTAATGTCACATTACTCGGTGCGCCATTGGTCAGCCTTGAGTGGTGCGGACACAGAAATTATGGATGTCAAAGGACATGTTGCACCAAGTGAGGTTGGGGTTTTAGGGGATAATACTTACTAAAGTCTCTCCCATATAAATTGCACTTTCTTTGCTTACATGGCATCCATTAATGCTATTGCATTATTGCAGAAGCATCCAGGAAGTTTATTGGAGGGTTTTTCTCAGACTCAAGTTAGCACGTTGGCAGTCAAGGATAATTTGTTGGTAGCTGGAGGTTTCCAAGGAGAGATAATATGCAAAGTAAGTTTCCATATCTTATTTTAATTTTTTTAATCTTAGAACATAAGTCTCAGCATTTGCCCGTGAGGACCGGAACTTGTGCATTTTTGTCTCTTGCATTTAGGGGTGAAAGCGGATCGGGTATGGTCCGGTAGTAGCTTCATATCGTATCCTACCCTCATTTATATTTTCGAGTATCGAGTCGGGTACGGTTAGCCCAAAATCGGGTCGGATACTGTTATGGGTATTTGCGGTCGTGTAGAAAACCGGTATCAGATATTATACGGACGTATAGAAATCAGTTACCGAGTACTTATTCGGGTCATATGTAAATTATATAGGATTCAACATGTAATAAAAATAAACTCAAACATAATCCAAATTAGTTGGATTGTCATTGTTAGTCCAAATTACCGGAGTTATTTTAAAATTCCAAGGCCATGTAAAGATTTCACCGTGGGCGGCGAGAGGGTACGTGAGACACGGCACGACCTGCCGACGAGGTAGCACCGCGAGGCAGAAGAACGGCAGCCAGAGCATCTTGCCGACGGCGAGGAGCCCGACAAAGAAGGCCAGCAGCAGGCGAGGGCCTTAGCAAGGGGTCGAGATCAAGCAGGTGGCAGAGCTGCCCCTGCTTCACGCACACGGGTCAAAGGAGACGAGCACGGACGCCGCGGCGGAGGCAAGTGCAATGATGACAACACAAAGAGCGGCCACGACGTGCACCCTGCCGGTGATGGGCGCCAACGAGATTTCCCAGACAAGCGCCCCGGCGACCGCGACGCTCGCCTCCATCTCTTCTTCCCTGCGGCGGCAGCGAGCAAGACAAGAACCTCAAGGTGCGCTCGATCTTGGAACCGATGCAGCAGGTTGGTTTCATACCAAGTTGGATCAGAATGTTGGCGCCCTCACACATGCGGACGCCATGATCAAATGCGGAGCTAAAGAGGCGGTAGCTCCCATGGTTACGACCTATCTGCAAGCATAAAGAAGCAGATGGCGGATTACTAAGGATGGCAACGCCAGGAGATCATGCATGTGATTAATTAATTAGACAATGCTTAATTGTAAGCGGGAAGTTTGCTTAATTGATCGTTGTTGGGCAATGATGACAGTGGATTAGAACTCATTTTGGGGATTCCGCATTGGCCAATGCTTCTGTCAGTGCCCAGTAGTGGCAAATATTGGATACCTGAATATTTTTACCTACCGGGTACCCCGAAACCAACCCACATTTATCAGGTAGTTTGCATCTAATATCCGACCTGTAACCAATAGAAAAAATTCAGGTACTACTCGGACCCGAACCCGACGGATGGCAAAAATCCTAAACTGTTTCCTAATTGCCCTTGTACCGGGTCGGGTACCTGGTAGGTACTACCCGACCTGTTTTCACCCCTACTTGCGTTGCCTGTGACCCTACCCTGCAACTGGCCTTTACTAGTGTCCCTACCCTGCAACTGCCTACAAGTCAATGACCACTGTCGTCCCCTGCTTTCCCACCTTGCATCGCCTAGACACACTACCATCTCTCCCACCCCTATAGGCTCCTTTCATGCGGATTTTCCTTGTGCCTTAGCCACTTGTAGAGCTTTGGTCACCACACCACAAGAGAAATCCCTGATGCATTGGTGAAAGCCCAAATAACCATTGATAGGACCTACACCAATGCATTTAATATGTGTTGGCACTGAGCCGTCACAAGGGTCTACAACCTAGGATACCTGGATACTTCAAAAAATCTGCGTACCCGTATCTGGACACGTATCGGATATGGATACGTATCCGATACGTCCGGATACGTATCCAGGGCTTATCGGCTATTTTCTTGATTTTCAAATAATTAAAAAAAGGGGGATACGTGAAGGATACTGGAGGACACGGGTGGGAATACGGGCTAGTGGAGCCATGCCTGTGCCACTTTTACCCCGACAGCCCGTGCCTCTTTCACCCCGCTCCCTTTACCCTAGCCCTGCCTCGCCCCCCCACCCCGCCCGCCGCCGCCGCCTGTCGCAGCATGCCCATGACCCGTTGAGGTCGCCACCGCGCCGCCGTCACCCGTCGAGGCCGCCCGCCACTACTCTCTCTCCCTCTCTGGGACTTACTCTGTCTTGCCGTGTGTATGGGAGGAGGAGGAGGAAGAAGCAGCGACATGGCTCAGATCTCAGATCTAGAGGACTGATAAGATTGGAGAGGGAGAGTGAGAGAGAAGCAGTGAGAGCGTGAGGGATAGAGCGGAGGACTGATAATAAGTATGGGTACTTTTGCTGCTGGAGCTAGCCTAGTTACTTTTACTTTTACCGCCTGTGAGTTTTGATGGATGGAGAGAGAACGTGAGACTATAAGATGATGAAAAGAAGTCAACAAAGCATGGCACATCTACAGTGGTGAAAAACGGATAGTTGTACTAGTACTCTTCACTTTTCCTATACAAAATACATGCATATATACCTAGTAGAAAAATTAGTATATAAAAAAAAATTAGTATTATATATATATAAACGTATCCCCGTATCGGCGTTTTAGAGAAATCACCGTATCACGGTATCGCCGTATCGCGTATCCGTATCCGTATCCACGTATCTAGGCAACATAGTCTACAACTATGCTATTAGTGAACTCTAATACTGATATCTTATTGATGTCGATGTTAACAATTTTTGTGATACAGCACCTGGATCGGGAAGGAATAAGCTTTTGCTGCAGGGCAACTTACGATGATAATGCAATTACTAATGCAGTTGAGATATTCAATTCTTCTAGGTAAATCATCATGTTGTGTTTTTAACTATTCAAGCATACACTTCAAAGTTTAAGAAAGAAGCTGTGGCCCTGCCATATTACTATTAACTGGAATTACTTTCTTTTTCATCAAAATGTTGGGAAGCAACTTGCCTCAACTTAATACTGCCAAAACTTCTTTTGAAATTGACATTAATGTTAATTGTTTTCTCTGGTCTAAATAATCTTCAGTGGTGCTGTTCGCTTCATTGCATCTAACAACGACTCTGTTGTAAGAGAATATGATATGGAAAGATACCAGTTGTGTAAGCAATTTCGCTTCGAATGGCCAGTTAATGTAAGTCTGGATATTTGCATACTCATCCCCCCTGCTTTTGGTTTTACTGTATTTAGAACATCACTTGAATGCCATCATTTATAACCACCAGTTTTTTCTGTCTTCCAGAAATGATTTCGTAGAATCAATTTCATATAACATATTAAATGTTTGTCTTATTGAGATCATTTCCAAAATAACCTTGATACATTATATTTCGTACTTCTAATTGGCTATAGTACTGTTGGCATACGTATATAAAAAATGCATATATGAGTTATTGGCAGTTTTGGCATATTTATATAAAGCATGTTTATGGGAATTGTTGGAAGTGACATGAGACTAGGTGTTGTGTGGTTGGTTGTTTAGGTAC
Organism: Raddia guianensis; assembly: GCA_036346415.1. Lineage (NCBI taxonomy): Eukaryota > Viridiplantae > Streptophyta > Magnoliopsida > Poales > Poaceae > Raddia > Raddia guianensis. The sequence goes on from CM070539.1 coordinate 35,734,479, forward strand.
TGATCAGTAAGGCATTCGTCCAGTCGCCCTCATCAAGCTACCAGTAGAGTTCTTTCGAGACATTGTAGATGTTATGAATATGGCTTGTATTGATCCAGAGGCCAAAGGTTCCCATGTATATAGTACAAAGGAAAGCTTAGATAAGTGACCAAAGCCCATGTAGGGCAAAGACTCTTATCTCTTATTATGTCTCTAAAAAGAGGCTATGAAATCAACTTAGGGTGTCTTTGGTTGTCCGTACCATGTTGAACCAGTGTGGGATAATATAAGTTGAATGAGATCGTTCAATACGGTATGATTCAAGCTAGAGATATTTGGTTACTTGAAAGGGATCATACAAGATTTTGTTTGGTTCTCATATGGGATAATGTGGGATGGTTCAAGTATTCAAGTATCATCGAGTAACATTTTGTCTCGAGAAAATTCAACCTTACACATGATTTTAATTTTAATAATTCAAACTAGATTTAATTTGAAGTTCAATATTCAAATCAAATTTTAAATTAAACATTCAAATAGGATTCAATATTCAAATTGAATTTTTAATTCAAACTACATTTTAACATTTAAATTTTTATTGAATTCAAATTAAAATCAAATTTGGAATTCAAAATTCAAACCAAATTTAAGTTCAGGATTCAAAACTCGAATCAAACCTTCAATTCAAGATTAAAGCGAATGAAAAATTAACCCAAATTCAAAAAGTGATTCAAATTTTAATTTCAAAACTCAAATTGGATTTTAAATTCAAGATTCAATGTGTATTGAAAATTCAAATCAATTTCTAAAGTTTAAACATATTTTCAAATTCAAATTTTGAAATTAAAAATCCAAACCAAATTGAAAATTGAAATCGATTTGAAATTTGATGGTACTCCAAAGTAAAAAATATGAATTAAGAAGAAGCGAGAGCCTGTGAGAGAAAATTGTAAGATGTCGTTTAACCAAACCGAGCGAATGGAGTCGTTCAATATATTGAGAGAATATTCCAATTTTTTGTATCAAACCATTCAGGATGATTTGGCACGATTCGCCTAACCAAGCACATAGATAAACACAAATTATGTACCATCCTATGCAGGAACCATCTCATTCAGATAACCAAGCACGCCCTTAGAAAACGAGCAAGAAGGCCGGGAGATATATCTAATCCCCAAGAGAGATATCTTAACATACTTATCTTTAATAGGCAACATATCCCGTGTACACGGGTGTTCCCGTGTAAACCCGTGTGCACCAACTAACAAAAGTCATTAAAAATTCTAAAAAAATTTGTAAATGTTCTTCATTGGTTGCTCTACCTATATAGAAATTTGAATTTGAATATTAAATTCATTCTTTAGTAGGAGTTATAAAAAAGAAAAAATACTAACAAATATGAATGGTTTAAAATTGATATAGTTTTCTCTTTTTTATAACTCTTACTGTAGAATAAATTTGATTTTCAAACTTTATATATAGGTGGAACAAGTTCATTAGAATAGTTGTAAATTTTTTTAGAATTTTTTATGACTTTTGCTAGTTGGTGTACCCCTAATTTAGGTAACACTCAAACAGACAAGTCTTGATTACCTCAATTTTTTCAGGCGGTACAGTTGCCATAATTATCGAGAAAGTAGTATGAAGGCCTTGTTATTTTCAGCATATCGTTGCGTTGGCGTATTACTGTAGCAAATTTGAGAACCATCGAAATAAGGTCTAAAGATTATTAGAAAATAATAAATAGTTTTAAAATCTTTGGAAGGACTACTGAAAGTCACAAAAAAATAGTTACAAATTATCACAACATATAGGCAATATAAAAATAACAAAATTTGCTACCGTAATACGCAACGGTACGATACGCTTAATAGAACAAGGCCGAAGTGTGCGTAAACACACCCAGATGGTGTACTGTAGGACTAGATAGGTTACTAAACAGCTAAGTAGCAAAATGCAAGTTGTTCTACTATTGTTAGCTAGCAGAGCAAGCGTGAAGTCGGTTGTAAAATCCTGTCTGTCTTTCTGTCCATCGATCGGTTGATCCATCCATACATCTTGCCGAAAATAAGTATAAAATACACTACATGTAACTATAATTTTTATAAGAATTAACCATCGATCGTTACCTTTGTTTGCTATAGCGATCGATGGTTAATTCTTTTAATATATATATATATATAGGAAAACGGAATGGGACTCCATGGAGTCAGTGCTCCATTCTTTGTTGCCGTTGGATTTCATCAAGATTCGTGCACACAAAGTAAATACATGCACGACAACACTATCAATTGCCATATAAAGGTGTGAATGCAATAGCTACGTGATTAATTGTTTACAAAGAAGGTACGGAGCACAGGCTCCATGGAGTCCCAAGTATTTTTACTATATATATATAAAGAGAATTGCTAGTGTGAACTCTAGCGTACAGATCCCTCCGTACCCTCGACGGGTTTTTGAAATCGAAAACTTTAGCGATCGATCCAAACCGTTGATCTTGTTCATCTTGCCAAAATGTAGCTACCGACCAAGTTTTGTATTTTTTAAAATTTGTTTGCTATTTATTTCGTATTATTGAAATTCAGCCTTCTAAATAGTCGTGGAGTGTCCAAAAATTCTGATTTTCAAAATTATAAAACAAATAGTAAAGAAATTTGAAAAAATACGAAACTTGGTCAGTAGCTACATTTTGATAAGATGAATAAGATCAGTGGTTTGGATCGATCGCTAAAAGTTATCGGATTTCAGGGAGAGTTGATCCTTAATAAATGTACTTGGGTCCTAGTAAATCCATAACAAAACCTATCGTAATTAATTTGTAAAGGTTAGGAACTATTTTTTCACAGTGCTACACCACCACAGCACTGTTTATGTATGTCCAAGATAGTCCATAGCCTGCTGCCATGACATGTTTCGTCCCCTGTGAATTAGTTGAAATTATAAATTGTCAAATATACATTTAGGCTCAGTTCTTTTCAGCTTAACGACTTATCTACATTTTAAAAAGACATGTTTTGAGTTTTTTAAGTTCGTTTTTTCGCTGTTTTAAAGGTGGATCCTAACACTTTAAAAAGCAAGTCAAATGAAAGCCTTGTACATTTCATCTTAGTTTAGCGTAGCGTAGTGTTTCAACAAAATTTATCTTTTTTATGTAGCCTATTTGGTGTAATAATTTGTAATGATTTTTCTCAGGTTTTTGGTAGTAGTCATAAAGATCCTAAAACTATTTTTAAATTATTTTTTATAATATTTAAACCACTTTTTAAATACTCTCAAATTTTGTTGAAACGCTACGCTACGCTACGCTACGTTAAGCTGAAATGTATAAGGCCGAAATGGATCCGAATCTCGAGATTACCTTGAGAAGCGCTTGAAATTCAGCATACCCTCGACGGGTTTTTGAAATGGAAAACTTTATTGATCGATCCAGACCGTTGATCTTGTTCATCTTGCCAAAATGTAGCTACCGACCAAGTTTTGTATTTTTTAAAATTTGTTTGCTATTTATTTCATATTATTGAAATTCAGTCTTCTAAATAGTCGTGGAATTTCCAAAAACTCTGATTTTCAAAACTATAAAACAAATAGTAAAGAAATTTGAAAAAATATGAAACTTGGTCAGTAGTTATATTTCGATAAGATGAATAAGATCAGTGGTTTCGATCGATCGCTAAAAGTTCTCGGATTTCAGGGAGAGCTGATCCTTAGTAAATGTACTTGGGTCCTAGTAAATCCATAACAAAACCTATCCTAATTAATTTGTAAAGGTTAGGAACTATTTTTTCACAGTGCTACACCACCACGGCACTGTTTATGTATGTCCAAGATAGTCCATAGCCTGCAGCCATGACATGTTTCTTCCCCTGTGAATTAGTTGAAATGATAAATTATCAAATATACACTTAGGCCCAGTTCTTTTCAGCTTAACAGCTTAACGACTTATCTACTTTTTAAAAAAACATATGTTTTGAGTTTTTTAAGTCCGTTTTTTCACTGTTTTGAAGGTGTGTCCTAACACTTTAAAAAGCAAGTCAAATGAGAAATGGATCCGAATCTCGAGACTACCTTGAGATGCGTTTGAAATTCAGTCATTTCAGCCGTTCAGCTGTCGTTAAAATCAGCTCAAAAGAACGAGGCCTTACTAAGTCAACTATGAATTGTTGTTTGTCTTTTTCTACGTCTATTGGTCTATGTGGATAATACATGATTGCATTTTTTTCTGCATCGGCATTCAGCTCAAATGTTTGCTAGAAATGACCATGCAACACTCGCTAATTAATTCTATTTTGTGCAATTTGTTTTAATGTTGTCTTTCATTGATACAGCACACATCATTGAGCCCTGGCGGAAAGCTTATTATTATTGTCGGTGACGACCCAGATGCTCTGCTTATTGATTCTAATTCTGGAAAGGTAAATAAACATGCACAGATGTCATGTTGAAAATATGTAGTATATGCAATGCATGTAACAAATGTTTTATATCTGTAAACAGACTATTCATTCCATGAAAGGTCACATGGATTTCTCATTTGCATCGGCTTGGAGCCCGGATGGCCAGACGTTTGCCACTGGCAACCAAGACAAGACATGTCGGATTTGGGATGCAAGAAATCTCTCTCAAGCCCTTCATATCTTGAGAGGCAACCTTGGTGCAATAAGATCTGTTCGCTTCACATCAGATGGTCAGTTCTTGTCGATGGCAGAGCCTGCAGACTTTGTGCACATATTTGATGTCAAAAGTGATTATAATGAGAGGCAAGAGCTGGATTTCTTTGGTGAGATATCTGGCATGTCTTTCAGCCCTGACACGGATGCACTCTTTGTTGGAGTCGGGGATAGAATCTATGGTAGCCTACTTCAATTTGGCCGCCTTTATAAATATTCATACCTCGACTCGCTATTCTGAGGTCAAAGCAGGCAGTGTTGGGTCTCTTTTCAGGTGAGCCGATTTTTTGTCGGCACAGATTAGGAGTTATCAAATTAAATTCAAGTTAGCTTGGTTATTCATTATAGTTGATGTACCCTGTTGTGTGTGTATATAAAGAAATGTATAGACACCGGCATGAAATCAGTAGTTTGGATCTAAACTTGTACCTGACGGTTGTACTGGGAATATCTTCGCTTGCTACTTCAGCCGAAACCGGATGCCTCTGATATTGGATATGGAGCAGCTGTATGTCGTTTTAATTGACGGGATTTTAAAATATGCCTCTGCATGGTTGGGGTATTGCAGATTTGCCATTAAAATAGGGGATCTCTTAAAATAGAGTTGAAATATGTCAGGTTTGTCATTAAAAGGTGTGATATTATAACCATTCCATTATAAAGTTAGAAAAAGAAAAACTTATCATTCTTGGACATCTTTTCCTTTTAACTTTATCAAATTTATGTATCAAATATTCTATTCTTTCATCTTCCTTTCCCACCTCTTACTGGAGGGGTGTGCCTCCATTTCATTCTTTCAGCGAGCTTACTGCCGCTCTTCGGTGAGCCTACCGTCTATATGGCGAGCCTACGAGCGAGCATGGCGGCCATTGCTTAAATATCCTTATTTGAGTCAAACAAAATAAGGATCAGAGAAAAATAGGGACCCAGTGGCGAAAGTGGGGCCATTTCCGTTACTGTTGCGTATATGGTTATAGCATCCTCAATAGCCCTTCTATCACACACTCTAAAATACTATTCATATACATACACACATGGCTATTGGGGATGCTTACTAGCGAGTTTGACGGCCGGTTGCCTAGAAAAACTTTTATATGTTGTTGTGAAACTTGTTATCTGTTGTCGTGAAACTTGTTATCTTTGTAGGTTGAATTTTTTTAGTAACACTGGGACAAGATATTTCATTAATTTTTTGTCATGTTTTTAACGGGTCTTTTGTTGTTTGTTCATGTTTCATAGAACAATGTCTTATGTTGTTCTAATCATGTTTCATGTTTTTATCGGGTCTTTCGTCATGTTTTATCGGGTCTTTTGTCATATCTTATTATGTTTATTCTAATCACTTTTGTCGTAGATCGTTTGTCGCCTTCTTCTTGTGAATCGTTCTTTCGGAGCAAGCGTGCTGATAACGTTTTGCAAAATCTTCTACCTGGTGTAGTCCAAGTCTCCAAGCTGTAAATAAAAAATCATGCAATCACATAGAAGACAAAAAAACACACGACGTAGAGGTGGAATTCTTCTTTATTAATTTTTGGTACATGATACAGTGAGTCTCCACCTCTATTTATATTATTGTGTTGTATAGGTTTTAGGCTATATCCAATATCGAAAGTATCCGAACGGTTGTCCGGCTAGAACACGGCTTAGCTATGGCAGTCCCCCCTTCCATCAAACAGTTCGATTAAGATACATTTGAGTCCCTCCACGGCTTAGTTATGGCAGTCTCCCCTTCTTTTGCATCAAGCCATCGACGATCAACTATTTATGGCAGCACTCCCCCCTTCCATGTAAGACAGCCGCGTGTTTTCAGATGGAATTCTTAGGGGTGAAGCTGGCCCGACCCCAGATCCGACGTCCCGAACCCTCCCATCTTTCCATCAAACGGTCCACAGCACCATGCAAAGTCAATAGAACAAGAAACCCAGCAGATCGGATCAAATCAAGTCAAGGCCGTTTCCAATTCCAAGCCGCAGATAGAGCTTGCCCATATTTTCTATATATATATGCGTGCCGCGCCTACCTCCAAACAGGCTCCTGCCATCAATCTACCCACTCCTCCACCACCGCCAAGGCCCCTCGTTCTCCTCCTCTCTTCTGCGCCCCGGCCGCCACATGAGCAAGGCGCGCGCCTTTCTCCGCGTCCGCGTCCGCGTCCCGGTGTTGCTGCTCCAAGCTGTCGTCCTCCTCTGCTTGCTCGCAGCTGCTGGGCAGCTGATCGCTCAGATCGTGCACGGGGTTTTGAGCCGGGATCCGATCCGGAGGTCAGGCCTGATGCGGAGCCCTACCGGCGGCCGGTTTGGTAGACCCGGTGTTGCTGGCATCGTCGACGGAGAGTTCTTGGATGACGGAGGTGTGCTGCTTCCTGGATATGGATGCACGGGAGACCATGGCGGGGGATCTGCTAAAGTTGAAGTTGAAGCCGGTAGTGATCCCGACGTAGAGGTAGAAGAGGAGCCCCTCCTGGGTAGCGACTATGACGACGATGCAGGTAGCGACGACGACGACGACGAAGAGGACGATATGGAAGATAACGTAGAAGATAATGCAGAAGTTAAATATGGCTCACGATGGCATGGTGATGTGGAGGTACGCGATAATGATGGTGACGACGATGTAGAAGATACAAACAGTTCGGGGCAGGATGCTGCTGTCGAGGGACTCGATGATGCTGAAGATATCGACGAGCTTGCGGATGCCGAAGATATAGAACAAGAACTTGCGGATGTCGAAGATACAGAAGAGATTGCAGGTAGTGGGTGTCCTGAATGCGGAAAGCTTTTCAAAAATGATAAATCCATGTATGGTCATCTTCGAAGCCACCCAAACAAAGGATACAAAGGTGCCAGGCCACCTGTGAAAAACAAATCGCTCTCAAACTGCAGCGATGCATCACCCGTACCTGAGGATCATCATGCAGGTAAAAGCCAGCGTGCTTCCCGCATAACTCCGCGTGACATGTTCGCTGCATTCGTCTTGTTTACCCTGCAGTACCGTGGCAACCAGTCGACTCGGCCAGCTGCACCTGCAGCATCGCCCGAGCATGCTTCACCACCCGAACGGCATGGAGATCAGGACGCTGAATTAGCTACTCCAGACAACGTGGAGCGCCGCAAGAGAAGTGAGAGCTCTGCAGTGGATGGCCCCGGGAAGAAGAGGAGGAAGCTCAATGAAGGCGAGGAGAAAGGCACAAGGCAGACGCGTCCTCCTTATGTCTGCAAGCTGTGCAGAGCGGAGTTCTCCACCCATCAGGCTCTGGGCGGGCACATTGCTGCCCACAACAAGGAGAAGAGGAACCAGGCTCAGACCGAGAAAGAAGCAGGGGCTCCAGATGATCAGAACCAGAATGGGCAGGAAGCTCCAGATGATCAGAACCAGAATGGGCAGGAAGCTGCTGGCAACGAAGATCTCTTTGGGCAGGATCCTGGAGAGCACTCTGAGAGTGAGAGGAACAAGGAGCATTGATCTCAATGTGGAGGCTCCCGATCAGCAGGATTAGAAGGCAGTAAGACACATATCTTTTTTTGGTGTTCTTCGAAAACGAGAAGAAGGAATATAAAGATGACTAGGCACGCTGTAAGTGAGCAACTTATTGTGTATCTTGATAATGGCGTGTACTTTGGCATCAATACTATCATGTGCTCCTCAAAAAAAAATCCTCAAAAAAATAATATCATGTGCTCTTTATTTTGAAGCTATACCTGTCAGGAAAACAGAATATAAAACAAATCGTGTGGCACAGGTAATTTTATTTTACATCTTGTCTACTGCTTATTGTAGATACGTGGCATTATGCTTATTTGCAAAACCGTTGTATGTATACTGCCACCTTTTCTAATATCCGGTAAATAATGTTAGAACAACCTGACACACTTGATACACCAACAAATAATTTCACATCGATCACTAGTTTGACTGGTTTGACAACTTCCATCGATCAAAGTCTGCTCCAAATATGCAAAACATGCTAGACTAGAACTCTAATTAAGACCACATCCTTGTATGGCATGGAACTCATACCACATTGTATAACATAATTAAACATAAAATCACTATAGAAAAATACTACCTCCTTTCTTTTTTATTTATCGCCATTGACTTTTAGACATGCCCTTTGACTATTCGTTATATTCAAAAAAACTATTTAATTATCATTTATTTTGTTATGTTTTGTTTTATCATTAAAGAGACTTTAAGCTTGACTTTTATTTTTACATATTTGCACTAGACTTTGAAAAAGACAAATGATCAAAAGGGCATGTCCAAAGGTCAACGGTGACAAATAAAAAAAAAACGGAGGGAGTATCTCTCTCAAGACGACCAAAAGTCATTGTTGACAATCAAATCAGGGTCGTCAACACTAGTAAATATGGTCGATGATAAACATACACCTATCGACCTAATTACCCATCCACGGTGGCTCTGCACAACAAGTTTGAATTTAGCGTCGATGACTGGTAGCGGTTATGGTTGATGATCGAGTATTAAGTCGTAGACCTTGTTTTTATACTTGACAGCAAAACCTAACCGGACAGGTTAGAGTTGACAGCTGAATGATAAGTGATCACCCTTAAGATTTCCCAGAGGCGGCAGTCAGTAGTTTAGTCTATTAGTGTTGACAACCCATGCTCAATTTTTTCAAGTTTAGCCTATTAGTGTTTTTTAGGAGTACTGTGGGTTCCAACGATTCAGTCCCACAACAAAACACACATCTTCAAATTGAGACCCGAATTTTTATTATCCTTACGGGGATTTTTAGCCTATTAGCGTTGACGGCCTATGCTTTGGTCATATAATACGTGCTATGGATCTATGGCTGCAAGCTAATGCCAGCCTCAATCTTTTAACTCTTTCTCAATGCGTCATCTTTGTGAATCTCTCACTCTCTCACCTAGGAGCAGGTCGCTCCCACATCCTATCGTGGTGGCCTCATCGTTTTTAGCTCTGGGGAGTCATGTTGATATATCTTGTTTGGCCGACACATTGACCAATTGGCTATACGATGGAGGTACATGCCTTAATGGGTGTGTTAGGGGTCAATGAGACGAGGGGCTTTAGGTTATCAGTCGACGTAAACCTTGTACAAGACGCACTGTGCTTTAAGGAATGTTTTTACCACTCTTGTGATCTATGCTCCTCTATTCTTTTGTGTGGGATCTTTTTTTAGGAAATGTATGAGTTGTTCCTTGACAACAAACCAACATAAGAGCCACACTTTTAATGTGACATAGACATACAACTAGTGCGGAAGCATGCACTTTGTTAAAACATCTCCAATGGTAGAGGCAACTGCTAGTTATAAGAAAGATCCATGTCATGGGTGGTCACTAGCTCGTCCCTCCTTATTGCTGTTAGCTGTTTGCTTGGTGGTGCGTGGCTGGCTACAGCCGGCATCTCATCTTCTTCCTCCCCTATATCTCTTTCTCCATCTCCTATTAGGCCTTTGGCTAGGGTGGCGGCGACAAACGTTGTGTTCTCCTCTATAAGCGTGTATTCAGGCCTGGCGGTGGCCAGTGGTGTCCTGGCTTTGTCCAGGGTTGCAGTGTTGCGCTGTGGTTGTAACCGTGCTCGCAAATTTTTTCTTTTATTTTCTCCTGCTTCAATGAAATAGGTCGGCAATCCTCTTGCCCCTCTTTCAAAAAAAAGAAAGATCCATGTCATTTATAGATAGCTTGTAAACAACATCTTTAATGAATTAACTATAACATTGGCTCTTTAAATTAATATGGGTCCATATGTAATAGCTGCAAATGCAAGTTGTAATCCGCTATAGATTGGCTCTTGGTTAAGAGCTATTCTCTATCTCTCTCCTTTCCTTCTCTGCTCCATATAAACAAAAAGATGAGGTGTACTCCTTATAGCTAGCTGATTTGGCAGCATTGGAGATGCTCTTATTATGTTGTACCATTGGGAAGTCACCCAATGGGTCTTCTCTTGCAGCTTTTTTTTTTAAAATAAAAAACACTGCCAGGTCAAGCTACCACCTCGTCATGTATGGCTAGTGCTGCAATGTCTACCGCCAGTGCTTCAATGTCTACTGCCACAACCCATGGGCTCGACCCAAACAACCTGATCCCTCTGCATAGGCGCACCATAGATGCCATCACTTGAATCATTTCACCATTATCCCCTTGCGATGTTCACACCATATGAGCGAGACCACGGCCTCACTAGCACTGTCGTCCTCGCGATTTGAGCTAGCAACAACAACATATGCATATAGCATGTTAGTTTGGGTGACGACGGTCCATCAGGGATAACATTGAGTTCAACAATGATGACAATGTTCGCTGTGCCATCCTCCTCTCTGGGTAGCTCCATTGATGAGGGGAATTTTTTTTTGTTCATAACACTTAATTTGCGACTCTCGTTTTGTATTTAATTTTTCTTTGGGTATAACACAAGGAAGATAAATTTGTTCAATTCGAGGCTCGTCTTGATTTTCTATTTTATTTTTTTCTATCTTTTTTATCTCTATTTGCATGTGATTCGATGGAAATGCTCTTGTGAACTGGGTGGGTGCAGTACAACGTGGGTGTCAATTGGCGGCGGCGTGGACCAGAGTCGCCGCCGGCGCTGACGATATCGATAAGTTTTTGACATCTTGAGAACCTAGTGGAACATGCATTTACAAGGAGCCAAGCTAATGGAGCTGCTTCCCCCGAGGTGCCAAAGCCTGAAGCTAACTCTTTCCCTGATTCTTCAAAATGGTAGTAGACAGCTTCTCAAGTTGACAATGCAATTCTAGCTGGAGGCTCAATTGAGATCGATTCAAATTGGACTAAATTCATAGTTTCAGCAGCTCGAGTATCATCATAACTCTGCGAGTAATTACAAATTGCTATGGGAAACACGGACAAATTAAGCTGGACCAATCTTGCTCACGACTCACGAGGCATGACTAGTGTACGATCCTCAAAGGCGTTCAAGCAAAATCCCCAAGCTGCAGGCGCTGTCAAAAATTCCACTATCGCAGAATATTGTTTCCAATAAATGAAAATATGAAAAAATAGTAGAAATTTTATGGAATTTTTTGCGCCTGCACGATTTCGCAAATTATACGACCAAAAAATCTCTTGACGTGAAAAAAAGAAAACAAAATAAGATTTATAATAAATAGAAAACAAAATAATCTATGATAAACGAAAAACAAAATAAATCTATAATAGATTAGACCTCGCACAAAAAATTCCACTATCGTAAAACATTTTTTCAATAAATGAAAATGTGGAAAAACATTAGAAATTTTGTGGAATTTTCACTAATTGGGTGCTAATTAAATAAAAACTCAAAAAAATCAAAAAATCAAAAAAATAGAAAAACAGAAAATATTTAAAATGGGTTGATTAGGATTTTAGAAGAATTATGAAATTTTTTTCTACGCAATTTGGACTCCGGATAAAATATATACAAAAAAGAGAAATCTAAATGGAAAAAAATAAATCAATGCAACTACTAACTAGCAGCCTAGCCATGCGCCTGCATTCGTATTGCTGGTGAGAGAAAAGGGCAGACGTAAACCATAGGCGCCTGCCAAATAGCATTCCCGAAAGAAACAAGCAGCCCCAATTCAAGCCCAGCTCCAGCTAGACCACATACAGCAGCAAGCAGCCCAAGGCCTGCACGCAACACGCCACGCACAATCGCACACGCGCAGCCCGACCCGCCGCCGCTTCCATGGGAAGGCCGCCTTCCGCTGCATGCCCTGGCATCCTCCTCCTGCCGCCGAGCGCCGCCGCCTTCTCCCCAAGCCGTCTTAGCTTCTCCAACGGCAACCGTCCAGATCCTCTCCTCGCGGCGCGGCGCCTTCGCCCCGCCGATTTGGCGGCCATCCGGCTCCTTTCTTGGCGGTGTGGCGGCCGGCTGTCTTCTTCACTGGGGCAGCACCTCGCCCTCGCAGGCTCGCACAGTCGCACCGGCGGCCGCTCGCACTGGAGGTCTGGGGCTGATCCTCGTACGTTGCCTTTCGGCCGACGAGCGTCCCACTTGCATCCTTATCTAAAACCCTTGGCGGGCGGGCGGCGCCGCCGGAGCGCCCCTTCCTCCGGTCGCCGCGGCAACCATGGCGTCCGTCGTGCTCCGGTTCCTTCGGCGCCGACCTGTGCCATCCGCTCCGGCCCTAAGCTCTATACGGTTCGTTGCCTTTCCCACTCGTTACAGTCGCATTGCCCTTTGTCTTTCGGTTTAATTCCTGTGCCGTTTCCTAAAAAAATTCCTATGCTGTTTCTCGATCAGCGATTCTTGTGTTCGATTGCTCGGCGCTTGTTCCCCGCTGTTCCGTCACTCCTGTGGATTCGCTGGATGTGAGTTAAATGGGCGGAGATGGCGGTTGCAACCTCCTGTAAGGTACGGGAGCACGGCGGTGACGCTTAACACGGACGGTGGCTTCGCCAGGTTCGTGGTCGGCGACGTGGGCTCGAAGCACAGGTCGAGCGGAAAGCAGTCTCCGACGAAGAAGAAGATGTCGAGGAAGGCCAAGGTTAACCAGCTCAAGTGGTACCGCCTCAAGGCCAAGAAGAAGATGAAGTCGCCCAATCCCGAAGTCAGGATTAGATACAAGCTCAATAAGGTTACTCTTTTTTTGTTTGACATGTTTACTATTTTGTTTAGCTGTCGTTGCTATTGACTTACTGTCTGATTGATGATAAATGTTGGAATGTTAATATCGTTGATTTTTTATGTGGATTCAGGCTAAGAGGAAAGAAGAGTGGCTGATTGAGAAACTTAGGAAGTATGAGCTCCCAAGGACTCCAGAGCCTGTTCACGACCCTGAAATTCTGACCGAGGAGGAGAAGTTTTACCTTAAACGAACTGGGGAGAAGAAGAAGAACTATGTTCCTGTGGGAAGGAGAGGGGTGTTTGGTGGTGTGGTTCTCAACATGCACCTCCATTGGAAGAAGCATGAGACTGTGAAGGTGATCTGCAAGCCTTGTCGGCCTGGCCAAGTGAATGAGTATGCTGAGGAGTTAACGAGGCTTAGCAAAGGTGTGGTCATTGATATTAAACCCAATAACACCATCATCTTTTATCGCGGGAAGAACTATGTGCAGCCAGATGTTATGTCACCTCCTGATACTCTTTCTAAGCAGAAGGTGATCATAAGTACTAAAGTTATTTTTGTCCTATACCGACTGACAGATATACCTATCTAATTTCAGGCTACTTTTTTTTTTTTCCTTTTTATACGAGCATATTACCCTGTAATTGGTTCAGTTGACTGACATTATGTTCATACACTATAGGCCTTGGAGAAGTACAGATATGAACAATCTCTTGAACATACCAGCCAATTTATTGAGAAGCTGGAGAAGGAGCTCGAAGATTACCAAGAGCATGTTGCTTTATTTAAGAAGCATGAGGGAGCTACTTCTGAGAAACTCTGTAACAAAGATACTAATGTTGATGGCCTTACAACTAGCTCAGATATTGAATGAGCTATCTCAATTGATAGCTCAGATCTTTCAGTAATTAAATACTGATTAGATCTTGCTATCGTTGAAAACTCAGATGCACATTACTCAATGCTGCCCTCAGTTATGGTGCAAAACATGATCAAACAACTTGCTTCAGTACTGGGATTCAGGTAGAAAGTAAGGTTTGTCCTAATAGCAAAAGTACTATACTGTCGTCTTGGATTAAAATTTTACAATTACCCTGTTAAAATTTGCACACACTATTCCAGTGGTATATTTGAACATTGATTTTATAAGCAATCTGTGGGTATAAGCTGCTAATGAGAAAAAACCAATTTCTAGTTCCTGCAATATTTCCTGCTCGAAATATTAAATTTATTTGTTTCATTATACTGTTGTTAAGAACCTGTGAATGTTTTGCTACCATTTTTTCTGGAAAAAAATGTATTTTTGTACAAGGTCTGCAGCTTTCTTGTACTCATCTTTATGAGCATGTTTTAAATAAGACATGCTCACTTATAATTGATCTGACGTGTAGGATTCTCAGGCTTCAGAATTCATGCAAGAGAAACACTAGTTGTTTAATGGCTGGAACAGCCCTGCCGTACCCTCTGAGGAACAGAAGTACCATGAACACATAATTTGATTGCTATCATCAAGAGATACTGAAGTTCGCAGCTTTCATTGCCACACTATAGATTTACATCAGTTGTGGACACTACCCTTTTTTGTATCACAAAATGGGCTTCCTTGGGGCTTTAACTTTGAGAAAATCGACTTAAGGTTGGCTACTTGAAAGGAATTCACTCTAGTGAAAAACAGTAAGCTTTCATACCAAGATCTACAAATTGGATCTTTCTGTAACACCAGAAGGTTTTTGTTTATAGATTGCCAGTTTACTATTGGTAAATTTTTAGCTACTAATATCGAGAGTAAAGTTTCAAGATGAAGTTAAATGAACCAAGTTTCATGGTACACAACTTCTATTTATTTATTATATCTTTGTTTTTACTGATTGGAAACATTAGACTAACTTCGTGTAATGTCTAAATCCATTTTAATGGTCACCTTATATTATTTTCTGCACATAACTTTTTATTCTTATTTTATAAAATGTATGTGGGAGTCTTTCACATCACTGTATATTCTACTAAGCAAACCTTAGAGACAACTTATAGATAATTGACATGGATCATTGTTCATGTTCTAACGTGGCGTACTTTTACTATCCACCTCATCGTTTGTGAGATCAGCTGCTGGTTGCTTCCCGTCGGCCGCCAACAATGGCTAGTTGATCATTGACGTCGATGCCGCCTTCCTTCCTCTCCCTCCTCTATATGTGTGAAGTTTAATTTTTTTTGCATCCTTAACGTTATGTTTGTTCATGTGAACCTTTACTATTTAGATCAGAAGGTTCATTTCTATTTTTGCATGGAACCCTAGTAAAGTATATACATGAAACTTGGTGTTTTATCTGCTGATGTGAATATTTGGACAATAGTGGACATGAGATTTAATTAGTACATGGTCTTTTAGCAAGTTTCAGCAGCACATTGTGCAAGTTTCATCAGTATTTTTCGCAGGTTTCATTAGTAGTTAGCAAGTTTCACCGCATTTTCAAGGTTCATCGACACTTACCGAAGTTTCATCAACAACTTTTCCAAGTTTTAATAGTTATGTGACCAGCGTATTTTCTAAGGTTCTACGAACTTTTTTCAAGGTTCCATGCTGACAACATGATATCATGCATTCGATTTGAGATACCACCTTTTATAATTGAAATCACTAATTTTGGTTGTACTTTAAAAAGATATTAGTATGGGAAAAGAAGACTGATGTGCAAATATTGCAATATATTGCTTGCACTTGCCAGCATAACGGAGAGTAGTACCAATGCTTTCCATGGACTAGCAATTATTTATGATTGGAACGTCCAAACAAACTGAATTCTGCTATTGCTGTCACAGACTGCTAATATGTTTGCCTTCAAAACAAATTACAATTTCTTATTTCATGGCAAGAGGAGCCCAAAACATACTTCAAAAGTGTGGAAAGATGTTGAGTGAACGAACAGCTTTTGACCAAATCATAAACAGTAGACCAAATCTTCAGGGAAGTTTACTTCTTTCTTACACAGTTATAACAGTAAATTATAAACAATAGATCAATCTTCAGACAAGTTCACTTTTTATTTTACATCCTTATTACAACGGTTGATGGCTTAAAACACTTGTAGTGATCAGAAGGAAAAAAAAGAAACCCATACACGAACAAGATGTACACTTTGCTTTTGACAGTACATAAGCAAGACATGTTAAGCCAAAACATGCTTCCTTCATCCCCTTCACCTAAAAGAATAGTATTACCCCCAGTATTTTGTCTTCTTTCATGTAAATTATATGACATGTACAAAAAACTAGGTCCTCGAGCAACTTTTTTACCTTCTTTCACACTAGTTCGTTTGCATGTTCGCCATCATCTGCTAGAGCAGAAGGCAGCAAACGAAGCATTGCTCAAGTTACCTAGCTTCAAGTCCATGACGAAGTCAAGTGCATTTCATTCTTCAGGTGCAGCCACCGGCCGCGAAGCCGATCCTGGACTGAGCGACGTCGTAGACCACGCTGAACGTCTGCTGCTGCGTGTTCCCGATGATCGCCGTGCCGCCGGTGGGCGCGAATGCGAGGCACGTCGTGGAGTCGTCCACGTCGATGAGCACGTTCTTCGGCGCCAGCCTGAGCGTCGCGCCGCCGGCGAACGCCATGCCCACGGCCGGCACGCGCAGCTGTGACGCGCGGCCCTGGAAGCACGTGTCCAGGATCGAGTACGCCGGCGCGCGCGCCGCGCCTCCCATGGCGGCGGCCACCGCCTTGCTCAGCGCCGAGTACACGCCCGTGGGTAGGCGCGTGATCACCGTGCCGGAGTCGATGATCGTCGGCTGGCTGCCGTACTCCGACGGCGACACGGCGAGCGGGCTGCCGCCGACCGACATCCCGGTGAGGCCAACGAAGTAGAGCGAGGCGTCCGGCGAGTTGGACGCCATGGGCGTCCACGAGTAGAGCCCGGGGTTGTAGGACCCGATGGAGAGGTACCCCGCCGCCGCTGCCGTCGGGAGGCAGTAGGAGAAGGAGTAGCCGAGGCTGGGCGCGAGCTGGTAGAGCAGCGAGAGCTTGTTCCGGGCGAGGCCGACGATCCCGGCCGACCGGCCGAAGAGCCCCTCGTTGTCCTGCCCGCAGCCGTAGTAGAAGTTGGGGAAGCTGCCGGAGCTGAAGGAGACGGTGTCCTTGCTTAGGTACCCGACGGAGAAGGAGCTGTCCCCGTAGCTGGACTGGTAGATGCAGACGTTGGAGCGGGAGCAGGCGGCCGGGTTGAGCGTGGCGGCCTGGAGGTCGCCGCATTGAGCCGCCGAGCACGGCACGGCGGCGTAGGTGTTGGAGGCGCGCGGGTTGTAGAGCGGGCCGGCCTGCCGGTGGCACGACACCGCGCAGGGGGAGCACTGCAGCCAGGTGAGCGCCGACCCCGTGTCGACGACCATGGCGTAGGCGGTGGCCGGCGTGCCGAGGCTCAGGCGGGTGACGTAGTTGCCGACGCCCACCGAGGTGCCCGGCGTGAGCGGCACGGTGGAGGCGAGCGAGTCGGCGAGGTGGGCGCCGCCGCTGCCGCCGCCGGAGCTCTTGCGGTGGCCGTGGAGCGACGTCGGGCGGCCGGAGGGGGACTTGGCGAGGCGCGAAGCGAGGTGAGCGATGCGCGCCTCATCGTGGGCGACCACGGCGGAGAAGGGGAGGTCGGACGGGATCGGCGCTGGCGAGCAGGGGCACTGCGGGTGGTGCAGCGTCAGGTGCAAGCCAGAGCTGTTCAGGTGCTGGAATTCTGCAAGCAGTCAGCACATCGTTAGCTACTTCTGTTTATCCAGATTTCGCCATTTCATTGGGCTTGAATTTCACCCAATAATCTAGCACAAATGCACTATCACCATTTTATTGATCAGTCATAATTTTCAGGTGGAGCTGAACCTGCCGATTTGTGTTCTGCTATTAAAATGGATGTGTTCATATGGGATACAGAGCTATAACCGTGCGTACGCACAAACGACGGCCATTGATCTGGGTTTAGGAATTTTGGAGCTCTTTCCCCCCATCGCGGCTGATCCGATTTGGAGGTCTCCTAGTAGTCGGAGGCCTCGTGCTCTTTTTGGCCTTTTGTTTCTTTTGATACGGAGTATGTCTTTTTGATGATGGAAGTATAGTTCCAGCCTTCCAACAAAGATGCACACAACCAAACTTTCAAGAAAATTAGACTTGAATGGAAACCACACAGTATGTTATATGATACGGTTGCAGAGGCTCTGTTGGAATAGTTCCACATTGGAAGTGGGGAGGGTCTCAGCAAGGTTTATAAGGGTGAGGATGCATCCCTGAAAATATTCTATCTATCTCCTAGACGCAGTAGAGAATTGAGAATTTTCATGTCTTTTAATTCTCGTACTCGTAATTGGAAAGTTACAGAAGGAGATTCATCATTTTGCAATGAAAACAACATAAAAAACTTTGAACAATTTCAAAATCAGGCCAAGCGTCTTAATGCATATGCAAAAAAATTCCTCATTGAGCTAGTTTTATTTTTTTTTTGGGGTAGGGGGAGGGGGGATGTGGCCCAAGAGACCTAAAGCCTGTTGCTGTACATTGGGCCAGCATATCCGACAGGCCAACGGCCTAGGGATGCTCGGCGGGCGCGCCATGTGGGCGGCCCGGCCAACAATTGGTATCAGAGCCTAGGTGGCCCGTCTGGTTCCAGACATTCTCGACCCAATGTGTGAGGGGGAGATTGTTGGAATAGTCCCACATTGGAAATGGGCTGCCGAACAATTGGTATCAGAGTCTAGGTGGCTCGTCTGGTTCCAGACATTCTCGGCCCAACGTGTGAGGGGGAGATTATTGGAATAGTCCCACATTGGGAGTGGGGAGGGCCTCAACATGATTTTTAATGGTGAGGGTGCACCTCATCATTAAGCTACCTTTTTAACGGGAGATGTAAGTGGGGAGGGTCTCAGCATGGTTTATAAGGATGAGGGTGTACCCCCTCATTGAGCTAGCTTTTTGGGGGGAGATGTGGCCCAAAAGACCTAAAGCCCGATGTTGTATGATGGGCCTACATATGCGGCAGGCCAACGGCCTCGGGATGCTTAGCGGGCGCACCATGTGGGAAGCCCGGTCGAATAGTCCTAGAGACCTAAAGCCCACTGCTGTATGTTGGGCCTACATATGCGGCAGGCCAACGGCCTGAGGATGCTCGGCGGGCGCGTCATGTGGGCGGCCCGGCCGAATAGTCCCACATTGAAAGTCACATGGCGCGCCTAGCCGAATAGTCCCAGAGACCTAAAGCCCGCTGTTGTATGTTGGACCTGCATATGCGGCAGGCCAACGGCCTGGGGATGCTCGGCGGGCGCACCATGTGGACGGCCCAGCCGAATAGTCCCACATCGAAAGTGGGGAGGGCCTTAGCATGGTTTATAAGGGTGAGGGTGCACCCCCCATTGAGCTAGCTTTTTTGAGGGGAGGATGTGGCCCAAGAGACCTAAAGCCTGCTGCTGTACGTTGGGCCTGCATATGCGGCAGACCAACGGCCTGAGGATGCTCGGCGGGCGCACCATGTGGGCGGCCCGGCCAACAGGCTCCAAGCTTCTTCCATTATCTAAAAATGATTTTATATGATGTTATTGTAGTATCTTGTGCATGTAGATTTTAGTGATTCTATTTTTGCCGAACACAAAAGGTAGAGTTCTATTTTCATTAAGTTTGTTGGCTGCATTTAAATTTTCTTAGAAACAACAGTTTGATCGGTTTTACCATTACGATAGATTATAAAGAATCCATGGTTATCACATGGATAAATAATTTGATACAGATACTCTCGAGGTCAGGGGCTAATATAGCGAAACAAAAAAAAAAGAAATATTTTCCTGCCGATAGAATAATTGGTAAGCCTTGCCACAATATATATGCATCAATCATTAAAAAACGACCACCAGAATAATCACACATCACCATTACACATTTACTTATAGCAGAGACTTGACAAATGATGGCTCAGCCAAAAACGCCTAACCACAGCATGGGAAAGCAATTAAGCAACACAATATATATACGTTGTTAAAATATAAAAGTTCTCTGCACAAAAATAAGTGTCATAAAATTATCTACAACTTTTACGTAGAACAAAAAATTATAAGAGCAATAGAAGACCTTAAAAAATCCCATGCATATAGCCGGGTCGGCGCTTCGGACCATCTATGTTAGAAAAGCCCAGGCCCCAAACACTAACCAGTGTCCTTAAGTTCTAAAGTGCACGCCCAGTTACAGAATGGTGGAGTATATATATTGGTAGCAGCTGGTACGAGTACGGCTACGTACGACTAATGATTTGCTTTCCACGAGAAAGGAAAACAGCTGGCTCATAATCAGATGACGAATACTTGAATAGATGATCGCAAGGCCGTCGGTGCCGTGCCGTACGTCGATAATTGTGGCCCGAATTCTGGTACGTGGTCGACCGAGGCCGACCGTGTCCGTGTGGCCGGGACAGCGACTCGCCACCAAAACCACAGCAGCATCGCCGGTGCGTGCATCAGCGCGCGAAACGCCGAATCAACCACATTTTCTTTTCTTTTTTTTTTGCAGCCGAGGCATAGATGGACAAATGGCGAGGTCAAATGGGCTGGCACAAGGCACGACATTTTGGTCCGGTTCTAAGCACGACACGGCACAACGCACGTCGGACCAAGGCCAGCCCGATCAGTGCCGAAGGCTAGGCACGCTGACCCGACCCGATTAATTTTTAATTTTTTTTTTGTTAATCAACATGCATATTATAATATATTATGACAGAACCATCACAAGAGAAACTGGCTAGTAGGTGTAGTAATAGAGCTTTGGAAGTCAAGAGATTTCAAGTTCAATGCCTAGTGCCAATATTTTTAAGTTCAATGCCTAGTGCCAATATTTTTACCTCCTATTTTTTCTATTTAGTATAGTAAATTCAATACCTAGTATCAACATTTTAACTTCCTATTTTCTCTATTTAGTACTCCCTCCATTCCAAATTATAGTTCATTGTTGATTTTTGGATATTTTGTTTGACCATTCATCTTATTAAAAAAATATATGTAAATATTATTTATTTTGTTGTGATTTGTTTTATCATTAAACAAATTTGAAGCATAGCTTATATTTTTTATGTTTGCATTAATTTTTTGGATATGACGAATGGTCAAAAGACGTGTTAAAAAGTCAACAGTGAACTATAATTTGGAATGGAGGGAGTACAGGAAAACAGAGGGAGTATTGATTAACAGTGGTGAACCCCTACCAAAACCAAACCACATGAACCGAATCGACGACGTATGCGAGCTGCTCAGACGATGGCCCGCTACGGAACAAGGCGAGGGGCTTTACCTTATCGTTCTAACCAGTGATCCCCTTGATTAAGGCATTGCGTTGTCGCGGTGCACGCGTGCTGCGACAGCTGCGTACACATGCACAAACAATATACCCATGCCCATCTGCAGGTGTCCACGTCCAGAGGGACTCTCGTATGCATGATTGATGCCGGCCGACGGTTTTGGAAGTACGGATGACATGCATCTAGGTTAGGATTTTATATCGAGTATGTGTATGAGTAGATCTCTGAGTTATAGTAGGTAGGATAAATTAGAATTGAAGTTGAACTCGTAGCTTGACGTCCACTATAAAAAGGGTCTAGTTTTTGTGTAATAGAAACGGCCAAGACATGCAATTGTACAATAGACTTACAAAGGGATCTTGATCAGTCTATGGTTGGGATCCTGATGGCTATTATGTTATAAGATTGTTGATGTTGATGGGGAGGAGTCTCCATAAGCATGCCTCGCAGACGTAGGTAATTGGGTTGAACTGCGTTATGAAACAACATGTTTCCTGTATTGTTTAGATCTTTCGTTAACGTTAGGTTTTTTCACAAAGTGGTATCAAAGCCAAGGTTGACAATGTGGAGGATCATGGAGGTGCCGTGGAGGATTTTGGTGGAGGCACGAGAATCATGTAGACACATAGCATCGAGGAAAACACATAGTTTGGCGTAGGATGGAGCATAGCGGTGATCAATGATCCGATCAAAGAGAGTTACTGTTGGCAGGAATCATCCAAACATGGTGATGAGACTAACAAAGTAACTGTTGTAGTCGACGTGGCTACAGCGTTGACTTTGATTTGCGATTAAACCGGTGAGGCGATCAGATGTGGTGGATAACTAGAGAGATCGGATGGGGGTACTGCATGGCGAGGGGATCAAGACACTTTGAGCGATTTTGTATCAATGGTGTGAACGGCCAGGTGCGGCACGATCATGCACGAAGAGGGTGTGGTGGAGTATGTTTGGGCAAGGTGAAGTCTTGATGGTGCGAAGTGAAGCGGGCAGTAGGACATATACACGCGCGGCAACAGGCTAACGAGGTGGGTCCCATGCACAGCCAGTAGGTAGGCGAGCTGGCACAGGTGGAGCATAGAGCAGACTAGCACGACCTTTGATTAGAATGTATATTTTTCAGATAAGACGTGCAAATATAAACCAACTTTATAGATTGAGTAATAGACTGTAACTCGTGAATATTTGTGGACATTAAATTTATATTCTTGAATAAAACAGGATGTGACACATTGAAATTAATTTTAGTTAAGAAGAATGTAAATGCTAACATCAAAATCACATCCGCAATGTATTACAATACCATGATAATATTAATTAATATATAAAAGAATCAGTGAGTATGTTGAAAAGTTCACAACAACACAAGAGTATAGATGGATAGATGGCCGTGGTAGTCTAGTGGGCAAACAACACTAACTCACTATGGGCTAGGCTGAAATGCTTACACAGATATTATCCGAAAATTATCTAGATATTATCCAAGATATCCAAGTCTGATGTCCTTTATCCATATCTGATCCGTATCCAAAAAATTTTCGAATATCCAAAACATTATCCGCATCACTATTCAAGGTGCTTCGGTCGGTCAATAAAAAATTATCTATACCATTCTCAACCCTACCCTAACTCTTAATCCTTTCTCTTGGGTCATAACTAATGCTATTCTCATTTGGTTCCTATTAACAATATGATAGGGATTAAAATACCCGACACTGCATCTGATTTGCTGATATGTTGATTTGTTGATAAATGAACTTCCAAAGTTTTCTAAAGTGGCCTGCAAAAGTCCAATACACTTTGTTCAACTTACTTTCTAGAGCTTTGTAATACATCTTCAGTTTTATAAAATAGTGTTTTCAAAATCTGAGTTGAAAATAAGTAGATCGTCATAGGTACATAAGTCAAAAAGAATATGTGAGTAGGGGTGGTACGAATAATTTTTGACCGACCGATCGAAACACCTCATATAGTGATTCGAATAATTTTTCGGTCATCCGAAATATTTTTGGATAAAGATAGAGTCAAATTCGGATTCTGATATCTTGTATAATATCCGTCGGATAATATTTAGATAATTTTTAAATAATATCTGCCGGGTAATATGTTTATCTACATTTCAATCAAGCCCATGCAGTGAGTTAGTGGCCTTTAGCCCATTTGGCACCAAGTTTATTTAACCACCTATATTCTCTTGTGTTGTTGTGAACTTTCATACATGCTCTATATTTATAATATATTATTATAAACGTCATTTTGACATTAGCATTTATATTTTGTTCAACTAAAATTAATTTAAGTGTGTCACATCCTATTTTAGTCTAAGAATACCAATTTAATCTTCACAAATATTCACTAGGTATAGCCTATAACTCAATCTATAAGTTGATACATGTTTGTATCTATTATTCAAGAAATATTTATTCCGATTACCATCCATTCTTAAAAAAACTGTATTCGTTCGGGTTTCGGGTTTTATCTATGTCAAAATCTAAATCCGGCATTATCCTTCCGAATCTAAATCCAACGCTATCTATATCTGAATCCATATCCGATAAAAACGTACGAATCAAACAGAATATGAACGCTGGACCATCCGTATCCCTACGTGTGAGCGTCGCCCAGCTGGCTGGGTGGGATCGTAGTAGCTATCCGGGTTCAGTGGTGGATCCGCCAGGTGCTCGATAGCTCGAGGACAACGTTTAGAAAATTAATTAATCATGCGGTTGACTAACCGTACGTTCGTATGTACGTGAAAGACGCAAATTGAGTGAATATGTAAAGCTTGTTAATGGTTTCCTACGGGACACGGGTAAAACGGATCGGATATGGTTAAATAGTAGACCATTTTACTATATTCTAATAATTGACTATAATAACTCATGAATGTACTATCCCATGCTTAAATCGCCAAGGGATCAATAATAATGGACTTTATGAATGAGAATCATGGTGTCTTTGCCAAGAACAAAGTGGGCGCTGGACTGCATGTACTGCCAAATAGTAGGAATATGTGAAAGAGAGTACAGGAGGATGACGATCAAAATATGGTTCACGCAAGCGTCAATTCGCATGGTTGCTCTGTGGTCCATGACCATTCTGCCTAGCCTAAGTACATGAGATGATGAGAGTACGTGCTATCAAGCATGATTACGCATAGCACTTATAAGACTAGCTAGTACATAGTACATTGTTGGCTTTGGGTCAGTGATGAGTGGTGAGAGAAGAGTCCAAATATTTAGGCCCGGTTTTCTTCGGTTTATTTGACTTATCTATTTATTTGCTTACCTTCGTATAAAATATAAATAATTTGGTTTTGTAAAATCCGTCTTTTTTGTATCTCAAAGGCGTATCTAAAACGTTTCTAAAACAAGTAAAAAAAAGACCGGATTCTTGAGTCCACCCTGGCAAACTCTTAAAATTAGAAGATAAGTCAAATAAGTATGTCCATTAAATAAAATAGGCTAGGGGGAACAGACCCTTCGGGCATCTGCAATGGTGCCATGTCAGCTAGCTATAAGGAGTCCACCTTATCTTTTTGTCTATGTGGAGGAGAGAAAAAGAGGAGAGAGATAAAAGCTGACTGATAACTAATAGCCCGTCTATAGCGGATTACAAGGTACATTGCATCTATTACATATGGGCCCATATTAAATTTAATAGCCAATGCTATAGCAAATCCATTGAAGATGTTGTCTGCAAACTATCTATAGATGACATGGAGTTTTCTTATAGCTAATAGTTGGCTATACTATTGGAGAGATGCCCTTAGATAGGCCATGCACTTGTTGCTGGCTTCAGTATTTGGAAATTTTATTTATCGGGAACCATGAATATCTTCTAGTCACTGAGTCACAGATGCATATAGCTTGCCATCGACGTTCCTAGCGACAAAGTACAGGCTTTTCAGGACGGCTATATTGTCCCGTGTATTGTCGTGTGCCTTTATCGTAGGTCATGTTCTATTATGGATGCACGCAAGTCCTACGTGCAAGATTTACTTGACGTACATGCACTTTCATATGGTTTTTTTGGCTTTTCTAATTACCAGGCGCACCTTGTTTTCTCTTTTTGTAAAGTACATCGAATTTTCTGGCCGTTAAGACTTATTTGATGTACGCTTGGAGATCCTAATTTCTTTGATGAAGTCAATACCAGACATAGGTCCACAAGGGACTCCTTGTCTCATGATAAACCAAAGGACAAATAGATTGTAGAAGCTAACAAATCAACTTCTTAATTAATAAATCAGCAATCAACATTAAAGAAGAAAAACCTTGTGGACCTAGTGGCATTTGACACACCATCTACCATCTCCCTTCTCGCTGCCTTGCAGCTAGCACTAGATTCCAAAAGGAAAGAAAGAAATAAAGACAGCTTGGGCATCTCGTACAGTGATATGCTATGCTATATGTGCTGGTTGGTGCTGAATCGGAGGTGGCAGCAACTGAAATCACGAGAGATCGAAGAGACATGCATGCCAAGTTGGCAATATACAGATGGGATGTTAGGAAATAAGGCAGTAATGGCGCACCGTCGACGCCTCCTAATCAATATGGCTCACAGGTTCAGAGTGTTTCAGGCAAGAAATCGAGTGGAACTAACCCTCGTGATCTCTGAGAAAGGAGACAATTAATAGGACACATGTTTCTGAATAGTGAGCTTTTCCATCTTTTAACTATCAACTAATCAATGGAGTAATAGTGTAACGTACACAATAACACTAGCCATTTAATCGATGGAGTCATCCATCAACCATATGTTCTTGGCTTGAATTAAGAGTATAAGAGGGGTCTTTGCCAAAACTTTTCGACAACAGTTGGCTGCAGAGGCATAGATATCCAATGCTGAATCAAGCAAGAACCACCCAACTCTTCAACCCTTCTCTCTCTCTCTCTCTCTCTCTCTTCTCTCTCACTCACTCTCTCTCCAGATGCTACACAATTTTACTGCCTACTTACAAGGCACTAGCTTTGAAGTCATATTTGACTCATGCAAAATAACCAGTTCAAAATTAACTGAGAAAGCAGAGATAGACTAGTTGCCGGTAAAACTGAGTAGTACGGGAATAGCAAAGATAGACTAGTTGCCGGTAAAACTGAGTAGTACGGGAATAGCAAAGATAGACTAGTTGCCGGTAAAACTGAATAGTACGGGAATACCGTTCACTTGTGAGCTGCACGCGTCGGTGATTTCCCTGATGGGAGTCGCAACGGTGAAGAGGACAGAGCAAGCAAGAAGAAGAGGAAGCAACTCCATGGTGTTCCCGGCTGAAAGCTGCTTCTTCAGGCCGTTCGCTATGGCCAGGCCGTTGTGCTTGTGGCCTTTATATATAGAAAAGACTCTCTCTCTCTCTCTCTCTCTCTCTCTCTCTCTCTCTCTCTCTGTGTGTGGTGTATGAGAATCTTGCCAGCAGCTTTCAACATGCTCATCGGTTAATCAACGCTTTATCCACTCAAATAAATTATGTTTACGATTACCCATGTTTGTTTAGTGATTCCTTTGACAATGTGGTTGACAGGATTTAGGCATCAAGGTATATACATCGCTCTTGTTCAAAAAGAACATGCATAGCTCTGTACGTTGAGCAGCCTACTCTTTTGGGGTACAATCACGGTGCATTTGAACTATGGGGAAAAAAATAATTTACCCTTAAACTATTAAACTTTGTCTTCCATCTCCCCAAACGTTGTAGAGCCATGCAAATAAACCCTGATGTTTTGGATGTAGTTTTAGGGGTGTAGAGAAAGTTCACCACTTGGCACATGATGCGGCAAAAGGCCCAAGTATCCCTCTTCTAATCCCCATCTCTTCAACCAATTCCTTTCTCCTCTCACTATTAAGAAGGAGGTAGAGGGGTTTATGGGGATGGATGCGACCACCACGTCGCTGGCATCGCCATCTATGACCATGAGGTTATCCGTCAAGATGAACGCACCATTGAGATAATCCTTGAGAGAGAGGCCAATCTACATGGTGTTGGTTGTGGCCACCATGTTGCTGATATCGCTATCCATGACTATTGAGATTTGCTCCATGATGAGCACGGCACTGTGATTCACCTCGAGAGCATGGAGATGGTCACACTGTTGTCTGTGTTAGCGTTCATGATGCCCCGTCGCGCATAGCTGCGTCATGAAACCTACTATCCCTATGTTGCCTGATGGATTAGTAGACGGAGCTCCTGACGGTGCTAGTTTCAAGTGGTAGAGCAGCACTCATTAAATGTCTGCATCGTGCCACTTGCTAGCCTAGTGTTGCCCAAGAGAGGAGGGGTTGTGGGTGGAAAAAGATGGTTTGAAGGGTGGGATGGAGGAAGAGGGGGAGAGAGAGAGAGAGTGGAGGGAAGAACATGCATAATACACAAATATGTGCTTTTAGATTCAAACCATGGTAATACTTTAATTTACATGGTTCTATAATGACATTTATATAGATAGACATTTTGTAGACGTTTTGTGGTGGCATTTCTTATAATGCCAAGTTCCGCAGTAGCATCTATTCAACTAACTCATTTTAGTTTGAAGGTAAAGCAAACAAAGTTGAATATAGTTCATAGTCAAGTAAATCTTTTCATTTGAACTAAAATAGGTTAGTGCAACATTCAAAATTACAATCTAGTTTGGGAAACAATCACAAAAAAAAAAATTACATATACGACGTCAACTCTAAACCAACAAGAGAACATCGGTTCCTATATTCTATGATAATCTATATTGTTGTTTTATGACAAAATTTCATGTTTTGACACTAAATTATATGGACTGAGGGTGTGTAGTGCCCGTAATGACAAATAAAAATAATTTGTCATAAAAACGTGCATTTGCATGACAAAAGTTCATAGTGTCACGATGTACTTGTCACAGATAATCACTTCTTTTGTAATGTGTGTGTTGACTTCACAGATTTAAAAAGGCCTGCCCCAAAAGAGACTTCCCATACCTCGTATTGACTTGTTGGTCGATTCCACGACCTGTTGCGAGTTTATGAGCTTCCTTGACACCTACTTTGGCTACGTACCATCATGTGTATATGCGACAAAGAAGACAATGACAAGATAGTGTTCATCATGATGTTAAGCACATATTGCTATGGCCGCATGCCAATGGGCCTTCGCAACAAGGGAGCCTCATTTGCACTCCTAATTGCCTGCATCTTCGCAGAGCAACTAGGTTGGAACATAAAAGCTTATGTTGATGATATTGTGGTCAATAGTAGGTACAAAAAGATCAGGTTGCGGACCTCGGCAAAACATTTGCAAGCATGCGACAAGAAAGGGTGCACCTAAATTTAGGTAAATGCGTGTATGAGGTAAAAGCGCG
This sequence comes from Raddia guianensis, assembly GCA_036346415.1. Taxonomy (NCBI): domain Eukaryota; kingdom Viridiplantae; phylum Streptophyta; class Magnoliopsida; order Poales; family Poaceae; genus Raddia; species Raddia guianensis. The sequence continues at coordinate 35,763,312 of CM070539.1, forward strand.
CAAGTTGCTCGCTTCCTGGTGTCGCCCAACACGGTCTGTGAAGTTCAGCACCCAGCAGGGTGTGCAACGACACTCGGACATTTCCTTCCTGAATCGGCAGAGCATCGCATGGCATTCTTTCAAGCGCTCAAAGGCCTAAGATCGTTCCACTGGTCACCCCAAGTGTCTGTGAGCTTTCGACGAGCTGAAGACCTACCTCACTCACCTTCCACTGCTTTCTAGCCTGCTCACAAGGGAAGACCTCCTTTTATACCTTGCAGCGACACTAACAATTGTATGCACAGCACTGGTGTGCGAAGAGCAGGGGGCACACATCAGTATGCGCAACACTGGTGCGCGAAGAGCAGGGGGCACACATCAGTTACACGAAGCTGAAAAAGCTCGTGTATGCCTTGTGATGGCACCTCGCAAATTGCGCCACTACTTCTAGGCCCACGCAATCAAGGTACCAACGTCTTACCCACTAGGGTCTCTGCTGTCTAACTGGGAGAGCATCGGCACATGGGCAAATGGACTACGGAGCTGGCTTCGTTTGATATCACATTCACCAATGGACAGCCATCAAGTCTCAAGCCCTAGCAGACTTCATTGTCGGGTGGACTTCCCTGAAGGAAAGCCTAGACGCTCCCAAGCTCGTGTGGGTGATCCACTATGATAAGTCATACTGTGGATCGAGCTCACGGTTGGCGGCCACGGTGCAAAAACCAGAGGGCGACGTGATGGAGAATGCAACCCATGTGACATTCCCCGTCGCCAACAATGTAGTAGAATATGAAGGCCTCATCCTTGGCGTTCGAAAGGTGAAAGCCATGGGAGCTCGATGCCTCCTCATCAAAACTGACTCCAAGTTACGTAGGGGCACATCACCAAGGAGTACAAAGGAAAAGACTCGGACATAGCAAAATAACTAGAGGCAGTCCGAGCGCTGGAAAAAGGCTTATAGGGCATAATCGTGAAGGCAGTTCCCTAGGATAGATAACTCGGGCGGACACACTGGCCAAGGCAGCATTAGCAGGCGTTGATCTCATAGTGTGCCAACACGATAGACCCTAGCGGTGCCCTTAGCCTGCGTGAAAGTTATGACCTTGAAGCAATAGATATTGAAGACTAGAGGAAGGAGATTTACCAAATACCTAACTTTGGTCACCACATTCCAAGGGTATAACCAAAGCTGCCCTTAACCTCACACTACTAGAAAACTAGCCTAATATACTGTCACATCGGTACCAGTTGGATTGGAACCTGTACTGATAGTGACATCAGTACCGGTTCATAGCAACATTAGCAATTCTGAGTTTTAGTATCAGTTGGAGGCAATAGTAAAGATTCCTTTCGCATGCAGGTACATGCTAGCTTATCAATACCGGTACGAACCGATACTGATGGGGGCTCATTAGTACCGGTTCATATTACGAACTGGTACTGCTGTCTCATTTCAGAAAAGGCTAAAAGGTATGCATGTGCTAGTTATATCAAAGTGCGTGGGTGGGTGAGTTGGCTAGCAGAGTTAGGCGTCGGTCCCAAGGGGGAAATAAGTGTTGGGTTTGAGTCTTGGTTCTCCCTATTTTTCATAATTATTTTCCAAAGCCTAGACCCCTTTAGTATCGGTTGCGGTTCAAAATCCGGTACTATTGACTCTTACCAACCGATAGTAAATGTTCCTTCTGTAGTAGTGTCACTCCAATCCATAGCGCCAATTTGTCCATCCACCAAGTGCGAGATCGGCATCATCGGACCTTTCCTTGCCGTGAAAAGAAACCTCAAGTGGGTGATCGTGGTTATCGATTACTTCTCCCGATACGTGGAGGCCGAGCCGTAGCGCAAGTAATGTTCACCGTTCAATGTTTTTTTTGAAAGAATGACGTCAGCAAGTGTAGCATCCTATACGATGTGGTAGTTGACAGTAGCACCTAGTTCAACTTGTCCAATTTCAAGGTGGCCTACGCTAACCTAGGCATGAAGATCAAGTTTGCCTTTGTGGGCCACCTGCAATGCAATGGGGCCATAGAGTGCGCCAACGACAACTTACTTGAAGGGCTCAAGAAGCGCCTAGTGGCGTTCCTAAGGAAACAACAGAATACTTTAAATAAATTGGAAACCATACGTATGGTACTTTGGATCAATGAAAATGTGATGGTCGGGAGTGGTAGTAGATTCGGAAATGAAAAATAATACGGATACATATATGGGTTCAATCATTATCCAATTCAGTGCACTTTCACCCCCTACTCCCTACTTGGAAAAGCAGACAACTGGTTGAGGTTGAAAGGACCATGACAATGATGACGCATTGCCCGCAAGCTCCTTCAACGCTCAACAATGCTATAGGGATTGCCCATGATAGAAGCAGATCAACTATGTTAGGCTATAACTAGATGGAGGGAGAGAGGGAGGGAGGGAGGGAGGGAGAGAGAGCTTGTTGGAGTCAGAGATCAGTAGAGTGAGGATCACTTGGGCCCACATGCCTAGTACGACCTAGGGTTGGCCATCCACTTACTTTGTCACCCTTGGTCCTCTCTCTCTCTCTCTCTCTCTCTCTCCTCTCTTATATTCAATAGCCGCCGCTAAGTTAGACTCGGTTTTGCTTAGATTAATTTTCCATCACAATATCTCTATTATTCATTTTTGAACCCCAACTTTCAGATCTTATCTGTTCGGAAGCTGGATCATCATCATCGAATTTCCACAAATCAAAGTATTTGCACATGTAATAAGATGAGACCACCATGTTGCATCATTGGCACTCAAGCTAGAGTAGTTATAATATCCCCTACCTGACTCCACGGTCCACACCCACACTACCATGCAATGGGCATGAGTAGTACTAAAACCATTCGTCGCAGGCAGATGGCGGTGCTAGTCCTCCACACATGTTACTCCACGCTCCTACTAGGCCATTACCCATCACTTCCAAAGATTGGTCGGTCCTCCTTGGTTACATTCTGTTCTTTAATTTCTTTGTTATTTTCTTAGGTAGGAGATCCTACACTCCACCTCTTATTAACATATATAGGCCTTGCCTAACAAACTTCTCATACTCAAGCTCAACGGACCCAACCATAACCACCTAATATCCCAACTAAGAAATGGTTCATGGATCAGATCCATGACGTCATAGCCATATACCAGCCCAACCATGACACAAACACACAGCCGAACCGTCCAAACCACCAAAACAAAGCATATCATGCAAATAACCTATCCATATTCATGTTATTAATAAGTGTTTGTTGAGTTTTAGCTCTAAGCAAGTCTAAGAAAGTTTTACCCTAAGATTATGTTTTAAAACGTCATAACGTTACATACTAAAACTATCGGAAAATTTTATTTTCTCATTGATTATGGTTGAACCCTAAGATTATACTTTTCTTAAATCCAACCTGCTATTTAGTATTTATCATATTTTTTCTATAATTTTTGTAGTGTTTAGCTATTTATAGAAAATAATTACTAGATTCTGGGATCATTTAAATAGGAAACTCCAATAAATACCATACACAGTAACAACACGGCCTACTATTGTGCAGGTTGAGCCATGGCTATCCTGTCCACTATGGCCCGTGCAGGGCTAGCTCGGAGTCGGGGTGCTTCTGAAAATACACAGCCGTATTGAGAAAGCATACTTCTCTATAGCATGACTACTAATGCTGATGTATGTGACTGAGGGCTTAGAAGTCAATGACAATTACAAATAACAGGTGCGAGATTTCATGAATGCTAAATGCCAGCTCGTCTTCCTCCTAGGGCAGCTATAGCGAGGTTTCTACGATGAACTGGTGGCACTACAGGCCAATATAGGAGACACTCTAGGGCTATGTGAGTTGAGTGGAATTGGGAAAAGAATGTGTCATCATAGTGTATGTTGGTGGGGAGCTAGAATGGCAATGACATGGGTGCATGAGAGCATAATAGAGCTAGGGCACACTTGTCGCACGATAATCGACGACGTGCACATGAGAGCTAATGGGTAGAGTACATATCTAGGGGTTGCAAGAATTGTTACCGAGGTGACAATAGGGAAGGGCCGGAGCAAGTTGACAATGACCATATAGAATGGAGACGAAGCAAGGGATCACAACAATGCGTTTCAGTGCACCATAGGTTGATTGCTTCCACGGGAGGTAGAGGGGCTAACTGGTGGTGTTTGATATAAAGGATTGTTTACGAGGATTCGCTGCTAATGGCAAATCGAAAAGGGCACATGTATGGCCGACAGTGATGAAAGAGCTTTCTTGTGATCTTTAGGGGTTATTTTCGAAGGCATCAAGAGCTTGGCAAGGAAGAAAGGAAATGAGGGAAAGAGATGGCGAGGTAGATTGCTCATCGAAATGTCTTGGTAGCGAGAGAGGATGAGCTTAGGGAGAAAAAAGGGGTTAGGAGGTTGTTTTGGAGGTTAGTCGAGGGAGTTTTAGCCTATCCCGATTCATGGGTGAGGGGGGAAAGGATTGATGGAGAAGCTATTGAGTGGCTGGCGACAAATGGTATATGGGGAGACGCAGTCGTCATCCGATATTAGGGGGTGTTGGTGGTGGTGGCTGGGCAGTGACTTCTGGTGGCCCCGGTGGCAGGAAGATGGCACCACAAAGTCAGGCGTGAATAGGAAGGTGATATGGGCACAGGAACTAATGAAGCTTCTATTTTTAATTCTTGTGTTCAAATGTGTTCAAGTGAACTAATTTTAGAGTTTGAACTAGATAGAGGTGATCAGTCTAGCACGATTTGAATATAAAAAAATAAAGGAAAGGAAAGAGAAGATATTTACATGCGAGGAAAGGAATTAGGAGATTTATTTGCCCATGCTACATGCGTACGTGAACAGGAAGGAGACTTGGTTGTGCATAGGCCGGGGGGCAACCAGTAGGTGCTATGCAAGGACTTTTGGTTATATACTTCTTTTTCAGGTATTGCCTCGGTTGATATCAATGGGTTTAGTTCTGGCGAAAATAAATATTGGATCAGTCCTAACATGTCTGACATGCCGTAAGATATAATTTTTCCTTGTGTTACTTAGGGTGGGAGCCACCAGGAGATTAGATAAAACTAAACATAGCAAATCAAATATTATTTGCGTTTATTAAAAATAACTTTCAAGATGTAAAAGGATTTTTCTGTCATTTCATCTGTTGCATATTTAGTTTCTATATTCTAGTTTTCTTACTTACCACGTCAGTCGGCTGTATCAAATCAGGTGCGCGTCGTTGTAACACGTTGAAAGTTTTGAATTGCGAACATGCGTGTGTTGGCCACCAGGGATGAGTCCTTATTATCAAACAAGTGTTTCCCATCTAGATTTGTTTGTGTTATAGATTAAGAACACATGTTTTTGGGTTGTGTTCTAAAGCTATAAGGTTCTCCTCTACCGAATTGTGAGTATAACGTATCTTGCTCGTCGGTCGAAGACTATTGAAATTTGAAGGACAGGGTTGGATCTGTGCCTCAAATGGCAAACCTGGTTATACTATCTTTACTGTTGTGTTACTTTGAAAGATTGGGCCTCCTATAGATCTAGTTTCACGGTGGCAAGGCAGCGACTTCTATTTAGACGGACAGCGTTGGTGAAAAAAATGGTGCCACGACTCGGGTACAACATGGCAGCATTTTCCCCCATGCACATAATGATGTAGGGGTTGTCTGACGTAGCTTGATAGCGGCACGACACATGGCTAGGACATGTCCGGTGCAGCGGCACGGTCACGGTGCAATGGTGCACGAGCGACACAGGACTGGTGCATACATGCTCAAGTCTTCAGGTGCAAGGTAGGGAGAGAGGGAGAGGGAATGCATCGGCATATAGAGAGTACATAGGAGAGAGAGAATTGGCCAACTTGGGTCCATATAGATAGGCTAGATGGGCCAAACCCAAAATTGAATTGGGATTTGAAGGATGGAATTTTAGTTAAATTTGGAAAATAGAGAGGATGATTTAGTATTTATGGAATTTTAGTCGATTGTTTGGGTGACAACATTTTCCTAATTAAGTTTGCATCATAAAGAGCTATTAATCAAAAAAATATATAGGAAATTCAATTAGTTTTGGGATGTTCTAAAATTTTCCATAATTTGGGCTTTTATAGCGTGCCTTCATCATTACCCTTAACCATGTCGATCTTTAACCATTGCCAGCGACGCCCTCGTCTCCTTGCCACTCTACTTTCTATTCTTCCGCCGGCATGCTACCCCACTAAACCAAACTTATGGCCACCTTGTGCATAACCCCTCGCGACCGCCGCTCACCGCCCACCTCCTCTGGCAACACGCGGCCTCGTTGCATTGCTATACACTGCCTTCCCACGTTGAGCATCCGCTTCATCAAACTACCTCTAAGCTAGGGGGCAGAGTGAACTACTTTCCCTTGCATGAACCCTATACCTTAACGTAAATGATGGCAGACCTCCGATGAGAGGCGCCATAGGTAGAGCATACGATCAATTTCCCCCATAATGATATCTATACTATCTAATATCATCATGATATCAGCCAATTTCATTTTTTTAACTAATTGAGGAAGAATTTGCAAGTTAATAAAACCGGGTGGATGAATTTATCATCTCCAAGGGAAAAGACTATTATCTCCTACAAATTCCTAATTCACCTTTTGGAGCCTCCATTCTTACATAAAGCTCTTGCTTTGACAATTCAAAATTGGGTGAAGGCTCTCAATTCAACACAGTTTATACCGTCGACTTAGATTTGGACATAAAACATGCAATTGTTGGCTAGCAAAACCATATTTGGTGCGTTGATACTTACTCCATCTCAAATTTTTTGAATACATGATATCATTTACTGATAATTATCAGCAAACAAATGTTCAGATTGACGCCATGATTCGTGATTTTGTTTCCACTGAGCTGAAACAATATGGTTGTAAACCAAAACAACAATAATGAAACTTTGTTTGAGCTACAGATGAGATGAGAAATAGCTTAGGTGTAAGAAAATTCAAGATGTTGAAGTATTTTTTTTTTCCATCTGTTCAGATAGGGGAAGCGTATTGCCAGTGCATCTAGAACCTATTTAATCATCCTCCGCTCGATCTCCTCTTTGACGTTCTCTACCCTATTGAGTTCCGAGAAGACGAGCACCTCTGCGAGCTTCATCCGGAACACGTGGACATCATCCATCGAGAAGTTCCTTGTAAGCTTGTCTCCATCCCACAACTGCATGAACAGGAGTGCGAACAACGCGCATGACGACTTGTCCGTCTGCTTCGGGAGGCCCTCCACTTTGCGCAGCCCCCACCCGGCGACGTCTTCCCGGCCAGCCATCGCCATGCACCGCCCCAGGTAATCACGCGGCGCCGACATCCCCTGCTCATAGAACTGGATGCCATAGTTCGCCGAGTCGAGGATCTGGTACTCGCGCTCGCCGAAGTTGAGGACGGCGACGAAGGAATGGAAACGGTGTGCAATCGGGATGAACACCAGGTCGTGCTGCAGGTATTGGTGCGCGAGCAATCGTATTATTCGTATGTCGTCGTGGTCTTCCTTTGTCAGCTCGGTTCCCGAATTGCCTACCTTCTTCTCTATCCACGCTCGATCCCGACTGCACTGGAGGAGCACGCGGCGGCCATTCCTGACGATCTGCACGCCGCCCTGTCGACGACGGCGGAGGTGCTGGACGAATGCATCCATGGTTCCCGATGTGATGCTTCTTTTCATGCCGTCCTCGGAGACGGGTAGGGTCAAGGACAGCATAATGTTGGCGGTGAGGTAAAACCCTATGTAGCGAAACTTGGAGTGGTACCACGCCGGCGGGATGAAAACAAGCAGCTTCCCCTTCCTGTAGTCGACATTCTCGTCGCCGGCGACGGCCGCGTGCTCCTTGATGTACGCTAGCGTGGCGGCTTCTCGCCGGCCGAACACGGCCGCGTTCGCCACGACGCTGCCGGCCTCCAACGACGCGGCCCCGTTCTCCACAACGCTGTCGGTCTCCAACGCGGCCGCGTTCGCCACGACGTTGTTGGCTTCGTCCTCGGCGGCGGTGGCCAACGCCCGGGCAAGCACCGGCCGCCGCACCAGCTGCCCGTTGTGGCTCCGCGTCCAGGCCGGCGTGCCGCGCGGCTTCCCGGGCGCCGAGCGTTCTGCGCAGGAGGCAGGTGCGATGCGGCGCCGGGGCACGGCGGCGGCGATCTTGTTCTTGGGCGGCATCGTTCAGTGTCGGCAAGGTCGCGCGCTCTCGCACCAGGGGATCGGGATCGACGCGTTAGGAACCAGGGAGTGATCACCGGCCGCGAGTTCGAATACAGAGCAAACGAGAGGAGGCAACGGAGATCGCAGACGATTTCAACTGATTTGAATACAGAGCAAACGAGAGGAGGCAACGGAGATCGCAGACGATTTCAACTGATTTTTCCAGCGGATTAAAACGATATGATCACCAGCTGCGTCGTAGCAAGGAATGGACACATCGCGAGTTTCTTGGGGAAACCAAGATAGGTTTCCGTATGTTTATATCCCACGATTTTTTTCCATCTACCTATATATTCTATCATATAATATAACTAAACAGGGTGCAATCAAACCACCACATTAATTTTTAAAATCTAAAAATTACCATATCAATCAGAAATAGAAAAATCTACCTAGTAAATTATTATGGGTCTAGGTTATAATGTTCTTGTATAGTAAAAGAATAGCCCACATGTACTTCCATTATCATAATAAATAATAATATAGAAGTAATTAAAAGGAGTGCATATCAAATAGAAGTACGAGATATAGACGGACAAATACACATGACAATTTGCTCGCGTATGTATATGTAACAAAATTACATAGAGTCACCGTATAATAATTTTAAACTACTAGAAACTCCCACATTAATAAAAAAAAAACTAGAAATTCTCATGTTAATTGGAGAAAAAAAGGAAAAGATCTACACCCTCAATTATAGTAGATCGGACTATAACGGTTTGGATTAAAAGAAAAAGATATCTACACCGTCGATTATAGTGGATCAGATTAAAAAAAGTCCATACCTGGTACATCTATAAAATAAAAAAAAGAAATTTAGAATAAAATAATAGAAATAAGTTCTCAGGTCATATTAAGAAAGACATCTCACGGGGATAGGATGACGTGCGTAGTTCTAGCTGGGAGCTGAGTAACGATAAGCCTTGGGCGAGGCCTTGCCATTCACGTTTACCAGGTCAAGATGCCTCGAGCAAAGATTTGCTGCTCGGGGACGCTCAGAGGAGCTGCCCGAGAAAGAACGCTTGGAGGAACTTCTCGAGCAAGGGCAAGAACGCTTAGAGGAGTTGCCCGAGCAAGACCACTGCTAAGGGGCCCCCCCTAGGGCTGCTCGAATGACGTTCACGAGCCACGAAAGGCTCGAGACCGTTTACGTCGAGACCTTCACTACTGGAATCTCCCAATTTCGCGAGGGCCAAAAAATAAACACGAGGGCTGAAACAAAGCTCTCGTAATAAAACATAAAATCACTAGGGTATAACTCAGCCCTCGTTAAATATAACATATTTACAAGGGCCAAGAAGAAGCCCTCGCAAAAAACGAAGAGCAGCAGGATACTCACGAGGGCCTCAGATCGCCCTCTCGAATAATCAGAATTCATGAGGGCTAAAAAGTGGCCCTCGCGAAAAAGGATGCCTCAGCAACTACTCGCTAGGGTCCTACTTAGGTCCTCGCGAATAAAAGGCCTACAAATTGAAAACCAAATCCCTCTGTAAGCCTTAAATCTTCCACACATTGTGGTCTTACCTCGTTCTTCCGCAGAAATTTGGTTAACTCCGGTATACCGTGAAGGATTCTCCCCCAAATTCGAATTCGATAGAGAAAAGACGGAGTCATCATCAGTCTCCAGAGGACACAAGTGTTAAAAAGTGTGTAACGGGTAATGCGTAATATCTATAATTCATAAATAATGTTTTTTTATAATTTCCTGACATGAATTTCCGAAATGTATATTAGAATGCTTAGTATATCGATAAGCTAATAGTGTGAGATAAGAAAGGGTTAGTATCACAAAAATTCGTTTTATGTTTTATTTTTTTTCCTATTGCAAAAATGGGTACATTAAAGAATATTATTAACTAAAACATATTTTTAACTATTATTTGGTATTTTTAAAAAATAATTTCAGTGCAGGATGGAAGGGAAATATTTATTAGTAGCGAGGGTTCCTTCGAAAACCCTCGTATATAAGTATTATACGCGAGGGCTTATATGGCCCTCGTATTTAAAGGCAGTTAGACACAAGGGCCGCAGAATGTACCCTCGATTAAATGCGTGCACCCTTAGCTCGCGAGGGCTAGGTGGCCCTCGTTATTAGAAGGCTGCTGTGCTGGCTAGCGGCAGGAAGAGCTGGGCCCACCAGGCATCGACTACTCTTTAATCGCGAGGGCCGCACAGCCCTCGCAAAAAAATCGTGGCATGTTTATTCACGAGGGCCAACCGGCCCTCGCGATTAGGTGGCTCCTGTGCTGGATAGAGGCGGGCAGTGCTGGGCCCACAAGGAAGCGAGTACGAGTTAATCGCGAGGGCCACCTAGCCCTGGTAAAAAAAACGCGGCATGTTTATTCCCAAGGGTCACCTGGCCCTCGCGATTAGGTGGCTCCTCTGCTGGATAGCGGCTGCCATTGCTGGGCCCACCGGCAGTGACTATACGAGTTAATCGCTAGGGCCACCTAGCCCTCGCAAAAAAGCGCAGCGTGGTTATTCACGAGGGCCACTTGGCCCTCGCGATTAGTTCCCTCATATAGATCTGAGACGGCTCGGACTTGGGAAAAAATGTGCCAACCCCGAGCTCCCTTGCTGCCCTAGGCCGCCGCCGTGCTCGCCGCCGCCGCCCGCCCCCCCTCGCTCCCGCCGCGCCGCCACCCACGCCGCCCGCCAGCTCGGCGCCGCCGCCGCTCCCCGGCCGCCGCCGCCGCCTCCGCCGCCGCCGCCTCCCTCGCCCTGCCGCCGCCCGCCGCCGCCGCCGCCGCCGCCGCCGCCTCCCGCCGCCCGGCCGCCGCCGCCGCCACGCCGCCGCCGCCACTTGCCCGCCGCCGCCGACGGCCGCCCCACCTCCCGCCGACGCCCCATCGCCACCCCACCCCACTTCCCTTCACTACCGCGCCTCATGGTCTCGCCAAGGCCAAGCGAAGGTGAGGAGGAGGCCTGCACCACGACGAGCAGTAGCACGTGTTGAGGAGGAGCCCCGCAGCACGACGCCGCACCCCCCATCCACCGGAAAGGTTTCTTCGCGCCTTTTTTGTGTTTAAATCTTAGTTACGAGGGCTGCATGTGAATATGTTTTTCTGTGTGAATGGTTAGTTACGAGGGCAGTGCGAGGACTTAAGCACGAGGGTTGTGGGTTTAGAGTTGATTATATATGATTATATTATGTATATTAACTATGTGCGTTTAGGTTTAACGGGTTTAGTGTGCATGTAACCTAGCCGTACGTCACCCGTTCGGGAACACATAAGTCGTAATGAAACCAGACGGTGATTCGTTAGGTTTCATTACGAGGTGTGATTCACGTTCCTGAACTGTCCAGTGGACGACCCCGTTTGGACGCCCCAGTGGACAGCCCCGAATGACCGTTTGAGTACGATGCGTCGTGTCGGCCATGGATTTGGGATGAGGTTTCGATTGCATAACCCTGTGGTTCTCCGGTGCATAATATAAGTGTCGGTGTATTAAAAACGATACCCGAACGTACTTGCACATGGGGAACCAGTAGGGTTATCCTGCCGAAATTTCATCTCGAATCCACGGGCGATACGACGCATCGTACTCAAACGGCCATTCGTGGGTGGGTTTAGAAGCCTTCCTAATTAGCCAAGTGTAAAAACCCCTGACGCAAGCAAGGTTCAAGAACTCGCTACTCGGTACTGACTCGGTGAGTTACCGAGTAGCGAGTACTCGGATTACTCGGGAGTACTCGGAAATTACTCAGTACCAATTACTCGGAAAATTAATATAGAATTAGTAGACATATATCGACGTAACGATGGCATATCTTCTTTCATATGACTTAATGATATTTGTAAATCTACATGTATGAACTATTAACACAAAGTAGAGTGCACGCTACGACTTACGACATATCGCAACTCGCAAGTTCGCAACATATGACATGATTACATGAATACATGATAGGTAATACACTAAAACATCATAAAATGTCCGCAAAATACAACCAACAAGCACTCAAAGTTTTTACTCGGTTTTTACTCGGCCGTTACTATGTTTTTACTCGGTTTTTGACCGATTACTCGATCTGACTGAGTAATCAACTGAGTTGGCCCTTCTCGACTCGGTGGGGCGGCGAGTAGCGAGTACTCGGCGAGTACTCGCCGAGTAATACCGATTTTTAGAACAGTGGACGCAAGTACGTATATGTATCTACTTTTTCGTGAAGGAATGGAAGAAGATAGGAGATGGATGTACAATGGGTGGGTGGCGAACGGACGACCCACGAATGCATGGTTGAGGGGACTCGTCAATTTGTGTCTCGAGCTTTCCAAGGGGCACGAAGCCCTATCCGTTGCCCTTGTGCTGAATGTGGTAACTGTCGGAAGAGAACTCGTGATGAAATGGAGATGCATTTAGTGAAAAATGGATTTAAGGTTGGTTACCATCGGTGGGTGTACCATGGGGAGAGTAATCATGTCCAGGTTGAGCCTGCTGGACCCCCTGAAGGTTTTGATGAAATAGACCGGTTGGAGGACATGGTTGTTGATATTGGCCACGATTATGGGGGTGATGAACAGGATTCGCAGCCAGGCATGGCCGGTTTCTTTAAGCTTCTAGACTCGGCCAAACAGCCTTTGCACGATGCAACGTCTGGGACGGTCCTTTCTCATTTGACACGTATGATGGCTGTGAAGTTCAAGTTCAACATGTCCATCGCATGTTTTGTTGAGATGTTGGCTAGTTGGTGTGATGCCCTGCCCGAAGGACATAAGATGCCCATGACCTGGTATGAGTGTAGAAGGCTACTGTCGGGTTTAGGAATGCCATATGAGAAGATAGATTACTGTGAGAAGCTTTGCATGTTGTATTACAAAGAGAACGAAGGGAAGGCCTGGTGTGATCATTGTGGAAAGTCGCGGTACTTCGAGACCACTGACTCTAATGGCAACAAGTCTCGTTCTAGTGTGGCGAAGAAAGTGTTGCGTTACTTCCCGTTGAAAGACCGCCTCCAACGGGGTTTCATGACAGAGGACACATTCCATAGCATGAGGTGGCACAAGTTGCACAAACGGAAACCTGATGTGTTAGTTCACCCGTCAGATGGAGAAGCTTGGAAGCATTTTGATCGAAAACATCCCGATTTTGCAGCGGAACCACGAAACGTGCGTCTTGCGATTGCCACGGATGGGTTCACTCCTTTCAATATGAATGCTCGATCATATTCTTGTTGGCCGGTCTTTAGTATCCCTCTCAATCTAAAACCATCTCAACTCATGAAGGACGAATTTATGTTTCTTTCACTTGTAGTGCCTGGTCCGAAAAGTCCTGGGAGAAATTTGGATCTATTTTTGCAGCCAATCAGAAGGTTCATCAGCTAGGACATGGGTGAGGAGGCAAGTCAGGACGAGGCAGGTCAAGCTTCCAGTGGTCACAAGGTAGGTCATGACTCCAGTGGTCATGAGCAGGGTGGCTTTGAGGAGGGCGAGGGGTCTACCCAGCCGACCACCACTCGGCGCCGAAGGAAGAGAAGAGGGCCCAATAAGATGCCTAGGGCTCCGCAAGATACAAATATGCGTGTCGCAATTGACATCTTAGGGGACGGGTAAGTTCTAATCGATAAAATGTTAACTCCATATATTATTATCCTTGTGAATGGCTAACTCTTCTCGAACTTGTACAGCAACATGGCTACAGTCGACACACGCCTCAAGACCCAGCCTGCTTCCGTACTTTCAAGGCTGCTCAAACTGCACTATCACAGGATGGTGGGCGAGGACGGCCGGACCCGGCCCAAAGAATCACTTGGGATGACTACAAGATTGTGCAAGAAGAAGGTCAGGTGTCGGCTGCCTCAGAGTGTGTCCGTGAATTCTGGGTAAGCCTCTCCATCCTTCGAAATAATTTCATTATTCTGTACGCTAATAATATGTTTTCCATTTGTTTTAAGACACATTTTCGACCTCGTGAGCCCCTCACCCACTCGGACTTCGACAATGTCATTGACATCAAGGCCAAAAGTCTTTTCTGGGATCAGTGCGACGGACACGCCTCGACGCCGACCAAGGATTGGTACAAGTAAGTTGAATCACAACTCTTCTTTACAATGTCAAGAATGTTGTTTGACACACATATCAACATACTGAGAGAGAGCATGGCGAGCGACTCATCGACACCGAGGCTTCAGACAAGTACTTGACCCCGATCGAGACTGCAAGTGCCCTGAGTGGGTCCAAACTGTCCGGAAGCTTGGGATGGACTTGGCCATTATTGGAATAGTCCAGAGTTCAAGGCCAAGTCTCAGCAATCCAGACTCAACCGGGCGGCGCAAGGGGTCGTCAAGTACATCGGGAGGTGGTCCCTGCCATTTTTCAGAAAGAAAGAGGTAATGAGTAATTCTTTAATTCATTTTTTTTGTTTTTTCTTTATGACCCACAACCACAATGTGATGCAGTCTGAGAGGGCTGGGAAAGACATAGGTGCCTTGGAATCCTACAGGAGGGCAATGACACCGAAGGCACAACGAGAAGCTCCCAATCCAGTCGTGGCACCACACGCGCAAGACAAGATTGTAAGTGCAATCCATATCATTATTACAATGTTTATCACTACTTGACTTGCTAATTTCAGTAATTTTAAATACAGGAATGGTACATGCAAGCGTACAAGGAGACGCACGGCCCAGACAGTGACCCGTACGCGGAGAAGGAGCTGGACGCTGAAGTAATCTACACGCATATGGGGCATAAGTCGCACGGTCGCTACGGGATGTGATCCGACCACATCAGGTGACTTTGATCTTTATTTGTTCCATTCCTTTGGTCGCCGTGTTACATGACATCTACATACTAACCACACTATTCTGTTGCAGGTCCGGTGGATTCATGCGCGATGCTAGGTCTCGACGCGCCGCGCGGGACAGAGCTCACGAGAGGCAGATGGCGAGGGAGAGGGAGATGGAGGAAGAGAGGGAAAGGGAGAGAGAGGAGGGACACAGGAAAGAGCTCCATGAGTTGAGGTTAACCATGGAGATGAACCAAAGAGCGGTGGGAAAGAGAACAGCAACAAAGGTGGGCTGAATTCATCAGGCTTCATTCAGGGGGCAATTTCGTGCAGGTATTCCCATTTAACCCCTTTCATCAGTTATATCAGATCCTCATTTATTTGCATTAACACTATATTGATCACCAATGTGCAGGGTGGGTCGAGCAGGCAGGTTGATCAAGATGGCGGCTCTCAATTGAAATAGAACTTAAGTTCTTAACGCTTTCAGGGCTCCGCTCCATCAAGTCAGATTCAGGGAGTCGATCACGATGCTCGGCTCGAGTGGGCGGATGCTGGGGCTGACTGGTTTCTAAGCCTACTAAGCAGCCCTTCGCTGTTCCCTGCACCAGAGAGTGCTCCTTCGGTTTTCCCTCCACCGGACGATACTCCTTCCATCTTCCCTAATCCGGACAGCAATCCGTGATAGATGGAGACTAGAAATGTATAATGGTAGCTAGAAATATTGTGTATGCGGATATATGCTTTGTACTTTGTGGATGTGTATGTCGATGTGTCGAGGATGTGGATGTGTGGATGTCGACGCTTTGTACTTTGTCTATGTGTCGATGTGAATGTCGATGTGTGGATGTCGAGGATGTGTGGATGTCGATGTGTCGAGGATGTGGATGTTGATTGATATATATATATGCTGTGTTTGCTGCTGTTTAAATTTGTTTCAAATTCATATTTAAAAGCTTTTTTTTTGCTGAATACGCTTATTCGCGAGGGCTAAATGGCCCTCGTAAAAAAACAACAGCCCATCTATTCGCTAGGGCCACATAGCCCTCGTAATTAACAGTGAGCAGGGAGGCTATTCGCGAGGGCCAAATAGCCCTCGTGATTAACAGTGAGCAAGAGGCTATTCGCGAGGGCCAAATAGTCCTCGTGATTAACAGTGAGCAGGGAGGCTATTCGTGAGGGCTATTTGGCCCTAGCGAATAGCTGAGGGCCAGCTCCTGCGCGCGCCAGGGAGGTGGGCCCCGCATACTTTTCGCGAGGGCTAGGAGACCCTCGCGATAAAGCTGCAGGCTCGTTAATCGCGAGGGCATATTAAAACCCTCGCAATTAACTATTCGCGAGGGCCATGCCCTCGTGTTCTGTTGTTATTTGCGGGGGAGCGGACGCGAGCGCTTATTCACGAGGGCTGGCCCTCGTAAATAGTAAATTATGAGGGCTTCTTCCTTTATCGCGAGGGTTTTTAGCCCTCGGTATTGAGGGAGATTCCTGTAGTGCTTGCTCGGGTCATGCTAGTAAGGTAGGCATGTTCAAGGCAGGGTCTTCTGGGCGTGGCTTCCAAGCGAAGCCACCACCCTTGACAGGACCCCTATGACAATTGGATTGACCCGCCTGCTTGGGGAGCTACGAAACATGCGCTACATGAATAGGTTGGCGATGGAGCAATGCAGACACAGCGATGCAGCGATAGAAGCACGCTCGGTTTGGCAGACAAGAAGGATATCAACTTCATGTAGTGGCATGCTCTGATCACACCATCTGCACCATCCATTAATTGATTCATTAAATACGCGGGGCCAGCATGCGCCGATGGCGTGGTAGACTTGAGCACAAACCGAGCGGCTATAAAAGCCACATTCGTCAACTAGGGTGACAGGAGATTATTATGAGGAGGACCAACAATCGGAGTTAGCCAGGCAACGAGTAGCGAGCTTCTAGCGCAACATAGTTAGAGGCAGGAAGTAGCGTCCCCGATGGTTGTCAGGGTCAACCTTTACCGACGGCAGTCCTCACCGGTTCCCTTTGTATCCCGAGTCCGAACCCGTAGGGTCCCAGCGGTTCGTTCACCTCTCTCTACAAATTCTGCAAGTTGAACTTCGGAGCCGTGAGGTCTCAGAAGTCGACAACATCATATCAGCTACAATAAAAGAGTACATATAAATTCATAATAAAAATAGTATCCATTGTCGGGTTAAATATTGATATAAATCTAGCCAGACAAATGCGCGGGACACCTTGCTCCTTACATCTTAAAAAAATTGCAGATGAAAGGCTCCGATGTTATTCGATCAGATCGTCTGCCATTACATCAAAGTGTAGTAGGTGTGGCCCACATGTCAGCAACCCAACGATAAGGGTATAATGGCAGAGGATATGATTTCACAATATTTTTTAGTTTTTCTAAGTTAAATAAATAATTTTATGTTTTTCAAAATTAAATAAATAGGCTCCTCTCGCCGATCCATTTGGCATGAAATATAACTGACCATTCTGTTTGGCGATAATTTGAATATCCGCCAAACAAAATGGCGAGTTATAGCCACAACGGCTAGGAGGCAAACTCCGTCGTTTAAACAAACAGGTTTCAACCACCCTCCACATGAGAAAGCGAGATTCGACTAGGGCAAAAAAATTCACCACTTGGAACGACAAGATTATGAGATGGGGATATCCCGCTGTTCCAACTAGCGGATTTTTCGCACCATAAAATCTGCGTGTGCCGCCCCTGTCAACACTATGGCCATTTGTGAGAGTGCCCCACGGGTGAGAAAAGAGAGAGAGTGGGAGAGAGAGGAGAGAAATGAAGAGGGGGGAGAGAAGAGAGGGAGGGAGAGGAATGAAGAGGGTCATCTCTCTTGGGTGAGGTATATTTTTTTTGCAAATCTAGTTTATAAATTGTGGAAACAGGGTAGGCTACCCCTAAAAAACGGTAATGTAGTTAGTATTACAACTTAATTTATGGTGATTTATAATGTTTTATGTGATTTGTAGGGTAGATCTGGGATATAGTTTGTTTGTGGTGTAGTTTATAGCATAGATATGAGGTAGTAATAGTATATCTATGTGATTTATTTGTAGCTAATAGGGTTCGAGGTTTTTGCACAGCCATGGTTTCATTGAAATAATTTGTAATCTTTTTTCAGCAAGAGTAATGTCAAACAAGTTATATTTCCAAATAATTTATGGGGAATGAGAGGTTATGTATGCTGCTAAACCAAAGTAGATCTGTTTAATTTTCAATCAATCACTAGAATATCTAGGCTGACAGTGAGGACATTTGGTGGGTTGCAAAAGTGGATATTGCGGAGCTTTGGACTAAACCCGGAAAAACATGTGATGCGGGTTAGTGCTGTGGTGAGCTATACTATGGAAGGATATTATCGGGAGTTGATGTTGATAATGTCTACGTAAAATTAGAGGCTTTATTTGGATATTGCGATGGAACATGATCTCCCTTTAGTCTTACACGTGCTGCATTGAATCAACATGCTACATCAAAACCATACAAAGGAAACACTACATAGGTGATTATAGGCTGGAACCGTCACTACGACGACTCAATCTAGAACGATATAAGAACTATCTTGGCATTGCCTTATGGATTGTACATTCATTATTGATTACAACATGCATTTATAATTTGTGAATGTGTACTGTGTGATTTGTCGATGCAAATATAGTTTTTTTTAATTTGTAAATGTATTATGTGGTGTACATGTTTGTGATAAATAAATAAGTCGTCGAATACTGGATCTACACTAGGTTGCAGCATGTAGTGCATGTGCTAGGGCATAGAACACTAGTGACGAGTCAAACCAATTCGCGTCACTATTAGACAGAAAAGGCGACGGGTAGACATTTTATCTGTCCTTATTTGTGTCATAGGTAACCTATGAGTAGGGGTGGAAATGGTACGGATATTATCCGACCGACCGAATTGATTGGATAGTGATTTGGATAGTTTTAAGGATATTCGACTATTTTTACGGATAAGGATATGGATATGGATAATTTGGCGTGGATATGGATACGACTAAGGAGCACTGATTATTCGGTGGATAAGTAATATCCGAGTTTTTGTTCTGATAATATCCGAATATAAAATATGGATATTATCCAAATGTATTTCTGAAAATTTTTTAATGTATTTCTACAATTTGTTATTGATAGTTTCCCAACTTTTAAATTTATTTTTTTAATTTTTAAATCTAGACTAAATTAATAATATTCGTGTATAGACTTTCTAATGTTTTGTTTTTTACTAATGTTATAAATTTCCACTTTTAAATTTAAATTTTGACCATATTTTGTTAAAATTTGGAACGGATTTTTGAAAATTAATTTTAACTATTCGACTAACAATATCCGTATCCATATATGTGTTATCCGATCTATATTCGATCCGTATTTGTAACCGATGTTATCTAGTATTATTCGAATTTGTATCCATATTCGACACATTCGTATTCGAATTTGTATCCGGTAAAAAATACGGATACGGATATGGATAGAACGATATCCGACCTTATCCGATCCGATCACATCCCTACCTATGAGGTACTCTGGGAGACGAAGATAAGTGTTGTACTCTATCAAACACTGTCACTTATGTTATAATCATGGGTGATGGGTGGATCTTTGTCCATCACTTATGTTATAATCATGTGTGACAGGTAGCCAATTGGTCCGTCACTTATGTTATAATCATGGGTGTCGGGTAGATAATTGGTCTTTCAACAATCTTTTTATCATGGGTGATGGCCTATTGTTAACCAGTCACTTATATGTGCCATGAGTAACTATGGAGGCATCTAGGAGGAGAAGATAAGCGACGCATAGTATACCGACCCGTCAAGTATGATGTTAATTAGTGACGGGTGTTTACCCGTCACTGTTATTGACTCAACGGTGACCCGTCTGGTGTGACGGTTGCTTTATCTATCACTATTGGTTGTTATAACATGGCATTAATAAGTGGTTTTGACGTAGTGAAGCGAGGGAGAAGGGATTGAAATAACGGAGACCACAATTGAAGCAGTGGTACACCATGCTATGGGGTGGATAACACGAATGTCGTAAAGGAAGATGAGCGTGTTCTGTCAGAAGATGGAGGAAATGATTGCCAGGCAACACATGAAGCGACATGTGTGAAGGATGAAGGGGAAGAAATCGAAACAATTGTAGAATGGAAGGAGGCGGAGGATGCAGAGCATGAGCAAGTCCCCGAGGAAGACATGTATGACGATGTGAGAGGTTTCGGAGATCGTACAATGCCGGTTGAGTGGAACTTCTATAATCCCGAGGAGCTATCCGTGTATGAACGCACTAACATGGGATGAAACTACCATGTGAATAAGGTAATGCAGAGTGCAATGTATCCGGATAATGCTTCAGTTTTGTCTTTCGCCACACATTGGTCAGTGTCTCTTAGGAGAGAATTTAGAGTTGAGAAGTCTAGTAAGAGTGCCTATGATGTGAACTGTGTGGTGCCTGATTGTCCATGGCAGGTTCATGCTTTGAAAGAAAAGTGGGTGGATTACAAGGTTTGTTCAATTGTGAAGCAGCACAAATTGTCGAATGGAACATGTGCAACAAAGACATGAACATAAATAGAACTTTTGTAGCGGAGTTATTGTATGCAGAACCTCAGCTTTCAGCCTGGATAAAAAATTTGAGCTATCGAGGAAAAAATTTCAGTATAAGATTCGTTATCCGTGTGCTTGGAGGACAAAACAAAAGGCTTTGAAGATGAGATTCGGGACTGATGAAGCATTGCATGCCAACCTACATGCACGTTTAGAGGCCATAAGCTCACATAATCTATGCACTTACCTCAATATTAAGAACTACCATGCATATATCAGAAGTAGGCACCGGAAAGATGGTTTTGCATCGCACATTTTTTGCTTTGGGCCCTTGCATCAGAGCGTTCACATATTTTCCACTTGTCCTATGAATGGATGATGCTTTCCTTATCAGGAAGTTCAAGGGACAAATATTGACGTCTATCATGGTTGATGGCAATAACAAGATATTGTCGATGACGTTTGCCTTTGCAGAGGATGAAAACACAGATAGTTGGTACTGATTTTTGTAGCTTGTGAAGCATATTTTAGTTGTCGACAGGCCAAACGTTTGTGTCATACATGATAGAGATGTAGGGCTATTGCGGGTAATTGAAGGAAACAGGAATGGATCACAAAGTCATGGGAAGCATGATGGACGAACATACAGAGCAAGTGGTGCATGGGACACATGGGTGCCAATTTATGTAGCCACTTCAATAATAAACATTTAATGAATCTTTTAAAAGGCTTTTGCAAGCAGAATCAACAAAAGAAGTTAAATAAATTGTGGAAAACACTCAAGCAGAATCAACAAAAGAAGTTAAATAAATTGTGGAAAACACTCAACGAGCTTACCGCATGGTAGACTAAAGGGCAAGCAGGAATGAGCCATTCTATAAGGGCACGTACTTTGGGCACAGATTCAATTTCGGATTGGACCAAAGACGATCCAAAAGAGAAGTGGGTTCTATTATATGATAAATATGGGGGCTCGTTATGGAATAATGACCAGAAACCTGATAGATGTATATAGTTGGGTGCTGTGTGTGTCGAGGGCATTACCTTTGTTGCAATTGTTAAGGGTATTCTTTACGGTACATGCAGGTGTTTCATGTAAAGGTGTTGAGTGAAATTGCGGTGATGAGCGATTTTACAACTTTTATGAAAATATTTTTGTGAAGATTTTGGACTTTTGGAATTTTTTTTTAAGGAAAACGATAATTTTGGATGAATATTTGGGATTATATATGATTTATTGAACTAACGGTGAACTATTGCTTTTTGTGAGATTTTTGGATATGTGTGTGCGTGTGTGTGTGTGTGTGTTGATTTTGTAGGAAGAAGAAGGAGAAAAGAAAAAGAAAAGGAGAAGAAAAGGAAAGAAGAGTGTACGTATGTGCATGTGCATGTGTGTCCATACCTTGCATGTGCAGGTGTTTGGACTGTACGTGGCTGTGCAGTGGGCATATCGGGCCGGCCTTGGGAGCAAGCCAGCGGAGGAGTGGGCAGATCGGGCGAAGGCCCATCGTGGCGGTAGGCTCGACCAGCCCAGGAGGCGGTGAGGCCAGGCCGGCACGAGGTATGTTGTTTCTAATCTTTTTTGTGTGTATATATCTGGTATGTTCTGTCTAATCTTTAATGTGTGCATCGTTTGCTTCAGTTGGTAATGATTTTAGCCGTCTAATTTGGATATTTAGCGCCTACGATCCTACAAAAGGTATCATGCAACATTTGTTGCTATAGACGACACCCGTTTGACGTACTCACATGCCATGACAAGGAACACGGAGAATAAGATATCCAAATCTCAGAGACATCTTGCAACAGCCCAAGGAACCGGGTTGCTAAGGCACACGGTAATATGCAGGGATAGGGGCCATCAGGGAGGGCAAGACAGAGAGGGAAAAGTAGGAGCGTGTTCTCCGTGAAGACAAATGCCTCCGTTCTTGTCGGATGTTGGAGTTACTACACAAACTATGTTCTCATGTACTTGTAGTTGCATTATTGAGCAATCATTCCATTGTCGAGTATGTGTTTCCATTTTACATAAAGGAATCTATTGCGAGCTCATGGCATGCAGAGCTATACGAGTACACCATATTCGAGACATTTACCGAACCGCCAAAGCCACACAGTCGTCTTGTACTTGATAGGTAGATGTTGAAGTGTTCTTTATAACGGGAACAACACCGCCGAATTCAGAACGACATGGATCAGTTGAAGGCAGGTCGCCCGCAGTAGAGATGTAGCTGATGTAAGAAGGAAGGACTAATTGACAGAAACACATAGCATTTGGGCATTCCGACTTGGATGCGGGCCCTTCTGGTTCAAGAGTGGATGCACTTAGATCTGATGATTGTTGAAGGTCCATGTGATTGCCATGATGAATTATCTACTAGCTAAAGATAGCTTGGGCAAGAGAAATGGAACCCGGTCCCTCGTGGGCCAATCAACCTAATGCCTTCCTATACTTGGAGCCAAGAAAACATACTTAGGCCCATAGGGGGTGAGGTCGGACGACATTAGTGGAGCATAATCCAATCCCTTATAGCTAGTCCCCAATATTATGTGAGATATAAGTTTTTTCGAGGCTTAAAAATCTACAAGAAAGGATTGGATATAGGCCGTGAACATCACACAACCCCATTCGAGCTATGGAACTCAGGAGCTACATACTTAACCATGGAGACCAAAGGTAACCCCACCCTAGCCAACCGAGCTTTTGGAGAGCTTAGCTCATCCGAGCTCTAAGGAATAAGCATGCAACGAGGCGGACTCATGATGTCCCTTCCCGGACGTGGATCAGATGCCAAGGGAAAAGGAACATACACGTCATAAGGTGGACTCATGACACCGTTTCCCGGGCATGGATCAGATGCCCAAGGAAAAGGAACAGACACATCATGAGGCGGATAATGATGCCGCTCCCTAGTTATGGATCAAATGCTCGGGGAAACCGAACAAGCACTCATAAGACGTACTCATGACGCCACTTCCCAGGATGGATCAGATGTCCAAGGAAAAGAGCAAGCACGTCACAAGGAACACCCTCTCCTTCTCTCCCTTGTTTTCCACTCTCTCCATCTCTTCTCCCTTCCTCCTCCCTCGACTAGCTGCCGACGCCGCTCCTCACCAAAGCCCGTATCGCCCCATCACTGCTGGTGACCGCACTGTCACCCTCATCGGAGACCACTGTCTCTCACCTCCTCTCTCCCCTCGGTCTATCTCTATGTCAATCTCTCAATCTCTCCCGTATCTACACAGCTAGCCACACATTCGCTTCTACCCAAATCTTTTCGCTATACAGTGGGATCCATTACTACAGTAACTTATTGACATCGCTGATGGACGACACCCAAATGATGCATCGACGACGGCTCTGACGGCACCCACGGCTTTCGTCGCTCTTAAGCGACGACAATTGCCTTAGGTGATAATTCCAGTGGGAGCCGCACGTAGCATGCAGGCCTAGCGTCAGCGGGGTGATGGCGCCGACTCCTGCGGCAGTACGCTACAGGGCACGAGATTAGTGTCGTCGACTAAAATTTTTGTATCGGTGGAAGAAGACCGGACAAACGGAATTTAGGTTGTATCAGCTGCTTTACTCCAAACAGATGACATATATACTCCCCAGCACGATGAATGGTTAGCAAAAATGACTTGTGTCGGCGGCTAGCAAGGGTCGCCGACACAGTCCATGATGACATATATATCAGCGTGGGCAAAATTTTGAATTTCGGAGCCCGCTAAAATTACCGATGTCTGCAGCTCAAACATGGCCGACGACATAGGCACTTCCCTTGACGACAACTTAACGCCGCAGATAGAAGGATTTCAATGTGGTAACGCATGGCAGACATATTGACTTCTCTGCCATGTGGGACCAATCCGGATGCTTTCGCACAAAAGGCAAGTAGAGTCTGTGTGGGCGGCTAAGCGAAGGCCATTGACACAGATGGTCCTATGTTTGCAACTTTTTTGTAGCTGGCCATAATAGTAATTCCAGATTTATTTAGAAAAATTATTTGAAATTGATTTTGTTGTTTTTAAAATTAAGAAAAATATTGGGCTTGTAGAATGGTTCTTAGTCAACATACATTTTATGACAAGTGTTTATTATTATTATATTAATTGGGATGTGATGTAGGTGTGTGCCTTTGTTACTCCCCTGGAGTTTCACTAGAACTTGTAGCGTAGATGTAACGCCGGAAGATCAAAGAGCGAGAAATTATCTGGAATAGGTTGTGCAGGTTGTAAAACCTTAAAGTGACCCTAGAAATGTCTTGTTCGACCCGTCTTAGGCTACAAAAGAATAGAAGAACGGTAGGGGGGAGACTCTGTGTTGACAAATCTCCTAAACTTTGGAGTAATGTTGATAGGGATGTCCAAAAACCACACAAAAAAGTTAGAAATGGCTTGTATTTGGTGTTTCATATTGTAGGTGATATTTTTAACCCTAGAATTTGGACTTTAGAAGTATTTGTGGGTCCACAACGGCTTGGATGAAAGTTGGGCGGCATTAACCTGTGTTGGCGGTTTCAGGAAGGCCGATGACACAACTCTGTCTATGTCGTCGGGATCAGACAGGCCGCCGGAACAGGTGATTTGTCGGCGGCTCTACTTAGGTTGCCGACACAGGTTTGTGACCCTGACTGGTGGGCCCTTCTTCTATGCTGATGTCCGTGACCATTTTTTTACACCTATGTCAGCGCTTTAGGAAGGCCGACGACATAGATCCATCTGTTTTGTTGGCATCAGCTACGCCGCCGACATAGGTCAGGCTTTATTGGCTGCTCTACGTACACCCTCGACACAGGTTTGTGCCCCTGACAGGTGAGGCCTTCTTTTATGCCTGTTGCGCGACGCTGTTTTATTAGACCTATGCCGGCGGCATTGCGGCCGACGACAGTGCTCTTGATATAAATCATTAGTAGCCCATGCTCTCTCCGCCCCACCCGCGCCACTGCCCCACCCGCCGAGGTCACCTGCGCCGACGCCTCCCAGAGCTCCTCCGCTGCCACACCCACGCCACCGCCTCCCCTCCGCTTTCACACTTGCGCCACCGCCCCCCTCAGCCAACCCATGCCACCGCCTCCTTCCGTTCTACCCACGCTGTCGCCAATTGTTGCGCCACTGCCTCCCTCTTCACTCTAGCCATGCCACCGCCCCAGCCGCACTGCTACCTCCCCTCCGCCCCAGCCACGCTGCCGCCTCGCCTCCGCCCTAGGCCCTTGACACAGGTTTGTGCCTATGACAGGTGAGGCCTTCTTTATGCCTATTGTGCGACGCAGTTTTATTAGACCTATGTCAGCGGCATTGCGGCCGATGACACTGGTCTTGGTACAAATCATTAGTAGCCCATGCGCTAAGTCCTCCCAAGACTTAGCGCACGGGCTAGCCCTTCTCTCTCCGCCACACCCGCCGATCGAGGTCACCTGCGCCGCTGCCTCCCGGAGCTCTTTCGCTGCCACACCCACACCACCGCCTCCCCTCCGCTGCCACACTCGCGTCACCGCCCCTCCTCCACCCACCCATGTTGCCGCCTCCTTACGTTCTACCCGCACTATCGCCAGTGGCCGCGCAACCGCCTCCCTCTTCGCTCTAGCCGCGCCACCGCCCCAGCCACACTGCCGCCTCCCCTCCGCCCCAGCCGCCTCCCCTCCGTCCCAGTAGCGCCAACGACTCCCACGCAGCGCTGCCTCCCCACCCTACATTGCCACACCGTGCTTGTATGCTTGCATGTTTTTTTAATGTGGTTGATGTGTTGTCGATGTTTTGTTAACCGAAGAGCTTAGTAGATGTAACTAATACCATATTATAATTAGCGAGGTGGATTTGGTTTAGGGGCTTAGCAAGATCGATTAGGCTTAGGGGCTTAGCGGTGATGGCAGGAGAAGGGTGAGGATTAAAGGCAACGACTTCGAAGGGTCGATGTGCATTGCATTTGTAGCGTGAACCACGCCAGAGTCAAACCCGTTCAGGGGCGCTCCACATTTTCATAATGAGCTCAGACAATTATTCATTTAGTTCCATACGAAAGGTGTCGCGCTTCCAAGCTGTCCACGTTTTGAATAGCATATGGATGTGCGTTTGAGTATAGTGATCGTGGGACGAGAGTGTACGGAACTTTCCGGTGAGTTAAAAAAATAATTATTCTCAAAAAATTCTCTTGGATGGATTTTCCTTACTAATTAATATCATGTTATATGAAAAAATTAGGCATGTGATAATTGAAATGAAATTAGCTGTTTCAAGACAATTTTTCAGTCATG
Organism: Raddia guianensis; assembly: GCA_036346415.1. Classification (NCBI taxonomy): domain Eukaryota; kingdom Viridiplantae; phylum Streptophyta; class Magnoliopsida; order Poales; family Poaceae; genus Raddia; species Raddia guianensis. Next base: position 35,790,072 of record CM070539.1, read on the forward strand.
CACCATTCCAAACTTGAAAAATACATATAATTTTTCTTGTTAATAAAGCCTTTACATTGGTTATATTGTCCATTTTTATGGTCAATAAATCTTGGTGTGTGTGATACTATTAAATTATTCTGTTGTGCCATATTTTGTAGTATGTGCTAAAAGTCAAGTTTGCCTTGATTTGTATGCAACCGAGAGGGTATGTGTCTAAGAGCAGTTGAATCAGCTAGCATTTTGCTGCATGAGGCAAAGGATCGATATGCATGATAATGTGCATATCTCGGTAGACATGTTTCATCAAATTGGCATCGTCATCGCATATGGCCACTGCACAAGCAGTTCAAGTTTTTTTTTTTGTTGGTTATAGGCAGACCCTGTACGTGGCCCAACAGGTTCACCCCATGTAGCATTAGCTTGCATTTTTAGAATTAGTTGATTAGCTAACAGGATTTTTTTGAATGAAATAATCAGTAACATTTATAGATGAAATGCCTTGCAAAGTCGTTGACAAAGTATAGCAATTAGACATAAGAAAATCGTAGATTTAGGAACACAGTAGCTATTGTTTGCTACACTAGATCTTTGTACAGCCGCTTATTTTCCCTTTTTCTACATTATAGACACTTGGACATTTTGTAGCCATTTTTATAATATATTTGTGTTTCTTCTCAAAGAACTTAAAACAAGTAATTATAAACTTTCCATTATCACGAAGCCTCTAATGTATAGAATAACACGAAGTTGTGGAGTTTAATACCGTTGACATTATGAATTCATGTGCATCATCCTAATTCCTTGAACTCCTACTAATTCATATGCACCACCCTAGTCCTCATGCCCCAATCCCCTCCTCTGCTTACCCCGTAGCTTATTAATTATCCGCATGCCTTTTTGTGCCCTCTATATTGTCATCTCAATCGGACTTGTTTACTCCACCACATATTGCATCACCTTCTTCTTTCCTCTCGGTCTAACTTTTTGTCCGCTCTCTCTCCACCTTACCCGGCCCTTGCAAGTTCACCCTATCCCTTACCACTTGTGACAATTCCAACATCTAGAGGTGAAACTTCTGAGATCGAGCAAGATGTTGACAACAATGGCTTGAATGTAGCTAGGTTGTTGCAATGATGGGCAATAAAGGCCTACTGCATTAATAATGCTATCTGTAATAATAGTATTGTTTTAGCATCACATAAATATTATTGAGGCCAGAGCATATCTATATGTTAACAAAATATATCATTATTTTTTAGCTATATGCAAGTGTTTTTATGTATTAATAGTATATTGCTCTATGTTGGTACAAAATTTGTAGATTTGCCCGGCCCTCTCTTTATCAGGTTGCGCAATTGTGCAACATCGATCAACCACCATATATCACCGTTCTTTGATTTGATTTTACTTTGGTTTTATGCAACATAGGATGTACGCTTAACAAAAATTACCTATCATGCTAGAGGAGGCATGAAATTTATGCTCAATACGAGAAATCCCCTACCCCGAAACCAAATCCTACACTATGGTTAAACCGTAGTATATAGTAATAGCAATCCTTGAATCAAGAACTTAGGCAATGCCGTCCCAAGCACATCAAGCGGCATGGATGAAGAAAATGGAGCGCAGAGAATTCAATCACCTCCTATATTTAGTTGGTCTTAGAACCAAAACCAGGAAAAATTTATAGGACTGAGCTGTTCGTAATAACATAATAGCAGTCAACATAAGTTAATTTGTTATCTTTAGTGTCCTCTATAGATGAAAGGCAACTCCTTATAACTAGACACAATAGCTATTACTACCATTGTAACGGCATTAGAAGTATTTAGCACCTTAAATATTTTAGAATGATCAACTGATTAGTACATGCACTTTTAGAACTAATTAATGAGCATTCGAAACAATCTGCAACACCATCAAATTTAGGCACTGCTTGTCGCCAAGGCATTTTTTCCGCCCAGCTGCAATTCTGCATCCATCCTCCATCTCGTATAGCGCACACATCAGAGCGATTTCTACAGCACATTCGACAATGGAAAACATGGCCATCCGACAGAAACACACCACTGAATTACGGGATATATACATGCATAACGGAAAAGCAGCAAGTGATTCAATTCGATGAAATACTTCCAGACTGAAGTTTCATAACGCAAATTTATTCATAGGAGGCAACATATGCCAAGGTTAAAGCCATGAACATGACATAAATCTTGAGATAACAAACCCATTTCCTGCTGGTAAGTAAGTAAACGAAACTGGAAACAATGGCGCCGATGCACGTCTCCCTGCTGCATGCCAACGAGATTTTCCCCTCTCGATCTATTCCCTCTGGCCGGGCACAGCTGAGGAGGTTCCTGGTCCATCGGCAGAGCCACTTCCGCCGCTCCTGCTGGCCTCCGACTCACGGAGGCGGGTGTGGTAGGCACCGAGGACGTCGGCGTAGTTGTCCAGGCCCAGGCGACTCATGGCCTGCAGCAGGTCGTCGGCGGTGAGGATCTTCCGGTTCTCCTCCTTGACCTGCTCACTAGCCTCGCCGGTGATGAAGCGTACGTACTCCGTCACGGCCTCCATGACCATCTGCTTCGCTTCCTCGCTGATCTTGGCGTTCGGGGGCAGCGCGCGCCGCATGATGCGGGCCACGTTTTTCGCAGGCATGAGGATGTTGTCCTCCTTGTCGTAAACGGCGTCGTCAATGGCTTTGTTGGGGAAGGAAGGGTCCATGCTACCAAGTGCAAGCTCTGGCTAGCTAGGGATCTGACTAGCTAGGAAAAGAGTGCGTTTGTGTGTGTTGCTCTTTGCTGTCCATGGGTGTTTAAATAGGGTCGGATTTGCTCGCCTTCCAGTAAATGTTTCCTCTATCCGTTGAGAGAGAGATACATGTATCCTAACATAGTATAACATGTGGCGGTGTACTGTTGGTTGCTAGAATTTTATAGAGAGTGGTATTGTATGTTAATTATGAATAAATGTGCCTTATCTCTATGTTTGTACCTTTGTTTAGCACAACATATGTTTCGTTATAATCGAGCATCGTGTTCCACGCATTTGCACGGGTAGATTTGTCTCAATCATCTAATTTAGCGTCGACTCTTTTTTCTATTATTTTCTATTCCAAATCTATCAATTTTTATAGCCGATACGAACTTTCTTATAATATGACATGGGCTCTTATTTTTATTACTTCTTATTCTAAATATCTAATATTGTTTTGTTATAACTGATACAAACTCTTATTTTAATTTGACATGTGCTCTTATTTGTATTATTTTTATTCCAAATTTCTTTCTTTTTAATCTAACCCATTATAATATGAGCCCACAACAATCAACGATGTATATCTTTTTTAATTTTTGGATTAATTTGGAAATTTCTAATATTTTAGGATTAACGCGGTGGCTCCTTTGGATCTTGCATTAATTATATAGTAGATATAGAAAATGAAGGACATGGAGGAAATGATATTGCGATAGAAAGCTGATAATTGAAGGAACACATTGACTTGGATAATAACTTAAGATTGATGCCTCTTATGGCATATTTAATTATTGTGTTGCTTGAATCTGATATGAAATATATTTTTTGAACATATATATCTATTCTTTTATAGGGTGTTTGGCTACATAAGTGTTTTGCCTATGATAAGATGGTGCCATCAAATTTGGTGTGACGACGATCTTTATTTGTACAAATCTTACGACAAACAAGCAAGTTATGTTTGGAGTTAGAACCAAGAAATCCATATGTCATCTTGTCCTTAAAATTAAATCCATTAGCCATGACAATTTGTTCTTTGAATAATTTTTTCATGCCTAGTGTTTCGGGAGAACAAAACAATTAATTTTCATTACTAAATGATAAAAGATATTTAGTTCAAAATAATGAAAGATATAAGTCAAACTAATATAAAACTAGTGAATCTTGGTGGTAATTAATTAAGAACCATTGATCCTATATGAAACAATAAGAAGTGTATTGTCTTGCAATTTGCTAATCCTGAAAAAGCTTGTATGGCAAGCACAACACTTGTCCTCTCCTAGATCTGGTAAAAAGGGCATTATGAGGAATATTAACTTGATACAGAACGTAAACTTCTCAAAACATGATCACTCAAACGTATGCTTCTCCACTAGCTTATTGATGAAATTCAAGATGAAATCCAAGATTTATGCATCCAGTACTTGACACGTCCAACTCATAGAGATAGAAAAAGGCTTCGGTTGCCCTCCTTATTGGGATATAGCTCCTTCTTGGGTGATAGCGACCCTGAATTGAGTCGATACATGATATAACAATATGTCGTTACCAAACATAGCACCAAGAATCCAACCACGCATGACTAGTCGAACGGAGACTGTGTTGTTGTGACTCATCGAGGAGATGCCATCAAAATAAAGTCAATGCTACTTGAACTATCTCCCCGTCGATGAGAGAAACAAATTTATTCCAAACCTAAACCACTACTATTTACTACCACCTCCTGCCACAGAACTGGCCCTGCCTCCCCCACCGATCAAGCAGATGCCGAAGAAACATTGGGACGCCTAGACCACCTTCTCATCTTTTTTTCCGGCATTTTGGCAAACCGAGAGCTGTACTATGGCCTAGTTGAACTGTTAATAACTCTACCTTGTTGTATAGAACTCACACATATATCCAAAATGCCGTTGAAACTATCAATAAATATAAAGGTGATAATATTGCGTTACTGACAATTATTTTGTGTTCCAGCGAAGAACTCAGAGTTTATCTACAACGAGACCAGCCGTGATTTACCATTGATATTCCTATGAGAATATTATGGCGGTAGGAATTAGCAATATGCTGCTCCTATGACAATGAAAGGAAATTAATGTAACACAAGATATTATCAAATACACATATTTAAAAAATGTGCAAGCAATATTTAGAAAGGCAGTATAACAAACTTAAGGAAAATTAATAGGATCAATATCCTCAAAGAGGATTAATAGTGCCTTTGTGTAGGAGGTACGCATGATCAATCTCATTGTAATAATCGCCATCTTTCGGTCCTTCGAAACACATTCACGAACATTGAATTCAAATAAGAGATGGGGAATTTGGGAAGATAGGAGGCATGAGAAACTCCCCGTATCATCATCAGAACTATACTATTTGCAATCAAGTGTGTTCCCTTGCTGTTTTGCTATCAAAAACATGTTTATCCTAGGTATTTTTGGAAGTTTTTAAAGTTGGGATTTGTGATTGCTTGTCTTGGCTAAGTGCAGTTCTCTAGATTTTGGACAATGAGCAAATCAACTTGGCTTTTGAGGTTCTTCAAGTCCAAATATGAAAATGTGGCGTAATGGAAAGTATTAGATAATTCAATTATATTCTACACTACAGGAATCGCGGAAAATCTCGACGGCCAAAACTACTCTCGACGGCCACAATAAAGCCGTCGATATAAGTCACGTACTCTCGACGGCCGCGTGTGAGCCGTCGTTATATGAGGTTAGTCTCGACAGCCGGAACAAAGCCATCGAGATACGGTCGCCCAAGCCCGCGCGTGAGCATTTTCCTGGTTTTCGCGAAGGCGGGAAAACATCTTTCTTGTATGGGCCGGCCCATCGTCAGTAATAGCTATTCAGGACTCAATCTCGACGGCCGGATGTTGCCCGACGATATTATTTCATCTGCTCTACTGGTGGGCTGGCCCATATATTTTTTCAATTTTTTTTCAAAATATTCCATAATTTGCATAGATGTTTATTTACCAATTTAGTTAAAAATGTACGTAACTAAAAAACAAAATGTGAAACATTCTCAATTTTTTTCAAAAATAGATAATGGTACAAAATGTTATCATGAGAATAATTAATCTTGACGGCCGTGCAGCCGTCGTGAGAAACCTATTGGGCTGGGCCGCGGGGCCGTTCGGCCTGCAAATCATCAATCTCGACGGCTTGAAGCCATCAAGAAACGTGCCTCCAACACGTCGTGCCTGGCCTGCGTGCATTTCTCGACGGCTGGCCCGAAGCCGCCGAAACAGACAATCTTGACGGCCGGACCGTCGAGAAAGACCTTCTCTCTCGACCACGCTATCTCGACGGCCGGCCGTCAAGATTTATCTTTCTCGACGGTTACCACATCTGTCTCGATGGCTTTGGCCGTCGAGAATTTGTGTGATCCGCGTGGTGATACTAGTTAGATGCCCTTGAGTTAAGGAGACAAAAGAAGAAGAAAAAGACTAAATCTATTGTTTTAAGCATTAACTGCGAAGAATTCAAAGACAATATCTATGTTTCACTAGGATTTGCTCGTGGTATGTCACTAGGCCCATGCAGATATTTAGGGGGGAACAACCTACCGGCTAAGTGAATAGTTCGATCAATTCCATCTCTTCCTAACAGAACATATTCTTTATTCTATTTTTCAGTTTATAAATTTTATGAAATTACATGACATCCAAAGAAGAATAGCTTTGTACTACAATGGTGATTATTAATTATGACTCTAATTCGTAAGGCCCAATCTTTACAGAGGCTAATAATGGTTCAGAATTTTGGTGATTAGTACTGTATCCATAGGTAAGAAATGAATTATCAGTATTGCTTTCGTATATTCTTTGGTCGGTATATGAAGAGGGTTTTTCACCTAGACGACAAGAAAAATAAGACGAGGGATCAGCAGACAGAAGAGAATCAGCAAAAAATATTTTCAAACAGATCTATAAAATCGTCATATGATTACAACAGAAAATGTAACATAACATTTAGGCGTTCAAATGATTTAATGATTTATATGATAATTCCTGCTTTGTAGACGATGAGCCTCTAGTACATTTGTTCATATGGGATCTGCCGGTACTACGTCTTAATTATTGGTAAAACAACATTCTAAGGCTTGGTTGTTAACACGAAATGTCAGCGACCAAGAAGGCCTTAGCTATTTCTCTGAGGAGACATCAATAGCAAAAATAATTTGATTCACTTTGTTGAATTCACAATTCAATGTGATATTCATATCAGGATTGTTCAATGACTCAATGAGAGCTTCCAATGAGCACATTGGTAGATGTTTGCACATAGACACCCTGACCACTCTTATTTATCTAGCTAGTTCCTAAACCTTGTGGCCTCTTTCCGTTACAACAACCTTCTTCAGTTTGTGTAGATCATTCTAAGGCTATAGAATATAGAGAGACGTTCCTACAATTTCATGCTGCAAATATAAAAGATATTTACTAATGTTTATAATAGACCGGTAGCATATTAAGCTTAACGCATGAAGCAACAGCATTGTACATACATGTTAGAAGCTATTGTTGACATATAAAAATTTAGAAGAAGTTGCATTTTACTTTGTCGGCCTCCTCAAACTTGCAGCGAGCCCCCCAAACTTGTATTTTACTTTGTCGGCCTCCTAATTAAACTTATCTCTGTTTGCACAGTTACCCTAAAATTGTTAGGGCAACTGTTAAATGCACGGTGACGTGGTAGCTCGGGTGGCCGTTAAACATTGAGGTGGATGTCGGGGTTGCCTTTAACTGTTGACATGGCTAGCCACCTCCACGTGTGCAATAAATTTATGGGTTAGGTGACATCCACTTTTAAAAATTCAAACCTTTTTAAAAAGAAACTTTCATTTTTAAGAGTTTGAACTTTGATATTTGAAAATACTTACTTTAACAATTTTAAAAGTTTAAAATTTTGGAAAAAATCAGAATATTTTTCAAAAATATTTTTTCATGTTTGAATTTTAAAAATTCGGAATATTTTCAAAATAAACAAAAACCATTGAAATTCCAAAGTTTTGATATCCAAAATATATGAAAATTGTGAATGGTGATTTACAACGTAAGACATGATAACTTAAGCTAGCATTCTTACTAAAAAGCTAAAACGAAATATGTAGTACAATACCCATACATTGCTACAGAATAAAAAGAAATAAAAGAAACACATAAATTAGGCCAACATAAAATTATAAAAGTTTATAAAGTTTCATAAATTATGACATCCAACTAATGTTGCAAAAAAAGTAGCATACAAAAATAGAAAATTTCATTAGCACACACCCACGGTGTAAACCATGATGAGCTACAAAATTGATCTAAGTGTTATCAATCCAACATCTGAATAAATAGCATACTTGACCTCAATAAAGTTTTTGCTGAGCAAACTTATAACAAACTTATTTAACTACTACACATAATTGAAGATGCACCGACTTGTCCACGTAACATCTGCTACATCTTGTTTGTTCAAACCTGGTTAGAATGTCGGAGCATATAATGCATTATCTCCCCGGCCTCCTTGTTAAATAAAGGAAGCACTAGTCCTCTTGCCTTTCGCTCCTGCACCCTCACCAAACGATGCAGCAATCCACTTGCCTTTATCTTACTAACTCATTTCCTTTGTTCCCTGTCCCCTTTCCAAATGCTGTATAAGTCCACTTGCCTCTCTTAGCCATCCTTGCTAGTGCATCGGCGTTTAATATTTTCGCCTCTTCCTCCATCAAAATGCTCGCCATTTCAAAAATCAAGAACGCCTCCGTATGTTGCAACAAAACTATAAAGAGAAGAAGGGAAAACATATCTAGGAGTGCCATGGAATTGAAAAGGTTCATGTACAAGGTGAGACATGTCAACTTACATAGCAATCACGTAGTCAGATGCAACAAGGTCAAACTGATATCTTATTTAATTTCACATAATAGGTCATACATAATTTACTAATCTGATTTTAAGCATAAAAATTTATCACACCTTGATCGTAGTCAGTCAAAAGATGTTGATTCAAACAAAAAGACATGCCGATCGATATAATTACAACTTTAGGGGTACATATATTACATCATTAATACGACAAGTTTGGGATAATTAAAACATATACCTTAGATCTGCGATTCAAAACATACATACATACATACATACATACATACATACATACATATATATACATATAGAGAATAGCTAGCGTACTCTCGAGAGTACGGATCTCTCCGTACTCCCGAGTGGTTTTCGAAATTCAAGACGCCTAACAACCGATCCGAACCGTTGATCTTGTTCGTCTCACTGAAACGTTGTCAGTGACCAAGTTTCATATTTTTTTGAATTTGTTTACTATTTGTTTCATATTTTTGAAAATCAACCATCCAATTAGTCGTGGTGCGTTCAAAAAAGCTGATTTTCGAACATAGCAAACAAATAGTAAACAAATTCAAAAAATATGAAACTCGGTCACCGACAACGCTTTCAGTGAGACGTAACAAGATCAACGGTTCGGATCGTTGTTAGGCATCTCAATTTCGAAACCACTTGGGAGTACGGAGAGATCCGCATTTCGAGAGTACGCTAGCTATTCTCTATATGTGTGTGTGTGTGTGTGTATATATATATATATATATATATATATATATATATATATATATATATAGTAAAAGTATCTGGGACTCCATGGAGCCTGTGCTCCGTGTCTTATTTGGAAACAATTAATTGCGTAATTATTGTATTCACACCTATGTATGGCAAATGATAGTGTTGCCGTACATGTATTTACTTTGTGTGCACGAATCTTGATGAAATCCAACGGCATATATATATATATATATATGAAATCAAATTAAATCTCATCAAAAATATATTTTCTACTTTTAAGGAAGATCAGGGACCAGTTGACTGACATGCATAATACTGGTACTAACAATATGATTCTAAATTTTAGCCGCATCATCAGGTGACTGACAAGATTCAAGAGTAATGAAGAACTTGCTTTTATTTGTATTTGGACCAATATTTGCCATTGATAGATCCCTAGCCCCAGTATGCTTCAACTATATATGGCCTTACCTTTTCCTGCTACTTAGCTATGAGAAAGACTAAAAGGACAGTAAGAACAGCAATATCAGCCAGAATCCAAATATCATCCAATTAAAGTGCATGAATTGCAAAATATATCACATATGACTTGATTGAACCATTGGTTAATAAAATTAGCTTTCCCCAAACAATAATTTCTTAACACACCTACCAAAATCCAATGGAATACATGTGTTGATGTTGCAATCTACTATTCAGCTTCACTGACAATGTAATTCTAATTCAAGAGGAAAGCATGATTTACACAAAACAAACTACTCACCCACAGGTGGATTCACCAACCTTGGTCTAGTTCCAGTAAGATTTGACAATATCAAATATTGCTTCTGCCTAAGCCAATTTTAATACATATTCAAGAGATATGCCCATCGACTGTGGTGGTTGTGGCATTGTGGAGGACATCAGAGACGACCAATGGAGCTAATTGGCAAGCAAGATAGGTTGTCGAGGCAGCAATCACAAGACACGGTTGGACGGACGATCTATACGAGATCCTTAGGGCAACTGGATCCTGACCCATTAGTATTATGAATGAAAATAAAAAATGGATAGGGACCGTTCCTGGGATAAGATTGAGAGTAGAAAGGGATAAGATGGAGATGAAATCATTGACATTAGGGTTTTCAAATTTGAAGGGAATTTTCGCGGTGGAGGATAGCATTGGTGAGTAATTAAAGTGAAACTTTTTAATAGTAGAGATATATGGCACTGAATGTAGCCAAGGTTTCACCACCAAAAAACATTTTCCTAAAACTTCACCAAAGCATGAGATAATTTGCCTTAACTTTTAGGGAAACTAACTGATTTTCTTCTTCAAACTCACCTCTAATATGTAAAAGCCTTATTGCAATAATATACAAGTATAAGTTATTTTTCCATATAAATTGGGAAAGAGGTAATAAATGAAAGTAATGTATCAGAGTTAGACTAAGGCCTTGTTCTTATCAACTTAAAGTTGCTAAAAATTTTAATTTGAAAAAGTTGTGACCCCTCGAGAGAGGCCTTGCAGAGTTCAAAACTTATAAAAAAATTTAATAACTTTAAGAAGAACTATTTAAAACCCCTCAAAATGACTACAAAATACTACATCGATTAGCTTGTACAAAAATAAAAAATTTATTTAATTTAATTTAAACTAAAAAGAACAAGGCCTAAGAGCTTTCCTTATATGCAACCCACCCACCCACGCGTATTGATATGACTAGGATATGCATTCCTTTTAACGTTTCTGAATCGAGGCATTAGTACCGATTCATAACACGAATTGGTACTGATGCTCTCACATCAGTATTGGTTTGTAACACGAACTAGTACTGATGGGCGCCTGTGCCGGCTGGCCAGTGCCCTCATGCTAAAGGGCTCATTAGTATCAGTTTCATATCACGAACCTGTACTAATGTGATGGCGAACCGGTACTGATGCTACTATTAATATCGATTCATGTTCAATCGATACATACTGATGGGCCGGCATTAAAAATTGTTTCTCTAGTAGTGATGACCTCATCATGCACGGTTGCAGACTGGACACATCTTGGAATGGATCTAGGAAAGGCAAACATGGTGGATCTTGACAGGGACGCCGATGGAGATGCCGATGACTTTGGGTCGCATGAAGGCTTGGGCGTACATTGAAGAACCACGGAGGCCTAGACAATAGAATCACACACTAGGGGTGGGGGCACAAAGAAATTTGGGAAGGGAGAGGACAAGAAAAGAAGATCAGTGAGGGAGAGGAAAGCATTGTGGTTGGAGGGGACATAACGAGGGTAGTTGCGGTGGTGCCAACTAGAGAGGTAGAGGATAAAAGGGATAGACACTTCGGTGATAGGGGTGGGCATGGTATGAGGGAGGTAGTGAGGGAGATGGCACTCCGATGCAATCCGGGCGGGAGTGAGGGCGGAGGACGGTGGTGGTGCGCTTGCGACCTAGAGTGGAGTGGCAACGGTAGGAAGATGAAGAGTAAGGGTGGCTGACGAGGGAGCGAAGGATTGGGTGCGATGCAAGAGCCAGAGGTGAAACAACATGGAAGACTTGTGAAATGTTCGATCTAGATGAACGATGGAGACTGAAAGTTAGCCGTACCACCGTCATCCAGCATCACAAGGCTTTTTTAAAAAGACTGGCTTGACATCAGACGGTCGAGACTTATTTAACTTTGAATCAATTTTTTGGACCGTAGATCAGACACCTCCATAGCGCACATAAAAGATTCAACCGGAGCATCTAGGTACATGAGAAAATTGGCTGAAAGTTAAATAAATATCAGCTGCTTGATGATTAGCAAAAGTGTTTTTTAATAGTAGAGATGATAGATAAAGATGGCTACGTGTTTGTTAGGGATACATAAAGATTGCAATGTGTTTATTAGGGATATTAATTAGTTCCAACAAATATATTGTGTAAGCTAAATGGGTTCCAAAATCTATTATTATTGGCAATTCAATTGTGGAGCAAAGGAACATCTATCTATCTATCTATGCCACGCCGAGGGAGTGAAGCTCTGGCGACTGGAGAGGAACCAGACGGGCGGTGCACCGGCGTCCACCGCCGCCGCCTGACTTTGGCTCCTCGGCAAGACCAGGTCATGGAGGTTTCTTCTTCTTCTTCTTCTGCGTTTTCTTCGAGGTCTGTTCCTTCGGTTCCTCTGGGTGAGTTTGAAACCGACGAAGCATTTGACCTCGCGCTCGAGGAGGGGCAAGCTTCAGGTTCGTCGGCGCTGCGTTTCGGCCGGCTGGCTTGTTTTAGTTCAGATCAAGAATTATGTGATGAATTCTAGAATCAAGTTGGAATCCCTAAAGAGAAGAGATGGTGGGAGCATCAGCAGTTTAGTCCGGCAGGAAATATAGCATCTTCGTCAAAGGATTGTGCTTATTTGGATACATCGGAATATGATCATATCGGTGAAAAGGATCAGGTCTGTGGCGTCGAGCAATCTCGCATGCGACCGATCGGACGTCATGCCCGGCGTCGAGGCTGTGTCATTAGACCTTGGAGAGGCCCTCTTCCTCGCCCACGCCAGCCGATGTTGATCACACTGGGCAGCTTCTTACCGCTGACGTTCATCGACCAAGACGCTGACGATTCAATCGGTGTTGTTGGCATGGATTGCGGTGAGCCATCAAAACGGATGCGAGATCAACGGTTGATTCAAAATTCGAAAGCTAAAGTTGATCGCGATCGTCTATTATTGATTAAACGTGCTAGATTATTTGGTCGCTCTAAGGCTGATCTAAAGAGCATCAAGGTTTCTACAGCGCCGCCGACTCAACAATTCACGTTTTCATCTACTACCGCACAACTCTCTCGTCCAAGCTACGCAACCATGGTTGCACGTCCTCCTCCACAAGGACACAACATGCAACCGGAGGGGAGAGGTCCCCCACAGCAGCAGCAGCAGCCGCCGCGAAACACGCCGCCGTCGATGCGCAACGCGGCGCCGCCGCCACCGCCGACACGGAACGCACCTCATCCTTCGCGTCTCTGTGGAGGTTTCTCTCAATCTGTTCATGGTGATACGTCGGTGAGGGTTGATTTCTGTCAAGGAGGCAGTAATGTCGGACAACGTCATGAATTTGGTCGAGGCTCAGGCCATGCTAGCGGCTACTGGCGTCGAGCTCAATCGAGTCCAGGACACTACAATAGGCAGCAGATGGAGCCGACGTCTCAATTGCAAGTAGGTACATCTGTCACAGGAACGATCAAGGCTAAGAAGCCCTGATCACTTCATTGCTTTCGGTGCAAATGCAATGGACACACTTTGGATGGGTGTACAGCTAATCTTGATTGCATCATTTGCAATAAAAAGAACGCACATCTGTCTGCTAAATGTCCAATAGTCAAGTTGCCTAAGCCTAATGCTATGTTATTTGGTTTTGGAAGGAATGAGCTCGGTTTTCTTCAGATTCTGGATTTTGATTTTAAGGTGGAAGCTCCAAATTCAACTCCTACTGCACTGTTAACCATGTCTGGTGGTACTCTCACAGCAGAGGTGGTGCAATCAGAACTTGCAAGGCTCATTCGTGTCGACTGGAACTGGGAGGCCATTCCTCATGGTGCGGATTCGTTTCTAGTCGCCTTCCCATCTGACGAGGAGCTGCGGTATGGGTTCATGTCACTGGTGTCCCTCATGCTTGGTGTCATTATCTTGGTTTCTGGGCTCTAGGTACTGTTGTTGGTACAACGCTGGAGGTTGATATGCTCACATATAGGAAGAAAGGAGTGATTAGGATTTTGGTTGGCATGTTAAACAGGGACCATCTGCCTTTTACCACTGATGTTGTGTCCAGGATGGAGGGGTATGATATCACCTTTACACTTGAGGATTCAGACTTCAAGCCGGCTCTCCCTTTAAGCACTGTGATTGATTCTATGGATCCTGATGATAGCGGTGCTGGGAAAGAGGGTGAGTTAGGAGGAGAAGATTCAGAACAAGCAATGAAACGACAGAAAAATGCTGAGCCGGAGTTGAGCAACTCGGCAAAGACGGCATCGGGACCTTCTCCGATGCAAATCGCCTTGACACCGGTAGGTGACAAGCGGCCGATGCCAACGATGCAGCCTCTTTCTTTGGATTGGTCCTTGGATACTCTTCCACACATATCTGTTACACCTCCAAGGAGTAAGGGTATGAATCTGAGGCAAACTCAAGTAATGCTATCTCCGAAACTTCGGAGGAGTTGCAACATGTCTCTAGTCCTTCCGGAGCAAGGGTATGGCTTTTCCAAGCACGCCTATTGTATCCACGCATGTGTTGCCCGCTTAAATTCGAGATGATGCTCCATATGCCATTACCTGCAAAGTCTGTGGAGGGGTCTCAGGAAGAAATGGGCCTTCGCCGCAGTGAACGTATTAATTCGGTTAAGTCTCCTTCTGGAACTTCTATGGCGGATGAAAATATGCTACAGAAGGCAATGAAAAGGGCAGCAGTGCGAAATTTGGATGGATTTGATCATGCCAAGGTGGTGGGTGACAATTTTATGTCATCATGTTGTTGACACCCAAATTTGGCAGAAAATCGGATATTCAGAAAAGGGCCGATTATGTTGAAATATACTGGGCTGAATCGGATTTGGGCCTTGTTGATGAAGGAAAGAGTACATGACGAAGAAGCCGATGAAGACAAGACTTCGGGGGAGATACGATCCGATTGGAGGCATGGCCCAGGAACAGTTCGTATCGGTATCGATATTGTAATAGTATAAATAGAGATTTAGAGCCTCGTGTAAAAGGATCTACGACTCAATACACCAAAAACTTTCTCGAACCCGATCGACGCTGTCGAGAGGCTTCAACTCGCAGGTAGAGCTATCTCGATGGGATAATCGATTCTCTCCTTGTAACCCGTATGCATGGCTGTATCAATTTGATCTCATGTATACAAACCATGTTAGACTGTCTCGGGATTTACCGATCTTTAACATGTTTTCACATATTGCACTGTCTCGATTTAATCGATTTGTAATATGTGCTTACCTTGCAATGCCGATTATGAAATGTCTTGCATGTTTTTTCCCTGAATCTGATGTATGCAACTGTCTCGTTAAATCGATCTTGCGTACCCTTTGTTTAGGGTCTGGTATGTCCAGATGTTTGTGGATTGGTATTGTGTTATCAATCAGTCTTAAACTGATAAACCGATTTATTAGTTTATGTCTAGTCTTGGATTTGAATACTGTCTTGGCCTGACCAATCTATTCGATATATTTCTCTGATTTGATCTAATACTTCGATTTAAAGGTTCAATATTGATATTAATAAAAATACCAAAAAGAAACAACTTATATTTAAATGCTTATTCGAATCTATTTGCTCTATCGGGTATTAAGCCGATAGAACTTGTAATCGGATTATTTAAGAGCCGATTATAAATAACCTGATCTGGCTGTATTAGAAAGCCGATTGGGCCTATATTACTGACAATTTTCACCTTATTGATTTACAGGTCAAATCAATTGGCACGCTTGGTTTTCCTTGTTGCGACACAACCCCAGAGTTGACGCTTCGGCACGTGTGTTCGCGAGAAGCTAACTTTTTTGTGTCAACACATGTTCGCCAAGCCCTCCACACTTAGGTACTCCCCGTCCTAATCCAGTTTCATTTTCTGCTTTATCTAATGATAGATGTGCTTTGAATTTAACTCATTTGGGGTTTCAATTGGGTCGTACCACCTCTGAATGTTGTCTTTCTATTAATTCTTTAAAACGAGTGGAGATAGATAGGTTGACGGTAAAACCGATAGTAAAAGGAGGTAAAAGTTCAAACAGGACTGAAATTGTAGGTGAATTCAATCCGTTTAATACAAATGATGACGAGGACACTGACGCAGACAGTGCCCTAATCGCTCATCTAGCTACGTATGTTTCAGAGGTTGTTTTCGTTGAAGCGGACCTGGACACAACAATTTGTGATCTTATGGCAACCGCTAGAAAATCAAAATCAGCCTAAAAAAGAAAGGGGCGTTGGGTCCCTAGGGGTGGAAACAAAGCTAATTAATTGGTTTTCAATGAAAGGTATCTTTTGGAATAGCAGAGGTCTTTCAGACTTGGCTAAATTTAGATACATTGCAGAAACAATTAAGGATCAAAATTTAGATTTTGTTGCGATCATGGGGACAGGAAAGAAGGATTTGTCAAAGACGAATCTTGCTCGCCTTTCAGGGGGAGCGGATTTCGTTCGCCTTTCAGGGGGAGCGGATTTCGTTTGGCATTGTCTTCCACCACGGGTTAGATCAGGAGGTGTCCTTTTGGGGGTAAATGCTTCTGTTTTTGACCTGTCTCTGGTTGTGGAAGGGGAATTTCATGTAAAATTTCATCTTTGTAATAAACTAGACAAGTTCAAGTGGATTCTCATGGCAGTTTACGGACCGGCACAAGAAGCCTTTAGTCTTCTTTTCTCGCTGAGTTAGTGCGTACCTGCCAACAAAACCAATTACCTACTTTAATTGGTGGTGATTTTAACATCTTGAGGAGTCACAAGGAAAAGAATAATGACAGATTCAATGACCGTTGGCCTTTCCTGTTCAATGCTGTAATTGACAGCTTTGATCTTACGGAAATTGATTTAACGGGTCGACAATACACTTGGGAAAATTCGCTACCTACTCCAACCTATGAAAAACTAGATAGAGTTCTAATGACATCAGAATGGGAATTTAAATTTCCATTAGTGACTGTCCATGCTTTAGATAGGGGTGCCTCTGACCATACACCTTTGTTACTAGATGCTGGCACACAGGCTTTCCAAGGGAACCAAGGCGTTCAAGCTCGAACTAGCTTGGTTTACTCGGGAAGATTTCTATGATAAAGTCGAGAAATTTGGAACAAGCTCAGAAAGCCAAAATTTCATCCAACGATGGAATAATAAATAGGGGCCTTAAGAAGTTTTTCCCCAAGACAACACACCGGTGAGGTCATGGCAGGGGGGCCCACCGCTCCTCTTGACGCTGGCGGCCATCTCAAGCAAACCTTCTCTCGCCGGTCAATTCTTCTGCGCCAAAGGATACCGCCAGACTGCGGGGTCATCAGAAGCGGTAATCATTTCTTCACTATCTCGTCTGCTGCGTGATGTCGACAATGCGCTCGTCTTCGCGGCGAGGAGAGCCTTCGCCCGAAGACTCCTTCCGCAACGCCTCGCCACGGGGCCCGCTGCGATGGGGGCCCTATCTTGCCGAGGGGCTCGCCGCGCGCCACACGATGCGTGGGGCCCTCGCCTGCTGGCTGATGGGCTCGCCACACGCCGACTGGTCGCCCACCGACGTGTGGGACCTCGCTTAGTCTTCTAAGGGCTCGCCACGCTGGCTGGGGCCTTGTCGCCCGCTCGACGCGTGGGGCTCGCTTGAGCGCCGAGGGGCTCGCCACACGCTGGGCTCGACGCCCGCCGACGTGTGGGGCCCTCGCCCGCATACGAGAACTTCGCCCGCTGGCTGGGCCTTGTCGCCCGCGACGCGTGGGCCCGCCTTGATACGCCGTGGGGCTCGCCCACACGCTGGGGTCTGGTCGCCCACTTGACGTGTGGGGCCCTCTTGATACGCCGTGGGGCTCGCCCACCTGACGTGTGGGGCCCTCGCCAGCGTATGCTGAGGGGCTTCGCCACCTACCGGGTCTTATCGCCACCGACGCGTGGGGCCCGCTTGATCTTCACAGGACTCTTTGCACCCTGGTATTTATTACAGCGACAGTAGCCCCCGGGCCCACCATGATACGCGAACCGTCGCACAGACACCTTTCCCGTTTCTCTTGCAGCGGGAGACGAATCGTGGGGGGCCCACCTCCTGCAGCAGCCGTACGCCTGATTCTCCATCTGCGCACGATCTTCCTTGGGGAACCGCGCCGCTTTTCGCGAAAAACCGAGGCGCGCGGGGCAATGATGGCGCCGCGCGCACGCGGGGACGGAATCCAAACCGTCGCACTCGCGCTCCTTGGTTATAAATACTTCTCTTGGCGCCACGTCTAATCCCTCCGCACGCTAAGTCCTCAAACTGCCCTTCACCTTCGTCGCTGCTGCAACAGAGCCTTCTTTGCTGCCGCCACCTTCTCTTCTCGCCAACTCTTCCACCGTTTTCCATGGCGCCCAAACGCAGCAAGGGTCACCGGGGGGACACGCCATCATCTGGGCTAGCCTTGCCTGCCTCCGCCACCGACGAAGACATGGTGACGCGGCTTCAAGTGTTCGTGCCGCCATCCTCCGCCCGGTTCTGCTGCAGCACCATTGCACCACGCCCTTGCGACGGAGAGATCGTGACCTTCACCTGGGCGGTGCTGGCGGGGCTCGTCCCGCCATACTCCGAGTTTTTCTTGGGGGTGCTCGCCTACTACGAGATCCAGGCGGCGCACCTTCCCCCCAATTCTATCGTGGCCCTGACCATCTTCGTCCACCTCTGCGAGATGTTCGTGGGGACGATGCCGAACCTCCCGCTCTGGCGCCGGCTCTTCACGCTGCATGCGAAGCCACGCTCGAGCGGGGCCATTGAGAGCTGCTACTTCACGCTCCGCGAAGCCGCCGCCTTCATCCCGGTCGCGGTCAAGTCCAATCGAAGGATGGCGCGCCATCGGGTCAGACGCAGAAGACTCCGGTAAGCTGCGGCGATCTTGCTCTCCCGAGGGTCCCGGAACCCTCGCCACCGGGATCTATGCCCGACGACTCGGCGGAACTGGAAGTGATGCTGGGGCGCATCGCTGAGCTCCGCCGCAACGGGCTCACCGGAACCCACGTTGCGGCGGATTTTTTGCGGCGCCGCCTATGCCCGCTCCGAATGAGGACACGTCCCGCCTGGCTGTACTATGGCGACGACGACAGGGTCCGCGTCGCCCCTGGAGGTGAGTGCTCTTTCACTCTCTTTTTTGGGTCCCTTGTCTTTTTGGTACGCCTCTTGCTTGGCCCTTGTCTCTTTGCCAACTCGCGATTTTCTTTCTTGTTCATCCAGCCGCAGGGAACGTGCCAGACGACGTGCTCCGGCAGTGGCTGGTGGGACTTCTGTCCGCTCCGTCCGGCGACACTTCGCCGCCTGCGAGCATCCGCCCCCTCGGCGATCGATCCACGGAGCGCAACCAAGATGCTGCTGCGCGCCCCCTGGAGGTCTCGGTCCCGCGGTCCAAGTGGCGGGGACCACTACAGATTCGCGATCCGCCTCCGCAACCGCCACCGTTCCGCTGCCGCCGCGCGCCTGCTGTGGCGGCCGTCTCCGATCAAGGCTCTGGAAGCGCCGCCATCCTTGCCGACGACGACGAGGAGGAGAGGGAGCCCAAAGAGAGCTCGCCCCTCCGGCCCCGAAGCTTCGCCGCTTCTTCCGCCCCCTCCTGGGGCCTGTTGCCGACGCCGCCGCTCCGCCATCGGGCGAAAGTGCGGCGACTCTTCAATGGCGCCGCCGCTGCTTCT
Source organism: Raddia guianensis (assembly GCA_036346415.1). Taxonomy (NCBI): domain Eukaryota; kingdom Viridiplantae; phylum Streptophyta; class Magnoliopsida; order Poales; family Poaceae; genus Raddia; species Raddia guianensis. The sequence continues at coordinate 35,809,776 of CM070539.1, forward strand.
TCGCCTTTTGCGCTGGCGCTTCTGCGCAAGACTTGCCGACGCTGCTGCCTCGCGGCCGCGCATATCTTCCGTTGCGCTGGCGCCCAGCGCCAAGGCCGCCGCTTCGACGGCGCCGATGCGGATCAGGCGCGGCGCCTCCACAACTAAGCGGCTTGAGGCTGCCCTTCACTTTCGCTGAGGTAGCGCCGCTTCAGTTGGCTTCTCTCGCACTTACGTACATTTCGCAGATTAGGGTTAGCATGCTGCATGTTTTCGCATACCAACCTCATTTACATTTATCTTATTTGGATAGAGCGGACGCTGGGCGCCGAGCTCATCCCGCACAATCCGCCAAACCCAGCCTTCGCCGCTGCTCCTTTGACGGAGACGAGGCCTCCCGCCGCGGAGATCACGCCGAGACAAGGTGGGGAACCTCCGCCGCCGCCACGACATCGGACGCTCGCTGAAGCGCCCACGCCGCCACACTGGCGGCGCGAAAATGCTCGCTCGGCGAGCAACCCGCCGGCGAGCTGCGGCGTGCGCTTGAGGAGGCGAGCGCCGCAAGAGAGGCGGCAACCCGCGAGGCCACAGCAGCGCAAGCCGCCGCTGCCTCAGCCACCAAGGACGTCGAAGATCTCCGCGCGGAGCACACTGAGCGCCTTCGGGTGCTCGCCGACATGCTGCGCGCTGCCTACCAACGCTTCCGGGATGTCTTGTATCCGCTGGCGCCACCTGCATTTCGCCGAGGAAAGCGGCAAGCAAGATGTCGGGCGCCAGGTGAGTCGCCGACGCCTTGCGTGAGCTGCCGGCGCTGATGCGGGCGCGGTCGATCGAAGACGGTCGCAACGGCGCTCTCGAAGCGGCGCGGTTCATCCTGGGCAACTGCCTCGCCCAAAACGCCGCGTTCGACCTAAGCGCCGCCACCAGGGAGTCTTCGCGCCAGCTGGACCGGATCGAAGAGTCCCGGGTCGAGCTCGCCGCCAGCCGTGTCTCGATGATGGGCGGCGCTGCCCCAGCAGAGGGCGACGGAGATGATGACGAGGAGTAGATGAACTCCCTCATCTTGTTTTTGTCCTGTACTGCTGTACATATCCTGTTAATGCAAACTTTTTTGCCATTTTGCCATGAGTCTCGATCAAACTTCGCGCAAACTCTTACTTGCGAAAAGAAATGGTGCACCTGGACGCTAAAAGCTTTAGACAGAACGTTCTATTGAAAGTGGGCGCTTTTTCCTTAGGCTTTTGGTTACTTCAACCCTTATGGCCTCTTGGCGAACCGACCTTAAACGTTGCGTGGCGAGAGCTTAGCTTCCGGAAGTGGTCTAGTCGCTGGTGCCGCCGTTGGCGCATTGCCTAGACCGAGCCGACACACCAGGCTAGAACCTGCCTTCCATTTGCATCGCCTCCCCCAGCCGCAAGTTATAAGCGTTCGTCTTTGCATTTAAGGGGCCATCAGCCTTAAGTACTTCCACTACCAGCTTTCGATAGAATGCTTTCTAACAGACTTTTTGCGGCTACGCAACTGATCGTCACAAGCTTTAGACAGAACGCTCTGCTGGAAGTGAGCGCTTTTTCCTCAGGCATCAGGTTACTTCAACCCTTACGGCCTCTCGGCAAACCGACCTTAAACGTTGTGTGGCGAGAGCTTAGCTTCCGGAAGTGGTCTAGACGCCGGTGCCGCCGTTGGCGCATTGCCCAGACCGGGCCGACACACCAGGCTAGAACTCGCCTCCCATCCGCATCGCCTCGCCCAGCCGCAAGTTCAAGCGTTCGCTCTTGCAACTAAGGGGCCTTCAGCCTTAAGTACTTTTTCGCTACCAGCTTTCAACAGAGAGTTTTCTAACAGACTTTTGGCGAAAAGCGAAAAAGAACAGATGCCCACAAAGAGACGGAACTTATCTTTTTATTGAAGATGGCTTTGTACAATGCAGCCCTCGAGGCGAGCGGGAAAGGAGGAAGACCTCGCCTTTCGGCTCCAAAGGAAGGCCAAAAGCTCTTGCACTGACTACCTCACGGTAGAACTTCCTCACCGCTCGACGCTCCAAGTGTTCGCCAATTCGCGACCGTCCTCGAATGCGAGCCTCGACCGAGCTGGCGGAGATCGAGACCACCTTGAAGGGGCCCTCCCACGTGGGAGATAAATTTTGTTGCGCCCGGCCTGCGCTTGATTTTGCGCAGACGAGGTCGCCCATCGCCGATGTCCTCTCACACACCCGCCTTGCTTGATAACGGCGAAGGTGCTCGCTGATACTGGCGCCCGGATCGCCGCCTCTCTCGATCTACTCCAGGAGATTTACTTCATCCTGACGCCGGTCAGGGTCTCTGTCTTCACTGAACGCCGCCACCCTTGGGGACCCAAAGGCGAGCTCTGATAGGAGCACCGCTTCTGAGCCATACACCAGGAAGAAGGGGGTCTCGCCGGTGGCTCTGTTGGGAGTTGTCCACAGTGCCCACAATATGGTGGGGACTTCTTCCGTCCAGCGCTTGCCGCGCTTCTCCAGACGGTCGAAAGCCCTTGTCTTGAGCCCTCTGAGTACTTCCGCATTTGCCCGCTCCACTTGCCCATTGCTCTTCGGATGTGCAACGTAGGCAAAGCACAGCTTGGTACCCATCTCTTCGCACCAGTCTTGGAAATCGGCGCTCTTGAACTGCGTACCGTTGTCGGTGATGATCCTGTTGGCGACGCCGAACCGGATGAAGATGCTCTTCATGAACTTTATGGCAGCAGCGGACGTGATCGCCGGGACCGGCGTGGCTTCAACCCACTTGGTGAATTTGTCGACGGCGACGAACAGATGTGTGAAACCTCCGCTGTGCCGCGGAATGGGCCCAGATGTCCAAATTTCGCATCGCGAATGGCGGGGAGAGCGGAATGGTTTGCAGCGCTGGGCGGTCGGTGGATCTGCTTAGCATGAAATTGACACGCCGCATCTCCTCACCACGAAGGCATCACGGAGGGCGAGAGGCCAATAGAAGCCGTGGCGGAAGACCTTTCCAACCAACGCCCGGCTCCCTGAATGGCTCCCGCACACGCCTCTATGGATCTCAGAGAGAATTGCACTCCCCGCTTCCCGAGTGACACACTTCAAGAGAACCCCATTTGCGCTCGGCGTATGGTCCCCACCTACTGTATGTGGCGCTTGGCCTTGCGCGCTATCTTCTCACCGACGCGTCATCGCTGTGGATCACTCCGTCCCGCAGTAGGCTAGGATCGATCCATCCACCGACCTTCCCGGACGAGCATGACGACGTTTCAGACATTGTCGCCGACGACTTCGCCGGCTCGGCGCTTCCGCCTCAACCGCCTCGGCAGCTTCTTCCGCCTCCTCCCTCCAACCGGGAGTCATGGCGAGATTGGTGACGTCTCCTCCGAAGTGGGGCTGCGTCAGAAAAGCGCCGCCCCGCCAGAATTGGGGGTGCGACAGACGGCCGCGTGAGTCTTTCTTCAAAAACCCCGGCCGAACAAGTGCCTTTCACGAGGCAACCGATAGTTAAATCGCCATATAGTTGTCGCGGCGAGGGACGGCGCAAGCCCAAACCTCGGCGCCGCTCCAACGGCGCACCTCCGCTAGGTAGGCCGCCATGACGGATCCGGCGGTGAAATCCTTTTCGCTGGTTGATGACCGAGAGAGTCGCCTTTACTTGCAATCGCCAATGCCTGTGGTCGGCCACCCCGAGCCGCGTAGTAATCCTTCATACTCCGCGACGTTGTTGGTAGCGCGAAACTGCAGGACCACCAGGTGCCGGATAATGTCGCCGGTGGGAGACACCAGAACAACACCTGCCCTAGCCCCCTCAAGTCGGAACGAACCGTCGAAGAAGAGAGTCCACGGTGAGGGGACTGGGACGGCTTGCCCTTTGATGGCCGTTCGGGGAGCAAATTTGAGGTCGAACTCCGCCAGCTCCATGGCCCACTTGGCGATGCGGCCCGTCGCCTCGCGGTTGAAGAGGATCTCCCGCAAGGGGTACTTGGTCAAGATGGTGATTTCTCGCCCCTGGAAATAGTGACGCAGCTTCCGGGACGCCGTCAGCACGGCGTAGAGCATCTTCTGGTGTTGCGAATACCTTGTCTTGGCGTCGTGGAGGACTTTGCTGATGTAGTAGATGGGGCACTGAACACCTTCTCTTTTCGCCACCAGCACCGCGCTAACCACCTGAGGGTTTGCCGCGACATAAAGGATCAGCGGCTCGCCCGGGTCCGGGGCGACCAGCACGGGCGGGGAAGTCAGATACTTCTTCAGCCCGTCGAACGCCTCCTTGGCCTCCGCCGTCCACTCGAACTGGTTGGTCTTCCTCAGAAGCATGAGTAGTGGAAAACTTTTATCCCCCAGGCGAGCTATAAAGCGGCCCAGGGAGGTCAAGCAACCCACCAAGCACTGCATCTGCCGAAGTCGCGTCGGGGGCTTCATGTTCTCGATCGCCGTGATCTTGTCCGGGTTCGCTTCAATCCCCCTCTGGGAGACGAGGAAGCCCAGCAGTTTGCCCGACGGAACGGCGAATACACACTTCTCAGGGTTGAGTTTGATGCAGTACTTCCTCAAGTTGGCGAAGGTTTCTTCCAGGTCGCCGATCAACTCCTCCGCCTTTTTGGATTTCACCACCAGGTCGTCGACGTACACCTCCAGGTTCCGCCCTATTTGGGGGCGGTGAGCGATATGCATGGCCCTCTGATAGGTTGGGCCTGCATTCTTGAGTCCGAACGCCATCCTTGTGTAGCAGTAGACGCCCATGGGCGTCACGAAGGCGGTCTTGTCTTCATCTTCTTCGGCCATGCTAATCTGGTGGTACCCGGAGTACGCAGCCAGAAAGCACAGCTGCTCGCACCCCGCTGTGGAATCGACGATGAGATCAATACGGGGCAGCGGGTACGGATCCTTCGGGCACGCCTTGTTGAGGTCGGTGAAGTCCACGCACATCCTCCACCGCCCGTTGGATTTCTTGACGAGGACGGGGTTCGCGAGCCACCTGGGATGGGCGACGCTGCGAACGACCCCCGCCCTCAAGAGCTTGTCCACCATCTGGCGGATGACATCTTGGTGCTCCACCGACTGCTTTCGGACCTTCTGCATAACTGGTCGCGTGCCGGGGAACGTCGCCAACTTGTGCTCGATCACCTCCCTGGGGACCCCAGCCATGTCGGACGGTTGCCATGCAAACACGTCCGCGTTAGACTGGAGGAAGGAGACGAGCGCGCCTTCCTATTTGGCGCTGAGAGAGGCGCCCACCCGAACAGTCTTCGCCGGGTCTGACTCACTCAGGGAGATCGCCTTAACCTCCCCGGGCGAACCAGGGGAGGCACGGATCTTCGTCGGAGGAGCTCCCAGAGTCGAAGCCTCGGCCTTCTGGGCGCCGATTGCCCCCGCCAAAGCGAGAGCGTCCTTGTCGCAGCAGAGCGCCTCCGGGCGGTCCACCTTCAAGACGATGGGGCCGGCTGGCCCTGGGATCTTCACCACCATGTACGCATAGTGGCAAACCGCCATGAACTTGGTCAGCGCCGGCCGACCCAGTATGGCGTTGGTGGTCAAGTCCGCCACTCGAACTCGAGCATCTCGGTCGGAAATTGTCGAGCCTCCAAACATCACGGGAGGTCGACGCGCAATGAGCGGACGGACCGGGCGCGATGTCAAGAACGGAGCGTCGGCGAAGCTCTCCGCTAGATCTAGAGCGCCTTGGCGACTCGGGCGGACAAGAGGTTAAGAGAACTCCCTCCGTCGACCAGCACCAGCCCTAGCTTTACATTCCGGACCGTGGGCGCCACCACGATCGGGAGATGTCCAGGGCCGGCGGTACTGGCTGGGTGATCGGCCTGACTGAACGCGATCGGCTGCTCCGACCACGCCACCGCTTTGTCGACCCTACGTCGCACGCGGCGGCGACTCCCTCATCGCACGCTTAAAGCTAGCGTGGGACGGATAGGTGGCCGATCCGCCGTGGATGACGGCAACTTCGCGCTCCGCCTGCCGGAAGCCAAGCGAAGCCGCTTCCTTGCCCTTGCCGCTGCCGGACGCTTGCTGCTGCTCGTGGACGCGCTTGTCCATCAACTTGTTGACGACATGGCAATCCGCCAAGTCGTGGGAGCTGTTGCGGTGAATGGGACAGTAAGCCCCCCCGCTCCACTCGCGGGGACGGCGGTCTCGCTCGTCGCGCCGCTGGGGCGCCGTGGATCACGGCGGTCGCTTCGCCGCCCTGCGGGACTGTTCTCGCCACCGCGCCGCCGCTGCCTCCACCGCTGACCTCCTCCTTTCTTCGCCGCGCCCGCTGGCGCGCTGCCGGCCGCCGTCTTCATCGTCGTCGCCGGCGCTCGGCGCGCATGACCTGCCCGGTCTCGCCGCTTTGCGCTTCTTCTTGTCCTTCTTTGCCGGATTTCTCGAAGTCGACCTCGCCGCCGCCAGCCTGTCCCCGCCAGGTGCGGGCGGAAGCGAAGCTCGTCAAGGGCGACTTTCAGCGCCAGGTGAAGAGCTCTTCCGTCGTCTTGATCTTGCGGGTGGCTATCTTCTCCTTGACCCTAGGGTCTCGGCGCCTCTCCGAATGCCGTGACAACGGCGTTGATGGAGATGTCGTGGATGGTGTTGCGGACTGACCAAGCGCCGGATGTAGTCGGCAATGACTCTCCTTCTTCGCTTCCACGCCAGGAGGTCGTCCTCGACCGGGCTACTCGAACGCGTGCCTCGAAAGTTGGTGATGAAGAGCTCCGAGAGCTCTTCCACGACCCCACGGACCGGGGCGGGTTCATGAGCTAAGAGCGGGCTCACGGTGAGGACTGCAGGAAGTAGTTCGCCGAACCTTCCCCGACCCTCCAGCCGGCTGCATCACCGTAGTGTAGATCTGCAAGAACTCGTCAGGGTTGGTGGAGCCGTCATACTTCTCGATGGGGGTGGGCCGAAATCTCTCCGGCCACTGGACGCGGCGCAGCTCCTTTGAAAAGGCGCGGCAGCCGACTTCTGGAGCCTCTTGCTCCTGGATGTGCACTCCGACTCGCTGAGCCAGCCGTCCGGATGGCGCCGAAGAGGCACCTCCTTCCCCGGCGGAGGCAGTGTCGCGGGAACCCTCCTGGTCCCCACGGGTGGCAGCATCGGCACGGTCGCGCACCCGGCCGTGCCGCCTGCGAAGCTTGTCGCGTAGGTCTTCTCCTTATCGCAGATGGCGGTCCTCCAAGTGGGACCGGAGATCTCGCCCACCTGTACGCCTGCCTGGCCGAACCCCCGTAGGAGTCGCTCGCCTCGTCATCTCGCCCGCTCCCTCCCGCCAGAGATTCGCGAGAGGAGCGCGGGGCAAGAAAGAACGGAGGAAGCGAAACGCCGTTTCCGCGCCCCCGGCTTGCACCACCACCGCCGGCGGCGGTATCGACGTAGGGCCAAACTGGCCAGCCACGGAGCCGCCGGGGAGTCCGGGGTCACCGGCACCGGTGGGTTGTCCAGCAGGGCCCTGGCCGCATGGAGGTTCTGTGCTGGAGTGCACTCCTCCAAGGCCAGGCGCCGCCTAGCTTGGCCGGGGCGACTGCCGCCCGGCTGATCCACCGCCATCGCCGCGGCCGACGCCATGCCGCGGCTCTAGCGGTCGCCTCGATCCATCGCGATCGCTGATCCGCCATTGATGAGGTCAAGAGCGAGAAGCGATGCTAGCGCTCCCTCACCGGGGCGCGCCATCGACGGCGTGTTCACCGCTCAACCATCGCGGATCACACCTGGTCGATTTCTATCTCGCTAGCCTATCACCCGCCGATTCGATTGAGCTCGACGCAGAAGGAGCAACACACGGGATTACCCAGATTCGACCCCTGCGGGTAATAGTCCTACTCCGCCGAGCCTTAGCTCTCTTGTTGTTGTGGTTGAATGGAATGTGTTTACGAATGTTTGAATGCACGATATCTTTGGTGCAACCTCTCCTCTTCCTCTCTCTCCTCTCCTTTTATACAAGCTTTGACCGACGGAGAGAGCCGAGGGGTAGGCAAGATGAGATCTTAGTAATCGACGAGACACGACAGAGAGATTTAAAGCGTGCGCCGCCTACGCCGAGCGGCGCCGCCTCGCGTGCCGCAAGTGGCCTCGACCCGCTGATCACACCGGTGAGGTGCGGGTGGGGCCCACCTGCTCCTCCAGACGCAGGCGGCCATCTCAAGCAAACCTTCTCTCTGCGGTCAATTCTTCTGCCACCAAGTGATGTACCGCCGACTGCAGGGTCATCAGAAGCGGTAATCATTTCTTCACCGTCGTCTCTCGCGTGATGTCGACAATCGCGCCGTCTTCGCAGCGAGGAGAGCCTTCGCCCGAAGACTCCTTCCGCAACGCCTCGCCACGGGGCCCCGCTGCGATGGGGGGCCCTATGCGCGCGCCGAGGGCTTCGCCCACGCGCCACCGATCGTGGGGCCCTCGCCCGCTGCTGATGGGTTTCGCCACACGCTAGGACAGTCGCCCACCGACGTGTGGGACCTCGCCTAGTCTTCTAAGGGCTCGCCACGCCACCGGGCCTTGTCGCTCGCCGACGCGTGGGGCCCGCTTTGATCGCCGTGGGGCTCGCCCACATCTTTCGGGTTTGGTCGCCCACCGACGTGGGGCCCTCTTGATCTACGTGGGGCTCGCCCGCCTGCTGGGTCTGTCACCCACTGACGTGTGGGGGCCTCGCCCGGCGCTACGAGGGGCTTCGCCACGCCACTGGGCCTTATCGCCCGCCTGACGCGTGGGGCCCGCTTGATCTTCACAGGACTCTTTGCACCGTGGTATTTATTACACCGACAGGTCTCTTTGGTCCACCTGAAGAAAATTTTCTCTCTCTGGATGAATCGAGGACCTTCGATATCCCTCAAGTTACACATGCTGAAAATGAGTCCTTAACATCACCTTTCATAGAAAAAAAATTCATGATGTTGTTTTTGCTATGGAACATAATAAAGCTCCTGTTCCAGATGGATTCCCGGCTGAGTTTAATCAGAAATTCTGGGATGTAATAAAAATGATTTGATGATCATGTTTTATGAACTTCATTATGGGAATCTGCCGTTGTTTAGTCTTAATTTTGGAATCATTACTCTTCTCCCGAAGGTTCAAGAGGCAAACCACATTCAATAATACAGGCCAATTTGCCTGTTAAATGTCAGCTTCAAAATTTTCACTAAAGTAGCTACTCATAGAATTAATTCGGTAGCGGATCATCTTATCAGTCCCACACAGACTGCTTTCATGCGAGGACGTAATATCCTAGAGGGTGTTGTTGTCTTACATGAAACTATTCATGAGTTACACCGTCAAAAACAAAGTGGAGTAATTTTCAAGATTGATTTTGAGAAAGCTTATGACAAGGTTAGATGGCCATTTTCGCTTCAAACATTACGAATGAAAGGTTTTTCGCCTAAGTGGATTTCTTGGATTGAGTCTTTCATCTCGAGTGGAAGTGTAGCAATTAATGTCAATAATGTTATAGGGCCATATTTTCAAACAAAAAAAGGGCTTCGTCAAGGAGATCCTCTATCTCCAATTCTTTTTAATTTAGTAGCTGACATTTTGGCAACTATAATTAGCAGAGCTACTTCGGTTGGGCAGGTGAGTGGAGTAGTACCACATCTTGTAGATGGAGGTTTATCTATTCTACAATATGCAGATGACACAATCCTTTTTATGGATCATGATCTGGAGAAAGCTTGTAACATGAAGTTATTACTTTATGCTTTTGAGCAACTATTAGGTCTAAAGATAAACTTCGACAAGAGTGAAATTTATTGTTTCGGTGAGGCTCAAGAGTTTGAGGACCAATATACTCAGTTATTTGGTTGTGCCAGTGGTGATTTCCCATTCCGATATTTAGGTATCCCTATGCATTATAGGAAGTTACGAAATATTGATTGGAAAGGGGTTGAAGATAGGTTTGAAAAGAGGCTGAGTAGTTGGAAAGGGAAACATCTTTCAACTAGGGGCCGTCTGACACTGATCAACTCGGTGCTTACTAGCCTGCCAATGTATATGATGTCCTTTTTTGTAGTTCCAAGGGGAGTCCTCAAAAAATTGGATTATTTTCGATCTCGTTTTTACTGGCAAAGTGATCACCAGAAGAGAAAGTATCGCCTTGCAAAATGGAATATCCTATGTCGCATCATGAGAACAAGGCGGTCTTGGCATACATGACTTGGATATTAAGAATGTTGCCCTTCTTAGCAAATGGTTATTTAAATTACTCACCACAGATGGAGTTTGGCAGCAAATGCTACGAAACAAATATTTGGGATCTCGACCTTTATCGCAAGTACAGTGGAAACCTGGAGATTCACACTTTTGGGGCAGTCTCATGAAGGTGAAACGAGATTTCTTTCGCTTCGGAAGCTTTACTATTAAGGACGGAGCTCAAATTAGGTTCTGGGAGGACAAGTGGTTGGGAAATGCTACTTTGCGAGAACAGTACCTTTGTTTGTACAATATAGCTCGCCACAAACAGATTACTAAAGCAGAGGTCCTTCAAACAACAAATCCTATTTTATCATGGCGCAGAGATCTCGTTGGGCCAAAATTAGCCGCATGGAATGCTTTACTTCCACGCATTGCTAATATTGTTTTGTCTGAGGAGAGAGACGTGTTTCGCTGGAATTTACATCCTCATGGTCAGTTCTCGGTAAAATCACATTATCTTGCGCTCATTCATAGTGATGTCCCAAATATTAATAAACATCTATGGAAACTAAAAACACCACTTAAGGTTCGGATTTTTCTATGGTACCTACGACGAGGGGTACGTCTGACAAAAGATAATTTAGCGAGACGAAACTGGAATGGTAATAAGAACTGTTGCTTTTGTTATAAAGAGGAGACAATTAATCATCTGTTCTTTGAATGCCGTTTGGCGCGGCAAGTTTGGTCCATAATCTACGCGACTTTGGGACTCATCAACCTTGCAATCGTATCTCATTTGTTTGGTGCTTGGTTATGTGGTATAAACAAGAATTTGAAACCATCGCCTGTTGGGGCGGTTTTGCAACTTGTTGGTCGCTCTGGTTATGCAGGAACGACATGGTTTTTAATAAGAAAATTATCTCATCTCCTTTACAGGTTGTTTACTTAATTATCCATTGGCTACGTACTTGGACTATTCTTCAGCGGCCGGCTTCGCGGGATTTTATTATGGCGGCGTGCTCGCATATGGAGTGGGTGGTCAAGGAGTGTTTTACCCAGGCACATGGGTGGCGATCTAGTTTTTGGATTGATAGTCATTAAGTTGTCTGTCTTTTCTTGTATCTATTCAGGGCTGTGTGCATCTTGTTATGCAGAGGCCGGAAGTGATCTCAGGATGGTTGTATCATCTTGATGTAACTATCTTGTTTTCCATAAAGCTTCCTTTATAAAAAAAAATCATGGATAAGAGATATCCTTAGGTTTGCGCATGGAAGGTGGTCGGATAAGTCTCGAGATGAATTGTGATAAGAATGTTGATTTTTCTTTCATTGCTTTATATCATAAACCAATGGCTTATCCTCTTATTAATTATTGAAAAATAAAAATTAATAATAGCAAGATCAGTGGTGCTTATTATCTTATTAATTATTGAAAAATAAAAAATTATAATAGAAAGATCAGTGGTGCTTATGGTATTCCTAAGGGGCAATATCTTTACTTGATCATAAAAATTGTTTGTGGATAACCCACGTGGACCCAAGAAGCATAGGTACCAAAATATGCTTGGAGGGGCTCAATATATTTCAAAGAGGCAATGAAGATCTGGCATGTAGTGCATGAAGAATTGGAGTTTACTGTCAACCATTTGAGGTTAAGCATGATGATATTTAAGCCACCATCTTCAACTAATGTCCCTTGGTAATAATTTAAATTGAAACACTTTTGCCATGTATAGGTCATATCATTGCATTGTAAGAAAAATCCATTTATTTTGTTTTTCTTGCTCACATTCCATAAACTCTAATATCCCTTTATGACCTAGATGAGTGGCGTGACACATTTTAGAGATTTGGTAATACATCCGTGTGTACATATTTTAAAAATTACGTTGATATCCGAAACTCGATTTTTCATAATATGGCGGGAGTAGTATGCAACATGGTGACATGTCTTATAGTAGGTTTGGGTTTATGCCTATAAAAACCTGATGTTGGTTCAATCAAATCGTTTTAGATGACCTAATCTTCTGCAATCTTTTTCTTATGCCAATAACCATGCCAAGGAATTTTTTTTTTTTGCTTAGAGCATCCCCAGCAGGCACTTCAAATTCGCCGCTGTCGCTACAGTAACAGCCGATTTTGGCGCCAGTGCGTTGCTCTGTGTCTGGCCAAGAGCTTCCCCGCCGGACTAGTTCAAAAAAAAATTGAAGTAGCGGCTGATTTACAGGGGGAGCTGGGAACGCTCTTAGCTGTGATGGTTTAAGCTGCAGACTATATAGTATCATATAGGGAATTATGGTTCGACATAAAAGCATTGAGAAGACCAAATTTCCCAACATGCATAAATTGACGTAGATATTCGAAGAATCATTGTGCCGGCCGACTAGCTATATGCGATTTTAACATCCCCAGTTGGAGCTTGGAAGTAGCTAGCTTGGAATGCCATTGCAAACTCTAAGCAGGCGTTAATCCCGATCAACTGCACTTCCTTACGAACAAACGCTTAAATTTACACGTCGCTTTGGGCTGAACGCAGAACGGCAGAAGTATGTAAACAAGGCAGCCCACGGACAAGAACAATGCTGGAGATCAATTTATCAATCCCTATATATACGGTAGGCTCATGTGAACGACCATGCAACTATATACCACTCGCCTTAATTCCTTAGTTAATCTTGCCGAGCAATATGGCTTATGCCGATTTCTCTCTGCTTTGCCTCCTCCTCCTCCTTGTTCCTCATCTTGGCAGCTCTTACCGCACGGGCTACAGCCATGCCCATACAGGGCATTTCGTAGTTGTTCGTTCATCGGAAAACACAGGGCGAGTTTCGAAGGCAGCCTGCTCGTCTACGCATTCTGGTGAAGTACCTTGCATGAAGAAAGACCTTTTGGTCACAGCTTCCCTCGTCTCACCAAATCCATCTTTTATCATATATATTGTGATGTAGCTAGGATATGCATTCATTTTAACCTATCCACCAACCAAAGCATTAGTATCTGTTCATAGCTCAAATCAATAGTGATGCCTTGGTGTCACAACCGGTTCATAATTCAAACCGATAGTGATAGTGTCTGAGGCATCACAATCAATTCATGGCTTAAACCGATAATGATGCATAGGCAACACTACCGGTATATGCCAAAAAAAGCTATCATTGTTGGTTCGTGGCTCAAATCGATAACGATGTAACCATCGTTATCGGTTCACGAATAACTGGTTGAGATGTCTTGCATATTGCAGTTTTTGTTATCCCACGATGTCTTACCAATTAGGCTCCTGTACAGTTGCAATTTTTTTGTTAACCCACAGTGTCTTATAATTAGGTCCTCGTACAGTTGCAATTTTACATTATCCCAGTGACAAACTTGATTCTCATAATGAGTTTATAGGAGACGCCAATGGACGGCTGCGCGTAGTGCACCGGCTGAGCCCGTGCTCTCCTCTAGGCGTATATCGGATCCGTGGCAAGCCGTCGGTGGACGACGTCCTCCGCCGCGACGCGCTCCGCCTCCGCTCGCTCTTCGGCGGCGCGGCCACCAGCGCAGCCGCCGCCGCGGCGCCTTCGCCGGCACCCGGTGTCACAGTCCCCGCCACCGGCGACCCCCTGCAGAGCTACCCGGGCGCGTTTCAGTACCACGTCGTCGCCGGCTTCGGCACGCCGGTGCAGAGGTTCACCGTGGGGTTCGACACCGCCACCATGGGCGCCACGCAACTGCAGTGCAAGCCGTGCGCCGCCGGGCAGCCATGCGATCAGGCCTTCGACCCGTCGCAGTCGTCCTCCCTTGCCCAGATCCCGTGTGGATCGCCGGACTGCCCGATAACCAGATGCTCCGGACCCAGCTGCACGGTCACCAAGACCAGCAGCAACGGCACCGTGCGGTTCAACGTGACCGTCGTGACGGACACGCTCACGCTCTCGGCGACGACCACCGTGGAGAAGTTCAGGTTCGCGTGCCTGGAGATGGGCGTCACAACGGTCGACCACTCCTCCGGCATCCTCGACCTCAGCCGGAACAGCCACTCCCTGGCCTCCCGGGCCCCGTCGTCTCCAGGCACGGTGGCCTTCTCGTACTGCCTGCCGCCGGGCGGCGACACCGACGGCTTCCTTTCCGTCGGCGGCGCCAGGCCGGCCGGCAACGTGAACTACGCCGCCCTGCATAGCAATGCCGCCCTCGGGAACTACTACTTTGTCCAGCTCGCCGGGATCGGCCTCGGGGGCCCCGACCTGGGGATCCCCTCCGGCGAGCTCGCCGGCGACTCGCTGATGGAGCTGCACGCGACGCTCACCTATCTGAAGCCCGACGTCTACGCCTCTCTCCGCGACAGGTTCAAGCAGTACATGTCGCAGTACCCGGCGGCGCCGCCGTTGGCCGGCGGCCGCCTCGACACGTGCTACAACTTCACCGGCCTGAGCGAGTACATTGTGCCGGTCGCCACGCTCAAGTTCGACGGCGGCGCGAGCCTCGACGTCGACCAGATGCTCTACTTCCAGGACCCCACGAACCCCTTCTCCGTGGGGTGCCTCGCGTTCGCGGCGTTGCCGGCCGGCGCACCGGTGGCGGCGGTCGTCGGTACCATGGCGCAGACGTCGACGGAGGTGGTGTATGACGTGCGTGGAGAGAAGGTTGGCTTCGTCCCTTTCACCTGCTGATTGGCAGTACTACTACGTACGGCGTGGATGCATGCATTGCACGGATGTATGGAATAAGAGTACTATGCTTTGTCGTTTTGCTTACTTAAGCTCGCCAATGTAATAAGGCTCCCATGTATGGAATAAGAGTACTGTACGGTTCGCCACTATATGCTTTTTTTACATTAGCAAATAAATATGCGTCACAAAGCATATGAATAAAAAAAACTACAATTTTTTATTTCCGTTATTTCTTATTTTATTTTTAAAAAAATTATTTTTAATGCCTAATTCATTTTATGGGCCATTATCATGATATCATGGTTCTATTTTATGAAGCTTTCTTTCTTTAGAATTTTTTAGCTGGTAATAAAAGTTAGAGTAAATTACACTGTTGCCCCTTAAAGTTGAACGAAAATCTCACTTAGCCCCTTAAACTTTATTTTGTCCACTGCGACCCCTTAAAGTTGTTTCCGGGTGCCACAAAGCCCCCGGAAGTTGGATTTTGTTGCACCACAACCCCCGGAAGTTGGCTTTGGAGGTTGAAAAAATTAGCCTGCGTGACACAAAATAACAACTTTAAGGGGCCGCAGCGGACAAAATAAAGTTTAAGGGGCTAAGTGAGATTTTCGTTCAACTTTAAAGGGCAACAGTGTAATTTACTCTAAAAGTTAGAATGAAAGAAAAATGAACTCTTTCTTAATTCAAATATTTATGAATCTTATTTATTAAAAAAAATTAAATCTTTTAATGGATATCTACGTGGAATTATGGTTTTGCATGCTTTTCAACTATTATTATGTTTTTTAAAGTTTTTTATTTATATTCTTAATTCATTTTGTAGAATATAATTTTTTTGGAAACTTTAATTTTTAGAATATTTTGCGGCATACAAAAATAAAATCCTTAGTTTTAAGCTTGCATTAGGAAAACTTTAATTTTCTTAAAATTTTAATTTTGGATGTTTTTTTGCTGAAATGGTTTGAGAACTTTCTTTTTTTAGTTTTTTTTTTAGCCGACAATAAAAGTTTGAGTGAAAGAAAAGAATGAACCCTTTCTTAATTTAATTATTTGTGAATGCTATTTTTAAATAATGGCTAAATATTTTTATGGATATTTACATGAAATTATAGTTTTGCATGCTTTTGAACTATCATTATGTTTTTTAAAGTTTATATTTTATATCTATTGTTTCTTAATTTATTTTGTAGAACATAATATTTTTTACTTTTTGAAAAAAATTGAATTTTTATGAATGTTTTGCGAAATACCAAAATTAAAATCCTTAGTTTCCAAGCTTGCATTATGATCGCTTTCAATTTTTGAAAACTTTTAATTTTGGATATATTTGTGCGTACATGGTTCCAAAACTTTCAATTTTTATGATTTTTTTGACCTACCATAAATAAAACTGAAAAGCAAAAAATCGAAATTTGAATAACATCAAATTTTTTATGGACGTTCATTGTGCAGGCATGGTTTAATTTTTAGCAACTTTTAATTTTTAATAAATTTTATGCAGCCTATTAAAACTGAAAAATGAAATTGTAACCTGTAAAAATGCACAGGCTCGCGGTGAGATGGAGATTCGATGTAAAAATTGTAGTCTCCATGGAGGGAGTTAACCCGGCTAGCCAACCGTGCAAGCTACACACCTTGTCTAGAGTTAGACGGTAAACTGCCTTTATTAGCTAATAAGGGGTCGTTGCATAAATCGAAAAAATGTGGTGCAGCCAGGACTCAAACCGTGGTCTCCCGGCCGAGAGTTAGCTCGGCTAGCCAAGAGAACAAGCCACCCGACTGGTTTTCTAGCAGGCGCCGTATTTTCTTTTAAATGTAAAATTTGTTTGGAAGATCGAGTCTTACTTCGCCAGATGATCGGACGGCCGTGATTTTTAAGGCGACGTGGTGGAGTGGGGGCAGCCTCATGTTGAGGGGCCAGGAGACGACGACGTAGCCTAACCAGCGCTCAGCTTGTTAGGCCTTTGTTATATAACATAGATACTGGTCGAGTCGGTAGTGGCCCAATGAGAAGAGGATTGTGGTGGATGTGGAAAGACGGTGGTGGTGCCACTACAACCCTAGGTGTGGTCGAAAGCGACTAGGCGGTGGTGTCCGCAGAGCCACGAGTATGGTTAAAGGCGACCGGACGATGGCGATGAGCGGGATCTCACAGACGGTGGCCAGATTAGGGTTGAAGGGTCAGGAAGGCAGCGGGAGGATCTCACACACGGTGGACGGAGAGGGTTTCCACAACCGATTGGATCCATGAACCGGTAGTGATGCCACAATATGATGGACCGGTAATTAATCATGTTATAAATGTAGTGTGGATAACATAGACCCCGGGTACCCACAAGGCGGGCCTAAAAGACCACCCGACAGGGGATGGATCAAGTCGGGTGGATGAGGACGTATACCACTCGGACTCTAGAAGACTTGCCCGGCAAGGAAAGACATAATGATAGAAGTTTATCCATAATTAATAGGGAAGATATACTTGTAATCCCGGATAACTACATATTTGGTTAGAGGATAGAAATAGGAATTTTACCTTGTAACCGATCAGGACTCCTCCTTGTAACCCCACCCCCTCCATTATATAAAGGGGGTAGGGGGCCATACGCCATACAATCCTATCCAATACCCTCGCCTCATAATTCAACTTGAGGTCGAGAACACAGCATACGAGAGATCTTCCGATCATCTTGTACACATATACCCCATATAATCTCAAAACACAGGACTAGAGTATTACCTCCACCATGAGGGCCTGAACCTGTATAATAAAGACCCCTGTCTTGTGCTACCATCGAGTTTGGATCTTGTGCATTGCCCTATATATAATCATTGCCGACGATAACCCCCAGTTAGCTACCTGTCGACATGCAGCTAGTATTGATCTGAGGCCAGAGTCCGATATATATACATGTACAGGTGGGCTTAGGGGAGAAACCCCCATATACAAGGGAAGGCCCAGAGTAGGTGTAAAACAATTACATATCTAATATACATCTAACAAATCCCTGATATACAATTACTACTGGTTTGTGGTACGAACAAGTAGTAATGTACCAGCTTCACTGTTGGTTCATAATACAAGGCGATAGTAAATATCACAAACACTATTTGAACCCAGCCTGCTTCTTCATCCTCCCCATGCTACTGCAGGCAAGAAGAATAGAGAGGCACCCAAGCCAGGTATTAAGGAAGGTGCTACCCAAATTTTTTAAAATTTGGTTATTTTACTACAATCCAAATGCTTTTGGGTTAGTAACATTATTTTCACTTCATTTGTGGTTAGTTGAATTTCCTTTTTTGCTTTAAATTTGGAGAAACGATGATTTTTCCATGATCGATGAATGTTTTTGAATCTAGATCTAGCTCGATTAATTTTTGAGGTAGGTTGAAAAATACTTGTTATGTATACTTGGAGTTTGGTTAAATTAAGATATAACTTCCATTGAAGGTGTGGATCTAGATCAAATTTAGATTTTTTTTTTCCATGAGTGATGAAGGATTTTGAATTGGGATCTAGCATGATCAATTTTTCAAGTAGGTTGCAATATACTTGTTGTGTATTTTTGGAGTTTGCTTAGATTATGATGTAGCTCCCATTGAAGGTGTGGATTTAGCTCAAATTTTGCTTTTTTTCCGTGACCGATGAAGGTTTTCGAATGAAAATCTAGCTCAATCAATTATTTTGAATCCAGAAGTCGACTAATTATTGAAGTAGATTGCAAAAACAATGTTGTGCATATAAGCTTGATTTTTATCCTTATTATGGGACCATATATGAGTAGACTTAATATATTTTGCATTCACATGTAATCATATATTGTGCTGAGACTTAAATAGTAGTTTCAGTTGGATTTAGTGAAATATGATAAATCATGATCAGAAAATTAGCTAATAATTAGATTGCCACAATGTACTGTAGATGGGCAGTACAATACGGATCAACCCTCCAAGGAGTGTTCATTAATTGAGGGCGTCCAAACTTTTCTTCCTGCGTTGCATACAAATTGTCAGGCTTCATATGTTGTCCTTCCGTAAACTAAGAATGAGAATGAGTATTTCAACTCATGGCTTCTCCGCAACAATTTACTCCAAAGAAGTATCTTGCCAAACTATACCTCTTGTGGACCAAGCAAATCGCCACGGGGCCAAGGCACCAAGCCAGCCAAACGCGTGGGCCTAATATACGGCAAATCTTGCCAGTTTTAATGGTGGTATATTTCCTGCCTCCAAATCCTACCATTTCAACCAGAGGATTTTTTTAATCTGAACAAATCCTGCCATGACAAGTGGTAGTCGCTTAAAATTTACCGGTTGGACCGATAGATTTTGCTACCCACATGTGCGGCTATAAGCTGCCAGCTAAAAGGGCGAGAAATCAAGACTGGAACATATAACCCTCCCTTTCAGCTAGTGACACGAGGCTATTTATTCAATTGAAATAAATAATAATTTATTTATTTAAATTATAAAAATATAAAATGTTCACAAATTATGTTTCTTGGACATCCATTGGTGGGCCAAAAATTCCCAGAGATCAAAATTGCTCCACCTCCATATCCAACGTGGAGCCCTCGAACATGCTTCCTAGCACACCATCGAACACTCAGTGCATAGCTAGCTAGATGTCGCACCCTGGCTGCACGTTGACGACATGGTAACCGCTAGTTGCAGTGTAACACTGCCCTGTGCAAGATCGATCTGATTACTCTCCATGACGCTCGTTCTGACCTGATCTATTTGGTCATCTCACCACATCTGGTGGCTGGTCTGATCGCGAGCACCAAAGCCCCTGTCTTCGATAGGCATGTTGTCACCCCAATCAACATGTCTATTTGAGCCCATCAACCGGTTCAGGCCACCCATCCGGAGTGTTCGACTCTACCGGTCAAATCATCTATTGCCATCATGCTCCACCTTGTGTTGAATCTAGAGTTTTCCTTTGGCACATGTGTGCACACATAAACTTTGTGCCTCCTTCAAGATCATCTGCATCTACGAACCTCAGCTCGGATACCACTTGCTAGAAAAAACAGGATGTTGATACTAGATCTGAATGACATCGAAGGCACGATGTTTGGTAACGTAGTTCGGTTCTCAGTCTATATATGCATCGGCTATGATTGTGGACGCTCCTCCATATCGAAGCAACACTGGCCACCCTGGTTATGGCCATATATGGCCATATGCCAGGCATGATCTCCTATGTGCCTACACCACTACTTTGGTCATTACAGATTACACCATGGATGTCCCTTATTTATAGTGGAGACCATGATATGAGTTTGACCCTAAGACGACCCTCCCCTGCTTAGTACAACTCAGAGTACACGTAACCTAGTTGTACATATATTTGAGACCAATGCTAACACCACTAATAGCCGGTGGCTTGCCTCGCTTCCTTCTCCATGGCCAGTCGACTTTGCGCAACCTAACTCCGTCCACCGCTCTTCTCCATTCCTAGGGCTTCGGTGGCATAGACATTACCTCGCCGTTCCACAGCTAACCATGTCCGAACTTCGGGCCGCTGCCCTCTAGGCATCCTCTAAACCTAAACCTTATCCCGAATCCCACTATGACCTTAAAGCCTTGTTTGTTTGAGTTGAAGTTGTTGAAAACATTAATATAAAAAAAGTTGTAGCCCCGCGAAAGACGTCTTAAAGAGTTCAAAAAATTATGAAAAATTTTATTTTTTGAACTCTTAGAAAAACTATATAAAACCCCATAAAAATGAATACAATATATTGTTAATTTTGTTTGGCTTATACAAAAAATAACAAATTTTCATTGATTTAATTTAAACTTAAACGGACTCCAATCTTATCCCTGAGCCCTAGCCCTAGATAGAGGATTAGACAGCAAGGGGATGATGGGCTGTGCGATGGAGAAAAATGGGAGGAGGGCGGCAGTGCACCGCGAGTAGAGGCATCTTAGTCGCATCGAAGGCTACGCAGGTGATTGGGTTTTAGCATATCCAATTGTCGAAACAAGTGTTGATGCCATACCTACCATAATATGTAAAAACCAAGCTTCTAAACAACGTTCCACCGAAGTACACTCTTTCTCCCAGGAAATTTCTTCGCATGTCCGTACCAATGTAACAGCCCAATTTTTGGGGGCAATTTCAAACTTTGCTTGAATTCAAATTTGGCTCGAATTTGTTGCTGACACATGGACCCCATAGCTCCTCTCTCTCCTTCTCTCTTCTCTCTTCTCCTCTCCTTCCCTCTTCTTCTCTCTCTGCCGGTGGACCTGCCTGCTGCTCGGTTACACTACAGGAATCACAGCTTATGTGGACCACCAAAATATTAATGTCGGCGGCAAAAAAAACCGCCGGGAAATCCACGATCTATGTCGGCGGCACAAACAAAACCGCCGACATAGAAGCTAGATGCCCCGCCAGCGAGCGAACGGAAGGTTTTCCCCTTACTCTATGTCAGCGGCATGATTTAGACCGCCGACATAGACACCTCACCCCCACTCCGGTGCACAAATTTGAATATTTCGACCCTTCCCGCCACTTCATCTATGTCGGCCGCCTTCCCTATGCCGTCGACATAGATCCTTGCCGGTCACGGCAGCTTGACGGCTTTAACGGCGACATTCCAAACTGGTCCCACATGGAAGAGGAGGCACGTTAATGCCATGCGGGCCCAGAGTAAATGGCCGGGGGCTGAGAGCCATCTATGTCGGCAGCCTCCCCTATGCCGCCCACATAGACAATTAAAAATAACAGGGGCCGAGGCGAGGCGAGGCTCGAACCCGCGCCACAAGGAGCCCGCGCCTCGCCGCGCGCTGTTAACCAAGTGGGAGGAAAGTTTTATTCAACATATTGGGGCACTTAATTTTTTTATGCCCTACCGAAAGTTTATGTCGTCGGCCTACTTTTGCCGTCGACATTGTTAGAAACTATGTCGTGACATATTAAATGTCGCCGACACGCATTCCTTCCACTCTCCTTTGTAAACGCCCCTCGCCGCTACCGATAGGGTCGATTGGGCCACCAAAGTTGTTAGGGCATGAAGTACATCTAATATCTCTTGGCACATTGCCATTTTGATATAATTTGCAATTTTTTTTTGCAAGTTGCTTTGAAAATCACATACCGTTTAAATTAATTAATATGTCGACATAATTTCATGCCGCCCTTCGCTCACGCTAGAGGTTTTTTAAAATCTGAGATGGTATTGAGGGCATTTAGTGTTTAGGAGAAGTGGTTGTATTGATATAAGTCGCCATTGAACATGACGTACTGTCAGAACGTTTTCCGGTTTAACTACCCCTTCGTAGTGGAGAAGGTAATCGATACATTTAAAGGAGTAGTCGCTCTATGAAGCAACATGGCGTGAAATTGGCACTATGCGGATTTGACCATGTAGGATGTGTTATTAGTTGTAGTGCAAGCTCTACAACATTGGTTTGCCCTATTAAACCGCTCAGGAGAGCCGATTTTTGGCTTGGAAAGATGAGCGGTGGAGCCTCTATGTCGGCGGCCTAGTGGATCGGCCGCCGATATAGCTCTTGGCTGGTCAACAGTGTCGGCGGCCAACCTGATGCCGCCCACATTGCGTTGCTTCACTGGCCGGTTGTAGGGGTAGTGTCGGCGGCAATTGAACCTATCTCGCCGGCAAAAGGCTGCCAACACAGACCAACACTTATATCCCGCGTGCAGGCTTGGTCACGGGCTAAATCCGCCGCCGCCGCCAAAACACTTCCTCTCTTGCGACGCCGCCGCCGGCAAAACCGCCTCCGCCACCGCCCGCCCTGCGCGCCTCGGCGCCACCGCTTCGGCCTGGCCGCCACCGCTTCCTCGCGCCGTCGCCGCGTCGCCGCGCCGCCACAACCCGCAGCGGTTCGTCCTCGCCCGACGCCAGGCTGCCGCCTTGTTGCCGGTGCCGTCGCCGCCCAGCGCCGCCGCCTCCACTCCCGGCGCTGCCTCCCGCCGCCACCTCCTCTCCTCTCCTCACTGCCCAACGCCTCCTCACGTCCTGCAGGTACTTTTTTTGAATGTGATAGACATGTCGTCGGTAGTTTTGGTACCGACGACATTAGTAGTTGCAATTAATTAGTGTAATATGATGGGCCTTAGTTATGATGTTAGATGGATGGCTGTTGTCTTATTAGATGATGGACATATTTCACGTATGATGATTTGTCGAGCCCTATTGGTGATAGGGCAAAAACATTTGGTCTGTACCCTATTTTCCTTGCCCCTATGTGGCAAGGGCTATCGAGACTTGCCCTATTTTGCTGTGACATATGTTCTATATCGCTTCCTTGACTTGGTTGATTCTGCTTCTTGTTGCATTCCAATTTATTTTGTGATAAATTCATGCATATTTATATATATGAGTATACATTATAGATGGCAAGAGGTAGAGGAGCCGGTTGGGCTCGTGGTGCTGGTGCTGCTGTGGATGCTGGTAGTGGCAGAGGTCGTGGCCGACGACGTGGCCGTGGTCTCGAGGATATTCCGGCACAACCACCGGGGGATCCGACCCTAGGTCAAGTCATGGCCTATCAAGCCCAAATGCTCCGCAAGGTGCTCCGCAAGTGAAGGCAAGTCAAGAATCATCGCAGAATGAACCTCGCGGACTTCTTGCGAGTGAAGCCTCATGTTCACCCATGCCAATGAGCCCATGGAAGCGGAGGATTGGCTCCGAACCATCAAGAGGAAGTTAGCTCTCATCCGGTGCCCCTAAGAGGATAAGGTGCTTCTTGCCACCCATCAACTGGACGAAGCTGCCGCCGACTGGTGGGAAAACGAAATCACCGCTCATCATGGCGACGACAGGGGTGACGAGGGAGTAGCAGAAGAACCAGCTTAACAGGAGTTTCAAGAAGGGCAAGGCGGTAACGAGAAAGAAGACATAGATGAGGATGGTCTGGGAGAGGACCTTTAGCCTATTGCGAACCACGGAAAGGACATCCCTTGGGACGAGTTCGAGACTGCCTTTCGATCTTTCTACGTGCCCCGTGAGGCCATTCGCATGAAGAAGCAGGGGTTTCGTCAGCTGAAGCAAGGGAACTCCTCGATCAACAACTACCTTACCAGCTTCAACCACCTAGCCCGATACGCCCCGGGAGATGTCGAAGATGAAGATGAGATGATCGACAAGTTCTTGGAGGGTATGCTCCCCAGCCTATGCTCTTGCCTGATATTGCTGGATTACCAGGATTTTCAGGACATGGTAAACAAGGCCCTAATCCTGGAGAACGAGATGAAGGGCATGGAAGTCACCTGGAAGAGGAAGCTGGTGGCTCGAGCGGGGTTGAGTTCGAGTCAAGGCAGGGCGAGTGCAACAAACTTCTCTCGCCCTGTGACGCAATACCAAAGAGCGCAACCTCCGTACCGTCCGGCACCCACATATCAGAGCCTCGGAAATCAAGGCTATCAGACCATTGGGAGGCCATCTACTCCTCCCCAGGGTTACAGTGAAGCTGCTACCGCCGATCGAGCTGCTGGAGCCTGCTTTTGGTGTCACAAGTCGGGGCACTTTGCTGCAGCCTGTCCCGAGAAGAGGAGAGCTCCAGCGTCTTTCAACACGGTGAACACCCCGGCCAGAGGTCCAGTGCCACCAGGAAGAGCAATGAGACAATGTTCTATCGCGGGGTCAGACAACAATGCCGGCCGCGGAAGACTCAATCACGTTACCGTGGAGGAAGCCGAGAAGGCATGGGTGTTCTGATGGGTACGTTTGCACTTCTCGACAACCCCGTGACAGTACTTTTCGATTCCGGAGCATCACATTCATTCATTGCACAACATTATGTGGATAAATATGGGCTACAAACCTTCCTGCTAGTAAGGGCATTGGTAATAAAGTCCCTAGGAGGTATGCTGACCGCCACCAGGGTGTGTCGACATGTAGAGATTGAGCAGGAGAGTATCGGATTTTTCTTTGATCTCATGGTTATACCTTGTAAGGGGATCAACGTGATAATTGGGATGGATTGGCTCCAATACTACAAGGGAGTCATAGACTGTGCCCGTGGGGAAATTACGATGCTCTGAGGAAGGTGCTACGAGTGCGTTTGGAAGATGGATACTCCCTTTAGATGGGCAGAGCCCTATGGTCTCTTAGGGAGGATGATCCCGCCAAGGTGACCGTGGTGAAAGAATACCTCGATGTCTTCCCCGAGGAACTACCTAGACTGCCACTGGATCGTGGCATGGAGATTCCCATAGACCTTATCCCTGGAACCGCCCCAATATATAAGCCCTATTACAAGATGAACCCGGTGGAGCTGGCCGAACTAAAGAAACAGCTGGACGAGATGCAGAGTCAAGGAATAATCTGCCCCAGTTCCTCACCATGGGGTTCCCCAACCATGTTCGTGGATAAAAAAGATAAGACCCGAAGGATGGTGGTAGATTATCGAGCATTGAATGTCGTTACCATCAAGAATAAGTATTCTCTTCCCCGGATTGACGATCTGTTTGATCAACTAAGAGGTGCCAAGCGGTTCTCGAAAATCAACCTTCGATCGGGATATCACCAAGTCCGAGTTAGGGAGGCAGATATACCCAAGACAGACTACACCACCAGATATGGACTGTACGAGTACTTAGTGATGTCATTTGGTCTGACCAACGCCCCATCCCATTTCATGAACATGATGAACAAGATACTGATGAAGTTTGTGGATCACTTCGTAGTGATTTTCATTGATGACATCCTGATTTATTCCAAGGATGACGGAGAACACAAGAAGCATCTACGCCTGGTGTTGGACAAGCTCAGAGAATATCAACTCTACGTGAAGTTTAGCAAGTGTGAGTTTTGGATCGACGACGTTAGTTTCCTAGGGCACATCGTATCCGCCGGTGGAATTAAGGTAGACACGGCCAAGGTGACTACGGTGATGGAGTGGGCAGCTGTTGACACGAAAAGTTGGATCTTTGGGAACACACATGCGGAAGCGTCAAGTCTGGGCTTGCATCGCAACCAAGAACCAAGCGTGCCAGTCAATTTGACCTGTAAATTGACAAGCAATAAACTGTAAGTGACTTGGCCCTAATCGGCTTCAAGAAACAGCCAGATTAGGTTTTTGCGAATCGGCTTTAAAGAATCCGATTGCAAATCTATTGGCTTAATGCCTGATAGAGCGATAAATGTAAATAGGCATTTAAACATAAATCTTTTCATCTCTTTTTTATTGTTTTATGAATAGAATTAGCTATAAATCTTCAGATCAATTTATTAGATTAAATCAAGGAATAGATTGAATAGATTGGTCAAGACAAGACAGTATTCAAATCTAAATCTAGATATAAACTTATAAACCAATTTAAAGGTTTAGAACTAATATGGATAAATACAATGCTAATCAACAAATAACTAACCATAACAATTCCCAGAGTAAGTGTACGCTAGATCGATTAAACGAGACAGTCACATACATCGAATTTAGGAAAAGCATACAAGATAGTTGACAATCGGCATTGCAGGATAAATACATATTACAGATCGATTGAACGAGGCAGTATAATATGCAAGAACATGTTAAAGATCGGTAAAACTCGAGATAGTCTAACATGCTTTGTATATGAGATCAAGACGATATAGCCATGCATACGGGTTACAAGAAGAGAATCGATTATTCCATCGAGATAGCCCTACCTGCGAGTTGAAACCTTTCGACGAAATCGATCAGATTCGAGGAGAGTAGTTGTGTTTTGTGTATGTCATATATCCTTTTCACGAGACTTAGGATCCTATTTATACTATTACAAAACCGATACCGATACGACCTAATTTATCGTAACCTAACCAATAAAACCGCCTCCCGATTGAATCTTCGTAATCTTTCCGGAGTCTTGATATTATCGGAATTGCTTCTTCTCTTTGAAGACGAAGCCCATCTTCTGATTTGGCCCAATAATTTTGAGAAAATTATCTGCTTTACAATATCCGATTTTCCTGCCAAATTGGAGTGTCAACAGCAACTCCCACGACTGTTACCGAACTAAGGAGTTTCCTTAAAATGGCTAGATACTATCGGCGTTTCATCGAGGATTTCTCGAAAACAGCCCGACCAATGCCACAACTCTTGAAGAAGGACAAGAAGTTCGAATGGACGGATGCCTATGAGAAAAGCTTTCAGGAGCTCAAGCAGTGGCTTAAGTCCGCCCCAGTGTTAGTGACCCCTGACACCAACAAGAAGTTCGAGATTTACTGCGACGCCTCCAAGTATGGACTAGGGTGCGTCCTGATGCAAGAAGGAAGGGTGGTTGCTTATGCATCACGCCAGCTGAGGAAGCACGAGATCAACTATGCTACGCATGACCTGGAACTAGGCGCGACAGTGCATGCTCTGAAGATCTGGAGACACTATTTGGAAGGTCGACCCTGTGATATATTTACTAACCATAAGAGCCTTAAGTATGTCTTCACCCAGAGCACATTCAACATGAGGCAAAGACGATGGCTAGAGCTGATCAACGACTACGACTTGAATATTCAGTACCACCCCGGGAAGGCCAACGTCGTAGCCGACACTCTTAGCCATAACTCCCAATGCAATCACATGGAGATCGACTCGGTTCCAGAGCAATTAATCGAGGATTTGAGTCGACTTAGAGTCAAAATGGTTAATTAAGGGTACTGTCGACGGTTGGGATATCGACCCAAGTCAACCAAGGTTCTTCAAAGAGGAGATAGGAGACACGCCGAACAACCACGAACAAAGAACGAGCAGGAGGCAGGGTTTTATCTGGTTCAGGCCTCTCGGGAGAGATAATAGCCCTACGTCCAGCCTTTCTTTATATCAAAGAGGATTACAAGGTGGAACTCGGCGAGATTAGCAGGTCTCGGCGAGTAGTATGCGAAAATCTATCTGCTAAGGGTTCCTCTAAACGCCGTAGGGGCCCTGTTTATATAGTACAGAACAAACCGACCTACCGAGGAATATCGGGCGGGCTAACTACGAGATCGATGAATCTAACTCAAGACATGCCAAATATAACCTACGGTAGATAAGGTAAGCTCCTAATCTTGGGGATCACGACTCCTAATCCAATCCGAGAAACCACGTCCGGTCTTCTCGTAGTCGTCTGAGAACTCATTCGAGTCGGACTCAAACAGGAAGTCTTGGCCATTACGCACCGTGCCAGCCAGGAAGCTGTTCGGCAGGATGCATATGGGCCAAATGGAACCTTCCAGGGAGCTGGGCCCTGGTAGGCTGCTCGATTGGGCCGTCAGGGAGTGGACCATGGCAATGGGCCGTAATTTAATCCCCGACAGCTAGCCCCCGAGACTCAAGTGGAAGGACTCACTAGAGTGGGGTCTTCCTCTTGAGACTCCAAGTCTCGAAGAGGGAAATTTTGCTGCTACAGAGACGTGTAACGATCGACCGAACAGGTTAAGTTTCAACCGAACAAGACGTACTTGGGTCCGAACAAACACGCTTTCGGTCTTGAAAGCGGCCCGTTCGTCGAACAGAAGCAACATCTGTGCGGCGGTGGCACTCGGCCTTCAAAGGCATACACGGAAAAAATAGCCGCTAGCGGCACTTCAACGGTAACTTCCTATCGCTGCGCAGTGAAAACAGACGACCGTTTTACCCAGCCGTTGTGGTAAAAACTAGCCGTTTGTGACAAAACCGTTGCAGAGCCACTCACACGGGACTATAAAAGTACCCAAGCTGCCCGCGGCCAGCCACTTCTGCTCTCACGCCTTTCCTCTCTAAGCCCTAGCTCCAACCACGCCAAAGATCAAGCACCCAAACTCCATCACCAACCCTCTTTCGTCCGCCACAGGAACTGCCATGGCCAAATTCGCTGGCACCAGCCTGACCGAGGAGGACCTGAAGGTCTGGGAGGAGGAGGGCCACGTAGACACCGGTAGCTGGAGGCTGCCAGAGAGGAGGATACTCGAGCCGCCGAGGAGAGTTCGTCGACTTGAGCGATTCGCACTGCTTGGGTTGAGGTCTCCGAGAGCGACTTCGCCGAGGCCTTCTTGAACATCGGCGATTGGAGGTGGCGAACCTCAATCCGAACTCCATCCTCCGGATGGCCGTCTTCGCACACGTGCGAGGGCTATCTGGCATCGATCCACCGGTGAAATGTTCCTCC
Source organism: Raddia guianensis (assembly GCA_036346415.1). NCBI lineage: Eukaryota > Viridiplantae > Streptophyta > Magnoliopsida > Poales > Poaceae > Raddia > Raddia guianensis. The sequence goes on from CM070539.1 coordinate 35,838,573, forward strand.
ACTATTACACAAAGTGACGAGGAGCAGCTCCGCCGCTTCAGCACTGGGTGCTACTACCTCAAGCTCCGGGCCACCGCCGACGACGCAGTACCCTCGCCCCATTGCTTTCGACTCGATGGGCGCGTGGTGGGTGAGGTGGTTCTCTGACAAGCGGAGCGGCGACAAGAACTCGCCTTCACCGGAAGGCGCCAAGCAAGGAACCCCAATGCCTCGGCGGAGATGTCCGCCGAGGATTGGTACCTAACAAGGAAGATCGCCTCCCTCGTGAGCCTCGGGCTCAGGCGAAGGAGATCATACGGACTTCGGTGAATAATGTAATCTGTCATTGCGGAGAAGGTCCTATTCCTTCTACAAGATAGAGGGATGGGAAGACATCACAAGGGAGAGCACGGGTAAGTGCCTTTAAGACCCAACCTCTTCATTGATCACTTCCTCCGAACAGGAATTAACGACTCCATCTGTCCGGGCAGAGAAGCCAACCGACGCATGGGTGACCGAGCGGGTCGACGCCATGCTGAAGGCGGCGAAGAAGGATGGGGAGGTCACCGGCGAGGTGGCATACACCTGCCCGCGCAACGTGCTTGTCCGCACAGGCGAGGTAAATCGCTTATACCCAGTCTGTGTTGCTAGACTTGCAATGTTGGTTAGATGCTAACGTTCGCTTCTCAAAACGCGCAGGAGGACCAGCTGATCCTTGGAGGGATCGTAGAGGAGCTCTCCGGTCTGAGAAGGAGAAGGCGAAGAAGGGCAAGGCTAAGATAGCCACTAAGCCCAAGGTGGCGGCTGAGCCGACGCTGAGCTCATCATGACACTGGCGGCCGCCACCGTCGAAGAGACCACCATGGCGACGGAGCGCACCGAACAGACCAAGCGGGCGCGGTCGGCCCCAATGAAGAGACTAAGCCCCCTCCTCGCCGAAAGCAGAGCGACGAAGAGGTAAAGACCATGGCCCTCTGGCTTAGGCGTTACGCGCAAGCTCACCCCGCCGCATGGATCGGCCAGCAACAGTCGCCGAGCGAGGAGGCTCGAGGAAGAAGTCGCACAAGAAGGAAAAACTTCTTGCGTTGCGAGAGGAGCGCCACCACCAGGAGCCGAGCTCGTCGCCACTGAACACCCAAGGGCCAAGGCGGAGAAGCCGCCAAGGAGCCCCCGAGGAAGAGGCGGAAAGTTCCAGCGAAGAAGATTAGGATCAAGCCTCTCACGACAGGTATGTAGGAGTCGATCTTTAGATCTCTCACCTACCGACCGCTTTAGACTTAACGATCATCTCTTTTTCATCAGCTGCCCAAGGAGAGATCGCCACAGACGACGTCGAGGAGGCGCTCGAGCGGTCGCCGCCGCCGAAAGCATTCGCACGCGCGATCGCGGCGATGAGGTGGCGTGCCTCAAGGACAAGTGGCGGCGTGGAGCTCGCTCGTCGAACTCCGCGAGCAGCTCGACGCGCTTAAAAGCGCTGTGGAGCGGTGAGACGGAGGAGAAGCGGCCTTGGCGCCACGGACAGCGGGGCCAAGACGACGGCTCCGGAAGCTGCCGAAGGTGGGACCGAGCAGCCGGTTCAGCCAGGTACTTCGTCGCAGGGGCAGCTCACCCCCGAGGCGACGGGATTCTCCGGCGAAGGTGGTGAAACCCCACCGCCAGGAACAACAAAGCCCGGCAGTCGCGCAAGTCGTCCTGCCCGTGGAAACAACGGCGCCACCCGGCGGAGTGGCTCCGGCCTCGCCCGAAGACGTTCGGGCGGAAGAGGAAGAGGAAGAGGAGAGGGAGTGCGGAGACGAAAGCGCTTCGCCCGTCGCTCCTGCTCCCGAGAAGATGCGCTCCAGCGGGAAGAAGGAGCGGACAAGACGGCGACGGGAACAACGCACCTGTCTCATCCCGCACGAGCGGGGCTTCGTGACGCATGGCCTCGAGGACCGCCTGCGCCGCGGACTGAAGCAACGACTTGGGAAGGTAAACATCAAGACTACTTCTAACTTAGTTGGGTAGCTTTACCGTAAAAGCGGCTAACTAGTCTTCTCTCTCAGGTTTTGAAGGACACCATAGAGGAGCTCGAGGACGGCGTCACCATCGAGCGGAGCGCCGTACTGGCGTCGCTCCGGGAGCACCTCCGGACGAGGGAGTCCGAGGCGGGGCCCTCTGCACCAGCCCAAAGTCGGCCGTACCAAGGCGAAGGTGAAGAGACTCAAAGTCCAAGCGGCAAGAGAGGCGTTCTGAGTCTCTCCTAGGAGAGGCCGAGGAGCTTCGCGCGTAAGCCATTAAGGCGAGCACTGCGGAGGAGAAGCCGGGCCGCACGAAGTGGCTCGAAGAGCAGCTCGCTGACGTTTCCCAACGGCGGGACCAACTCGCGCCGGAAGCCAAGAGACTCAAGGCCCAGCTCGCCAAGGAAGAGCGGACTTCATGGTCTCAAGCAAAATCTCAACCCTGTGGGCTTCACAGGGAGAGATCGAGGAGATGTGCGGGATGGCGGTGAGGGCGATCACCGCAGAGAAGAAAGTCAAGGAGCTGGACGAGCAGCTCAAGACGGCCGAGCGGCGAGTCAGCCAGAGCGAGGCTCGACCGATCACCAAGGCCAAGACCGAGGAGGTCGAGGCCATCCGGCAGAGGCTGCTGGCGCAAGCCAAGCGAACAAGGAGGAGATCGAACGCCCGAGCTGAAGCCCGGAAGGAATCAAGGCTCGTATGTAAGTCGTGCGCCTCAAGTTAGAAGTTGAGGAGTGAAGGAGCAGCTTGCTCCTAAGTAGCACCACCGCTGTAACCCGAAAGGGCCTTGTACCTGAAACTTTTGAGTAATGTAATAAAGTACTTACCTTCTTTCCTGCAAGAAAGAGCAGCAAAAAGACAAGAACGAACAGAAACCAAGAGAAAAGCGAGCAACAGCTTAGGGAGTTTAAGAAACCGTAGAGCGCTCAGATAACTCCCGGCCCCGTTGTGCATCGCGCCGAAACACGAGTTTGCGAACCCGAACAGTGCACAAGAGAAAGAGCGACACCCTAGCCCCGTGATTTAACGATGCTCGAGAACCTAAGCTTACGGACTCGAGCACGTGCGTAGAGAGACAGAGCGACACCCGTACCTTGCTTGATTTGTTCCATAGTCTGCTCGTTAACGTAAGTTAGGTGATTCCGATAGTAACCGAACAAGGAAAGTGCCTCTGCCGCGGGGGGCTTACGAGAGCAGTCTTTACCGAGTGGTCGTGCCAAGCAGTAAGTGCCTCTGCCGCGGAGGGCTTACGAGAGCGGACTTAGCCGCAAGGTGGAAAGGCGTGTTACGCAACCCCGAGTTTAGGAATTTGTCGAAACTCGACACGGCAGGAAAGATCGAAAAGCGGAGCCAAGAGTTCGCAAGGCGGGCACCATCAAGTGTTACCGTAAGAAAGTAGTCCGAGAAGACAAGTAGTGAAAAGGGCACAGAGGCGCGAGGATTCACCGAGAATTGGATTGAACTTTACATGGTGCCCGAGGGACTTGGACGAACTAAAGCGCGAAGTTTACAAAAAGCGCAGGCTAAGAAAATAGAAAAGACCTACACAAAGAACTTACGGTGGTCGATGTTCCAAGTCTTTGGTCACTCTCTCCCGCCCTCCATAGCCAAAGCGAACAGCCCGGGCCAGCGTATTTAAACGACCGTGAATGGGCCCTCCCAGCCCGGAGTTAACTTGTTGGCATTGGACAAGTTTTGGACACGGCGCAGAACGAGGTCGCCCGCCTTCAAAGCCCTTGGTCGAGCCCGACTTGGCGCTGCGTGCGGCGAAGATCTTTGCCGGTACTGTGCCATTCTGACTTGTGCCCGGTCGCGTGTGCCTTCGAGGAGATCGAGATCGAGGAGGCGCTCTTGCTCATCGTCAACTAAGTTGACCGAGCTCGTGCGAGGCGAACCGAGTATAACTTCGGCGGGCAAGATGGCTTCTGCACCATAGACCAGTTGGAAAGGAGTTTCCCGCCGCCTGGCCAGTCAGTAAAGCGAATCGCCTGCAGGACGGAAGGAACTTCTTCAACCCAGGCCTTGTTGTGCTCGCTGAGAGCAGCAAATACCTGCCGTTTAATACCCTGGACTATCTGTCCGTTAGCTCGCTCGACTGCTCCATTGCTCGTGGATGTGCCATAGAGGCGAACAGACCTTGGTGCCCGGTATTGTCGAGATTCTGGAATAGCTCGCTTCAATCTGGTACCGTTATCCGTGATCAACTTGTGGGGAATCCCAAAGCGCGTGACCACGTTGCTTTTGAAAAAGCGAACAGCCATTTTGGCGTGAAGAGACGACACAGGCTCTGCCTCAATCCACTTTGTAAAAGTGTCTATGGCGACGAGCAAGTATGTATAGCCCTTGTACCCCTTAGGGAATGGGCCGAGCAGATCCAGGCCCCATGTGGAAAAAGGCCAAGATGGGGGGATTGCTTGGAGCTCTTGGGCGGGCTTGTGTGCCTTCCGGGCGTGAAATTGGCAAGCCCTGCACTTAGTCACGATGTCCCGGGCATCTTGTAACGCAGTGGGCCAATAATAGCCCATGCGAAACGCTTTGCCGACCGTAGTTCGAGGAGGCGTGGTTGCCACAGCACCCTCGTATGTCCCTAAGAAGGAACACACCTCGCATTAGAAATGCACTTGGAGAGAACTCCCGAGCACCTTGACGATAAAGGATGCCGCCCACAAGCTTGTATGGAGCAAGACGCCTTGTAAGCCGGAACGCCGGCTTGCTGTCGTCAGGTGGTCCCATCTCGCAAGGTACCGGACAAATGGCGTTGTCGATCCGCGACTGCTGCCGATAACGGAGACAGCACCACTGCCTCTGTTGCCTCGTCCGGAGACGTGATTGAGGGCTTGTGAAGGTGCTCGACGAGCACCCTGCCGAGAAGATTCTCGTGAGGATCCATACTTGATAGCTGGTCGGCCGAAAGTTGTCCTTCACGGCATGAAGAGCAATTCGAAAAATCGAAAATGCCGCCCAACTTCCTCACTTCAACCAGTATCGCGCCATTGAGTCATCGCAAGACCGATACTCCTTGTTAACTCGATTGATGACCACCGTGAATCTCCTTCACGGTTAGCCGTTGGACACCAAGCGACTTGCGCTCTTAGTCCCGCGAGGAGGCCTCGTACTCTGCGGCGTTGTTAGTCGCCGCAAAGTGTAGTTGGATAGAATATCGAGTTGCTCTCCTTGAGGAGATGAGAACAAAACCAGCCCCGAGTTTCAAAGTCTGCGAGCCATCGAAAAACATGGTCCAAGGGGGTTCATCAGGTTGCTCGAGAGCTTCCTATGATTTGGGCGGGCAAGTCCATTCAGCGATAAAGTCAGCTAGGACCTGTGACTTAATAGCGCTCGCCATCAAATAATGAGATCAAACTCGCTAGTTCCATTGCCCACTTGGCTATACGTCCGCTAGATTCCTTGTTCAGAGGATTTCTCCCAGAGGGAACGTGGTCGGGACCAGATTTGATGCGCTTGGAAGTAGTGGCGAAGCTCGAGGACATGAGCAAGACGAGAGTAGCTTCGGACCTCGTGGTAACGCCTTTGATCCGTGAAGTACCTCGCCACATAGTAGATTGGTCGCAGATGCCTTCCTTTCGACCGTCAAGACCGCGCCACCGCTTGTGGCGTGTAACCTAGGTACAACAGAGCCGCCGCCATGCCGCTGGGTAGTCGGGGACGGAGGATTGGACAAGTCGCTTTAGATCTGGAAGGATCTATCGGCTTCTTCCGCCCACTCGAAACCATTGTGCTTGCGCAGGCCTTAAAGAAGGGCAGCCCGCGTTCGCTTTGACGGAAAATAAACACGCTTAGAGCAGCCATCCGCCCATGATGAGGCTCAGACTTTCTACTACGGTAGTTGGAGCCTGCATATTTTCAATGGCCTCGATTTTTTTAGGGTTGGCGAAAATACCTTGTAACCAATAACATAACCGAACAAAGATTCCAGATTGAACACCAAAGGTACACTTCTTTGGATTTAATTTTATTCGATGCTGGTGAGATTACAAAAGGTCTCGCCGTGTCTTTTACATGATCCGAGCAAACTTGCTTTTTACAACTATGTCGTCGACATAGACCTCCGTGTTTTTCAGCGTTGTTCGGGAAGGTCTACTCCATTGTTACCGAACGTGGCACCAAAGATTGCGCAGACCGAAAGACATGGTCGAGCAGCGTAAAGTGCGAAGGGGTGATGAAGGCGCTTCTCTTCATCCTCGGGGATGCTTATTTGGTGATACCCGAGTAAGCATCCAAAAACTCAGAGTGGGCATCCGCGATCGCATCGACCGGTGGTCAATACGAGGCAGCGGGAAGTTGTCCTTAGGACAAGCAGCGTTCAGATCGTGTGATCGACACACATCCTCCACTTGCCGCCTTTCTTCTTTACAATGACGGGGTTGGCTAACCACTCGGTGTGATCAACCTCGCGGATGAACCAGCGTGGCGGCTTGCCTGTCGATCTTTGATGATCCTGTTTGAATTGTAAAAGCGACAAAGCTTCGGCGAGCAGATTTTTGTCGGTCGGACAGCCGGTTTGTGCTCGATGACCTCCTTGGGACTCGGGCATGTCGATGGCTCCCGGACAAACACATCTCGCATTAGCTCGGAGGAAGGCAATGAGCTCGCTTTCCTATTTGGGGTCCAGTTGGCCCCAAGTGAACTGCCTTGGAAGTATCATCAAGAGGCAATGGAACTTCCTTGGTTTCTCCCCTGGTGAAGGGAGACCCTAGGGCGCAGACTTGGTCTGCGGAACTTGAGACAGCGGTGGAAGCCGGACAACTCGCCCTAACGGCTTGATGACCTCTCCGGAACAATCCGTAGAAGGGCATTGCGACTTCCTTGACTTAGAACGAGGAATCTGCATCTCGCCCAAGACCTTAGCGTAAAGCAAGTCCAAAGCGCTCCGCCGTCTACCGAGACATCGGCCAACTCTCGCGTTGTCGATGGTCGGGCGACTACCGGAGGGAGCGGCCGAGGTTTGGTCATCGATGGGGCAATCCTCTGAGAGAAGGAGATGGGGACCTCGGTCCACTTCATCGATTCAGCCGAGGTTTTGCCTTTTCAGCGTTGTGGACCTCCGGCGGCTTCCTTGAGGCTGCGTCGAGAGTGTAAGCCGAGGAGAACGCCGAAGATGACGGCGATATGGTTCACGGGTTCTTGATACTCATCATCATCTTCCCGATCACCATCGTCGGTTTGGCGCTTAGCCTTACCGCATCACCTTGTTTGGGCGGGGTGGGCATTGGGCCCTTGCCGTTGTAGAAATCTTGAGCTTTATGCCCAAGTTCTGCAATGGCGCATGTCATGCCCGTAGTCTTTGGTGGAACTTGCAAAATCGGTCGCTTGGACCTTTCTTGCCTTGTCCGCCTTCCCGAAAGCGTGCTTTTTTCCCTTGTAGTTATTGTTGGGCTATTCGCCCATCCTTGGGAGGAGGTGCGCGATCCATACCGCGACGGTATTGTTCGTGATCACCTTTATTCTTCTTCTTCGGGACTTCTTGTCACCGGGGTTCTTCTTGCTCTTCTTCTTCTCATCCACACCAGTTGGGCGGCGGCTCGCCTTATCGAACGCCTTTTGTCTTGAACGCGCTCTGCGCGTTGGCATATGATCACCGCCTTGAATAGGTCGTTGGCGGTCCAGTCTCATTGATCTCGAGATCTGGGTGAGCCGCTTCGTCGCGGACTCCGCTTTTGAAGGCGCGGACAGCAGATTCATCCGAGATGTTCGGATCGTGTTGCGGATCTTAATGAAACGCTTCACGAAGTTGCGGAGAATCTCCCGTTCATCCGGATCATCCGTGCAGATCATCCTCCTTGCCAGACGCACGTAACAGCTCCGGAAATTAGCGATCGAGGCGCCACAAAGCTAGTTCCATGAGTGATGGAACCCTCCTGCCGATTGAAGCACCACGCTCGGCGGCGCCCTCAAGGACAGTCGGGAGGTAGTTAGCCATAACAAGCTCGTCACCCCCGGCTGCCATGATGGCCGTAGCGTAGATGGAAAGGAATTCCTCTGGGTTCTGAGTCCCATTGTACCTCTCCATGTGACCGGGCTTAAACTTTGAGGGCCATCGGACAGCCCGAAGCTCGTCAGAGAAAGCCCTGCAGCCCAAAGCATACGACCGGCCACCTTCCCCGGCAGAACCTAGTCTTGAGAAGACGTTGGTCCTGTTGCGCGGAGGAACTCCTGCTGAACGGGATGATTCGGCCTGGAGAAACTCTCTCCGGGACAATCCACCACGCTCCTTCCTCGTGGTCGCGACGATGCGCTCCTCCCGAGGGGATTGTCCGTGATCATCGCGTGTGCGCTTGCCCCTGTGGTCGCGATGACTACGAGGACTCGGCGAGCGACGGCGACCACGGGTAGCCTGCTCATGGACGATGATCGCCGTTGGTGACGAGGTCACGCGATCGATCGAGTGTCCGAACCATTCCGGCAGTTTGGGCTGCGCTCTGGAGGAGTTGTTGACTTCTCCTAGAGACTTTAGGCCTTGACCGGCCGCTCTAGGTTAGACGCAAAAGATCGCTTATACGGGAGAGGTCGGCTGGTTGGTAGATCTAATCACCGAAGCCATGGCGCGAAGTCGTTCCGACTCGCTCTAGGGTTCTGGGACCCCTGAGGCATCCGTTACGCCCGGACCGAGTCCGATTCTGGGAACTAATCCGGACGGGAGAAACTTCGCGGGAGACTTGGCGAGGGCACGCGAGGTGGGTCGCGACGCGATCGCTTGCACCGATCGCGGAACCGTGCCACGGTCTGATTGATGGAATCGTTGAGGTTGCGGTGGATGACTTCTTGCTCGCCAGCAGCCAGCGCAGCCTCGTCTTGATGCCGAGCAAAGTTAATCTGCCCGACCTCGCCAGCCGCCTGCCCGTCTGGGATCCTCAGAGGTTCCTATATCGGCCATGTTAATGCTGCGGGGGCCATGCGAAGGTACGCTAGACGGTGTCATCGCTGTGTCTCCACAGGTAGAGTCTACCGACTTAGCCTTGGAATCCGATAGATCTAAACCATCGTAGTGATCATCGGTTCCGTAGTCATCGTCGATGACGGGAGTGCGATCTGAGGCTATCTCCGCCATATAAGCGGAGACATCTGCCTCGGATGCGCAAGGTGTTCGAGACCGAACAGATCGATCTGAACTGACAGGGGATGAGACATCCTGTCCCTCTGAGTCGTAGCCCTCAGGAAGTATCTCTGTATCGTTGACGGAGTTTGACATGTTCGATCTGCGTATCCCCACGGACGGCGCCAGCTGTCGACGGTTGGGATATCGACCCAAGTCAACCAAGGTTCTTCAAAGAGGAGATAGGAGACACGCCGAACAACCACTTAACAAAGAACGAGCAGGAGACGGGGTTTTATCTGGTTCAGGCCTCTCGGGAGAGATAATAGCCCTACGTCCAGCCTTTCTTTATATCAAAGAGGATTACAAGGTGGAACTCGGCGAGATCAGCAGGTCTCGGCGAGTAGTATGCGAAAATCTATCTGCTAAGGGTCCCTCTAAACGCCGTAGGGGCCCTGTTTATATAGTACAGAACAAACCGACCTACCGAGGAATATCGGGCCGGGCTAACTACGAGATCGTAACGAACTCAGTACATGCCAAATATAACCTACGGTAGATAAGGTAAGCTCCTAATCTTGGGGATCACGACTCCTAATCCAATCAGGAAACCACATCCGGTCTTCGTAGGCAGTGCATAACTCGCTCGAGTCGGACTCAAGCAGAAGTCTTAGCCATTACGCACCGTGCCGGCCAGAAGGCATTCGGCGGGATGCATATGGGCCAGATGGAACCTTCCAGGGAGCTGGGCCCCGGTAGGCTGTTCGATTGGGCCGTCAGGGAGTGGACCATGGCAATGGGCCGTAATTTAATCCCCGACAGGTACCTGGCCACATTGGAAGTTAAGCCGGATTTGCTCGATCTGATCAAGGAGAAACAAAAGGATCATCCCAGCACCCAAAGGATTGAGAAGCTCATCACCAAGGACAAGGGGTACAAGGTTTCCATTTCCAAGGATGATCAAGGCGTGCTGTGGTTAGGAAAACGGATCTTCGTGCCACAGAACTTGACTCTAAGGGATCTGATTCTGTCTAAGTCACATAATTATCCTTACACCCTACATCCGGGAAGCACCAAAATGTACCAGGATATGAAACTGAGGTTCTGGTGGCCGAGGATGAAAAGGGACATAGCAGAATATGTGGCACGATGCCACGTATGCCAGCAAGTCAAGGCCGAACATCAACGACCAGCTGGACTACTCCAACCTCTCAAGGTCCCGGAATGGAAATGGGAAGAGATTGCTATTGACTTTATACTCGGACTCCCTAAGACCAAGGTGGGATTTGATTCGGTTTGGGTTATCGTGGACCGCCTAACCAAGTTCTCACACTTCGTACCGGTGAAAACGACCTACAAGGGAAAAAAAATTAGCTGAATTGTATGTGGCTAGGACTGTGAGCCTTCACGATGTTCCCAAGCGGATCGTTTCGGATCGAGGTATTCAATTCACCTCATAATTCTGGGAGAACCTGCATTGCGCCTTAGGGACCAACCTATCCTTTAGTATTGCCTTTCACCCCCAAACAGATGGGCAAACTGAACGAGTTAACCAGATTTTGGAGGATATGCTAAGTGCTTGTGCCCTGGAGTTCTCCACGGATTGGGAAAAGTGGCTACCCTACGCAGAATTTGCATATAACAACATCTTCCAGTCCAGCTTAAAGATGTCACCCTTCGAGGCCTTATATGGATGCAAGTGTAGAACCCCTCTCATTGGTCCGAGACTGGAGAAAATCAAGTTTGCAACTCGGAGACCCTTAAGGACGCTGAGGATAAGGTCCGAATTATAAGGGAAAGGCTGCAGGTCGCCCAATGAAGATAGAAAAGTTACGCGGATAATCGACGAAGAGATCTGTCTTTCCAAGTGGGAGACTCGGTTTACCTCAAGGTAGTGCCATGGAAAGGAAACCAGAGGTTCCATCAGAAAGGAAAGCTGGCACCACGCTATCTAGGACCGTACCGTATCACTACAAAAAGGGGGCAAGTAGCTTACCAGTTGGACCTGCCGATAGAATTGGGCGACGTCCACAATGTTTTCCATGTTTCTCAGCTCAAGAAATGTCTTCGAGTCCCGGAAAGTGAGTTAGTTGAGCTTCCAAAGCAAACCGTGGACAGAAATCTCACTTATGAAGTACGACCGGTTCGGATCATGGACACTGTGGAGAAGCAGATGAGGAACAAGGTCATCAAAATGTGCCAGGTTCAGTGGAGCAAACAAACCGGCAACCAGTCTACATGGGAACCAGAAGAGCTACTTCGACAAAAATACCACGATCTGTTCACTAACAAGGTACTCAATCTCGAGGCCGAGATTTTCTTTTGGGGAGGGATTTGTAACAGCTCAATTTTTGGGGGCAATTTCAAACTTTGCTTGAATTCAAATTTGGCTCGAATTTGTTGCTGACACGTGGACCCCACAGCCCCCCTCTCTCTCTCTCCTTCTCTCTTCTCTCTCCTCCTCTCCTTCCCTCTTCTTCTCTGTCTGCTGGTGGACCCACCCGCCGCTCGGTCAGCGTGTTGCCACCCTACTCTGCACCCCTGGTTCGCGCCACGCGCCGCGCCGGTCACATCCTCGCCGACCGCGCCATCATCGCCACGCCGCTGCCTTGTCGCGCCACGCCGCTCGTGCCGCTCTGCGCCGGCCCGTTGCATCGTCACGCCCTCTCCGCGCCATTATGCGCGCCTTGGACCGCCGCACCCGCCCGTCCTCTATAAAGCCAAGGGCCACCCCGCCGGTGACCCTTTCCCCATTTTTCCCCAAATCCATCCTCGCAGGCGCCGAAGGAATCCTGGCGAACCCGTGAGCCCTTCTCCAATTCCCCTCGCCTAGAGCTCATTGGGACCCCTCCTAAACTTTCCCCTCCAATAACTATTTTGTTTATTAATTTAAAAGCATGCTTAGTAACCTGCCTAATCGTTAATCATGTAATACTTACACATGCCTGCCCTTGAACTGCTTAGCCTTAATGACTGCCTTGATTGTCATTACTCTTGGTAGCCTATGATTAGTCTGGTAACCACTTTAACCCTACCTAATGGGTAAAACTTGCTTAGACTGGCTTAGGCTTAAACAAATCTTCTGGCTAAGCGCTACTGACCGGTGAACCATTATTCACCGGTCACTCATTCTTCTCATTCAAATATGATGTGACATATGACAGTTAGGGCATTTAGCTACATGTTGGGCTGATTGTGTTTGAGGGTAAGATTATGTGGGAGGTTGATCTGGTTTGGGTCAGTGGTTGGGTTAGTCCAAGTGTGGTACGGTCGAGGACCGTGGAAGTAGAGATTTACCGATGGGTTGCCCCTAGAGGACATCCTGATGGATGATCGAGGCACAAGGTGCCTGGTGCTGGGTTTAGCTAGTGCTTACCCAGGAGGAGCGCGGAGTCACATGCGTAGCGGGTAGATCGCGGCCATCTGAGGAATGGTTCCAATGCAACGCGTGGCCATCGTGCGGAGTACGAGTCTTGGATCGCCAGCTATGAGCGCTCTGTGGAGGCCCTCTGGGGTCATTCTCGAAAGGGACCAGCATGGGTCATCACCGAGGGTGATAAAGGCCACACATCCCCAGGATGACGGTCAACTAGTGAGGGCTGGCAACCCCCTAGGCCGAGGCGGGCATGCCGGCATGTGTGGTCCACAACACGATTGCCAAATCATGAAATGATGGCGGAACTAGGAAAGGTTGGGGGCAACTGGCAGAAAGTCGAGATGATCAGTTGAGCTGGTTTGTGTGTTTGGTAGAGAGTTGGTCGAATGTATGTTGGTTGGTATGGTAGGTTGATCAGTTGGGTTTGGGTGCATTAATAAGATGGTAAACCTCTGATTTATATAAACAACACAAATTCTAGTTGATGCTAGTTAGGATGATTCCAAAATCTTAAAATTCTGGCTTTACGCAAATAAAATATGGAAGGCACTATTTGGCAGGCACCTGCAATTTCAGCATTTGTGCAGGCGCCTGCCACATGCACATGCATGCACACATCGGGTAAAAAAATTTCACTATCGCAAAACATTTTTTCCAATAAATGGAATGTGGAAAAACAGTAGATATTTAGTGGAATTTTTTGCTCCTGCACGATTTCGTAAATTATACGAGCAAAAAATCTCTCGACATGAAAAATAGAAAACAAAATAAAATTTATAATAAATAGGAAACAAAATAAATCTATAATAAACGGAAAACAAAATAAATCTATAATAGATCAGACCTCGCGCAAAAAATTCCACTATCGCAAAACATTTTTTTCAAAAAATGAAAATGTGGAAAAACAATAGAAATTTAGTGAATTTTCACTATACATTTTTTTCCAATTAACCAAAAAGTGGAAAATCAGTTGAAACTTACTGGAACAACAAGCGCCTGCACGATTTGGCTCCATGCAGGCGCCTGTCAAATAGCAAAAGCGATAAAATAAACCTTTCCTCCAATAAAAGCCTTCTAAGTACTATATGCATTAAGGGAAGTGTTAACTAGCCAGCGTCAATAAAAGCCTTCTAAGCACTATATGCATTAAGGGAAGTGTTAACTAGCCAGCGTTTGAATGACACTGACCTCGCCTTCTTACTTTCTTTAGACGAGGGAATCGAGGAAGACCCCTACGAGTGTCATGAAGAAGACGGACAGGGCTTTGGTGGACCTGAAGAGTCTTAGGGTCGCTCCGGTCGTGGCAGGACACTTAGCCGATAGGGATTCTTTTGGGTACATATTTTAGGTGATAGCTGCAATACTTTGAACATTGTTTTGTAATATTAAGGCGTGCATTGTCCACCTTACTAAACTCGTCTAAGAGCGTAACCTGGTATGTAATATTCAGGATTCCATTTTATCGATGTATGCTTGTATCGGCTATGTGATCTTCCGCACTAGTATACCGATCTAAGGGCTTGTGCATAGGATTATCGACCCTCAAGATAAGTGGAAATTGAGGCCGACAACCAAAGAGGCACGAAACCAACCTGATAACATGTACACATACATACATAGTCTTAGTGCTGGGAAAACGGGCCATGCCAAACGGGCTAGCCTAGGTACGGCCTGAAAAAACATGCCCGTGGCCCGGCCTGGAAACCAGGCACGACGTGCTTCCCGGCCTAGCCCGAAAAGAGGCCCAAGTTAGTATTTTATGTTTTTTGTGGTCTTGTATTGCTCAGATGAATTTATGTTCAATATAAAAGTTGTAGATAATTTTGAGACGCATCTTTTTTATGTAGACAAGTTTTTCATCTGAAAACGTATGATTTTATAACAATTATTTTTGTCGCTGTCTGCTTTCGGGCCGACAGCACTGTCCTCGGTAATTCGCCGTTTTCGAGGTCTTATGTTGCTCAAATGAATTTTGGTTAAACACGAAAGTTGTAGATAATTTCGAGACACATCTTTTTGTATAAACAACTTTTTATTTGAGCAACGTATGAATTTCTAAAAAATCATTTTGCCTGCTGTTTTTGTTACTCGGGCCGTGCTCGGGCCGGCCCGGCCCGAAGCCGGCCCGCTGTGCTTTTGGGCAGTGCCGGCCCTAGATTTTGGCACTCCGTACTAGCCCGGCACAGCCCGAAGTGCTGGCCAAGCCATGCCGGCCCGTTTTGCACCGGCCCGAGGCACGACGGGCCCATGCCGTGCCAGCCCGGCACGGCCCAACTCCCACCACTACACTTCGGAATTAGCATTGCGCCAAATGCCAACTCCCCTGCGTCGTTTGCATCGTAGGTACGTTTGCTGTCAGCCATGCATCTCGGCATAGAACGTACACCACGATGAACAATGGCGTCGCATTTTTTAATCTCCCAATCCAAGTTCCTTCGGCTTCTCCAAGGCACACGTACAGCTCTTGCAGGCCTGAGCCAGCTATTTAAGGCCACGTCCAATCACCTAACTCTCTTCAGCAGCTCAGCTGATCAGCATCGCATGCAAGCAATGGCGTCCATGCATAGGTTACTGATGATCAATTGCTTAACACTCGCGCTCGGCCTTCTCTGCTGCGGTTCTCTCGCTGCTTCCCGGCGCTACGTCTCCGTCACTCTCGACGAGCTTCCCGGCTCCAGGGCTCATGTCGACTGCCCTCCATTGTCGAAGTCTCCAGGTATAAGGTTTCAGCTCCTCAAGCTTTCCAGGCAGGGTATATGTATGCTGACAAGCTAATTAATCAGTACCGCAAGCTGTAAATGTAGGATTCACATATTCGTGCCGGTTCATATATATAGAAGTATAGAATTGATACAAATATAATTACTATATATACTCACTTTGGTTCTTAAAGTATGTCATTTTTTACGTGTCCTAAGTTAAAAGTTTAAAAACATTATTCATAAATATCTTTTTGAACAAATCTCTCCATTTTTTTACGCCTTTGACTTTTTGACACGTTTTTGACCATTCGTCTTATTCAAAAATTTAGTGCAAAAGCCAAACAATCAGTCATATTTAAAGTACCTCTATTGATAAAATAAATCACAACAAAAATAAATGATATTAAAAAAATTGAATAAAACGAATGGTAAAAGGCGTGTTCAAAAGTCAAAAACGTCAAACAAAAAAGAATGGAGAGAGTATTTGCTTAGACACATAAAAATCATAAATATAGATCATCTCGAAAAACACTTCCATAATATCATTGTCTCTTAAATTTTATAAATAATTTATATTGGTAATTATTGTTTAAAATTGTATTTCAAAGACAGTATCAATGTCTAAAATATCGTGTTTTCAAGACCTGGAACAAAATATTTATCAATTCATTGGAGATGTCATACCAACCAAAATGACATTTGAGTCGGTTCAGTTTTTAACCCAAACAGAAATTGCAGGTGTCTCGCTTGACTCGTAAGAGCAAACCGGCCAAAGAGAAGATATAAAAAAGGACATGTAATATATAGGCTAATTATTTTGTTTGACAAGCTAAATACTTCCTAAATTTTAAAATAAATCTGGTTATATACAATATTTACGATCCGGTCATTATTTCATAAATCCTGTATAATCAATTGATTTTTTGATGTGTTGGGAAGCATATGTATTCTTGTTCTAGAGAATTCTCCCTTAGCTCTCTTGACGCCTCTCCCTTGTCCCCCTCCCTCTTTCCCTCTAGTGAGCTCACTAGCAAGTAGAGGGGGGACCGAGCTCCCTCACCACCCATTTCCCTTATCCTCTTCGTCCTTTTTCTCTAATCCTCCAAGCACAATACCTTACATCTAGATCTGGTTGATCCTCGCAAATGTGGTGTTCTTTTCGGTGCCGGAAGGACGGATGGGACGACATTTGGCTACCGGCGGGCATCTCCACGATTGGTAGCCTCCGGTTGTTTTTTCCACTTCCACTGAGCGTGTTTCGTCCATATGGGATTTGCCACATCTGTGCGCTAATAAGCCATGAAAATCTGGTGGAGGTCCTTTGTAGGTGCGTCGTCATATACCTTAAAGCAAATATTAGTTGGCCAATGTTTCATATTAATATATCAGATTAGCCAAGTATAAGTTATAGTACTTTTCAAATATGCCTATCATCACAAATTCCATGAGTAAAGTCAAATTTCTTGTGCATAAAAAATTGTAACTTCCTTTCAAAGTTTGTCCGTCATCCGCCCTCCTTTGCGTGCCTCTGGTGTCCCTGTCCCTGTCCTACCGGCACATCTAACCACAATCGGTGGCATCGCTGCCGTTATATATGGTGCTCTGCCCGCCGCCCGCCACCCCCCCCCCCCCCCCCTAACTCCTAACGCCAGCACCGATACTGGTTGCCACCGCCCACCATCTTTGATCATGACCATGACTTTGGTACCCCCATCACAAGCCCTCCAAAACTCCGATCGAAAACCTAGGGGTCATGGGAAACCCTGACCTGAACCTTATGCATGGTCTGGTGGTGACCAGAGAGGAGAAAGCATATATGTCAAAAACTCGACTGAGATTTGAGGAAAAAATGTAGCGACTAAAGTTGGGCAAAAACAGATATTGATTTCAGAAATTGGCAGTTTAGTACACTAGTGTCTGTTCTCAGTACTGATCACTTGCCGTTCGTGACGTGGGCAACTCATGTATACGCCAATGATGCGCAGGCGCAGTTTCCGGCAATAAGATCGCGATCGCTGCACCGTGTGGATGTTGGCCACGGTGTGGCGCAGCTGCAGACATGACAAGGCGCGACCTCCTCCGCCATGACAGAGCCCGGCTAAGCACCCTCCTCCAGAGGTCGCCGGGCCGTTTAGCCGCCTCCGTCGCTCCATCGGCAGCGCCGCCCTTTCCAGCGGAGGCGCCGTCCGCGATCATCCCGGATCAGCCAGGCACAGGCCTCGACACCCTGGAGTTCGTCGTCGTTGTGGGGTTCGGCAAGCCGGTGCAGCCCTCCACCGTGACCATCGACACCGGGAGCGACATATCGTGGATCCAGTGCCAGCCGTGCTCCGGCCACTGCTACCAGCAGCACGACCCTCTCTTCGACCCGACCAAGTCCGCCACCTACGCCGCCGTGCCCTGCGGCCACCCGCAGTGCGCCGCCGCCGGCAACCAGTGCAATGGCACAGCCTGCCTCTACTCCGTCCAGTACGGCGACGGCTCGACGACGTCCGGCGTCCTCTCCCACGAGACGCTGACGCTTACCTCCTCACGCAAGCTCCCCGGCTTCGCCTTCGGCTGCGGCGAGAACAACGTCGGCATGTTCGGCGAGGTCGACGGGCTGCTCGGCCTTGGCCGTGGAGCACTCTCGCTGGCCTCGCAGGTGGCTCCGTCGTTCGGCGGCACCTTCTCCTACTGCCTGCCATCTCACAAGGACGAGCCCGGGTACCTCAACCTCGGCTGGACGCCGATCTCCGGCAAGGTCCAGTACACGGCCATGGTGCAGAAGTCGGACCACCCAAGCTTCTACTTCGTGGAGCTCGTCGCCATCGACATCGGCGGTTACATCCTGCCGGTGCCGCCGTCGGTGTTCACGAGCACAGGGACCCTCCTCGACTCCGGCACCATCCTCACCTACCTCCCTCCGGTGGCCTACGCCGCGCTCCGCGACAGGTTCAAGTTCACCATGCAGCAGTACAAGCCAGCGCCGCCGGTCGCCATCCTCGACACCTGCTACGACTTCACAGGGCAGAGCGTGATCGCCATACCGGCGGTCACGCTCAAGTTCGGCGACGGCGGCGTCTTCGACCTCGACTTCTTCGGGATCATGATCTTCCCTGACCCGGACCAGCCGATGGTCGGGTGCCTCGCGTTCGTGGCCGCCACGGCCATGCCGTTCTCCATCATCGGCAACACGCAGCAGCGGTCGGCCGAGGTGATCTACAACGTTGCCGCGGGCAAGATCGGGTTTGTCCCGCAGAGTTGCTGATAAAGTGATGCCTTGCCTGTTTATGAATAAGATCAAGAGTTTGGTATCATGCACTCTCCCTATTGTGTTTTCCGATTAGGAATAATGTGGAAGGTTGTGTTTTAATTTTAATGTTCAATGAACCTTTTGTGTTCCATTAAAGAGATTTACGTTCAGCGCGCAAATTGTTTCGGGTTTGACGGCCTTCTATTCTAACTAGATTAAGTACAGTCCTTGAAAAGTTTCTTGATTAATATATTATCCAACAATAATGATGTCCTGCGTATTTGCACCGTTAGGTTTGATTTAAAATTTTACTCTAATATATTTTTTATACAGTCAAAAATAATAAGCCCTTTTTATAAAAAAAAATTGATATGAATATGAGAGAGACTATATCACTACAGGAAACGCGCGAAATCTCGACGGCCAGAAAAATTCTCGACGACTGTCGACACAAAGCCGTCGACGATAACCTTAATATCGACGGCCAAAGAAATGCCGTCGACACAGTGGCCCTAATATCGACGGCCATAGAAAAGCCGTCGATACAAGGTCCCTTGAGGCCCGCGCGCACGTTTTTCCGGCTTTTCGCGAAGGCGGGAAGACTCTATCTCGACGGCTCACAATCACCGTCGTGAATAGATATGGGCGGCCCATCATAATGAATCAATCTCGACGGCTAGAATGTGGCCGTCGAGAAATAGTTAATCTCAAGCTGGTGGGGTGGCCCATTGAATTTTTCATTTTGTAAATATTTTCATAATTTCAGATTTGCTTATTTAGCAATTTAAATAAAAAGAACTTAAATAAAAATAAAATTTGATGCAGTCCCAAATTTTGGGAAAATATATAATGGTGCAAGGTGTTATTTTTTGCATACTAATTCTTGAAATAATTTGTATTTATAATTTAGGTTAGGTATAATATATGTATATATATTTAAAACTAACAAATTGTATTGTAATGTTTTTAAATGCAATATTTTATTACATTTCAATTGAAATGATCTATATACAATGGTTTTCCGACACAATGGTGCATTATTTGAAAATTTTGATATCCCCATGACCCATAAATCATAAAACTCTATAGAACGCTCACTTATACTCTGCTCGATATAACCACTTACATAGGCAACTCCGTTTGCAAATTTAATTTGAGCATCTGAATTTTCTTCATAGTACATTATCATGTCATAAACATTATTAGCCATTTAGAAGCACCAAAGATTTTTTACATTTTTATAAAAATTAAGTAAGCTATGTTGACCATCGAAGGGGGGTGTTGCACTAGCCGTCGAGATAGAGCACATTCTCGACGGCATAATAAAAGGCCGTCGAGACAGAGCATTATTGACGACGGTAGTCAACGTAAGCCGTCGCAATAGAGTTATCTCGACGGCTATACTTCACAAGCCGTCGATATATGGACAATCCAAGAGCCGACCGACACATATCTTTCTCGGCTTCCGGCCGTCGATATAAAGGAAATAAGCGGGCCACGTCACCCTTTAAATATTATCGACGGCCATCGGCGTCGATATAGATCGTGGCTGTGAAAATGTGACACGTGGTGGAAAGCGACGCTGACAGACGGAGTTATCTCGACGGCCGTTAGCCGTCGAAAAAACAGCGACCCAACGTCTCGCGTTGCGGCCTGTAATCTCGACGGCCCGAAGCCGTCGCGACAGTTAAGCTCGCCACGTGTCATGTTTTCGTTCGTTAATTGTCTGGTAGGGATCTTGCACGACGGCCTAAAGCCGTCGAGAGTAGTTGTTATAAAAAAACTCGCGCTGGGACTTAGACAAATTTTCCACGAGTCGCGCGCGCCGCCGTCTCGCCTCCAGCGCCATCGCCCGCGCCGCGCCGCTTAGCCGTCGCCAGCGCCGTCGCATCGCCGCCGTCGCCAGCGTCGCCAGCGCCGCCGAGCCGTCGCCAGCGCCGTCGCTGCCCGCTTGCGCCGTCTCCCTCGCCGCCTCGCCGTCGCTCGCGCGCCGCCCGCCCGCCGCGCCGTCGCCAGCGCCGCCGCCAGCGCCGCCAGCGCCTCCGCTGCCCCTCGCCCCAGCGCCTCCGCATTCCGTCGCCCCAGCCCGTGAGCGCCGCCGCTGCACAGCGCCCTGCGCCGTCCCGCCGCCGCCGTCGCGTCTAGCCTAACTTTCGACCGCCGCCGTCGCCGGTGGTGCGTGTTGTTTCTTCGCGCTTTTTTTAAATTATTGTTGTGTAGTCTCGACGGCCTTAAACCGTCGAAAATTTAATTAGTGTTGTAATTAGTAATAATTTAAAATTAATAAAATTTATAAAATTGAAAATTAGATAATGCAATTGTTTTGTTTTACCATTTAATTTTAGATGCAACTTATATATACATTTTTATATAATATTGAGTTAATTAGTTTTGTAAGTAATGATTATTAAAAATTACCTAATTTATAAAATTGCGAAATTAGGTAATGCAATTGTAATGCTTTGCTATTTAATTATAGATATAATTTTGCTTTGCTATGTGCTATGCCTATTTTATTGTATTTTTGTAAGTCTCGAACCGATTAGTAACCTAGCCGTACGTCACCCGTTCGGGTAAAACACAACGCGTAAAGAAATTGGACGGTGATTCGTTCATTTCTATTACGCTGTGTGCAAAATGACCCCGAATTGTCCAGTGGACAGCCAATGTGTGGCGTCCCAGTGGACAGCTCACGGATAGCCGCTTAGACGTGTCCTGCTGTGGCATCGATAGGAACGAGATAAAATTTCGGCAGCATAACCCTATAGTTCTCCTAGTGCATAACATAAGTGCTGTTAAGCTGGCTTTCAGCTTTTTAGCCATCGTTGCACTAAGAGAACTATAGGGTTATCTTCTTAAATTTTATCTCGTTTTATCGATGCCACAATGAACACGTCTCGAGCGACTACTAAATGGGTGGGTTTAAAGCCTTCCTAAGCCTTTTACGAAACCCTAACGTAGCTTCCGTGTCAAGATCGATGGATGAAGAGAGGAGGTGGATGTACGATGGATGGAGATCGAGCGGACAACATTGAGATGAATGGTATGAGAAGGCCAATGCATTTGTTGATAATGCTTTCAAAGCGACCCCAAACCACGACACGGCGACGTTCATTGCCCTTGTGCGGAGTGTGGAAAGCGTAGAAAGAGGACACGGTATGATATGGGAATGCATTTATGCAAAAATGGGTTTAAGGCGGTTATCGTCGTTGGGTTTATCACGGTGAGAGTGGTTGTGCTCGTGTCGTCCCTAGTCCTCCCAACGAAGGATTTGATGAAGTTGATGAGAATGCAAGATATGATGGATGATTTTGGCTATGATTTTGATGATGAGCAGGCAACTACCACTATGACCGAATTCTTAACCCTGTTAGAGTCTTCCAAACAGCCTTTGCATGATCAAACCACCGTGACCCTGCTCTCTATGGTAACACGGATGATGGCTCTGAAATGCAAGTATAACTTCTCTATCAATTGTTTTGATGAGTTGTTAGGATGTTTAAGCGGCGCTCACGAAGGACACAAGATGCCCCCAAGTTGGTGCGAGTGTAGAAAAGCGCTTATTGATGCGGGAATGCCTTACGAGAAAATAGACTATTGTCCGAACCATTGCATGTTGTATTACAAAAATGTGTGTGATCATTGTGGGGAGTCCAGATATATTGAGTTAAATCGGCGGTTGTGGAGAAAAGCAGACCAAAGTGGCGAGAAAAATCTGCGGTACTTTCCGTTAAAAGCGACTCAAAGATGTTTCATTACGGAGGAGACCGCGCGGCAGATGAGGTGGCATAAGGAGGGTAAGCGTGTAAGACCGGTATGATGGTTCATCCGGTGATGGAGAAGCGTGGCAACACTTTGATAGGGTGTATCCGGAGTTCGCGGCGGATCCAAGGAGCGTCGGCTAGCACTTGCCACTGATGGCTTTCGCCTTTCAATATGATGGCTGCATCATACTCATGTTGGCCGCTTTTAGCATTCCTCTGAACCTCCGCCTTCAATTTCGATGAAAGAAGAGTTCATGTTTCTTTCTTTAATCGTGCTGGACCAAAGAATCTGGAAAAAATCTTGATTTGTTTATGAGTCCATTGATTGACGAATGAAGGAGTTATGGGAAGAGGGTGCTCCGACATACGATAGAAAAACAAGCAGATCTTTACGTATGAGGGCTGCCTACATGTACTCAATACATGATTTTCCGCTTACGGTATGTTCTCCGGATGGAGTACACATGGGCGGCTTAGTTGTCTGTGTGTTTGGATGATCTGAGAGGCATTCGATTCTGATTTGGTGGCAAACCGAGTTGGTTCATTGTCATCGAGCATTTTTGAAACCGGGACATCCTTTTGGAAATGAAAAATGCATTCCGTAAGAACACCACAATAAAAAGGAGAAAACGTGGTCGTGTGGGTATTGCGTTCATAAAGGAATGGCATTCCCAATTGATCCTTGGGTCGAATGGAGCCTATGAAGATTACGGTATCTCACATAATTGGACACACAAGTGTTGCATATATGCTTTGCCATATGCAAATGATCTTCTTTTGCCGCACAACATTGATGTGATGCATCAAGAGAAAAACGTAGCAGAGGCCATATATGGTACAAACTTTGATATAGCTGAAAAAAGTAAAGATAATGCGAAAGCACGGCGAGATTGTCAGGACATATGTGATCGACCGACAATGAATATGGCGAAGGGGGAAAAGAAGAAGCCAAAAGCTGCGTATTGCTTAACAGTCTCGCAGAAGAAGGAGGTATTACTTTGGTTTCAGAATAGTCTAAAGTTTCCCGATGCTTATGCGTCGAACTTTGGGCGTGGCGTGAACATCACTCAAGGAAAGATAAATGGAATGAAAAGCCACGACTTTCACATATTCATGCGAGATCTCGTACCTGTCGTGTTACGAGGTTACGTACCTGAAGATGTCTGGAGAGCTCTTAGTGAATTGAGTTTCTTTTACAGAAAATTATGTGCTAAGGAGATCAATAAGGATGATATGATGAAGCTTGGGGATGATATCGCCGTGCTTGTATGCAAGTTAGAAAAGATTTATGTTCCCGGGTTTTTCAATCCAATGCAACATCTCCTCGTGCATCTACCTTATGAAGCTCAACTTGGGGGACTAGTACAATATAGGTGGATGTATCCTATAGAACGTCGACTAAAAAATGTTAGAGCAAGTGTCAAAAACAAAGCACGAGTCGAAGGCTCAATAGCGAGGCATATCATGTTCAGGAGATTACTAATTTCACTAACAAATACTTGGCAATAGATAAAAATGTGAATATTAGATACCAAGATACCGTTCATCGATCGCGAGTTGACCGAGCTAAGAATTTTTCAGTGCAAGGCGGGCGGTAGGTAAGCATCGACCGAGACTTATCTGGGGATGAACGAGTTGTCGCATTGTTATATATATTCGACAACATCGAAGAGTTGGCGGTGTCGAGACGAATTTGTCCGAGTCGAATAGAAAGGAAGTCGACGACCAGCCGCGGTGATAGAACTCAACTTTTGCGACGGGTCTTTGGACATGGGCGGCCGAATTTCTTAGCATGATTTTGGAAACAAGCTGCTATTGATGCTAGTTTACATAATGATCTTCGTCAAATGTCACGTGGATGCATGAGATCTGTGAAAGTTCATAACCGTTACGATATAAACGGTTTTCGATTCCGTTTCTCCACATGAGCGGTCAAAACCTGATTTGCGATCGAAGCAATGTGTGTCTTATGCCAGGGGGAGGATGGGGTTGATTATTACGGTATAATCGAAGAGATAATCGAACTGGTATTCGAAGGCAGTAAAGAGCTCTCAATAGTTCTATTTCGTTGTCTGTGGTTTGATCCATATGATGGCGTTCGGCGTAAACATGATATTGGCTTAGTTGAGGTAAAGCACACTTCCGGACTTAAAGTGCGATCCATTCATTCTCGCAAACCAGGCAGAACAGGTGTATTATCTCCCCTATCCATGCCAAAAACCTATAAAAGGCAGTGTTAAGGAAGATTTGAAGTCGTGGTGGGTTGTGTTTAAGGTCCGTCGGCCAGGCAGATTGTTAGACCCAACAACCGATGATTACGAAGGTCCAACACAGGATCACCGAGTGAACACCACAATGGTAGTCGATATTGGGTCGGGACTTGACGAATTACAAGCAATTGAAGACCGGATGTCGAAGAAGAAGACGAACATGAGGTTCAAGAAGACCGGATGTCGTGGGATCGTTAAGCGAAGATATTATGGATGTCGGCGATAATTCTTGCTAGATATTATAAATATCCGAGGTTACATGTGCGTACTAAAATATCTTAATTTTAATTATTTATCAAGATTTAAATTATTTATTTGACTAACTATTCTTTAATTTTCATATGCGGGATATCGCCTTGAGTTCGTCAACCCTCCATTGCATGCATGAGGAGGAGGAGGAGGAGGAGGCCTCGAGCCAGGCGGGAGCTCGCTCGACTCGGGAGAGTGGAGCGAGTCGTCCGGGCTGGAGATAGCTGAGGAGGTCGTCCTCTCGGGAGGTAGGAGGAAGAGGGCCCGAGCAGGGGTGAGGGCGCACTCTCAGCGATCTGGACGGCCGTGATCCAGATTAGCGGTGGCAGTACATATTTTGTAGCCAATTACTTACTGTACCATTTTGAATTTAATTATATAAACTGTCACATTTTTGTTTAATATGCAGCAACATGTCTACGGTGGATGTCAACGAGAGGCATCAACCCGGGACAGCGTTTGGCACCCTGGCGCGGCAGTACTATCCTGGGCTAATAACCCAGGATGGGGAATAAGACCAGCAGTCTGTTGGGATGACTACTGAGCTAGCCCGCATGGGATATAATCTGCCATGGATCAGGTTATCCGCGAGTTTTGGGTAAGATACAAAAATAACTCAGCTTCATTTATTGATTTTATCTTCTAACTATATCTGCTGTTATATCCTACTTCAGCTCAGGTTCGCTCCGCAGGAGGGACTTCAGCAGACGGACTTCGCTCCTGTTATCGATAGGATGGCGAAGCAGAGGGTACAGGACATGATGTCCAATGCCCGTGTCTCGGCCGTTCAGGAGTATCACAGGTGAGTAACCTAACCTCACAATACAATTAAGTTTTATGTGTTCGTTTCTAATTTCCACATTTTTCTGTTTTTGTAGGAGACAGGAGCAGCAAAACCTCACCACCAGTGCTTTCGCCGCCTTGATTGTACTTGATTGCCGGTCGGTACAACTGAGTCCGTCTGAGTGGTGTCGGGAGGACGCTGGGAGGCTATAGGTAGGAAGTGGGACAGCCCGAGTGGAAGGGAAGTCCGAGAAGGCAAAGAAGAACAGGCGTGAAGGATTACAAAACAAACTTTGGGAGGTGGTCGATCGCTGATTGGGAAAAAGCGGTAATAAAAAGTTTTTACTTGTCTTCACTTTAGATTTTCGAACTAACACATATCGGTCATATTACAATTTAGTTGGCGAAGACGGGGTTATGCCTAGCCGATGGGCGTGTGGAAGCAGCCCACACGAAAAAGGCGCCGCTGGTGGACAACCGACCTTAGATCCCCATGCTTATCTCCGTTTGGTAAGTGTCGATAGGATTAGTGAATACAACTATATCTGTTTGGTTATTTGTTTGATTTTGACTATCACAGCGACATGTAGGAGCGTTATAAGGGCGCTTATAGAGAGGAGCACGGGGAGGAGAGCAATCCAGAGGAGGCTCCCCTCGATCCTCATGTGATTCATAAACACATGGGGGGCAAGGCTCACGGGCGCCTGGCGATCGGTGGCGACCACCTACGGTAAGATCTCTTTTGTACACTTGTATATTATGATTGCAAAACTGACTGCTGTATTATGCATGTTGCAGGTCTTGAGTATATGCCCGATGTGCGGGCTAGCAGAGCAGCGGTGAGACCCGTCGCCGATTCGAGATCGCTGCAGAGGAGAGAGAGCAGCAGCAGAAGAGACACGAGGAGGCGGGCCCATGCGGAGAAATGTTAAGGGCGATGCAAGAGAGTCGAGAGCTGCTTGAGAGGACTATGACAGAAGGCTTCGACAGCTCGAGGCGTTCGTCATTGGGTAACACTGATGCAATTCAATTCTTTTTATAGTGCATATCTTATCATCTCTACTAACGAAATCAAATATATGTGCAGCCGGTCCAAGTGGTCGCGGGGCTAGCGGGCAGCTCCTCGAGTCAGTGGGGCTGCGAGGTCCCTACACCGTGCCCGGCCGTGTCAGTAGCCATCCAGCCCCTCCAGGCACCTATGTTGGGCGGGCGGCTACCAAGTCTGACGGCACCACCGGGCACCTACGGGACCCAGCCGGCCTCGCCCCCACACCCAACTACCCGAGCGTCGGCGTCCACGGTTTCGTGATCCAGCGATAAGTCTCCTATGCCAAATCAATATACTATCGCATTGTACATATATCAACTTACTAATTGAAAAATCTCGAAGGGTTCGGGTTCTGCGATGTCTACTCCTCCGTCCTTCGTGCCACCTACTCAGGA
The DNA here is from genome assembly GCA_036346415.1 of Raddia guianensis. Classification (NCBI taxonomy): domain Eukaryota; kingdom Viridiplantae; phylum Streptophyta; class Magnoliopsida; order Poales; family Poaceae; genus Raddia; species Raddia guianensis. The sequence continues at coordinate 35,865,422 of CM070539.1, forward strand.
CGACCCGCAGCAGGGCGACGACGGCTCAGGGAACATGGCCGCCAACCTCATGAGCGACTCTTGGGGCGCCACCACGGCAGCCATGATCGATGTTTACTTTATTGTGTTCATGATGTTGATCTTGTCGTTCGATGTTTGTGAATGTTAATTAGATGTTCGTGAATGTGGATTTTATGTTTTTGATCTTTGTGATGCGATATTTGTGATATATCGAAATTGTCGGAGGTATGTGTATTTGTGAAATCGTGGGAAAATTAAATGCGGGGACTGTTTTGGGTTTGCAGGTTGCATTCTTTCTTCTTCAGGTGCGATAGCATTTACAAAATTATTGTGATTTTTACAAATTTTTAAATTTTTTTTCTGTTTTTAAATATTCTCGACGGCTACACCATGGCCGTCGAGACAGCTTCCATGGCCCACGTGCCAGGTCAACCACCGTCGCGACCCAGGAAGAGTCTATCACGACGGCCATAAGCCGTCGTGAATAACCTCCATGGCCCACCTGGAGGAGCCGTCGTTCCCTGCTGATAAAATCTCGACGGCTATTGGCCGTCGTGACTAACTTGTGGGATGGGCCTCGGGCTGAGCGGCTCTTAAGAATAATCTCGACGGTGTTAGGCCGTCGAGAAAGCACCCAAAGTCACGTCGTGCCTGCCCAGTTCATGTATCTCGACGGCCTGGTTTTAGCCGTCGGGAAAGTGAAATAACGACGGCTGAGCCGTCGAGAAAGACTGTCTGTCTCGACCGTGCTATCTCGACGGCCAAATCTCGACGGCTGGCCGTCGAGATATTTCTGTCTCGACGGTTTTCCTCTCTTTATCGACGGCTCTAGCCGTCGAGAATTCCAGCGATTCGCGTGGTGTATGACAGTTACCTGTTCAATACTTTGCACATACAGTCGCCTGCGTGGCTCTCAAAGAAAATAGGTGATTCTTTATTTCATGAAAAAAAATAAAAGGACTCTCTCTCTGTCTCTCTCACCGGGGAAAAAAATTTTGGTTGTGGGGTTTATTTTTATTTTTGGAGGCTTTTTCTTCTGTAGGGCCTAAAAAATTCAAACTTTTTTAGCATAGTCTTTAATAACTTTTAAAGTATGTTTGGTAAGAACAATTTAATTTCCAAACAAGGGTTACAAAATTCTAAACAGAAAACAAAAGCCGTGTAAACTCAATATTTTTCCTATCTCAGAAAGCAATGAAACTATAAGAGCTAACAAATCAAGCTAGCCCTATATAATACTATAGCAGCAAATATAGAGGGGCTGCCGAAGGAAATAAATGTTTTAGAGGGGTAGTGTATGTTGAGAAGGAATATTAGAGGGGTGGATAGAGGGGATGTTAATACTACCTCCGGTCATAAAAACAAGCGTCGTTGACTTTTGGACATGCCTTTGACCATTCGTCTTATTCAAAAATTTAGTGCAAACATGCATAAATATAAATCATGCATAAAGTACCTTTAGTGATAAAATAAATCACAACAAAATAAATGATAACTTACGTAATTGCTTGAATAAGACTAATGGTTAAAGGCGTGTTCAAAAGTCAACAGCGACTTGTTTTTATAAACGGAGGGAGAAGTATTTTATAGAGGAGATACGTGGGGCTGTTAGAATTGCTCTCAGCCAAAGAAGAAAACATTGTTCACTTCTATCGAATGTCTACAAATTTTTAAAATAAATATACATGATTTGCACAACCAACTACGTACACTGAAAAATCAGAAGAAAGTAACTACAAAAAACATTTGGGAACACAACTCCAGCTCTTGCATTTCTAGAAATCTGCAGTGCAAATATACATGGTTTGCACAATTATAACACACGTTGAATGATCATATCAATATAGCTGTAAAAATATTTTGGAATACAACATTGGAACATATAAGACATGTTTTTGTCTAAGAAAAATGGTGGCTGCCATCTTCAATGAATCAGGTTCATTTTGTTAGATATGTATAGGCTGCATATATATGGGCCTAGGCCTATCCAGTGATTGTACTATGGTTTCGTCTGTACTATGTATATATATTAGCGCCTTTGGCCACCAGATGAATAGATGCATTATTTCCAACATAATATCAGAGCCTGAGCGTGTACTCTAGAGTTACCTCGGAAGAAAATTTCGTGCAACAGGTGCTGCAAAATAGCGGCTATGCAACAGGTGCTGGATCTTCTCCACGTGTCCTTAGCTGCCCTTGGCCTTGGCCCAGTTAGTCCTCTGTTTCATCGACTCATCCAACTATTCAGGGAAGCAGGAAGCGGCGAGGAAAAAAAAGACCGAGGCGGCAGCCAAGGGGGCGCGCCGCCTGTGTCGCTTCCCTCATTTCTGCTTGCGCATGCCCAGATAGCTCGCCCAAGCCCCGACAAGCTCCCTCTGGTTCAATCACACGTGCGCCCCAACTCCATCGAGGTAAGGATGAGCTCCTCCCTGTAGGTTTTTTGGTAAAATTTTGGCACGTATCCATCTCTTCTTAGCAGTGTTCTTATCAATCTCGGTATCTCTTATCAATCTCTTGTTCTTCTATGTAGAAAGAATCAGAGCATCCTTGCTCGAGTTAAACCTAGAGCCTACAGGGAGTTTGATCCATGGAGGGCTCAGCCGCCGTCGAGTTTGAAGATGGCCACAACTCGTTGGATACACCGCCGGTGCTCTCGATGACGGCCGATGATCAGCATGCTAGGGTTAACCGATGCATAGACTTCTCTTCCACTGAGGTGGTCTCACCAATTGAGGTAATCACCATTTAAAATATTGATTTTCATGGTGGAAAAACTCTTCAGCATGTTGTGGGATCAAGTTATTTTTCTTTTGATCAAAATGTCAATTTATTAAATTTTTATGTAAACTGCAGAGGGACAATGAACATGATGAAACTCCGCTTGTTCCTAAAGTTGGAATGGTTTTTGAATGTGAGCATGATGCATATGTGTGGTATAACACGTATGCCAGAAAGATTGGGTTTAGTATTAGGAAGAGCTTAACAAGACGGCGGCCCGATAAAACTATATGGCAAAAGCATATAGTTTGTAGCAATGAAGGAGAGCGAAGTACCAACAACGAGACTTTGAATGAAAATGCTACTACGAGGACGGGTTGCAATGCTCGTGTTCAATTCAACATTTCTCGAGAGGGTATTTGGAAGGTGCAAAAGGTTGTTCTCGAGCACAATCACTATCTTGCTAGTCCAAATAAAGTACACATGTTGAGGTCACAACGACATATTGAAGATGCCGACAAACAACTGATTAGTCAAATACGAGAAGCCGGAATGACACCATCACAAGTGTATGAGTTTTTTAAGCAGTGGTATGGAGGAGGAGCGGAGAAGGTACCATTCACAAGGATGGATTGCAATAATCAGATTGGTCGTGAGCGTAGGAAGTATTTGGCACACAATGATGCCCAAACATTGTTGGAATACTTGAAAAAGAAGCAGTCCGAGGATCCTTCTTTTTACTATGCCATACAGTTAGATGAAGAGGATGGTCAGATAGCAAATTTCTTTTGGGCAGATGGTCAATCAATCATGGATTATGCATGCTTCGATGATGCTCTGTCATTCGATACCACATTTCAAACTAACAAGTTTGAAAAGCCTTTTGCCCCACTTCTTGGAACCAACCATCATAAGCAGACAATTCTTTTTGGGGCTGCACTGTTATACAATGAGACCATTGAGTCATTTGTTTGGCTATTTGAGTCATTCTTAGATGCAATGTCCGGTAAGCATCCTAGCACAATCTTCACAGATCAAGATGCTGCCATGTCAGCAGCAATTAGCATCGTATTTCCGAACACAAGGCATCGCCTTTGCTTGTGGCATATTTATCAGAATGCCGCTAAACATCTTAGTCATGTAATATGTGATCATCCTCATTTTCTTGCTGATTTTAAGAAGTGTGTCTACGAAGAAAGGTCAGAAGCACACTTCAACAAGTTATGGCATGAACTGTTGCGTAGTTATAAACTTGAGGAGAACACATGGCTGAAAAACCTATATGAATTGCGGGCAAAGTGGGATGCCGTGTTCCGTGACTCTTTTACTGCTGATATGACCTCAACTCAAAGGAGTGAAGGTATGAACAATGTTTTCAAAAAAAGATTTCGCAGAAAACTTTGTATGTCAGAACTTCTAGTAGAATGTGAGAAATGTGCCATTAGTCTGCGAGAGAATGAATTGGATGCAGATTACAAGTCACGACACTCTAATCCGGTTACTTGCAACCAGAATGTACCTATGTTAAGGACTGCAGCTGAATCTTATACAAGAAGACTTTATTCAGAGTTTGAGCAGCAATTCAATGAACAGTTTACTTTGTCATTCCAATTACTACAATGTGAGGGCACAATCATGACTTACAAAGTTATGTCTATGGATTTTCAAGATGAAGCAATGGTTGTTTTCAACTCTACTAATATGACCGTCACATGCTCTTGTAGAAAGTATGAAACTATTGGTATGTAACTTTATTGCAGGAAGTATAAACTATTTGATAAACCAACATGGTTGACAAGATTCGCATATCTTGCAGGTCTACTGTGCATGCATGCTCTTCGTGTCTTTAATATCAATGCTGTTTTTGATTTGCCAAGTCATTATATATTGAACAGGTGGACAAAATATGCAAAGAGAGAATTTTTTTCAGAGAAACATGCACGTGGTGAGGAAACTTTGAAAGCACATGCTGCCCGTATCTCTAGAAAGGCAACATCTATTGCACTGAAGTGTTCAGTTTCAAAAACACTTCTTGATGATTTGGAAAAGGCCATAGACAAGCTGAACTTGGAAGCAGATAATTCACTAAGCCAGAGACCTATCAAACCTTCTGCGGTTTCTCGTAGTCATGATGAATGTGGTGGAAACATATTAAGTGGTAAAATATCATTTACAGTCCCTGAAATCATCAAAGGAGCAAAGAGAAGAAGAGCAAGGAATGTAGTTGAAAAAAGTAAAAGTAAGAATACAAAGAACAAAAAAAAAGGTACTGCTGGACAACTTAAACTAAGTGTCATATATTTGTATTTTTCAGTCTCTTCATAATGTGCAAAATTTGTAGGACAAGGTCAAGAGAATGCAGTGCAAAGTACTCAGGAGGGTTCTTCATCAATGCTTGCTCCTTCAACGATGAGTGCTCCCTTAATCCAAGGAGAGTATACAAGTTTGTTACTTGGACTTGGAGAATTTACACAGTAGAATTCTTCATCAAGAAGCATACTCTTTTATATGTAGTAGGAAAGCATGCTCATTTATCCAGAAGCATGCTCTTTTGAATGTAATAGGAAAGCATGCTCTTTTGTATTTATATAGTGAGGTTCATCTAGATGCATGCTCTTTTGTATATAGTAGGCAAGCATGCTCTTTTGTATTTATATAGTGGGGTTCATCTAGATGCTTGCTCTTTTGTATGTAGTAGGCAAGCATGCTCTTTTGTATTTATATAGTGGGGTTCATCTAGATGCATGCTCTTTTGTATATAGTAGGCAATCATGCCCTTTTGTATTTATATAGTAGGGTTCATGAAGAAGTATGCTCTTTTGAACTAAGCACTTGACAGTGCTCAATTAATGTGCTTTGGTTCAATTTCAAAGGAATGTATATATGGATCCCCTGCTTGCAATGAATGTTAGGTTCTTGGCACAATCTTGATGCCATTTCTAGAATGACGAATTTTTGGCTTCCTCTAGGTTATAATTTCTGAACTTTCCTCTATGTGTTGTTTTGTTGATTTATTGATGACATTGATGAGGCTGTACTTAACATTAAGTGATAATCTGGACACAATTTCTTGACATTGGCACAAAAACAACAGGAAGATTACATAAATCGCACATAATGAGCAATTGTTAGATATTACAGGAAACTGAACATCTCCTTTTCATCGATGGTTTAGTTCCAGCACTAATGCCTAATCATCAGATTGAAGGTGAAATATTGGAGAAAACCAAGCTGAACTAGCATTAAATAGTCAGTAATCAGTTTGTTTTCCTCTAATCCTCACTTTCAATGCCTGAACATCACCACACAGATACTTGCATTTACGAAAGAAAAACCTGCAAACTAAACTAGCAGGGACAGGAGGAATGGAAGTGAGACTGTCATATGAATTACATTGCCAAATTCACATCTTGCTAAAAGATTCAACTGGAGCTAAACTATCACTGTTATGAATTGAAATTTGCACTGATTTATTATCTCCAATACATCTGAATTTACAAGTAACTGAATTTACAACTCAGCTCAATACAACTCAACTCAATTTCAATTCTCCAATACAACTCAATTTCAATTCTCCAATACAACTCAACTCAATTTCACAAGTGTATAACTGAATTTACAAGTAAATTTACAACTCAATTCATAGGAAAATCAGGAGTGTCAAGTATCCAGAAGTTGAGATTGAAGAGAATCTTGAATGGATTTGTCTTAGCTCCAACCTGTTTTTGACAGTGCCTCTGCTCTCCAAGCATGCCATGCATTCAATAAGCGTACATGCCATCCACAAAACAAAGGGAGGGCGTACATGCGCTGTACACACACGAACAAATAACAAATTGAATGCGGCAGGGTGTTCTGCGATTCGAATGTATCATCCATGGATGGACCACGAGATACTGACAATGCTCGTGATCTGCGAGCTGCGGTAAGACCGATTCAGCGGCGGCGCACGGCGGAGGACGACGAGGAGGCGGCGGCGGCGGCGGCGGAGGACGACGAGCGGCGCGCGCCGGCGGAGGACGAGGCGGCGGCGGCAACGGAGGACAACAGGCGGCGCCAGCGCCAATGAGAACGAGACGGCGGCACCGACGGAGGACGACGAAGAGGCGGCGGCGGCGCCGGCGGAGGACGAGGCGGCGGCGGCGCCGGAGGACGACGAGGGATTTTAGAGTTAGGGCCGGGAGAAGGGCATTGCGGTGGGGGAGAGTCACGGGGGAAAAGGAATTGGGGGGAGGAAGGAGCCAGCGCGAGCTGCTGTAAGGGGAGGAACACGTGTCGCAGGACCACGAGGTGCTGTAAACAGGGATGTTTACATCCGTGTTGCACGAAATTTTCTTCCGTTACCTCAACCCGCCGCCTGCTCACCGTCTTTTGCAGATCCGTCGACGGGGTTGACCCCGTCTTTCGCTGATTTTCTGACTGGGCAGCCGCTAATGCTGCACGTCTTGCCGCTAGCCCGCCCGGCCATCGTTGTAGCCGCCGGTCTGATCTGCCGCTGTTGGATCTCGTCGGGTCCGCCGTCCTGCGCATTCTCGCCACCGCCGCCGCCGGTCCGATCCGCTCTGTCGGATCTCGTTGGGACCGCCAGCCGCCGGGGACGTCTTCGTCTCGAGCCGCGGCGGCACGCGCGACCCGCCTCTTCTACCTCTAGACTTTTATCTAGTCGATGCATTGACTTGACAATAGATTTACCATTTGAATCTATTTATTTATATTAGTTCCAAACCAATAGTTTCATTAGCCTTTTATTCTTGTTTGGATCTGTTTCTTTGTGAAGGTGATTACGTCTTTTTTATCTGTGGCTGTCACAACTCGAAACCTAATTTGGTGTTAGCAGCTCTGAACCCTAAGCTACATGATGTGTTTGGCTAGAATACTTTATGGTGCGAATAGCGGTGTAGTTCCTGTCAATATATACTTTCCTTTGTAGCAGTTATTTCCTTTTTTCAGCCTCAAGCTTCTTTGGACTTAGATATTTTAGCTCTCTTGTGGTTGGGATGTTTGTGGCTTTATGAAGCTGGATACCTTGATCTTAGGTGTTGGTTTCAATTAACAATGTTTCTGTTGGGCATTCACTACAAGAATCAGGGTCAGCCACATAGCCCAAAATACCGTCGACATAACTCTATGTCGGCGGCTAGCCGCCGACACTGCACCGCCGAGACCCCGTGGTCGACAAAGCGACATCAGTATAAGAAGCTGCCCGTTACCACCTATGTCGCGGCATCAACAACCGTCGACATTCTTTGAGCCCGCGGATTGCCCGCGCCGTTTGACGGCAACCTGACAGGTGGGCTCCACTGGGCGACGAAGCGACGACGCGTGGCACAATCTATGTCGGCGGCATATGGAACACCGCCGACATAGGCTTAGGACAGGAAATGATAAACCCGACGACTGGAGATAGACAATGTCGGCGGCATGAACGGATGCCGCCGAGGTAGATCTAAGGCAATGTCGGCGGCCTTCCCCTATGCCGCCGAGACTGTTGGTGGCCAGCTGGCCGTGGCCGATCGCCTGGAGGAGGCCTATGTTGGCGGCATATACAGGGCCGCCGACATAGGTATTGCAGCAGCAATTAAAATTGCTGCTTTTTTTTATAAAAGCATCAATTTTAACCTACAAAAATATACAATTCTCAGCAGAAATAGCCCTCCCCAGTTTGTCCACACATCATCCACATATTTAGGTGCTCGAATCCACATCTTTTTGAGCACTCCGCAATCACATCGATGCAAAACACAAATTCAACGATAAATATAAACCAAATGGCACATAGCCCTCCCCAAACATAACCAAATGACACATAGGCTCCACATATATACATAACCAAATGATAGCACATATATAAGGCCATAACAATGTCATATAAGCAAGTTTTATATCCTAGACATCGACAAGTGCGTACGTACTAAACCTAATGATTCTGCGAACTGCCGTAGAGGCTGGGATCCTGCGCAAAGAAGCCCTCCACAAACAGCTGGGCCTCGAAGGCTGTGGCACTGTCATCGCCTCCCTGCTGCACATTATGTGCATGCGCAGGCGTAGCTGAGCCGGACACCTGCGTAGTCAAGGCCGCCGACATAGGTGGCTCCCAGCCCCCGGCAATTTTACTCTGGGCCCACATGGCGTAGACGTGCCGCCTCTGCCATGTGGGACCACCTTGGGATGCCGCCGTTAAGGCTGTGAAGGTGCCGTGACCGGGAAGGACCAGTGTCGACGGGATTATCTGGGCCGCCGACACAGATGAAGTGGAGGGAGGGGGAAATTTTTCAAATTTCCCGGCTGGGCGGGGTGGTGGTGTGGCTATGTCAGTGGCCTTGATTATGCCGCCGATATAGAGTAAGGGGAAACCTCCCGTTCCCTTGCGGGCGGGGAATCTTGATTCTATGTCGGCGGCCCGGTGTATGCCGCCGACATAGAGTTCGGATTTCTCGGCGGCTTTTTTGACCGCCGACATTACGTTTTTAGCCGTCCACATAAACTGCGATTCCTGTAGTGATTTTTAAGGTACAAATAGTGATTGAAGATCATTTTCTTTTTGCTCATGTGCAATGAGATTCCAAGCTTTCGAGTCCAGAAATCTTTTGTCCCAATCAAAATATTTTGGGTTTACAAATAATGAAGCGAAATAAGTTACTCAGTTCATAGGGGGGTGATCACAAGAGGCGAGGAAAAAGATATAGCCTAATAGTTCATGCAATTTCTTATGCGACCTTGACTGATCAAAGACTTACAGGTTTTTGATACTGAATGAATCAACTATGATGCAAAAGTGAGTAACAATCATTCCCAACTGAATATTGTCCATTGCTTTTTGTGCACGTTGGTTTAGCCCTTGTTTATTTGAGCTGAAAGTTGCTGAATTCTTAAATCTGAAGAAGTTGTGACCCCTCGAAAGACTCCTTGACAAAATTCAAAAAGTTATGGAAAAAATATTTTACGAACTATAAGAAAAACAATTTAAAATCCCACAAAAATGACTATAAGGTATTACATCATTTGACTTATAAAAAATAACAAATTTTAATTTAATTTAATTTAATTTAATTTAAGCTGAAACAAACAAGGCCTAGTTCCAACAGGTGGTTAACTAAAATTTGTTTATTGTTGACCGCTCTGTTGAGGTTGCTGTATACTGGGTTCTAGGAGGAGCCCACACAAAGACTAATATCGGTCTGCATTGCTTTAGAAAAGTTCTCTGCTTGGTCCATTTTTGGCCAAGTTTCAAGCTTGTGGTTCTTTTTTTCTTTTTGAAGGAACGGTGACTGTTCATTCATTGAAAGGTAGGGGTGAAAAATTACAAAAGCAGTTACAAAAAGGCGGTAACCAAGAAGGCTAGCATAAGAAGAAAGAGGGAGGAAGGGGAGGAGAGGGGGGAGGGGAGAGAGAGAGGTTACAAATTAAGCTATAACATCATAAATTCTATAAGAGCATGAATGTCCTTGGCTCCCGCCATGCCCCAGGCATGAAATTTGTCTTTGATAAGCGTGTAGATGGCAGCTGGTGATGAAGGCACGACAATGGTATGGGCAATGCGCATATTCCTCTCCAACCAGATGTGTCATAAGGTTGCCATGACAACTGTCACAACCCCCTGCGTCACCACAGGGAATTCGGCACCATGATTTAATACTAGGCCCAGACTAGTACCTCATGATGGACAATTCAACGGCTATCATCGCTAGCATTCCATTTATATTCAAAATAACAGAGAATTACAAGGTAGCATCATAAGCTATTACAATAAGTCAGGTATTACCAAATATTAAGAAGGAATAACAAGAACATCAGAGCAGCAACAGCCATCAGCGACGATATCCAAGCAATTGACCCGGACACCATGACTAGTCCTCAAGATATTCGAAGTTCGGACCCTCCTGGTCCTAATCAGACTTGCAACCTGAATAATAAAATTTATCCACAATAGATATAATGAGTACGTGGCTACCCAGCAAGCAATCCTTAATAAATGTATGCAATGGCAAAGATCGGGGGAATTTGGCTATTTTACACCAAGACCTATCTACTAATCAAGTTTTAGCAAAAGTGATGTTTTGTTGAATGCATGTATTGATCCGATCATCTCGAACATCAAGGTAAGGTGCATCATCACACCATACCAAATATCAAACGAAGGTGCATCATCACACCAGGCCAATCCTAGCCTACTCTAGTCAGGTTTAATTATTAAAAAGGGTGAATCTACGAGCGCAAACCTTCCAACCCGTCTATATCCGTGGACACGGCTATCATGATAGTTTTAACTCTGCAGAATATGTACAAGTTTCTCCACAAGCCCCGTCTCAGCCACTAGGAGAAACGGTACAAGACTTTTCCAGCCTACTCCACCCACCACTTCGCCTGCCCTTTCTTTCGGTTTCCCCAGCCCTGCCAGTGTCCTCCATAGTAGGGCGCCTACTACGTCTAGACACCACCCGAGGGCGTTCCCCATTTAAGCCATATGGTCTCAGGAACGCACCTACCCCTCAGGTAAGGTCGCGAGCCTCACCCTAGGGCAATAGTGACGAACCGTAACCGGACAAGTCGCGAGCAAGTGGTTATTGGGTTTTGTAGTGTACTAAGCCAGGGTCGAAGGCACAAGTGGCTGCACGGTAATGGTTGGACCAGTATTACACATGCTTGGGTCCTTATTAGTGGAGACCCTCGAATCTCCACCACAGTTCCGAAAACATCTCTACCGGGTCTCCCCTAAACATTCTACACTAGTTTTAGTTGTTTAGGTTTTATCCAAAATACCAATACGAAGCAAACGCCTCACAAGGCACATTTTATAGTGAATCCCAAATGAAGTCCTACACATCTAGTCAAGGGTGGGCTAGGAAAATAGCAACAGTTTCACAAAAGAGGCTAAGACACATTAATAGAAGACTAATGTGTATAGGAACTCACACCCTGGTCTAAATGTATGCAGCAGTTCAAAAAGAATAAACAACAGTTCAGATTATAAAATTAGGGCGCAAACATGTAACTATGCTTGCCCGGTAGCGATCGGCCTCACACGCTTCTCGAGAAATCATCGATGATCTCGGGCCACCGTCCTCAATGGTGACGTCTTGGTCCGAAATCCACGCCTCTACGTCTTCCTGGGAGGTTGTTGGCATCCACAGCTCCAACGTCACGGCAGCATCTCGGTCCAAAGTCTGAGTCTTGACGATCCTCCGAGAATCCGTTAGGGCATACAGCTCCGGGGTCTCTGACGACGGTGTTCTGACCCAAGTCATGGTTTTGACCATCTTCTGAGAATTTAATGGCACTCACGACTTCGGTAATAATAGAACATATAATTTAATAAAAATAATAAACAAGATACGGGCGATGGTGCCTCGGCAACCAAAACGCACTTTGGATCTCCGTGAATCCCGGTCAGAACAATTTTCCCTTCAACGGTGTCGCTAAACGCCCGCTCGGCAAGGTCGGCGACAACCGCACGCAAAATGAGGTGCACGCGAAAAGATCGTTGCAGGGAAAATCCTAAAAAATACCAGGTAATAACTATGAGTAGAGGACATCAAAAGATGATCAATAGAACGGGTTTGGAGTGATCTGGAGTTGCGGTTTACGAGATATGAAATTAACAAGGAACATTGTTCATATGAACATTGTCTGATCTTGGCCCAGCCGTGAGATGAACGTTAAAAGAGGGAAAACTCCCCTGTTCCTCATCGTCTTCACACACACGAAATAGAGTGTGAGAGAGAAGGGGACAGGAGAGAGAGAGCAGGCCACGGGGTAGGGCCTTGCCGGCTACGGCTCCGGCGACTTGGCGACGACGCTAGGCGGCTCCCGGCGGCGGCATGCTCTAGCAAAGGCGCGGCTAAGGCTGCGGCTCTAGGCGGCTCCAGTGGAGGACAAAGCGGCGGCGGCGGCAGCGCTGCGGCTGTGCAAGGCGGCGGCGGCGGCGCTGCGGCTGTGCAAGGCGGCGGCGGCTCCATGGGCAGGGCGGCGGCGGCGAGATGGGGACTGTGCGGCGACATCCCGGCGGCGGCTGGCGGCTCGGCGAGGGCATGGGCCAGGGCAGGGCGGTGGTTGGGTGAGGGGCGGCGCTCGGCCAAGGCCAGGCGACGGCGGCTCGGCTTCGACCTGGGGCAGCAACGGCAGCGGCGGCGGCGGATGGGGCAGCGCGACGGCAGGACAGGGCGCAGCAGCGTACGGGCGACGGGTCGGTGGATCCATTGGGGGCAGGGGCGGTGACGCCTTGAGGGAGGAGGCGGCGGCTGTGGGATGGTGGGGCTAGGGTTTTGTCGGGTATTTCTATGCAGGGCTAGGGAGTCTATGATTCTGATATAGATCTAGGATTGGGCTTGGGGCCCAAATTGGTTGGAAGTTAGGGGTAGAGCCCGATTGGGCTAATCGGCAAATCTTGTCGCATCGGGGTGAGTTCGGTGTTGTAATGTGTTTTCTCGGGATGGAGGTCGGGTGCAAGAGATGGGGCGATGCGACGACGGATCGACGAAGGCAGTGGCGCCCGACGCAGATCAGAGGTGGTCTCTGGCGAGCTAGGGGTTGGATGGTGGCATTGGCTCGGCCGACAGAGACAGAGATGGGGTTTCGAAGGATGTCGGCTGAGACGAACGCTCGATCGGCTAGGGTTTTAGTGGATGTCAGTCGAAGGTCGAAACTAGGGTTTCGGTTGTTGGACAATGGTCGGCCAACAAAGAGCATGGCTCGGCCAAGGGTTGAGAGCATGGATCGGTCGAAAGATCGCGAGGGACTGTAGACTCGATCGAGAGAAACGGAGGTTCGGTCAGGTTAGGGTTTCGGGTGAGAGAGAGGGAGAAAGGTGGACTCGACCCAGAGTTTAGGGTTTCGGGCGAGGCAGGAGATGGACGGTCGACTCGATCAGGGGTTTTAAGGTTTTGATTGGAAGAGTCGAGCTAGGGTTTCGATCGGGATAGGACGATAGGGTTTCGACCGAGAGAGGGACAAAAGTTGGCTCGAACAGGAGATCAGGGTTTCGGTCAAGGACAGATGGAGAGAAAAGAGAAAATAGGAAAGAGCTTTTTGTATGTAATTTTGTGATTTTGTAAATTGTAAATTATAATGAAATTAATTAATAACATAAATAAATTCTTATATATAAATAATTGTTTGAAAGTTTAGGGATTTTCATATAGAAAAATAATATAAATTATTTTAACTCGTTTTTCTTTTTAAATGAAACTTGGGACATTCTAATATTTATTAGGATGTCACAACAACGGAGCACATTGCTTTTGAGGAAGCAGATGTGCATGGGACTTCAAAGAAAGCCTCCCACCAAAGCAGAAGGTCACAATTGTAGTGTGAAAGTAATTGAAAAGGTAAGATACTGGCTTGTCGCCTAGGGTGATCCAAATTTGACGCGTGTAGTGGCAATGCAGAAAGATGTGTGACACAGTTTCAAGGTTGTGTAAGCAGAACCTGCAGAAGTATTCGTCTAGCTAACCTCTTAGAAGAAGTTGATCCGCCGTGAGAATCTTGCCCTAAACAGTGAGCCACACAAAGAACTTTATCTTTGTGGTACCCCATGGCTTCCAGATGAGATGACGGAGAGAGGAAACTACAGAGCCATGGAACTGGATGCTATATGTTGTGTTCACAGAGTATGTCCCATTCGGGGCAGGCCATCGGTGAAAACTTTCACCCCCCCCGCTCATGCAGGTGGATTGGAGAAAGCTTCCCCCAAAGGAGGAGGAACTAGGGAAGATGGTAGGGGAGAAAGTTAGGCCTGATGCAATCTATTCAGTAATTGTTCAGCAGAAGGAGGCTAGAAGGAAGGGGGACATGCCTAGAAGCCATAAATAATTCCAGAAGGAGGCGTTTGTGGCTGAGACCGGGTTGATTTTGGTCGCTACACGGAATAGTGCTAGATCTACAGCGTTGCAAGGCGTGCCAAGTTGCATCCATGGTCGAGGTGGGCCGCGCTTTTGAGCCCAAAGCCATCTCAGTCTTAGGTCCCGCGAGAATTTATGAAGGCCTGGCACGCCTAAGCCACCTAGTTGCAAGGGGCGATAGACCATGCTCTAGTTAACTCGTGCATGGCCATCATGCATAGTGTCAAGACCAGTCCAATGTCAAGCCCGTCTTAGCTTGTCAATTTGCCGGATGACTGATTTAGGCACAATGGCGGCCGGTAAGACATAGGTTGGTATTGTTGAAAGTACGGATCTAAGCATAGCTAGCCGTCCAACTTTTGTCATTAGCTTCCTTTTCCATCCCACAAGCCTATTGTTCACTTTCTCAAGAAGAGGCTAGAAATGCACCTTACAGAGGTGTCGAATGGACAGGGGAGCCCAAGGTACCGAATGGGGAAGGTGGCCACTTGTGCCAAGAAGTTTCCCGGCACACTGTCAAGGTCAAGACTGTCAAAGGAAATGGGAAGCACCTGACTCTTTAGTATGTTTGTTCTGAGGCCTGAGACGTCTCCAAACCAATGAATGATGCAACATGGTTGTCGACCTTAGACTTCCGAGGACAAAGGATGATTGCCGCATCACCAGCATAAAGGGAGACCCTTAGCTCCAATGGAGGACCATAGTGCTGGGAGAAGAGACCTAGTCGAGTTGCTTCTTGGAGGATGTGGAAAAGTGGGTCAATGGCTAGGATAAACAAGTAAGGGGACAGGGGATCACCCTGTCGATGGCGGTGCCTTTGTTTGATGACCTTTCTAGGGATCCCATTAAGGATGACACGGGAGTTGGTTGAGGACTGAAGAAGGGTGATCCTGTTAGTCCAAAGGCGATTGAACCCATGAGCCCAGATGTAGTTCAGAAGATATGGCCATGACACTGAGTGAAATGCTTTCGCAATGTCAAGCTTAGTGAGTAGCATGGTGTCTTAGAGCGGTGGAAGGATTTTGCACGCTGCTAGACGTAGAGGAAGTTGTCCTGGATGTGTCTCCCCTTAATGAAAGCACTCTGAGCGGGTGACACCAGTTGATCGATATGCTTGGAAAGTCTTGAGACCATGAGTTTGGTAAAAATCTTGGCCACACTGGACACCAAAGAAATGGGCCGGAAGTCTGAGAGAGAGAGGGGGCACTCGGTCTTGGGCAGAAGGGCTATGTGCGCGGCATTGGAGTGGTCATTGAGGACACCCCTGAGAGAGAAGGGGGCCTCAGTAGCACACAATAGGTCATCCTTAATAATATCCCAACAACTTTTGAAGAAGACCCTTGAGAAACCATTAGGTCCCAGTGCCTTCAAAGAAGGCATGGCGAAGATCGTGTTGCACACTTCATCCATTGTGATGGGAAGATCTAGCTCATCAAGGTCAATGGTAGGTAAGTACAGGCGCTCCCATTGGACCTGGAAGGGATGGACGGACGAGAAGCCCATGTTGGAGGCAAAATGTTGGAAAATGAGGGCCTCCTTGTCAACATGGGAGAATGCTATGCCAGCGGGACCGGACAACATGCGTATATGGTTGTGTTGGCAGCGACTATTGGCTTTAATGTGGAAAAACTAAGTATTTGCATCACCAAGTTTGAGCCAAGTAATGAGAGATTGCATGCGCCACTTTAACTTTTGCACAACAGAGAGGCCTAGGACACAGTTTTTTAAGGCCGAACGAAGGTTGGATTCGACCGTAGAAAGTGCGGAGTTCCATGACCCAATCAAGGAGGGTAATAACCTCCACGGCAACTGCTTGTTGCATTCGAAGCTCAGAATGGTGTATGAGTGACCAAAGCCTGAGGGCTACCCTGCTGGCATGTAATTGAACATGGAGTCGTTGGACCGGGTCGGTGATGACTCTAGTCCCATGCCAAGCATGGGCGACAGTCTGATGGAAGCCTGCCATCCGGACTGTGACACCCTAATAAATATTAGAATGTCCCAAGTTTCATTACAAAAGAAAAACTAGATAAAATAATTTCTATTGTTTTTCTATATGAAAATCCCTAAATTTTCAAACAATTATTTACATATAAGAATTCATTTTATTAAGTGTTTTTATTATAATTTACAATTTACAAAATTACAAATTTACATATAGAAAGCTCTTTCCTATTTTCTCTTTTCTCTCCATCTGTCCTTGACCGAAACCCTGATCTCCTGATCGAGCCAACCTTTGTCTCTCTCGGTCGAAACCCTAACATTCTCTCTCGATTGAAACCTTATCAGGGTCGCCCGACCTATCTCTCGATCAAAACCCTAATCGGTCGACTCTTATCTCTCTCGTCCAGAACCCCGATTGCACTCCTGTCGGGGATTAGATCACGGCCCATAGCCATGGCCCACTCCCTGATGGCCCAATCGAACAGCCTACTAGGGCCCAGCTCCCTGGAAGGTTCTATCAGGCCCATGTGCATCCTGCCGAACAGCTTCTTGGTCGGCACGATGCGTAACGGCCTAGGATTCGTGTTTGAGTCTTACTCGAACAAGAGTTCTGCGCGGCTACGTGAAGACCCGGACGTTGGTTTGCCGGATTGGATTAGGAGTCGTGATCCCCAAGACTAGGAGTATGCCTTATCCGCCTCGGGATGTATTTGGCATGTATGAGTTCGCTATGCGATCTCATAGTTAGCCCGGCCCGATATTCCCCAGAGGTCGGTTTGCTCAAGACTATATAAATAAGGCCCTACGGCGTGTAGAGGGGCTCTCGCACTTGATCTTCGCATTGTTGCTTCAGACACCATAATCTCGCCGAGACTTGTTCGTCTCGCCGAGCCACCTCTTGTAATCATCTTTGATATATAAGAAATTTGGACGAGGGCTATTATCTCTCCCGAGAGGCTGAACCAGATAAAACCCTTGTCTCCCGCTCGTTGTCGTTCGCATTGTTTGGCGTGTCTCCTATCTCAATCTTAAAGAACCTTAGCGACTTGAGATCGATATCTCAACCGTCCGCGGTGGCGCCGACCGTGGGACGCGCAGATCGAGCATGTCGAACTCCGTCGGCCGATCTGTAGATACTTCACGAGGGCTACGACTCGGCGACAGATGTCTCATCCTGTCGATTCAGATCGACTGTTCGGTCTCGAACGCTTTCGCATCCGAGGCGGATGTCTCCGCTACATGGCGTAGATAGCCTCAGATCGCACTCCCGTCATCGACGACTACTACGGAACTGATGATCTTTACGACGGTTTAGATTTGTCAGATTCCAAGGCTATGTCGGTAGATTCCACCTGTGGAGACACAGCGATGACACCGTCTAGCATACCTTCGCATGGCCCTCGCAGCGTTAACATGGCCGATGTAGGAACCTCTGAGGATCCTGCACGGGCTGTGGCGGCCGTCGAGGTCGGGCAGATTAACTCTGCTCGGCATCGAGACGAGGCTGCGCAGGCTGCTCGCGAGCAAGACGTCATTCGCCGCAGCCTCGACGATTCCATCAATCAGACCTTAGCACGGTTTCGCGACCGGTGTAAGCGACAGCGTCGCGACCCACCTCGCGCATCGGCGCTTAAGTCTCCCGGCGGAAGCTTCCTGTTCGGTCAATTCCGCGGACCGGACTCGGTCGGGGTAACGCGGATGGTTCGAGATCCGGGACCCATAGATCAAAGTCGGAACGGCTCGAAGCTATAGCAACGGTCCTTAGATCCACCAATCAAGCTGATCTCGCCAGATGGGCGTCTTTCATGCGACTAACCTAGAGCGACCGGTCAAGGCCTAAAGTCTCTAGGAGAAGTCAACAACTCCTCCAGCAAGCAAAAAGCTGCCGGAATGATTCGGACAGCTCGATCGATCGCGTGAC
Source organism: Raddia guianensis (assembly GCA_036346415.1). Classification (NCBI taxonomy): domain Eukaryota; kingdom Viridiplantae; phylum Streptophyta; class Magnoliopsida; order Poales; family Poaceae; genus Raddia; species Raddia guianensis. The sequence continues at coordinate 35,883,842 of CM070539.1, forward strand.
CCCGCCACCATCGGCGATCATCGCCCATGAGCAAGCTACCGTGGTCGCCGTCGCGCCGCTAAGTCCTCGTAGTCATCGCGACCACGGGGGCAAGCGCCGACGCGATGATCACGGACGGTCCCCTCGTGAGGCGCGGCTGCCGCCACCACGAGGAAGGAGCGTGGTGGATTGTCCCGAGAGAGTTTCTCCAGCCGAGTCATCCTGCTCAGCAGGAGTTCCCCAGCGCAACAAGACCAACGCCTTCTCAAGACTAGGTTCGCTCGGGAAGGTGGCGATCATATGCTGCGGCCGCGGGGCTTTCTCCGACGAAGCTTGGCTGTCCGGTGGCCCTCAAAATTCAAGCCGGTCACATGGAGAGGTACAATGGGACTCGAACCCGGAGGAATTCCTTTCCATCTACGCCGGCCATCATGGCGGCCGGGTGACGAGCTCGTTATGGCTAATTACCTCCCGACCGTCCTTGAGGGTGCCGCTTTCGGACGGGTCGTTCAATCGCCAGGAGGGTTCCATCACTCATGGAACCAGCTTTGTGACGCCTCGATCGGTAATTTCCGGAGCCGTTACGCGCGCTCGGGCAAGGAGGATGATCTGCACGGATGATCCAGATGAACGGGAGACCTCCGCAACTTCGTGAAGCGTTTCATTAAGATCCGCAACACGATCCGAACATCTCGATGAATCGTTGTCCGCGCCTTTAAAAACGGAGTCCGCGACGAGCGCTCACCCAGATCTCGAAATCAATGAGACTGGGCCGCCAACGACTGCTCAAGGCGGTGATCATATGCCAACGCGCAGAGCGCTCAAGCATAAAAAGGCGTTCGACAAGGGCGAAGCCGCCTACCACTGGTGTGGATGAGAAGAAGAAGAGCAAAGAAGAATGTTCCCCGTGACAAGAAGTCCCGAAGAAGAAGAACAAAGGTGATGCGAACAATACCGTCGCAGTATGGATCGCGCACCTCCTCCCAAGGATGGGCGATGAAGCCCAACAATAACTACAAGGGCAAAAGCACGCTCGTGGAGGCGGACAAGGCAAGAAAGGTCCGAGCGACCAATTTTGCAAGTTCCACCAAAGACTACGGGCACGATATACGCCATCAGAGAACTTGGGCCGCAAAGCTCAAGATTTCTACAACGGCAAGGGCCCAATGCCCACCCCGCCCGAACAAGGTGATGCCGGTAAGGCTAAGCGCCAAACCGACGATGGTGATCGGGCGGATGATGATGAATATCAAGAGCCCGTGAACCATATCGCCGTCATTTTCGGGCTCCTCGGCTTACACCTCTCGGCGCAGCCTCAAGGAAGCCGCCATCTCGGTAAGTTTATGGTCGTGTCCCACCACGCTTACCATTGCGTGAAGATACCGGTCCTAACGGTGTGATCACGGTCAAGGGCAACTAAAGTCAGACCGATCGCGACGAGCGATCCTTCGCCTCGTCGACCAACTTCCGCCGCTGTCTCAAGTTCCGCATGAGACCAAGTCTCAGACGCCCTAGGGTCTCCTTCACCAGTGGGAGAAACCAAGGAAGTTCTCATTGCCGCTGACGATACTTCCAAGATAGTTCTTGGGGCCAATCTAGACCCCAAATAGGAAAGCGAGCTCATTGCCTTCCTCCGAAGCTAATGCAGATGTATTCGCCGGGAACCATCGACATGCCCGAGTCCCAAGGAGGTGATCGAGCACAAACCGGTCGTCCGACCGACAAAAAGCCATTCGCCCGAAGCTTCGCGCGCTGAATTCAAACAGGATCATCAAAGATCGACAGCAAACCGTCATTCTTTGGGTTCATCCGCGAGGTTGATCACACCGAGTGGTTAGCCAACCCCGCCATTGTAAAGAAGAAAGGCGGCAAGTGGAGGATGTGTCGATCACACGATCTGAACGCCGCTTGTCCTAAGGACAATTTCCGCCGCCTCAGATTGATCACCGGTCGATGCGATCGGACGCCAACTCCGAGTTTTTAGATGCTTACTCGGTTACCACCAAATAAGCATCTCCCCGAGGATGAAGAGAAGATCGCCTTCATCACCCCTTTCGCACTTTCGCTATACGACCATGTCTTTCGGTCTGCAAGTAATGTTGGTGCACGCTTCAGCTTTAATGGAGAAGACCTTCCCGTAACTGTATGGAAAAACCTCGAGGTCTATGTCGGCGACATAGTTGTAAAGAGCAAGTATGCTCCAGATCATGTAAAAGACCGGCAGAGACTTTTCGTAATCTCACCAGGCATCGAATAAAATTAAATCCAGAGAAGTGTACCTTTGGTGTTCGATCGGAATGTTGCTCGGTTATGTCATTGGCTCGCAAGGTATTTCGCCAACCCTGAAAAAATCGAGGCCATTGAAAATATGCGAGCTCCAACTACCATAAAGGAAGTACAAAGCCTCATTTGGGCGGATGGTCGCTCTAAGGTGTTTATTTCCGCCAAGGCGTAACGCTGGTCGCCCTTCTTTAAGGCCCGCAAGCACAATGGTTTCGAGTGGACGGAAGAAGTTTATAGATCCTTCCAGATCGAGCGATACCTATCCAATCCTCCCGTCTTGACTACCCGCGGCATGGCGAAAGCTCTCTCAGTACCTAGGTTGCACGCCACAAGCGGTGGCGCGGTCTTGACGGTTGAAAGGAAAGCATACAACGACCAATCTATTACGTGAGCGAGGTACTTCACGGATCAAAGGAGCGCACCGAGGTCCGAAGCTACTCGCCTTGCTCATGTCCTCCGAAAGCTTCGCCACTACTTCAAAGCGCACCAACATCTGGTCCGACCACGCTCCTCCGGGAGAAATCCTACGGAACAAGGAATCTAGCGGACGATAGCTAAGTGGGCAATGGAACTAGCAGAGTTTGATCTGTTATTTGTTGCCCGAACCGCTATTAAGTCACGTGTCCTAGCTGACTTTGTCATTTGAATGGACCTCGCCTACCAAATCCGTGAAGCTCCCGAGCAACCCGATGAACCCTCCCGACCATGTTTTTCGATGGCTCACAGACCGAAACTCGGGGCTGGTTTTGTTCTCATCTCCTCAAGGAGAGCAACTCCAAAGATTCTATCCAACTACACTTTGCGGCGACTAACAACGCCGCAGAGTACGAGGCCCTCCTCACGGACTAAGAGCGTGCAAGTCGCTTGGTGTCCAACGGTATTCGGTGAAGGAGATTCACGGTGGTCATCAATCGAGTTAACAAGGAGTATCGTCTGCGATGACTCAATGGCGCGATACCGGTTGAAGTGAGGAAGTTGGAGCGCATTTTCGATTTTTCGAAGTGCTCTTCATGCCCGGAAGGACAACTTCCCGCCCACCAACTATCCAAGTATGGATCCTCACGCGAACTCGCCCGGCAGGGTGCTCGCCGAGCACCTTCACAAGCCCTCAATCACGTCTCCGGACGAGGCAAGCGAGACAGTGGTGCTTGCTCCGTCATCGAAAGCAAGTCGCGGATTGGACAACGCCATTTGTCCGTGACCTTGCAGATGGGACCGCCTGACGACGAAGTCGAGCATTCCCGACTTACAAGGCGTCTTTGCTCCATACAAGCTTGTGGACGCATCCTTACCGCCAAGGTGCTCGAGAGTTCTTTCCAAGTGCATCTCGCAAGCAGGAGGGTGTGTTCCTTCTTAGGGACATACACGAGGGTGCTGTGGCAACCACGTCTCCTTCGTAACTACGTCGGCAAGGCGTTTCGCATGGGCTATTATTGGCCCATCGTTACAAGATGCCCGGACATCGTGACTAAGTGCAAGGCTTGCCAATTTCACGCCGGAAGGCACACAAGCCCGCCTAAGAGCTCCAAACGATCCCCCATCTTGGCCTTTTTCCACATGGGGTCCGGATCTGCTCGGCCCATTTCACGGGTACAAGGGCTATACACACCGCTGTCGCCATAGACACTTTTACAAAGTGGATTGAGGCGAGCTTTGTCGCCTTTTTCACGCCAAAACGGTTGTTCGCTTTTTCAAAAGCGGCGTGGTCACGCTTTGGGATCCCCATAAGTCGATCACGATAACGGTACCCGCCTTGAAGTTTAGCTATTCCGTGAATATCGCGAACACCGGGCACCAAGTCTGTTCTGCCTCGTGGCACATCCACGAGCAATGGAGCAATGAGTGAGCTAACGGACAGATAGTCTAGGGTATCAAACGGCGGGTATTTGCTACTCTCAGCGAGCACAGCAAAGCCTGGGTTGACGAGGTTCCTTCCGTCCTCTAGGCAGTTCGCACTACGGCTAGCCGGGCGACCGGGGAAACTCCTTTCCAATTGGTCTATGGTGCAGAAGTCATCCCGCCCACCGGTTGTACTCGGTTCGCCTCGACGAGCTCACCAACCTAGTTGACGCCGAGCGAGCGCCTCGATCTCGATCTCCTCAAGGCACACGCGACCGACACAAGTCGAATGGCACGCTACCAAAGCAAGCTCTTCACACGACGCCGCCAAGTCGATTCGACCTAGGGCTTTGAAGGCGGACGAACCTCGTTTCGCGCCGTGTCCAGAACTTGTCCAATGCCAACAAGTTAACTCCTCGCTGGGAGGGTCCGCTCACGGTCGTTTCTTACCGCCGCCCGGGCCGTTCGCTGGCTATGGAGGACGGGAGAGAGTTGACCAGCACTTGGAACATCGACCAGCTTCGTAAGTTCTTTGTGTAGGTCTTTTCTGTGTTTGCTTAGCTTTGCGCTTTTTGTAAACTTCGCACCTTAGTTCGCCCAAGTCTCTCGGCACCATGTAAAGTTCAATCCAATTCTCGGTGAATCTCGCGGCCTCTGTGCCCCTTTTCACTGCTTGTCTTCTCGGACTACTTTCTTCTGGTAACACTTGATGGTTGCCCGGTCTTGCGAACTCTTGGCTCCGCAATCTTAAGGATTTTTCCCTACCCGTGTCTAGTCTCGATAGGTTCCTAAACTCAGGGTTGCGTAACACGGCCTTTCCACCTTGCGGCTAAGTCCGCTCTCGTAAGCCCTCCGCATGGCGGAGAGGCACTCATCGCTTGGCACGACCACTTGGCAAAGCCTTCTCTCGTAAGCCCCCCGCGGCAGAGGCACTTTCCTTGTTCGGTTACTCTCGGAACTGCCTAACTTACGTCAACGAGCAGACTGTGGAACAAATCGAGCAAGGTTCTGGTGTCGCTCTTTCTCTCTACGCACGTGCTCGAGTTCGCAAGCTTAGGTTCTCGAGCATCGTCCGTACCGGGGGCTAGGGTGTCGCTCTTTCTCTTGTGCACCTGTTCGGGTTCGCAAACTCGTGTTTCGAACGATGCACAACGGGGCCGGAGTTAGGCGAGCGCGCCACCGGTTTCTTAAAACTTCCTAGCTATTGCTCGCTTTTCTCTTAGTTTCATTAGTTCTTGTCTTTTTGTTGCTCTTTTTGCGTGAATAAAGGTAAGTACTTTATTACGTTACTCAAAAGTCTCGGTACAAGGCCCTTTCGGTTACAATAGCGGTGCTACTTAGGAGCAAGCCGCCTTCAGCTCCTCAACTCTAACTTGAGGCGCATCGACTTCGCCTCGAGCCTTGATTCTTTCCGGGCTTCGGCTGGAGGCGCTCGATCTCCTCCTTGCTCGCTTGGCTTGCCTGCAGCCTCTGCCGGATGGCCTCGACCTCCTCGGTCTTGGCGCTGACGATCGCTTGAGCCTCGCCTGGCCGACTCGGCCTTTCGGCCGCCTTGAGCTGCTCGTCCAGCTCCTTGACCTTTTCTCTGCGGTGATCGCTTCACCGTCATCCCACAGATCTCCTCGATCTCTTCCGTGAAGCTCTGTGGTCGAGATCTTTGCCTGGAGACCCGCGGAAGTCTGTTCTTCCTTGGCGAGCTGGGCCTTGAGTCCCTTGGCTTCCGCCGCGAGTTGGTCTCGCCGTTGGGAAACGTCAGCGAGCTGCTCTTCGAGCCACTTCGAGCGGCCCGGCTTCTCCTCCGCGGCGCTCGCCTTAATGGCTTGCGCGCGAAGCTCCTCGGCCTCTCCTAGGAGAGACTCGCAGGAATGCCTCTCTTCGGCCAATTGGGCTTTGAGCTTCTTTACCTTCGCCTTCAGCCGGCTTCGACTTTGGGCTGGCGCAGAGGGCCCCGCTTCGGACTCCCTCGTCCTGAGGTGCTCCCGGAGCGACGCCAGTACGGCGCTCCGCTCAATGGTGACACCGTCCTCGAGCTCCTCCATGGTGTCCTCAAGACACGAGAGGAAGAACAAGTTAACTACTTATGACGATGTGGCTAAGTGAACAAAATTTGGTCTTGGTGTTTACCTTGCCAAGTCGGCGCTTGATCCATGACGCAGCGGTCCTCGAGGCCAAGGTCACGCCCCCTTCGTCTTGGGATGAGGCGGCGTTGCTTCTTGCGTCGCCGCTTTGTCCGCCTCCTTCTTCTTATGGAGCAAGATCTCGCGGGAGCGGGAGCGACGGGCGAAGCGCTTTCGTCTCCGCGCTTCTTCTCCTCTTCCTTTTCCTCTTCCGCCCGAACGTCCTCGGGCGAGGCCGGAGCCACTCCGCTCGGTGGCGCCGTTGTTTCCACGGCGGGACGACTTGCTCGACCCGCTCGGGGCTTCTTCTGCTCCTGGCGGCGGGATTTCACCGCTTCACGGAGAATCCGTCGCCTCGGGGTGAGCTGCCTCGCGACGAAGTGCGTGCAGACCGGCTGCTCGGTCCCCGCCTGGCGGCAGCCCGAGCCATCGCCTTGGCCTCAAGTCCGTGGCGCCACCGCCGCTATTTTTGCCTCCACCGCTCCACCGCGCCTTTGAGTCGCGTCGACCGTCATTGAGCCAGCGGCGGCAAGAGCTCCATGCCGCCAGCTTGTCCTTTAGGCTCGCCACCGTCGTTGTTCGTGACGCGCCGGGCAGATCTTTCGGCAAAGCAGCGATCGCCGAGCGCCTCGACGTCGTCTGGGCGGTCTCTTCTTGGGCGGTGATGAACGAGAGTTGATCGTTAAGTCTAATGCGGTCGGGAAGGTGGAGAGATCAAAAGATCGATTTCTACATACCGCCGTGGAGGGCTTGATCCTCGATCTTCCTCGCGGAACTTTCCGCCTTTTCCTCGGGGGCTCCTTGGCGGCTTCTCGCTTTGGCCCTTGGGCGTTCGGCGATAAGCTCGGCTCCTCGGTGAGGTGAGCAGACTCTCGCAGAACGCAAGGAGTTTCTCCTTGCGCGACCTCCTCCTCGAGTCTCCTTTGCTCGGACGACTTGCAGTGGCGCGCCATATGGCCCGGTGAGCTTATGTGTAACGCCTAAGCCCGAGGGCCATGGTCTTTACCTCTTCGTCGCTCTACTCGGCAAGGAGGGAGGGCTTGGTCTCTTCTCATTGGTCGACCACGCACCGCTTGGTCTACTCGATCGCCCGTCGTCCTTGGTGGTCTCTTCGACGGTGGCGGCCGCCATGGCGCTGGCGAGCTCGCGCTAGCTCACCGCCACCTTGGGCTTTGTGGCCGACTTGGCCTTGCCCTTCTTGGCTTCTCCTTCTGACCCAGAGAGACCCTCGACGATCCCTCCGAGGAGCAATTTGGTCCTCCCGCTTCGAGAAATGAACGTCAAGATTAAAACCAACAAAGTGTAAATCTAGCAACACGGGGTGGGTATAAGTGATTTACCTCGTCTGCATGCGGGACGAGCACGCCTCGGACAAGTGTAGGCCACCGCCGGTGACCTCGCTGTCCTTCTTCGCCGCCTTCAAGATGGCGTTGACCCGCCGGTCACCCATGCGTCGGTTGGCTTCTCCGCCGGCAGATGGAATCGTTAAATTCTGCTCGGAGAAAACGATCAATGAAGAGGTTGAGTCTTAAAGGCACTTACCGTGCTTTCCCTTGTGATGTCTTCCCATCCCTCTATCTTGTAGAAGGATAGGACCTTCTCCGCAATGGATGATTACATTTCATTGTGAAGTCCCGGATGATCTCCCGCACAGGAGCCCGAGGCTCACGAGGAGGCGATCTTCCTCGTCAGTACCAATCCTCGGCGGACATCTCCGGCCGAGGCATTGAGGTTCCTTCACCGCGCCTTCCGGTGAAGACGAGTTTCTTGTCGCCGCTCCGCTTGTCAGTAGAACCACCTCACCCACCACGCGCCCATCGAGTCGAGGGGCGGGCGAGGATACTGGCGTCGTCGGCGGTGGCCCGGAGCTTGAGGTAGTAGCACCCCGGCAATCAAGCGGCAGAGCTGCGCCTCATCATGTGTAATAGTGGAGGAAAAATTTCACCGGTGGATCGATTCTCAGATAGCCTTCGACAGGTGTGCGAAGACGGCCATCTGGAGGATTTATTCGGATTAAGGTTCGCCACCTCCAATCGCTAATGTTTAAGAAGGCCTCGACGAAGTCGCCGAGATCGTGAACCCGAACAAAGGCGAACTGCTCAAGTCGATTTAACTCTCCTCGAGCGGCTCCGGAGTATCCTCTCTTTGGGCGACCTCCACTCACGGTGTCGATGTGGCCCTCTTCCTCCCAGATCCTAAGGTCCTCTCGGTCAAAGCTAGTGCCGTGAACTTGGCCATAGCGTTTCCCAGATCGACGAGCAAGGTTGGTGGTGGAGCTTGGGTGCTTGATGTCGAGCGCGGTTGGAATTAGGGCTTAGAGAGGAAAGGCGTGAGAACAGTGGTGGCGGTGGCGGCTTGGGTACTTTTATAGTCCCGTATAAGCGGCTCACGCAACGGTTTTGTCCGTAATCGGCTAGTTTTTACTACAACGGCTAGGTAAAACGGTGCTTTGTTTTTCATCAAGCAATGACGGAAGTTACTGGTTGGAGTCACCAACGGCTACTTTTTTCCGTGTTTGCGCTTGAAGGTCGAGTGTTCCTTTCGGACGGATGTCGTTTCGCTCGACGCAACGGAGTTGTTTCAAGACTGGTCGGGTTTGTTCGGTCCCGAACAAGTCTTGTTCAGTTGAACCATAACCTCGTTCGATCGTTTGTTACATGCCTTTATAGCAGGGAAAAATACCCTCTTCGTGACTTTGAGTCTCAAGGGATGACCCCACTCTAGTGAGTTCTTCCACTTGAGTCTCGGGCTAGCTGTCGGGATTAGATCACGGCCCATAGCCATGGCCCACTCTCCGACGGCCCAATCTAATGTACCCTACTAGGGCCCGGCTCCATGGAAGGTTCTATCAGCCCATGTGCATCCCGAAACAGCCTTCTTGGTCACACGGTGCATGAACGGCCTAGGATTCGTGTTTGAGTCTTACTCGAACAAGAGTTCACATGGCTACACGTGAAGACCCTGGACGTTGGTTTTGATTGGATTAGGAGTCGTGATCCCCAAGACTAGGAGTATGCCTTATCCGCCTCTGGATGTATTTGGCATGTATGAGTTCGCTGCGATCTCATAGTTAGCCCGGCCCGATATTCCCCAGAGGTCGATTTGCTCAAAGACTATATAAACAAGGCCCTACGGCGCAGTAGAGGGGCTCCTGCACTTGATCTTCGTGATTGTTGCTTCCTCAGACATCATAATCTCGCCGAGACTTGTTCGTCTCGCCGAGCCACCTCTTGTAATCATCTTTGATATATAAGAAAGGCTGGACGTAGGGCTATTATCTCTCCCGAGAGGCCTGAACCAGGATAAAAACCACTGTCTCCCTGCTCGTTGCTATTCGCATTGTTTGGCGTGTCTCCTATCTCAATCTTAAAGAACCTTAGCGACTTGAGATCGATATCTCAACCGTCGACAACTCCAGTACGTTGTAACCCAATCCCGACCGACCTCTCTTGCTGAACATTCTCTCTCGCCGAGGCAAGATCCCTTGCCGACCGATCCACCTTCCGGGCCAAACCATTTCTAACCTAAGATACCAGACGACGAGTTCATCTACACTCCTAAAGTTCCATTTGGACCCTATTGCAATTTCACGCCCATTAACGGCCTAGATGTACTCCACCTCACTCGCCAACCTAACTCCCTGTATAAATACCCGAAACTAATGTCCCGCTTAATCCTAGCCAACTGAACACCCACCTAACGCAACCGAGCCAAACTCCTCATGATTCTTCGACCGAAGCTTTGCTTCTTAGCCTTGACGAGCCAACCGCCCCACCTTCCCCGACCGACCACGCCAATGTGACGTAGTCTATATCCGCTCAATTCAATCGAGCCCAATCAACTCTAAAGCCCAAAGCCCATCTCCCCACACTATAAAACCCCCAAATGAGTTTAACCTAAACCTAATCCCATCACAGCCGTCATCACCTCCACGCCGCCCTTCACCGGTGTCCACCCATGGCCGTCGCCGCCCCTGCCACCCCATCGCCGCACAGGCCGCGCCCCTGCGCCCCGAGCCGTCACCGCCCATGCCCCAGCGCTGCCCTGGTGCCGCCGCGCCGCCCCATCACGCTGCTGCTCTGCCGTCGCTCAGCCCCACGGGAGACGTCGCCGCGCCGCCCCATGGAGCCGCGTCGCCCCCTGCTCCCCTGCCCAGCCGTGCCACCCCCAGGCCGAGCCGACGCGCCGCCGCCTTGCAGTAGCCGCCGCCCTGTCGCCACAGGAGTGCCGCCCAGATGCCGCCGCCCTGCCCTGCCCCCACGCCGTCCAGGAGCCAAGCCGCCGCCTCCATCCTCGAGGTGCCGCCGCCGCTGCCCCTTCCAACTGGAGCCGCCGCCGCTCTGCCCGGGCTAGCCGCCGCCCTCGCCGGAGACCGCAGCCCGAGCCTCCCCCATCTCTCTCTGTGTGCTTGGTAGGAGATTTGGATGTGGAGGTTGAAGACGAATAGAGCCCGATCCCCTTTTAATTCAATCGCCTGTGCACTATTTGGATAAACAGTGCGCCTTCGCCATTTTGTTTCTCTCCAACCGTAAGTCCCATTCACTCCAAACCAATTTTCCTAGTCTCGTAATATTCTATACTATCTACCGTATTTATTTCATGATTTTACGATTGTTACGCGTTCATTGTTTATTTGTTGTTGCTTGGTTTTATGCAGTAGGCCGCTCCGACATTTTGCGGTGTCGTGAGTGCCGATCGGTTCCCGTAAAATTATCGAGACCCCGAGATGCACAAAGGCGTCGCCGTCGGTGACGTTGAGTCGTGGAGGCCGACCTCCCGGAAGACATGGAGGCGGGAATTGGGACCGAGACGCCGTGAGCAAGGTTGATCATTAACGCCGGCGATTCCTTGCGAGGCCGATCGCTACCGAGCAAGCACTAGTTGTTTGCATATTCTTGTCCTATGTTTTGCTAACCCGTCCGTCAAAAATATGTGCTTCTTGAATATGATTTAGCAAGAACGGTCTTTGGACGGAGTGAGCTTAATCAGACATTTTCGTAATCAACCTTTGCATGCATATCGTAATAGTGTGTGTGTCTTATTCATGTTAGTCATCTACTAGCATGACTAGACCTCATTTGATAAACCCTTTATCGCTCCATAGCCTATCCTTTGAATAGATGTGTATGATTGCATTGGGATTCACTATAAAATGTGCCCTTGTGAGGCGATGCTTCGTGATGGTGTTTTGATAAACCCTAAACAACTAAAACTAGTGTAGATTGTTTAGGAGACCCGATGATGGTTCCGGATCGTGGTGGAGATTCGAGGTCTCTCTAATAAGGACTCAAGCTTGTGTATTCTTTGGACCGAACTCATCAGACTGACCACTTGTGCCTTCTACCGGCTTAGTACACTCTGAAACCCACTAACCCCTCGCTCAGAGGGTCAGGTCGTACATGTCACTAATGCCCTAGGGTGAGGCTCATGACCTTACGAGGGGTAGGTGCGTTCTCGAGACCGAATGGCTTAAATGGGGAACGACCCACCGGGTGGTGCCTAGGCGTAGAAGGCGCCCTCTTGTGGGACCCATGGGTATGGGAAACCTTAAGAGAGGGTCGAAGTGGTGGGCGAGTAGGTCGAAAAGTCTTGTACCGTTTCTCCTAGTGGATGAGATGGGGCTTGTGGGGAAATTTGTACACACTCTACAGAGTTAAAACTATCATGATAGCCGTGTCCGCGGTTATGGACGAGTCTGGAAAGGTTTGCACATGTAGATTCACCTTTTTAATAATTGAACTTGACTAGAGTAGGCTGAGATTGGTCTGGTGTGATGATGCACCTTCCTTTGATATTTGGTATGGTGTGATGATGCACCTTACCTGGATGTTCGAGATGATCAGATCAATTCACACATTCAACAAAACATCACTTTTGCCAAAACTTTATTAGTAGATAGGTTTTGGTGTAAAATAGCCCATTTCCCCGATCTTTGCCATTGCATACATTTATTAAGGATTTGTTTGCTGGGTAGCCGCGTACTCATTATATCTATCGCAGATAAATTTTATTATTCAGGTTGCAAGTCTTATCAGACCGGAGGTCTCGAACTCAAAGTAAAGAGGACTAGCTGCGGGTGGTGTCCGGTCAATTTGTTTCGGATATCATCGCCAAGGTATTCTTTGCTCGATGTTCTCTTTATTCGTTCTTAATATTTGGTAATATCTGTCTTATTATAATAGCATATGACGCTACCTTGTAATACTTCATTATTTTGGAATAATAATGGAATGCCAGCGATGATAGCCGTTTAATTGTCCATCATGAGGTACTAGTCTGGGCCTAGTATCAGATCATGGTGCCTAATTCCCTGTGGTGACGCAGGGGGTCGTGACACGGACCCAGTAGTTCTCAAACCTAAAGCGTCGTGGAATCGGCCGTGGATTTTCACTTTTGAGAAGGATGGGATAGTGGTCGGATATAGAAGAGGCTAGAGGCAGGAGGACAGAATTTAGGGTGTAACATCTACCACTGGGCTATAGAAGGCCCTATCAAACGAACAAGGGTCGGATTAGCCTGTTCATTACTCCAAGTGAACCGGCGACCTTCTAGCTTTATCTCCTTTAAGTTGCCGTTGTTTAGGGCAAAGCGAAAGGCCGACATCTGGCTAGGGTTGACGTTAAGGTTGTTTTAAGCGCTGGCTTGGAGAATTTAGTTCAAATCGCCAACGATTAGCCAAGGGCCGAAGATAGATTGGCATATATGACGTATCTCATCTAGGAACTCTAATTTATCAGCATGTCGATGGGTCCATAGACGTTGGTGACAAACCAATGAGGAGATCCAACTGGTTGCACCTTTACGGTAATGGATCAGGAACAGTACCTCATGATGTCCGAGAGCTAGACATGACCATTGTACCAGAGCAGGGCCAGGCCCCCTAGTTCTATCAGCAGGTAAGAAATTGGCATTATTGAGGCGGCCTCCTCCTAGGAGGCTGGTGTGTTTAGCCATGGCCTGCGAAAGTTTAGTTTCTTGGACCCCAAGTATAGAGGGCATAGGAGAACACAAGGTCTGAAACAACATTGCAACGGGCGGGGCATTGAGTCCCCTAACATTCCATGAGATGAGCTTACGATCCATTGAGAGAAGGGCACAACAGCTGGTGGGCAATGGGGTCGATAGACCAGACATGAGACGGAAGGAAGGGGGGACAAACCATTGAGCCGATCAGCTGCTAGGTGCCATCTTGGACACAAGCGGAGCTCCACACCATGCCGTCTTCGTCTCCGTCATGGGCGGCCCCATCCAGACCCCGCTTGCCGCGCTCTCTCATCAAGACCTACACGGACGTCTCTCTGCGACATCACCGTCAACATGAGCACTGGCTTGCCTCCTCCTCCCGCCGTTGCCGCCCGACCACTGGCGCCCACCACCTCTCGCCACGCCTCCGTTCGCCATCGCTGCGCGGTGCTTGTCTCCGCGGCAGCCGTGCCTTCCTCTCCTTCCCACGCTCTCCACTTTACTCCTCCTACCGCCAACCACCGCCCGACGACGCTGGGCAGAGTAATGGCACCACCGCCACCATCGCCCACGGCGACCCTAAGCGCCCGCCTCTTCCGTTCAAGCTCCGCTCTTCCCCGCCGCCTCGGCCCCCACCAAGCATCACCTGAACTCCTTTTCAGCAGGTTTGTTTCCGGTGAGTGGCAAGGCGTCTCCGGAGGCGACGGCGGCGCCTGCGCCCTCCCTTCTTCGGCTCGCACCTCTGCGCCGCCGCCATGCCTCTACCTGCTGCCCATGCTCAAGGCGTTAAGAAGAAGCCGCCATACTTGTCTCGGCTCGACCACAAAGCGGCCGATTGCGGGACCCGTCCGCTGCCTCTCTGCCGAAATTTTAGCCACGTCATACAGAATCTTGGCAAGACCGCCCGCCACCTCCACCGCCGCTATGGCGCCCGCCCCACGTTCCATCTTCGCCAAGACCGCCTCCTCTCGTCTGTCGTTGTGGGCGATCCGATGCCATGCGGCCGACGCGGCGAGCTCCACACCAGGCGTCTTCGTCTCCGTCATGGCGGCCCCATCCGCACTCCCGCCTTCATCGCCTCTCTCATCAGCACCTACACGGACGTCCCTCTCTGCGACATCACCGTCACGCACCTCTCCCATCTTCGCCTTCTAGCTCGCTTCACTCGGCCAGAGCATGCGCGGCACGCGGCTCGCCGGTCCTTCCGAGCTCAGGGCCGAGACTTCCGCCTAGATGCCTTCCCTGACGACCTGCATGCTGGCGGCGCTCCTGCCGCGGCGCGCTTCCGCGTCCAGCTCTTCATCGAAGGCTTGCCGCTCCCGGCGTGGTCTACCCCCGTCGTGGACCTCATCCTCTCGGCGCCCGGCCGACGCTGCCGAGTCAAGACGCGCTTCACCAGGACACCGCCACCTTCCGCGCGTGGATGTGGACAACCGACCCGGCCATCATCCCCCTTGAAGCCGTCGTTGACCTCTTCGACGATTCCTCCCCCTACCTCGAGCCAAACCGTGGAGGTGCTCATGCTGACAAGCTTGGCCGGCTTCGCCCGCGCCGCGCCCGCCCACGCGTCTCCACTCACCACCTCATCATTCACCTTGGCGAATCGAGGATTACTCCGCAGCTTCGCCCCCGTCGCAGTGGTCGCCGGTGTCCTACTTGTCGCTGTGGCGATTGGGGACGCGGATTAAATCCCTCCGCGGCGCCACCACCATCACCACCACGCGTGCCTTTTTTTCGCTGCTTCGCCGCTAAGATGACCCATATGACGAGGGCGGCGGGCGGCCGCCAAGACTCTCCAACCACCGGCGCCCGTCAATAGGCTGCGTTGGCGCGCGCAGCGGCACCGCACCACCTCCTCCGACACCGCCACAACAAAGGCCTCTCTCGCGTAGGCGCCGCCGACGCGCTCGCGCTCGGCGCGCTCCCGCCCGCGCCGTGTCACGCCGCCACACCGTTCGCTCTCAACCTCGCGCGCGCGCGGCGCCTCGCCGTTCGCTCTCCACGTCGCCGCACCACGCGTTCGCTCTCCATCGCGCGCCATACAAGGCTTACGGCGCCACGCCAGACGCTTCCACTTTCGCCGGCGCCACGGCGTTCACTCTCCGCCGCCAAGACCCTCCTCCTCGCGCCATTGCAGCCAAGGCTCGACTGTCGCGGCGCGCCGCTCTCCACTTCGCCGGCAACCCACTCCTCCTTCCCCCCGCTGCCCGCAGAACGGCGCGCGCGCGCTTGCTCTCCGCCCGCTTCCACCGGGCGCTCCCGTCTGCGGCGCCGAGCCCGTGAACACCTCGCCACCCACGTGTTTCGCCTCGTGCTCGCCCCACGCCGCTTTTGCCGCAGCCTCGCTAGCCGTGCCTAACGGACGCCGACCGCTGTTGCTAACGCGATCGCCAGGGCCCTAGCCCTAAGTCGCCAGCGCCCCAAGTGGCTGGCTCGCCACTCAACAGTCTGGGCCCCCTCACCGATCCAGCGTGCCCCCTCAACCAACCAGCGCGCCACCTTCTTGGGCCGGCCAAGCAGGCCCAAGTGCCGTTGGCCTGTGGCTCGCTCCAACCCACCGCCGCTGGACCGGCCCACGCCTACGCTCCGTCGGGCCTGCTCTCCATCCCTGCCGGACCGGCCCAGCAGGCTTTCTCCCCTTCGGGCCCGGGGTCCCTTCCACCAGATCTCGCTAAGCCTGCTCCCGAATCCACTTTCTGGGACTTGGGGCACCACCCTGCCCCGGCTTCACCCCCGTTCGATCCCATGACCCTCGAGGCTTCTCTATCTCCTCCGCCCCCACCTCATTCCTCTCCGGTCTCCGCCTTCCTGGCTGAGGCCACCACCGTTTCTACACCATCGCTCCTGCCACTACCTCACCCCACAGGCATTCGCATCGTGCCAGCCCCCCGGGTGCGGCGTAGCTCCAGGATTGCCTCTGTCCGCTCGGCCTTGCCACCACCTGGTTCATCCTCTGTGCCTGCTATTCGCAAGGCGCAGGGTGTTCTTGCTCGTCGGCTCGGCATCTCGCCTCAATTGGGGGACATGTCCACCCAGCTAGAGTCGCTATTCTCCGCTGAGCCTCTCAGCCCTACTGCCTGCTCCATCATCGCTGACCTTTGCGGCCTTGCTCGTCCTCGCATCGACGGTCCTCCTCTCACTGAGGCCTGATTCCCCTGCGTCCCACCGCCTTCCTCGTGTTAACCTCCCCTCAATGAAAGTTTTATGCTGGAATGTCCGGGGCCTCAACTCAGCAGTAAGCACGACGTCGTTGCCTCGTTAGTCAAATCTCACCGACCTACCATTCTCGCCGTCCAAGAATCTAAGCTGGCCGCCCCTTCCCACCAAATCCTCATGGATACTTGCGGGCATAGGCTTCGAGGCGTCCTCTCCTCGCCCGCTGCAGGCACCAGAGGAGGTTTGCTGCTTTTCTGGGATGACTCGCAGGTCACTCTTTCCGACCCACTGATCTTACCCCACTCCATCACCGCCAGAGTCACACCTGCCGATGGCCAGTGCAGTTGGATCATCTCCAACGTCTACGGCCCCACTGACGAGCCGTCCAAGCTTCTTTTCCTTCGGGAGTTGCGCCACATCGCCTCTCACTTCAACGGCCCTTGGCTAGTTCTTGGGGATTTCAACATCATCTACAAGGCCTCCGACAAAAATAACCCCAACCTGAACAGACGGCTAATGTCCCGCTTCCGGGATGCGTTGAATGCCTGCCTTCTCCGCGAGATCCACCTCTCTGGTAGGCGATTCACCTGGAGCAATGAACAATCCCACCCCACCCTCGTACGCCTCGACAGGGCCTTTGCCACTTCTGACTGGGAACTCCTTTTCCCATCCTGCTCCCTTCTACCGCTGTCCTCGTCGGCCTCCGACCATTGCCCGCTCCTCCTCACCGCTGAAAGCCTCCCACGCCCGCCGCGTCGGTTCCGCTTCGAAAACTACTGGCTCTCCCTTCACGGGTTTCTCCAAGTAGCCGAGCAGGCCTGGTGCGGGCTTACCAACCTCCCGTCTCACCCGATGCACCGCCTACAGTTCAAGCTGGCCCACACTGCGAAATCCCTATCTAGCTGGAGCCGCTCCCAGATTGGTGACTTAAAGCTTCAGCTCTCAATCGCCTCGGAGGTCGTCAGGCTCTTGGACTTAGCCATGGAGGCCCGTGAGCTATCCACGGAGGAGCTAGCTCTCCGCAATCAACTCAAGCTTCGGATCCTTGGGCTTTGCTCCATCGAAAAAATCAAATGGAAGCAACGCTCGCGCCTAACCTGGTTAAAGCTTGGCAACGCCAACACAAAATACTTCCACCTCCGGGCGAATGGTCGACGTCGAAGAAACTACATCCACTCTCTCCAAACGGACAGTGGCCTACACACAGAGTTTCAAGACCAGGCTGTTGCCCTCCACCAGCATTTCAGTGCAATTTTCGGACAACCTCCGGCTACTCCTCAAACCTCCTTGCTCCGCTCCTTCAATTGGGATTTCCTAGCGCTACCCACAGTCGACCTTTCAGCCCTAGATGTTCCCCTCACTCTCGAAGAGCTCAAAGCTGTCCCGTTCTCCCTACCTAGCGATAAGGCGCCAGGGCCTGATGGTTTCAACTGGAATTTTTACAAGGCCTGCTGGTCGTTCATCTCTGTAGATTTGCTCGAGGCACTCCAATGCCTCTTCAGCATGGACGCCACCGGCCTAGCCAAACTAAACGGAGCCCACATCGTCCTTCTTCCCAAAAAAGACTCCCCATCCACCCCTTCAGACTACCGCCCCATAAGCCTCATCCACAGCGTTGGCAAACTCTTCACCAAAATTCTAGCATCTCGCCTCGCTCCTTTCATGAATGAGCTCATCTCGCCTTGCCAAAGCGCCTTCATTTAAGGTAGACATATTCAGGACAACTTCCTGCTGGTTCAGCGCAAAGCAATGGCCCTTCACAAATCCAGCACACCAGCCCTCCTTTTCAAGTTGGACCTCCAGAAAGCCTTTGACTCTGTGTCCTGGGCTTACCTTCTTGATAACCTCAGGTCAGGGGTTCAAGACTACCGGGCGGAGCTCGATATCCCTGTCTTTAGCCACCTCTTCTTCCAGGGTTTTGCTTAACAGTCGCCCCATTGCCCCCATCCAGCATCGCCGAGGTCTGAGACAGGGGGATTCGCTCTCCCCTTTCCTGTTCAACCTCGTCATTGAACCTCTGGTTTCTCTGCTCAACAAGGCCGTCACTACTGCCGTGCTCCAGCCACTGGGGGGGCCGCTGCCAGACGCCATCATCTCCCTATTCGCTGATGATGCGGCCATCTTCCTGCACCCATCTGCAGACAACGTCTCCACCCTGGCTGAGATCCTTAGTGTATTCGGAAACATCACGGGCCTGCGCACCAACTTCTCCAAAAGCCAAGTAGTCCCAATACAGTGCTCAGGCCTACATCTTCCACCCATCCTTCACGCCCTCCCAGCCGAGCAAACCGCTTTCCCCATCAAGTACCTAGGAATGCCTCTTTCCACTCGCAAGTTACGGCATGCCCACTTCCAGCCTGTCATTTACAAAGTAGCTTCCAAGCTCGCCGGCTGGCGGGGACCGCTCATGTCCAAGGGAGGCCGCCTCACTCTCCTCAAAGCAGTGTTAACCTCTCTCCCCACTTTCGTCCATCGGTCATCCCACCTCCCAACTCGGCCATCGAAATCGACGCCTTCAGAGAGCTTGGCTCGAAGGGCACCGATCATCGACGATTCTTTGGTAGGATCAATTGAGTGTAGTCGCCACCCACCTCCTCGGTGGCACAGGGGTGCTAGATCTCAACCGCTTCTCCGAGCATTATTTGAGATGGCTCTGGTTGAGTCGGCAGCGCTCAGCGCCCGCCTGGGTTCCGCAACAGTTGCCCGCCCTGGACTCGGACATTTCGCTCCTCCGAGTGGCCACCAGTGTAACCCTCAGAAACGGGGCCTCCACCTCCTTTTGGGATGACCATTGGCTAGATGGCTTTGCCCCCAAGCTGCTTGCACCTGGTCTCTTCAAGGCCTCCTCCAGAAAGAACAGATCGGTGCTCGACGCGACTTCCAACCAAGCCTGGATCACAGACCTCAGACGCAACCTCACGCCTAACCGATCCTCGAGCTCGTCTTGCTTCTTAGACAAATAGTTACCTTGCGTACTCAACCCAGACGAGCCGGATCTTTTTCCTGGCGTTTCAACCCTAACCATAAATTCTCATCCCATCACCTACCTACTTGATTCGTCGGCGGATCCCAAGACCGACCCTTCACCAATGCCGAAGTGTGGGCCCCACCAAGTGCAAGTTCTTCCTTTGGACACCTTTGCACCGACGGGTCTTCACCGCCGATGTTCGCCTTTCGGCGTCGGCTCCCCAACGCCTACTTACGCCCCTCTGCGAAGGAATCTTGAGACCCCGAACATCTCTTTTTGCAAGTCGCTTTTTCACGGCAAGCAGGATAGGTGGCGGTATTGCTAAACAATCAGCGTCTCAACCCCTCGGGTGGGCTGCAGGATAATTGCCTTGCCAGTTGGTGGTCCACCGACATCCTCCAGACGGCCCGACCACCCGAGGCACGCTCTCCGCCGCTGCGACCGCTCTCGAGCATCCGGCCGAGCGCAACAACCGCATTTTGGGATACCGACTTGCCCCCTAGTTTTCTTTCAAGATCTCGTGGATGACTGCGCTGTGGGAGGCAGCGGGGCGCGCTTTTGTAATTAGTTAGTTTCTTTTTTTGAGCCCACGGGGGGAGGGGCTCTGTTCTCCCCCCACCCTGTAACCTTCTTCTCAATTTTAAATGCACGGCAGTCCTCCTGCCTTCCTTCAAAAAAAAAATCGACCTAAGAGGTAGGTCACACTCACAACCTAGCGGCTCAAGTAAAACCGAAAAAAGATAATCTAACATCAAGAAGGATAGAACAATAGCAGGGCTGCTACCCAACTCAAGCAACATGTAACATGCCACACGTTCCCAATCTAATCATCAGCAGAGACAGCAGTGAGGTCTGTGATTTGCACAATCGGCCCGTCCATGCCATACAAGGCTCGAACAGCCGCAACGACCTCCAAGGAGATTGGCTGGGAGAACAGGTCACGGAGGCAGGCACAAATGTCATCAATAGACGCCCTCCTAGAGGTGCAGGCCTTAGCGATATGGTCATTACCACGATAGCGCAAACACTTGAGCGGATCACGGCATTGTGCTGCAGGATGATCTGTGGCCATGCAGTTAGAGCACCTGCCATGAAGAGCCTTGGGTATGGGCTTCTTGGTTGCGGCAGTCAATTCCTGGCTTGCAATGGGTGCGCCAGCCAAGGGATGCTGGATAGGCTTCTTTCGTCTCCACCAAGACTTGCATCGGACTAGATGCCATCGAAGGTCATCAAGAGTTAGCGAAGGTAGGCGCTGCTCACAGAGGGAAGTCTTGGGTCACAGGGACCGACGGGCGACATCAAGATAGCTTGAAGAGCTCACAGGGGCTGCTGGCTACGCTGCCGCCAATGGAAGGGCAGCCATGAAGGTTGCCGGAGTGGGAGCGCACGCCACCTGCAGGCTGTAGCAGCAGGTATCGAGGCGCGGTTGCCATCAATGCCTAAAGGGCCAGGCGGAGGACCAAGCAGGCTAGCAGCTCCATGATGGCGGGGTAGGCTAGAGCATCGATGTTCCTGGCGCTTCGGCATGGCGGAGGCATCGCTTTCATTGTAGGGGCTGAGAGAAAGGCAGGCTGCCGGTGAGCCGATGGAAACATGGTGCACCGGGGACGGAGAGGAGGCTGCGGATGGCGAGGGCGATGGAGGAAGCTCGTGGATGGTAGAAGCGGTGTCTGCTGGAGCCGGAGTGGCGGCGAGCAGGGACATGGTGTTGTTCACAATGTAATCTTGTTGAACAAATATTTCTTTTTAAGCTGGTGGTTCTTGTTGATTGAAAAACATCATACGGATTTAAGTTGTGATCCTGTCCCCCTGGTGGGTAAACATAAACACCTGGTTGATGGTGTGCTCCTGTTTAAAAGTTTACCAAATGTGGTGGCGGCAGATGAGGATTACCGCCATCCATTGGAGGTTTTTGTATGCAAGCATGAAGCACACAGACATACACAGAGAGAGATATATAGGATCTTAAGTTCTCGACAATGCATGCAAGCATGGAGCAGGATCAATTGCAGCAACGAAGTTCTGCCTCCTTAAGAAGTTCACTAATTAGCATTTAGCAGACCCCCTGGGCGAAACCGAGCTTTCCTCCCTTCACGTCGTACACCATCTCCATGGAGCGCTGCGCCAGGTTGCCGATGACCGAGACGGGGTACTCGTTGCGCACATCCGACGCCCCAAAGGCGAGGCACCCGACGGAGAAGAAGTCGCCGGGGTTGGTGAAGTACATCATCCGCTCTATCTCGAGCTCCAGCACCGCGCCGCCGGCGAACTTGAGCCGGACGATCGGCAGCCGGATCAGCCTCTGCCCGGTGAAGTTGTAGCAGGTGTCGAGCAGGTCGATGGCCGGAGCCCTCGGGTACTCCGCCATCTGCCGCTGGAACTCGTCCCGCAGCAGCGCGTACACGGACGGGGTAAAGTAGGTAAAGATCGTCGCCGCGTCCAGCAGCGTGAAGTTGGCGAGCGGCGCGGTGGCCGGGATCGGGAGGTCCTTCCCGCCGACGGCGATCCCGACGAGCTCCACGAAGTAGAACGGCGGCAGCACCGTGTTCACCACCAGTGGCGCGTACTGGTACTGCACGTCCTTCCGGCCGGAGTACTCCGACCGGTCGCCGCCGACGGAGAGGAAGCCGCGGGAGGTCGCGTTCGATGGGAGGCAGTAGGAGAAGGCGACGGTGCCGTTGCCGTCGCCGCCGACGGGGCTGGAGGCGGAAGTGACACGGGACGCCAGGGAGGCATTGTTCCGGCTGAGGTCGACCACGCCGGCGAGGCCGTAGAACAGGTCGGTGTCCACGGTGTCCATGCACCCGAACCTGAAGCCTTCGACAGTGACCGACGACGACACCGTCAGCATGTCCTTGACGTAGGTTCCCGTGGCCTCCGTGACGCGGCTGTTGCCCAGCCGGAACGTGCAGGCCGTCTCGCCGGAACAACCCCTGGGGCATTCCGGCGAGCCGCAGAGGATGGTGGCGAAGGACGAGGACGCCGACGGGTAGAACGCCGGGCCGCACGGGCCACCCCCAGCCTTGCACGGCTTGCACCGGAGCATCGACGTGCCGAAGGCGGTGTCGAAGCTGAAGGCGAACTGCTGCGCCGGCGTGCCGTAGCCGAGGACGACGGTGTAGTCCAGGACGCCTGGGAACTCCTTGTCGGCGTTGCCAGATACGGGGATACTACTTCTCCCACCGGACGACGACGTGGTGGTAGTGGTCGCCGCGGTGGCGCCGGAGTGGGCTTCGTAGAAAGCGCGGAGACGGAGGCCGTCGCGGCGCGCCATGTCCTCCGTCGGGAGCTTACCTTGGCTTCCCGGAGCTCCGGCAAGCGGCGAGCATGGGCTCAGCCGGTGCACCAGTGGCAACTTGATGTCGCTGCGGTGCCCTGCAAGCGTGCATTTTAGTATATTACTGATGTGTCATGTTTAATTTAATTTTCGTTCTCATTGATCACTAAGCGTAATGATCATGTACTGCACCCGAAGAGATGGACGAGCATGTCGGCGTCGGCGACGGCGCCGCCCGGGCATCATCAGTGGACGAACGGAGGAGGAAGTGGCTTCTCCCCAGAGTGTAGGTGGTGTGGCCTGAGCTGCTGAAAAGTGAAAGGAGAAGCAGGAAGAATAATAGACAGGGAAGAACGTTCGAAGCCATTAGAGATTTGACAAAGTGATATAGGCTATTAACTGATCTAGCTGGCCAGTGAATGATGCTTGTGGAGTAACTCAGCATGATCTTATATAGACCAAGCTACTGGCGTAAGTAAACTAAGTCCCTACAAAATGATGCAATTAATAATTAGTTAGGAGAAGAATTTTAACACATGCACGCCCAAATTATTTATAGCCATTGATTTAGTTTCATCAAGAGTGTAATTAGCTCTTTTTATGTTAAGGGTTAATAGGTTAGTTTTGCAGCGATTCCCTTCTCCCTACATGCAAATACAATACTATACAGCGTTAATTGTGGCAATGCGATTAACGTCGGTTCTAATAATGCAGTTTAATTGTGGAAAAGATTGTTACAAATTTATTAATTTAAACCACCTTGCAATGCTAATTAATGTTAAATGATATGTAGAATCATTATTTTTAAACATTCATCTAATACACCCTCTCCTCTAAAAAAAAACCTTTCAAAAAATCTTACATTGCAATCACCTTAATCACAGCAGCGGATTCCCGCGATCTCAATCTCGACACACAGGTTCATGTACCTTAGCACACAATTTGCCCTCAGCTTCTTTACAGTAAACAGCTTAGAATTGCTTTAAAGAGATATACAAAAATCTTTGGTATTAGTTATTAGGATATTTAATTATTACTTTTATTGTATTTAACTAATAAAAAAAGTAAATTTGCTAAAATGTTTTCGAAACAAAAATGAAAGTAAAATTTGATATGTTCTTGAAAATTGGGTATGCTTTTTAAATTTTTTAAGTGTTTTTAGACGCAACTTGAAGATGAAAAATAAAGTAACAAACAGAAGCGTTCAATTTTTCGAAACGAAGATAAGTTAAAGTTAGGCTGAGGGGAACATGTTTATAAAGTTGTTTTTTTCGTCAGATCTTCATATTTGATATAATAAGCTAAATTTTGAGTTTCTCAAAGTGCTTTGAAGAGTTTGCAAACTTTGTAAGACTTTTGAGACACAATTTAAAGACAAATAGACTAGAAATAACAAAGTTATGTAGAAATGACGAATTATGTAGAATTATAAATAGAAGTTAGCCTTCGCAAAATGGAAAATAATTAGTTCATAGAGTTCAACTAATCTTGAATATGACAGCATGTTTTTATAGCATATGACTTTTGTTATGCCCCATAATACGTACTACCTCCGTTTTTTTTTATTTCACGCCTTTGACTTTTGAGCGCGCCTTTGACCATTCGTCTTATTTAAAAAATTAGTGTAAACATGCAAACAAAATAAGTCATATTTAAAGTATCTTTATTGATAAAACAAATCACAACAAAATAAATGATATTTACATAATTTTTTTAATAAGACGAATAGTCAAAGATGTGTTCGAAAGTCAAAAACGTCAAACAAAAAAGAATAGAGGGAGTATATACGTTTGAAATATATTCCATTTTTTAGATTATTAGCATTTTTATCATGAGCCGGATGTTGAGCATAGTAAATCGCAGCCAGAGCCCGATCCCATTTCCACATTGACGAGCGGTCCATCCTTATAAGCTTCGAAGAGGGGAAGTAGGAAGAGCCAATGGAAAGAAGCCTTGTTTTGTTTGGCACCAAAGAGGTCAAAAAGATAGCAGATCACCTAAAAAAATGAGACTAGGATGGAAGGCAAGGTGAAAGATACAATGGACGATCCAGATTCATTCAGTGGTACGTTTTGATTAATTACTTTGGTCCTTAGCTCCTCTAATTTGTTTTACGGATGTGTGTCCGAAGAAATAATGCACAATTGACTGTTTCGCCGTCTCTTTTTTTTGTTCGTATTCTTTTCTACGTCGAGCTTAAGGACAAAAGGGTTGGGACAATGGAAGTGGATTGAGATTAACGCCCGGCCTTGAAGAGAAACGAGTGTACGAATCATTGAGAAACCTCGCTACCGGGTGTAGTCCGAGGTATAAACATGGACAATCAATCACAAAGAAAGATCAAGAACATAGAGGACACAGAGATATAGGGTGGAGCTTCTCTTTATTATTTCTCAGATCTGTTATACAATAGGTGCTCCATCTCTTCTTTTATAGTACTGCTTAGGGTTTAGGCCAGGTCCAATGTGAGACCCATCGGCGGCCCTAACCCGTGCCGTCTTCTTGGCGCCGACCGAACGGGCGGGCTCCCCTGAGGGTTTCCCAACGCTCTCCTTGGACCTTGCCAGCGAGATGCATATGCCTCATCAAAACTCTATCCAAAAACCCAGTGGAAAAAAAGGATTGGAGAAAGAGTACATAGCATACGCTTGCTGTGCGCACGATTTGCCTCATTAAAAACCTTATGTGAGAAAATTTTAGGAAAAAACTCACCAAGGGAAAAAGAGTACAAACCACACAACATTGCATTCAATCTTCTAGATCGAGTTGGATACTCCGGCTTCATGCCAAAGTTTTAATTCAGGACGTGTGAATTATCTCCCCCTGAATTCAGCACTTCTTTGTGCCTGATCATTCCAATGCCTCTAACACACTTTTCAAAGGGAGGCAGTGGGCAATAACTTAGTGACCAGGTCAGCCAAATTCTCACAGGATTTGGTGTGCTGGATACTTAGTTCGTTCAACTTATGTGGTTCATGCGTATAAAAGAACTTGGGGTCGATATGCTTAGTGAGATTACTTTTCACATAACCCATTTGTATTTGTGCAACACAAATGGCATTATCTTCATAGATAATTGTAGGGGTTTGCTCAATAGGTAATCCACATGACTGCAGGATGTGTTTCACCATTCTTTTTAACCATGCACATTCACGAGATACTTCATGTAATGCAATGATTTTCGAGTGGTTTGTGGACGTAGCCACTAGCGTCTGGTTGGACGACTTTCATGACATTGCAGTGCCACCACATAGGAAAACATACCCAGTTTGTGATTTACCAGAATGTGGGTCCGAAAAGTACCCAGCATCAGCATAACCAACAATATTCACATCTTGGTTCTTCCTGTAAAATAGGCCAAGATCAATGTTTTCACGGAGGTATCGAAAGGTAACCTTTATTTCGTTTCAATGCCTCTTCGTGAGCGCTGCACTGTATCGAGCCAATGTGTTCACGGCGAATGCAATATCATGCCGTGTACTGTTAGCAAGATACATGAATGCTCCTATTGCACTCAAGTACGGGACTTTCTGCCCGAGGATTCCTCCCCCTCTTCCCTGGGTTGGAAGAGATCTTTTTCTTTCTGCAAAGATCTCTCTATCATAAGAGTTCTTCATGAATAGACTCTGCCAAAGCCAAACCTTTCTAAAACCTTCTGAGTATAGGTCTCCTAGTGCATTAGGATCCCATGAGAGAAATGCTCGAGCTGCAAGTCTAAGCAGTGCTTAGTTTACTATACTTCAAGTATGAGCATACTTATTTTAATTCTCCTTTTCAATTCATATAGTGACTTTCAGAGTTTCACACTATATGTTTCTATTTGCTCTATCTTGGTTACGGAAGGTGATACATTAAGTATCTTCACACATTAATCCGAATTCAAGTCTCTTATACATATATTCAGTAACAACATCCTTCAATTCAAATTTCACTCTCAACTTCAAGTTGAGTACTGCCAATAATGAGATATATCTAGAGGAAAACCATGACTAGGGAATAAGCTTCTTCATGAAGCTTTGAGCTATCAGCCTTGTTATGTTCCTTTCTAATTCATTATTCTCATTTCTCTTCTAGAGAAAATGCTAGTATACCACGGTAATTGCCTTCTTTTATATGGCATATATATGTCAACTTTGGCTGTTGCTCTTTTCATAAGTTCCCTTAATAATACAATTCATATGGCCATTTAGTCATAGGGTGCTTCGTGCACTTCTACTTACTCTGCACCGCTATTTTCCATCACGGGAGCAAGTTCCTTTAGTTTTTTATAGCCAGTGTGTGCACACACTTTGGTCGATTCATTCATGCATTATTCCTGCCATGGAATATTCAAGACTAGGAGTGCCTCGCTAGCAGGCTTCTCTCCAGCTACCAGGTCTCAACTAGCTCCCCTTCACTACTTGGGGCATTTTTAGTGATTTGGTCATGAGAAGCCCTCTTTTCCTTTTTCCCCAAGCGTCCCCAGATACTTTGGGTCGGAGGAACCAGACTCCCTGTTCATTCTGAGGCCTTTGAAAAGGTTGAGGGGTACTTTCAATTCTTTGGTACTGCAACCCTCTCTGGCGCATTACTACTAGTAATGCAACTTAATCATTCCCTTCATATCACAAAAATGGTCATTCAGTGGCAGTTTTACATATATACTTCAATATTCTTCAGGACTTTTATTTCTCTACTAGTGCAAAGGTCATGCACGAGAATTCTATATGCTTATTTTCTCGGCATTCTCATTCAGGAGTTCTAATTCTCCCCCTAATGACGAGAAAATATTTTTTGTCAATAGCGGTATGGTACATATAATTCAAAGTGGAAAATTTCGTGATGACCCTTTGCATGCACTAGTTGGATGTTGTAGAACTACATGTTCTTTTGAATAGTGATTAGGGATGCTTTGTGTATGATTTCATGTCTTCACACATTCTTCAAGAATTACAACTCTACTAATTAACCGGGCTATTATTCAATTCATTTTCAATTCGTATGACTACTAGTCACTCTGCAAGAGGTGGCATGCTATGCCTATTCATAGTGCTCTGTTTCAAATCTCATCATCAAATGTCTTTAAAATAAAGTCATTAGTAGTATCCATTGCGGCGGACTTTATATGATGGGATGAGAAAATTCTTTAATTCCAGTGATCTACAAGATTTTCTCTTCAAATACTTTGTTCCTTGTGTGAGAGTAAACTCGATCACATTTAGAAGACAGTGTTGAGCACTATAAAGTACCAAAACTACCCTGTTGAGGGTTGAATTGGAAAACAAATCTCCTACTAGATGCAGTCTAGAGATTCAGGGACTTTGCATTCTCTTCATAATTTAAGATTATTCATTAATTTCCGGTGGCACATTCTGGCACACAAAATCTTCAAGATTCGAAAAATTTTCACGATAGTATTATAGTCCGGTGAGTTGTTTTTACAATCCCTTATCATTCAAAACTGGGGAACCCAGAATATACTACTGAAAAGATAAGAGTTAAGAGCTTCTAAATCCAGTCTTCTAAGCTGGGATATTGACCCAAGTCAACTAAGGTTCTTCAAGAGTGAGATAGGAGACACGCCGAAGCTGGGATATTGACCCAAGTCAACTAAGGTTCTTCAAGAGTAAGATAGGAGACACGCCGAACAACAACGAACAACAACGAACAGGAGACAGGGGTTTTTATCCTGATTCAGGCCTCTCGGGAGAGATAATAGCCCTACGTCCAGCCTTTCTTATATATCAAAGATGATTACAAGAGATGGCTCGACGAGACGAACAGGTCTCGGCGAGACTATGGGTGTACAAGTGCGACGATGCAAAGATCATATGCGCTATCAGATGCTAAGACGTAAACTCAATGCCAGATGCCCCCTAAACACCGTAGGGGCCTGATTTATATAGTGTAGAGCAAACCGACCTACCGAGGGAATATCGGGCTGGGCAAACTACGAGATCGTAACGAACTCGACATGCCAAATATATCCTGAGGCAGATAAGGCATACTCCTAGTTTTGGGGATCACGACGTCTGCTCCAATCTGGGAAACCAACGTCTGGGTCTTCACGTAGCTGTGTAGAACTCTTGTTCGAGTCGGACTCAAACACGAAGTCTTGGGCGCCACACAATCGTACCGACCAAGAAGCTGTTCGGCACGATACACATGGGCCTTATAGAACCTTCCAGGGAGCTGGGCCCTGGTAGGTTGTTCGATTGGGCCGTCAGGGAGTGGGCCATGGCAATGGGCCGTGGTTCTATCCCCGACAGCTAGCTCCCAAGACTCAAGTGGAATAACTCACTAGAGTGGGGTCTTCCTCTTGAGACTCAAAGTCAAGAAGAGGGAAATTATGCTGCTACAAAGGCGAACAACAAATGACCGAACAGGTTATGGTTCCACCGAACAGGACCTGTCCGGGATCGAACACACCCGATCAGTGCCGAGCAACTCTGTTGCGCCGAACAGGAAAATGCATCCATCCGAAAGCGAGCACCCGGCCTCTCGTGCGGATGACTGGAAAAAGTAGCCGTTCGTAGATCTCAACGGTAACTTCTGCTGCGCAGTGAAAACAGCCGACCGTTTTTACCTAGCCGTTGCGGTAAAAACTAGCTGTTTTGTGGCAAAAAACTGTTGCAAGGCTGCTGATCCAGGCCTATAAAAGCTCCAAAGCCGCCCGCGGCTAGCCACTTCTGCTCTCATGCCTTTCCTTCCCAAGCCCTAATTCCAACCGCGCCCAGCATCAAAGAGCCAAACTCCACCCTCTACCCTGCTCGTGCAGCCCTGGGAACCGCTATGGCCAAGTTCGCAGGCACTAGCATGACCGAGGAGGACCTGAAGGTCTGGGAAGAGGAGGGCCACATCGACGCTGGCAGCTGGAGGCTGCCCGGGGAGGAGGAAACTCCGGAGCCGCTTGAGGGAGAGTTTGTCAATTTTGAACAGTTCGCACTGTTCGGGTTGAGGTCTCCCGAGAGCAACTTCGTCGAGGCTTTCTTCAACATCAGCGGATTGGAGGTGGCGAACCTCAATCCAAATTCGATCCTCCAGATGACCGTCTTCGCACACCTGTGCGAGGGCTATCTAGGAGTTGACCCATCGGTGGGGCTGTTCCTTCACTATTACACAGTGACGAGGAGCAGCTCGCGCGCCGGCCTTCGGTGCTATTACCTCAAGCTCGGGCCACCATCGACGACGCCAGATCCCGTCCACCTCGCCGACTCAATGGGCGCGTGGTGGATGAGGTGGTTCTACACCAAGCGAGCGACGACAAGAACTTCGTCTTCACGGGCAAGCTCCGTGAAGGGACACCAATGCCTCGGCGGAGGCTGTCAAGCGAGGCTGGTACTGACGTGGAAGATAGCCTCGCTCGTGGGCCTCGGGCTCACGGGCAGGGAGATCATCCGCAACTTCACAGCGAACTGGATCCGTCCGCTGCGGAGGCGATCCTACCCCTTCTACAAGATAGAAGGATGGGAAGACATCACAAGGGAGAGCACGGGTAAGTGCCTTTAAGACTCAACCTCTATTTGATGGTTTCATCCGAACAGGTACTGAACATTTTCTTCTATTCGGGCAGAGCAACCGACTGAAGCATGGGTCACCGAGCAGGTGGACTCCATGCTCAAGGCCGCGAAGAAGGACAGCGAAGTCACCGGCAAGGTGGCCTATACATGTTCTCGCAACGTGCTCGTCCGCACACCAGAGGTAACACACCTTTACCCGCCGGTTTCGCAAGACTTACACGGCTAATTATGCTAACGTTCGCTTCTCAAATGAACAGGAGGACCAGCTGATTCTTGGAGGGATCGTGGAGGAACCCTCCGGATCCGAAAAGGAGAAAGCGAGAAAGGGCAAGGCCAAGGCGGCCACGAAGCCCAAGGTGATGGCTGAGCCGACGCGGAGCTCGCCGCGCCACGGCAGCCGCTAGCCATCGAAGAAGCCCCTGCGGCGTGGCGCACCGAGCCGAGCCAAGCAAGTCTTGTGACCGATAGCTGGAAGCGACCAAGCCCCTCCCTCCTCAGCGAGCAAAGCGACGAAGAGGTAAGGACCATGACACTCTGGCTTAAGCGCTATGCGCAGGCTCACCCGGGCCATATGGCACGGCTGCAACAGGTCGCCGAATAGAGGAGGCTTGAAGAGGAAGTCGCGCGCAAGGAAAGGCTTCTTGCGTTGCGCGAGAAAAGCGCTCAGCTCAGCAGGGAGCTGAGCTCGTCGCCACGAGCAACCGGAGGCCAAGGCGAACAAGAAGCTAAAGAGCCCCCGAGGAAAAGGCGGAAAGTTTTGGCGACAAAGAGGAAGATCAAGCTCTCCGCAGCAGGTATGTACAGACGAATCTTACGACCTTACAACTTACCCGGCCGCGTAGGACTTAACTCATCCCTTTTGAGATCAGCCATCCAAGAGGAGATCGCCACAGACAACGTGGGCGAGGCGATCGGCGATCCTTCTTTGCCGAGCACACACTGCGGTGCGTCGCGAAGCGATCTGATTAACCGACCTCAAGGACAAGCCGGCGGCGTGGAGCTTGCTCCCGCCCTGCTCAATGAAAGGTGTCGACACGCCGAAAAGCGCGGTGGAGCGGCCGAGGCGGAGGAGGCGGCGATGGCGCCACGGATAAGCGAGGTCAAGGTGTTGGCCGCAAAATTGCCGAGTGGGACCGAGCGGCGGTCCCACCGCACGCCGTCGCGAGAGCGGCCCGTTCTGTGGCGGCGGAGGTTCTTGGCAAGTGGTGAAGACCTCGCAGCCAAGGAGGAAGAAAAGGCACGAGCGGGCGTACAAGCTACCCGCCGATGGAAACCCAGCGTCGCTTAGCGGAGCGACACCGATTCGCCCAAGACAAGCGGGTGGAAGGAGAAGAAGACAGACGAGAGCGCGGGCGACAGCTTGCCCGCCGCGATCGCCTCTAAGTCGCAGCGTGCCCGCACGGAAGAAGCGGCGGAGAGATCGTCGCGAGCCTTATCCCGCCAAAGCGAGCCGTGACCCATGGTCTCGAAGATCACTTGGGCCGAAGTCTGAAGCGCCGGCTTGGAAAGGTAATCCTCGAAACCGAAACTTTGTCTGCTCGGGCTAAAACTGCCCAAGGCTTAATTTGGTCTTCTCTCTTTCAGTTCGTCGAGGGCACCATGGAGGACCTCGTGGAGGGCGTCACCGTGGAGCGCGCCGCCGTTATAGCGGGCTTCCAGGAGCATCTCCGGACGAGGGGACTCGAGGGAGAGCCCTCTGCACCAGCCCGAAGCCGGAGCCGGCTGAAGGCAAGGGTGAGAAAGGTCAAGGCCCAGCTGACCGAGGAGAGGCAATCCTCCAGGGCTCTCCGGAAAGAGGCCGAGGAGCGTCGCGCGCAGGTCGCGGGGCCGGATGTCACGGAGGGCAAGCAGGGCCGCAAGAAGTGGCTCGAGGAATAACTCCACAACGTGTCTCAATGGCGGAGCCTGCTTACGGCGGAGGTGAAGGACCTCAAGGCCCAGCTCGCCGAAGAGAGGTTGACCGCCACGGAGCAGCTCGAGGCCGCCGAGCAGCGGGTCAGTTAGAGCGAGGCTCTGTCCGAGGAACTACGTGCCAAGACCGAGGAGGTCGAGGCTCTCCGTGCAGAGGCAGCGGAGCGAGCCCGGCTCAGCAAGGAGGAAACCGATCGTCTCCGAGCTGAGGCCAGGGAAGGATTCAAGGCGCAAGGAGAAGTCATGCGCCTGAAGATAGAGATCGAGGCATTGAAGGAGCAGCTCGCTTCGAAGTAAAAGTAGGGTTGTACTCCTTATACCTGTAACTTTGAGAAATGCAATAAAGATATAACTTTTGCACAACAAGACTCACCTTTTCCCTGCAAAAAGAGCAGCAAAAAGATAAGAACGAACAGGAAACTAAGAGCAAAGGCACAACAGCGCTAGAAAGTTTTAAGGAAAATCGGTAGAACGCTTAGCCTAACTCCCAGCCCCCGTTGTGCAGCTGCTCGAAAACCTGAGTTTGCAAACTCGAACAGGTGCACAAGAGAAAGAGCGACACCCTAGCCCTCGGTACGGACGGTGCTCGAAAACATGAGTTTGCGAATTCGAGCACGTGCGTAGAGAGTTAGAGCGATATCTGTATCCTGATTGACTTATTCCAAGAACTGCTCGGCGACGTAAGTTAGGCGATTCCAAAGGTAACCGAACAAGGAAAGTGCCTCTGCCGCGGAGGGCTTACGAGAGCGGGCTTTGCCAAGTGGTTGTGCCGTGAGCGGTAAGTGCCTCTGTCGCGGAGGGCTTACGAGAGCAGACTTAACCGCGAGGCGAGAAAACCTTTTTACGCAACCTTGAGTTTAGAAACTTGTTGAAACTGGATACGAGTAGGAAAAATCCGTAAGCTTGCGGAGCCAAGTGTTCGCAAGGCCGGGCAGCCATCAAGTGTTACTAGAAAGAGGGTAGTCTGAGAAGACAGAGATGTGAAAAGAGCCGCAGGGGGCCGCGAAAATTCACTGTTTATTGGATGGAACTTTACATGGCAGCCCGAGAGACTTGGACGAACAAAGGCACGAAGTTTGAAAAAAGCGCGAAGCTAAGCGAACACACGAAAGACCTACACAAAGAACTTACGGTCGTGGTCGATGTTCCAAGTCTTTGGTCGACTCTCTCCGATCCTCCATTGCAAAGCGAACGGCCCGGGCGAAAGCAGATGAAACGACCAGTGAGCAGGCCCTCCCAACGGGAGTTAGCTTGTTGGTATTGGACAAGTTACGACACGGCGCAGAACGAGGTCGCCTACCGCAAAGCCCTTGGTCGAACTGATTTGGCAGCGTGCCGGCGAAGAGCTTGCTGGTAGCGCGCCATTCTGACTTGTGCCTGGTCGCGTGTGCCTTCGAGGAGGTCGAGATCAAGTAGGCGCTCTTGCTCGTAGTCAACGAAGTTGATCGAGCTCGTGCGAGGCGAGCCGAGTACTATTTCGGCCGGCAGGATGGCTTCTGCACCGTAGACCAATTGGAAAGGAGTTTCCCGGTTGCGGTAGCCATGGTGCGAATCGCCCGGAGGACGGAAGGAACCGTCAACCGAGCCTTGTTGTGCTCATGAGTGCCGCGAACACGCGCCGTTGATACCCTGGACGATCTGTCCGTTAGCTTCGATCGCGCTCCATTGCTCAGTGGGTGTGCCTGAGGCGAAAGCAGAACCTTGGTGCCCGGTATTCGCAGATATTTCGAATAGCTCGCTTTGGAACTGGGTACCGTTATCAGTGATCAGCTTATGGGGGATCCCAAAGCGCGTGACCACGTTGCTTTTGAAAAAGCGGACAACCGTTTTGGCGTGAAGAGACGACACAGGCTCTGCCTCAATCTACTTTGTAAAAGTGTCGAAGGCGACGAGCAAGTGTGTGTAGCCCTTGTACCCTTTAGGGAACGGGCCGAGCAGATCCAGACCCCATGTGGAGAAAGGCCATGATGGGGGGATCGTTTGGAGCTCTTGGGCGGGCTTATGTGCCTTCCGGACGTGAAATTGGCAAGCTTTGCACTTAGTCACGATGTCCCGGGCATCTTGTAACGCTGTAGGCCAGTAATAACCCATGCGAAACGCTTTGCCGACCAGAGTTCTGAAGGAGGCGTGGTTGCCACAGGCACCCTCGTGTATGTCCCTAAGAAGGAACACACCCTCCTGCTGCGAGAAGCACTTGGAGAGGACCCCTAGAGCACCTTGACGGTAAAGGACGCCGTCCACAAGCTTGTATGGACTAGCACGCCTTATAAGCCGGAAACGCTCGGGTTCGTCTTCTGGCAGGGTCCCATCTGCTAGGTATCGGACAAATGGCGTTGTCCAGCTCGCAGCCTGCTCGATGATGGAGACAGCACCACCTATCTCAGTTGCTTCGTCCGGAGACGTGATTGAGGGCTTGTGAAGGTGCTCGATGAGCACCACTGCCAGAGCAGGTTCACGTGAGGATCCAAACTTGGACAGCTGGTCGGCGAGAAAGTTGTTCTTCCTGAGCACGAAGAGCACCTCGAAGAATCAAAAGTGCCGCTCCACCTTCCTCACTTCAACCAGGTATCGCGCCATTGAGTCATCGCAGCACTGATACTCCTTGTTGACCTGGTTGATGACCAGCTGTGAATCTCCCTTCACAGTCAGCTGTTGGACACCGAGCGACTTGCACGCTCTTAGTCCCGCGAGGAGAGCCTCGTACTCTGCAGTATTGTTAGTCGCCGCAAACTGTAGTTGAATAGAATACTGGAGTTGTTCTCCTTGAGGGGAGATGAGAACAAAACCAGCCCCCGAGTTTGCAGTACGCGAGCCATCAAAAAACATGGTCCATGAGGGTTCATCAGGTTGCTCGGGAGCTTCCTGAGATTTGGGCGGGCAGGTCTATTCAGCGACAAAGTCAGCCAAGACCTGGGACTTAATAGCAGTTCGGGCAACAAACAGAATATCAAATTCTGCTAATTCTATTGCCCACTTAGCTATACGTCCGCCAGCTTCCTTGTTCCTTAGGATTTCCCCAAGAGGGAATTTGGTTGGGACCAGTATTTGATGCGCCTGGAAATAGTGGCGAAGTTTTCTGGAGGACATGGGCAAGGCGTAGAGCAACTTCTGGACCTCAGGGTAACGCTCCTTTGATCCGTGAAGCACCTCGCTCACGTAATAGATTGGTCACTGGATGCCTTCCCTTTCAACCGTCAAGACCGCGCTCACGCTTGCGGCGTCTGACCAAGATAGAGAAAGAGCATTCGCCGTGTCGCGGGTAGTCAAAACAGTGGGTTGGGCGGTATTGCTTAAGATCTTGGAAAGATCGACGAACTTCCTCTGTCCACTCGAAGCCATTGTGCTTGCGCAGGGCCTTAAAGAAGGGCAGCCCGCGTTATACGACGGAAATAAACACCTTTCGTAACGACCATCCGTCCGGTGAGGCTCTGAACTTCCTTAACGGTAGTCCATCCGTCCGGTGAGGCTCTTGTCGACGGTTGAGATATCGATCTCAAGTCGCTAAGGTTCTTGAAGATTGAGATAGGAGACACGCCGAACAACCACGAACAACAACGAACAGGAGACCAAGAGCAAGACGAACAACACTAGAAAGTTTTAAAGAAAACTGGTAGAACGCAACCTAACTCCGGCCCGTTGTGCGGTACTGCTCGAGGACTGAGTTTGCGAACTTCGAGCAGTGCACAGAGAAAGAGCGACGCCCTAGCCCCGATGCAGACGATGCATGAAGACTGAACTTGCGACTTCAATCACGTGCGTAGAGAGTTAGAGCGACACCGTATCTGATCGATTCGTTCGAGAGCGGCTCGTTAACATAAGTTAGGCGATTCGAAGGTAACCGAACAAGGAAAGTGCCTCTGCGCGGAGGGCTTACGAGCGAGCTTTGCCAAGTGGTTGTGCCGTGGCGGTAAGTGCCTCTGCCGCGGAGGGCTTACGAGCGAGCTTAGCGCGAGGCGAGATGCCGTGTTACGCAACTCGAGTTTAGGAACTTGTTGAAATCGGATCTGGGCGGGAAAACCCTTAAGATTGCGGAGCCAAGAGTTCGCAAGACGGGCGACCATCAAGTGTTACAGAGAGAAAGAGTAGTCCGAGAAGACAAGTGGTGAGGAGGACTGCGGGGGCGCGAGCATTCACCGCTCAATGGGTTAAACTTTACATGGCGGCCAGAGACTTGGACGAACTAAAGGCGCGAATTTGAGAAAAGCGAAGCTAGGAAGCGAAAAGACCTACACGCGAATCCAGCGAAGCTGGTCGATGTTCCAAGTCTTTGGTCACTCTCTCCGTCATCCTTTGCCAGCGAACAGCCGGGATCCGGAAGGAGTTTTGATCCGATCCACGAGCACGGAGCTCGTCGCGGGGACAGACAGCGCCGGCGAAGAGCTGTCCGGACGAAGTTGATCGATCCCGAGCACGGAGCTCGTCGCGGGGACGGACCGCGCCGGCGAAGAAGGCTGCCCGGCTGAAGTTGATCTGTCCCGAGCACGGAGCTCGTCGCGGGGACGAGACGCGCTTCCGGCCAAGAGCTGCGGTGCTGGTTGATCCGATCCCGAGCACGAGCTGGGAACCAGATCTGGAAGGCGATCAAGATCGAAGGGATCGATCCGATCTAGCAGGGGAAGAGACA
Organism: Raddia guianensis; assembly: GCA_036346415.1. Classification (NCBI taxonomy): domain Eukaryota; kingdom Viridiplantae; phylum Streptophyta; class Magnoliopsida; order Poales; family Poaceae; genus Raddia; species Raddia guianensis. The sequence goes on from CM070539.1 coordinate 35,920,458, forward strand.
TCCTGTCCTTCTGAGCCGTAGTCCTCAGGGAGAATCTCCTGGTCGCTGATAGAGTTCGACATGCTCGATCTGCGTGTCCCCACGGACGGCGCCAACTGTCGACGGTTGAGATATTGATCTCAAGTCGCTAAGGTTCTTGAAGATTGAGATAGGAGACACGCCGAACAACCACGAACAACAACGAACAGGAGACAGGGGTTTTTATCCTGGTTCAGGCCTCTCGGGAGAGATAATAGCCCTACGTCCAGCCTTTCTTATATATCAGAGGTGAATACAAGAGGTGGCTCGACGAGACGAACAAGTCTCGGCGAGATTATGGGTGTACAAGTGCAATAGCGCAATGATCCGATGTCTACGAGGTGCTACGATGCAAAAGCTCTTGGCCAGGTGCCCCCTCAACGTCGTAGGGGCTCTGTTTATATAGTGCTGAGCAAACCGACCTACCGAGGGCATATCGGGCCGGGCTGACCACGAGTACGTAACGAACTCGATACATGCCAAATATATCCCGAGGTAGATAAGGCATACTCCTAGTCTTGAGGATCACGGCTCCTATTCCAATCCGGGAAACCACGTCCGGGTCTTCACGTAGCCACGCAGAACTCTTGTTCGAGACGGACTCAAACACGATTCATTGGCCGTTACGCACCACGCCAGCTAGGAAGCTGTTCGGCAGGATGCATATGGGCCAGATAGAACCTTCCAGGGAGCTGGGCCCTGGTAGGCTATTCGATTGGGCCGTCAGGGAGTAGGCCATGACAATGGGCCGTATTTTAATCCCCGACAGCTCTGAACTTCCTTAACGGTAGTCGGAGCCTGCATATTTTCAATGGCCTCGATTTTTTCGGAGTTGGCAGAGATCCTTTGCGAACCAATCACATAACCGAGCAACATTCCAGATCGAACACCAAAGGTACACTTCTCTGGATTTAATTTTATTCGATGCCTGTTGAGATTTCGAAAAGTCTCGGCCAAGTCTTTTACATGACCTGGAGCATACTTGCTCTTTACAACTATGTCGTCGACATAGACCTCCAGGTTTCTTCCGCGCTCTTCTCGGAAAGTCTTCTCCATTAAGCGCTGGAACGTGGCACCAGCATTGCGCAGACCGAAAGACATGGTCGTGTAGCAGAAAGTGCCGAAGGGGGTGATGAAGGCAGTCTTCTCTTCATCCTCGGGGGAGATGCTTATTTGGTGATAACCGAAGTAAGCATCCAAAAAACTCAAAAGTTGGGCATCCGCCGTCGCGTCGACCAACTGGTCTATGCGAGGCAGCGGGAAATTGTCCTTAGGACAAGCAGCGTTCAGATCTGTGTGATCAACACATATCCTCCACTTGCCGCCTTTCTTCTTTACAATGACAGGGTTGGCCAGCCATTCGGTGTGATCAACCTCGCGGATGAAACCAGCAGCGAGTAGCTTACCAAGCTGATCTTTGATGATCCCCTGCTTGAATTCCGAAAAGCAACGAAGCTTCTGGCGAACAGGCTTTTTGTCCAGCCGGACGGCCAGTTTGTGCTCAATAACCTTCCTTGGGACTCCGGGCATGTCAGACGGTTCCCAGGCAAAGTCTGCACTAGCTCGGAGGAAGGCAATGAGCTCGCTTTCCTATTTGGGGTGCAGGTTGGCCCCCAGGTGAACTGTCTTGGAGGAGTCGTCCAGAGACAGCGGAACTTCCTTGGTCTCACCCTCTGGCTGAAGGGATACCCTAGGGCGTGCAGACTTAGTCTGCGGAGTTTCGGGACCTCGCGGCGGAAGCTGGTCGACCGAGGCGAGGGCGCTTTCGTCCTGTCGAGGCGGACTTCTATTGCCCTTGACCGTGATCACACCGTTGGGACCCGGTATCTTCACGCAATGATAAGCGTGGTGGGACACGGCTATGAACTTGCCAAGAGATGGCCGGCCCAAGATCGCGTTATATGCGGAGGAAAAGTCAATTACGTCAAACGTGATCAACTCAGTCCGGAAGTTGCTTGACCTGCCAAGGTAACAACAAGCGATCCGCCTAATGGCGAACGACTTCTCAGGAACAATGCCGTAGAAGGGCATCGCGACCTCTTTAAGCTTGGAACGAGGGATTTGCATCTCGTCCAAGACCTTAGCAGAGAGTAAGTCCAAAGCTCTCCCACCGTCTATTAGAACACGACCAACTCTGGCGTTGCTGATGGTCGGAGCGACCACCAGTGGGAGCCTCTGGGGCTTGGTCATCCTAGTGGGGCAATCCTCCTGAGAGAAGGAAATGGGGACCTCGGTCCACTTCATCGATTCTGGCTGTGGTTTGCCTTTCTCAACGTTGTGGACCTCCCGAACAGCTTCCTTGAGGCTGCGCCGAGAGGGATAAGCCGAGGAGCCGCCGAAGATGACGGCGATATGGTTCACGGGCTCTTGATACTCATCGTCGTCCCGATCACCATCATCGGTTTGGCGCTTGGCCTTTGGCTTCACCTTTTAGGCGGGGTGGGCATTGGGCCCTTGCCGTTGTAGAAATCCTCGAGCTTTGCAGCCCAGGTCCTACAGTGGCGTGTATCATGCCCGTAGTGCTGGTGGAACTTGTAATATCGGTCACTTGGACCTTTCTTGTCTTGGTTGCCTCCCTGGGCGGGCTTCTTGCCCTTATAGTTATTGTTGGGCTTTTTCTACCCATCCTTGGGAGGAGGCGTGCGATCTATACCAGTGACGGTATTGTTCGCATCATCCTTCTTTTTCTTCTGGGACTTCTTGTCACCAGGATTGTTGCTGCTCCTCTTCTTCTCCTCCACACCAGGCTGGGCGGGCAGCTCGCCCTTGTCAAACGCCTTCTTATACTGAACGCGCTCTGCCGCATTGGCATAGCGATCAGCCGCCTTGAACAGGTCGTTGGCGGTCCAGGTCTCATTGATCTCAAGATCCTGGGTGAGTCGCTCGTCGCGGACTCCGTTTTTAAAGGCGCGGACAACAGATTCATCCGAGATGTTTGGGACCGTGTTGCGAATCTTAATGAAACGCTTCACGAAGTTACGGAGGGTCTCCCCGTTCATCTGGATCATCTGGTGCAGATCATCCTCCTTGCCCAGACATACGTAACAACTCTGGAAATTAGCAATCAGAGCGTCACAAAGCTGGTTCCAAGAGCTGATGGAACCTTCTTGCTGATTGAACAGCCACGTCCGAGCAGCGCCCTCAAGGACAGTCGGGAGGTAATTAGTCATGACAAGCTCATCACCTCCGGCCGCCATGATGGCCGTTGCGTAGATGGAAAGGAACTCCTCTGGGTTCTGCATCCCATTGTACCTCTCCATGTGTCCGGGCTTGAACTTTGAGGGCCATCGGACAGAGCGAAGCTCGTCAGAGAAGGCCCTACAGCCCAAGGCATAAGACAGGCCACCTTCCCCGGTAGAACCTAGCCTTGAAAAGACGTTGGTCCTATTGGTTGGGGGAACTCTAGCTTAGCGGGAGGTTTCTGCCTGGAGGAACTCCCTCCGTGATAAGCCTCCACGCTCCTTCCTCGTGGTCGCGACAACGCGCTCCTCGCGAGGGGATCGTCCGTGATTGTCGCGTACACGCTTGCCCCTGTGGTCGTGATGACTACGGGGACTTGGTGAGCGGCGGCGACCACGGGCAGCTTGCTCGTGGACAGTGATCCTCCGACGGTGACGGCGGTCACGCGATCGATCGGATCGCTCATTGCTCGAATCCACGGACAGGCTCGCCATTTGCGGATGAAGCTTCACCTATAGATTTAAGGCCCTCGGCCGGTTTCTCAAGGTGAGTAGCCACGATGCTCGCCCACAAGGGCGAGATTGTCTGGTGGCGGATCGATTCTGATGCGCCAAGGCACGGAGCCGTTCCCGGCTCTGCTCAATTGGTCCTGGGATCCCTGAGGCATCCGCGTCTTGCCCGATTGGAGTCTGGGCACGCGGGGATTCCGCCCGGGCAGGTTGAACTTCTGCCGAGGGTCTTGGCATAAGTGTGCGAGGCTGATCGTGTCGCTGACGCTTGCGCTGATCGCGGATCTGCGCCAAGGTTTGGTCGATGGATTCGTCAAAAGTGCGGCGAACAATATAACTCGCGAGCAGATTGTGCGGCTCCATCTTGGTGCCGAGTGGAATTGACCCGCTCGACCTCTTCGGCCGCCGTGACCCGTGCGGGATCCCCGGAGGTTCCTGTACCGGCCATGTTGATGACAGGGTGGCCGTACGTTTGTGCGCTAGACGGTGTCATCACTGTGTCGCCATAGGAGGAATCAACCGACATCGCCTTGGAATCCGATAGATCTAAACCAGCGTAAAGATCGTCGGTTCCGTAATCGTCGTTAATGACGGGAGCTCGACCAGAGACCATCTCCGAGGCGTATCCAGAGACCTCTGTCTCGGATACAGACATCGATCTAGGCCGATAGGACCGATTCGAGCTCGCAGGGGAAAAAACATCCTGCCCTTCTGAGTCGTAGTTCTCAGGGAGAATCTCCGTATCGCTGATGGAGTTCGACATGCTCGATCTGCGTAGTCCCCACGGTCGGCGCCAACTATCGACGGTTGGGATATTGACCCAAGTCAACTAAGGTTCTTCAAGAATGAGATAGGAGACACGCCGAATAACAACGAACAACAACGAACAGGAGACAGGGGTTTTTATCCTGGTTCAGGCCTCTCGGGAGAGATAATAGCCCTACGTCCAGCCTTTCTTATATATCAAAGATGATCACAAGAGATGGCTCGACGAGACGAACAGGTCTCGGCGAGATTATGGGTGTACAAGTGCGACGATGCAAAGATCATATGCGCTATCAGATGCTAAGACGCAAACTCGATGCCAGATGCCCCCTAAACACCGTAGGGGCCTGGTTTATATAGTGTAGAGCAAACCGACCTACTGAGGGAATATCGGGCCGGGCAAACTACGAGATCGTAACGAACTCGACATGCCAAATATATCCCGAGGCAGATAAGTCATACTCCTAATCTTGGGGATCACGACGTCTACTCCAATCCGGGAAACCAACGTCCGGGTCTTCACATAGCCGTGTAGAACTCTTGTTCGAGTCGGACTCAAACACGAAGTCTTGGACGCCACATAATCGTACCGACCAACAAGCTGTTCGGCACGTTACACATGGGCTTTATAGAACCTTCCAGGGAGCTGGGCCCTGGTAGGTTGTTCGATTGGGCCGTCAGGGAGTGGGCCATGACAATAGGCCGTGATTCTATCCCCGGCAGCTGGCATGCACTACAAGTGCATCAAATCTATTATAGTACTCACTACAAGAAATATGGTCTTCTGTGACGTAATTTTTATGACAAAAAGAAGGGTTTTATTGTCACCGTATACCATCTATGACGATCCTATGACGAAAACACGTTTGTCATAGAAGGTGCGTCTCTAAAGACCTTTCATGACAAAATAAGGAAAAACGTCACAAAATTAATGACAAATGTTACAACGTCACAAATGATTATGACGTTATAAATCGTCACAATTTAAAAAGAAAACGTCACAAATAAGTAACTAGGATGTTGCCACATGGTAGATGATGTGGCATGTGACGTGGTGGAATGTTGTGACAAATTTTATCATAATTTATAGCTCACAATTCGTCATCACACAAATAAACCACACAATTTTTACACGTAAATAAATTCATGATAAATTCCAAAGTATAACAATAGTACATATTACATAACAACATAAATACAATTGGATTTATGTGTCACCAAAACATAACAATAAATATTCCAAAGTATAAGCTTCAATGTATTAATTAAATAATGCTTTCAAATTCTACAACTTAGTTGCCGTAAGGCATAAGCTTTCATGTTCTACGACTTCACGATTAGATGCTCCCGACGATCAGTTTTCCTTCAAAAAAAAAAAAAGAAGACACAAATCAATTAGATAAAAGTGCTTATTGCTTACTTTTCATAAAAATAAATAACACCTACATGCAACTGGTGTTAGTTGTAACTAGTGTGATATTGGATCCATTTGGATCACCCTCAAAAGTGTCAGGTAAACTGAATTTTATAGCATGGACAAAGTCTAAATCAATTTTATGTGCTTTAGCTGATTTGTTTTTAGCAAATTGAACATTGTGCAGTATAGAAATGATTCATAGAAGACGAGGAAGAGGAACACCCTGCTGCACTGCACAATGCATGGTTTAATCATAATTTTGTATCTACTTGTAGAATTTTATATGCTTCTTAGATGCTAAGTGAACTCTTAGTTTGGATAATCTGCCAAATTGAAATAAAATAGTATATGGTGGAAGTTTCCATCACTTAATCAAAACAAGTAAACTGTCAAAATTACTAGAAGCACTTGTCAAATACAGTAGACTTGAAGGACATGTCAAATGCATGAGAATTTTGCCGAATACATTGTTACTTGAAGCACTTGCTGTTATTCAATTACATACATGCCTACATATACACTGTCGAATAATATCTGGTACAGAATTTGGACAGGACACCAAACAACATTGAACCACATTTATCACATAACTTTTTTTCTAATAGAGAAATGTGTGCTTTAAGGATTCACCCCCATTATTTTATTTTGTGTGCACCTGTTAACTAAATTCTAAAGTCTACAGGGGCAGTTATTGGTAGCTGATCCACTGAACTGAACTTTTCTTTAATTTTAAATTGTAAGTTGAAATTTATTCAATTGCACAACAATGCCATTTTAACTAAGGATGCTACAGGGAAAAAGCACACAGGTTCATCCATCTGGCCTAGACATAAGCTGAACAAATTAGAACTTTAGAAAGAGATCTAGCCATGGAAAGAGCTCTACAGACTATAGTTAATACTAGTGTCACTCTTTACCTTCTCAGACATTGAATCCCCATTCTTCTCACATATGTATTAGAAATTAGAAGGGGTAGTTTTCCTGGTTAAGCTTAAAAGACCTTCCATTGATGCCTCCGACATTTGTCTAACATAAACACAAAAGCATGTTAACAGAGTCTTGACATAAATCTATAGTCACCAAAATGACATTCACTACATGATTGCACACATAGTATCTGAATTTTAATTGCAGTAAAATAGCTGGGATATGGATATAAAGATTCTGAAAATTTAATTGCTGGCACCTTTAACATTCACTAGGAGTTATAGTGAAGCCCAAACTATCATATACAAGGATTAAATGAGAATCAGACCCACAGTTATAGTTATCTCTACCTTTGCATTATCAAAGAAATAAGACACATGATAAGAATACCAAAGAAATAAGACACATCATTATGTCAAAAAATAAGAATCAGACCCACAGTTAAGTAGCACACTGATCAATCATATGTTTTATGGTGTCCTAAAATCATATAAAAGCATAAGAAATGCATTCTGTTGACAAACAATGCATGCGTAGATATCAAAGGAATCTAACTGTTAGTGGCGTTAAGCTGATTTCAGTTTTTTAATGGCATGTACCACTGAAGCAGGTTCGAATTAGCACCCCTCCTATTTTTTCAAGGATTTTGAGTACACAATCAAACAGAGTTAGCTCAATGATAGATGAACACGATTAAATATCACCAGGTCCCTAGCAAGCAGGTCCATAGCTAGCATATCAAAATACCATATCATAAGAAACATCTGCACCAAAATAATGTGTTTTGAGTAGATTGGCCTTCACCTTCTAACAGATCAAGTCTCTAGCTAGCAGATCGACATGTTTCTCTTGCCGATGATTGCAACCTGCCCTGTCCATCAGGTCGCCGTCATCCCCAGGACGCCACCCTGCCGAGGTCGCCGAAGCCGCCTACCTGTGCTCCTGCCCGGGCTATCGGCGAAGCTGCCTGCCCAGCCTGCCGGCGATGCGTCCAGCCCAGCCCGCCGGCGCGCCGCCAGATCCCTTGCTCGCCGCAACCTGGAGCTCCCCTTCGGATCCCTTCCCCTGCGATGACTGCCCGCCGCCGGCGGCTCCTTCCCAGCTGGAGCGGCCTTCAGATCGCAGCCGCCATGGAACCCTAGAGAGAAAAGTGTGGAATAGCGGAGGCCCGAAATGGATATAATTGCGGGAGATTTTTTTTTGGGCGCTGAGCTTCTTAGAGCATCCCCAGCAGAGCCTCCAAATTTTCTTCAGATCGCCACGATGTCATTCTACGATGCTTCTTCTGATCTATTCTTCTTCATATGGATGAATTCCTCCTAATGTATTTAAAAAATTTTGAAATAGAGGCTATTTTGGGGGGTGTGATGGGGATGCTCTTATGTGGGGGTAGCGGTATTTTTTACCGCCACAGATTTGGCGAAAATGCAGGAGTAGGCGGAAGCGGCCAATTTTCTCACGTTTGTTCGATTCTAAAATTTTGATTTGGTTAGACTTCAAAATTTTTATTTGAAGGCTAAAGAATTCAATAATATTTGTTTGAAGACCCAAGAGTTCGAAATTTTAAATTTGCCTAGATTTAGAAATTTTTCTTTATTTAAAATTTCAAAAATTTTCTATTTTGAAATTATGTTGGGTTAAAACTTTGCAAATTTAGTAAAATTTCAAAAATTAAATTCAATATGGGTCTAAACATTTTTATAATCAACATCAAATGTTACATTCAACTAGGATTAGAAAAGTTAACTTTTCAAATTTATCCAGATTTGAGTTTTTGAATTTTTTGGAATTCGATCATATATGAATTTTTTAAAATTAGTTAGATTTTAACTTTTTAAGTTCAGTTGTATTTCAGATAATTCAGTAAGATTAAAGTTTAAAATTCTTTTGACAAAATAATTTCATCACAATACTTTGGTGTATTGGTCTGTGACGTTTTTTCCTTACCGTTAATGACGTTTTTTGTGACGTTTCTTGTTATTCGTCACAAAAAAAAATAGAGTTACACCCCTTTGTTATTTTTATGACACTTTCTTTGAAAAACGTCATAAATCAATGACATATTATTCATTTGTCACAACAAAAAGTCACAGAAGGTCATATTTCTTGTAGTGAGTGTAGCCCGAATTCATAGAGGAGGGATTACTTCTAGTAATACTTTTCTTACATCCGGCATTCTTCATAATGCATGAGCATTCAGTGCTATTCTCTTCATTTGTTTCTTCATGAAACATGCACGAATGTCTTTAAATTTAAGAGGCTTCAAAATACTCAGGAGAAACAACGCTTCTAAAGTACTGATGTAATACCCAATAATATACTCATGACTCTTCGTGAGCAAGCTATGCACAGATCGCTACTAGCGATTTTTCAAATTAATACTAACAGTATTCTTCAGGATAGATACGGGTATATGAGCTCTCTTAAAATGTTATTTGTTGTTCTACAACTGTGTTAATAACCTCCAAGAGCACTATATAGATTATAAGTTGCAATCAGGTAACGGCAAGATTCATGATTCAAAGAATTCATAAATTGATTGCAACTTTATATATACTAGAATAAGGGCAAATGCAAAGCCCGTCATGAGAATTAATGTGCACTCTTCTAAAGCTTCAATTCAAATATGTTCTTCAGGAACTTCCAATTCATGCTAAAAATTCATATGTCTACTAGCAACCATAATTTAGAGTGCAAATTCATAAAATACGATTCAAAATATGCACCCACTATGTGTGGGTGTGCTCCAAAACACAGAGGCCAATATCTCGTCGCCAGTGGGTCGCGAATGATGCAATCAGTGTGCGGCACATGATTGACTCAGGGCATGGGCGATGCAATGGTACGGGGGCACAGTTGACAATAAGGACTGCGCCCAGATGCTTCTATCACTAAAAGGGCAGTCCCCATAGTCAACCACACAGATATAACCGAACAGCGGCGCAATGGGGCCGAGACGGTTATTCTAGTTTTAATGACATATGTCGACATCTTCGTTTCTCCATGCACTTCATGTGCGATTACAATTAGAACAAGGGGGAGATTTGCGAGGTCTCTGCAAGAGTTCTCATCAACAATGGCAAGTCAAGCCTCTGCCATTGCTTTTCTTTCTTCTTTGATCGATAAGCCATAATTGAATGTATAATCATGGCAAATCATAGACCAATCTCCCAAATGCCACATAATTTTTTGACATTATGCCTTGAGGGTTCTGCCCTTTTAATGGTGGAAATAAAATGCGACTTGTCCTTGTGTTATCTTTCTTAAGCAATGGACTTTCTCTTCATAGGCCAATTATTATTATTCTCCAATTCATGCCCTTCTTTAAAGTTTGGGGCTTTCTCCCCCTAGTAGTTTCTCCGTGACTATACAATAAAAGTTGCAAGCACTTGGAGTTATACTTAGGTGAGAGTGGAGAGTACTCCTCGAATGTGATCTTCTTTGTCACAAAAGAGGAATTGACCAATTTTTTCATAATTTGCAGTCTCATGCATGCCCCATTCTCATATAATAGAAAGGATAGAGAGCGTCCAAAATCGCTTCTGGAGTACGGTATGTTGCTCATGCATACACCAATACTATATGTTCATAGAGGGTGCCTAAGAAAGTGCAATGTGGGGTTGTTCAAGACATCGGTTTCTTATCCTTTCGGGTTCTAACCGATGGCGACCCGAGCTTCATGCTACTGAGGTATAATTCTATAGTCCAATGCCCAAGTGAGGTTGTTTTGTGTGCAATGTCAATACCTCAAATTCATATTTTATTATACTTGACATATATACTTCAGGATTAATTCATAAGACTACTTCATGTAATCTAATTAGAAGTGGTGCGTGACATAATTAATTCTCATGTATTCTAGTAATATATATATTCTAGCATGCCATTACCAATTCAAAGGCATAAATAATTACTGATAATTATAATGGCAAATGCACACAAGGATTGCACATAAATAATTACAGAATTAAATAATGCTTCAAATTCAAAGCCGGGTACTTACTTCAAGTTCTCGGGATGCTAAAAGGCCGAAGATTAAGTTTCAAATACATTTGAAAATATCGGAAGACATCGGAAAAACTTCTAGTAATTTCCAAGCTTCTAAGGGATTTTAATGCATTTTTCATTCTTTCGGAAAAGGGGTGCCAAATTTAAATCCCCGAATTGCAAAACATGCCAAAATTCAAATCTCGGGTGATTCTACAAGAATCAAGGGGTTTTCTGCAATTTCTGCAACTTCAGGGCAATTTCACAAATTCCGTGGCTTTTTGCAATTTCTTTTGAAAATTTTCTGTTTAATCCGAACCTTTCGGTCCAGCGTACGACCTGCTGCTAGCAAGGCCGCACGTATTCTTATAAAGGTTTGAAAATAGGTAATTTTCAAAAACCAAACAGGTGATTCTGCAAGAATCGGGGAAATTTCTGTAATTTTTAAAATTTCAGAATTCTTTTCCGGCTTAAGGGCCTTCTTTTCTTTCTTTCTTTCTATTATTCTTTTCCCCATTTTATACCTTTCTGAGAGTGGCCCAATAGGGTATTTATCTGACAGGTGGCTGCCCAGTATTTGTCTTGTGGTGGCAGCCTAGCGGCGTGGCAGGGAGGTGGTGTGATGGGGGGCGATGCGGCGGCCAATGGCAACCTGACGGCAACAACGCAGTCTGTGTGGCGGCTGTGCCGCAGAGGCGGCCAATGAGGGCGATGGTATGGCATGGCGAAGTAGTCAAGCTGGTGAGGCCGTGAGGGCAAAGCGGACTGGCCTTGGTGGTATGACGGCTTTGGCTGTGTGTGGTGCCAGATGGGCGCTATCTTTGGCGGGCGGACCGGGTATGATGTAGGCGTGACTAGGGGTTTCTCTAGCCGCCAATGGGCACGGGCGACGGGGTGGCGAAGGCGCGATGATGGCGGCGACGGCATGGGAACGCAGCGGTAGCCAGCAGGCGTGACGGTGGCGTCGGCGAGGCGTCCATGGCGAGGTCAATCTTCAGATTGAAAATCTGAAAATCCCCAAAGCAGCGAATCTACTACGAATTCTTTGCAAATATTTCCAATCTACTAGGGAAACACAACAATTCTTCTCGATCTGCAACCAAAACCAAGCACAGATCTCGATCTATGGGGTAATCGGCGCCCAAAAATACCTTCGTGGTAGAAGTAGATGCAGATCGGTCTTCCTCGCGGATTGATCGGCACCGGGTGAGCGAAGCGTCTTGATAACGTGTTGAGAAACCTCGCTACCGGGTGTAGTCCGAGGTATAAACGTGGACAATCAATCACAGAGAAAGATCAAGAACATAGGGGACACAGAGATATAGGGTGGAGTTTCTCTTTATTATTTCTCAGATCTATTATACAATATGTGCTCCACCTCTTCTTTTATAGTACTGCTTAGCGTTTAGGCCAGGTCCGATGTGGGACCCACCGTGGGGAGCCACCGCCGCCCTAGCCCCGCTGCCGTCTTCGCAGGCCGACACTGGCACGGGCCGGGCTCCCGCACAGGGGTTTCCCAACACGAATTACATAGCCAGCAAGAGATATATTATAGCGGGTTCAACCTTTCTGATTTGTGTCTAGTCTTCGTGGCGGGCACGCCAGCTCAGCAGTGCACCAAGCATGGCAATGATGGACACTACCAAATAATCGACCGATAGGATGTGAACTTATAACGATGATTGCATCACTATTGATACATCATCAATAGAAGTACAAAGCTGAAAAACTCGCGACGCTGGGGCGACACGTGGCTGGCCTGCCCGCTCGGCGACACCGCAACCGTCTGATTGCGCTAGCCAGCTAGATCCGGCCGTCCGTTTTGCTTTAGAGTATAAAACGAATTTTTCCAGTAGCATTTCAGGCACGCGGGTGCTCCGGCCGGTTGCTAGCTGCGCCCCTTTGTTGCCTGGGAGGCCCGGGTTTGAGCCCCGCAGCCTCCGCGCGCGCGGCGCTTTTTTTCGCTCGCACGGTGCACGTCGCATCCTCCGCGTGTTTTGGCGGGCGCACACGGCTCCGGCCGGTTGGTTAGCTGCGCCCCTTCGTTGCTTGGGAGGCCTGAGTTCGAGCCCTGTAGCCTCCGCGCGCGCGACGCTTTTTTTCGCTCGCGCGGTGCACGTTGCATCCTCCGCGCGCAGGCGCGCTTTTTGGCGGGCGCACGCATACGCGTTGTTGGCGGTCACGCGGCTGGCCTTCGCGCGCGCACGCGCACGCATCCTTCGCAGGCGTGTACTCACGTGCCATGGGCATGAGATGCAGCTAGTTGACTACAAAACTGAAGTGGGTTTTTACAGTCGACTGGAGCCACAAACCGGTAGTGATGTCACAACTCTACTACTGATTCATATCATAAATCAGTTGTGAATCCGTGGGATACAACCACCATCGTTTATGGTACGAACCGGTAGTGATGTATAGCTTCACTGCCTGTTCGTGATACAAGAACCAGCGAAGAAAAAGGGGATCAGTTTGGACAGATGATTCCATGCGCCAACATCTCGTGACATTGATACTCTATCTCATTCTTCTGGTGGTACGGACATCTGTATGGTAAAACCACCACCGGATAAAACCCTTCCTTGAGACAAATTCAATGGTCAAAAAACGTGAAGGTGGTAATCCTTGCGTTTCCTCAAACAGATCAGCGAATTCGTGTAACAACCCAATTTTGGGGCGTTTTCAAATCTTGGTTGAATTCAAAATTTCGTTTGATTTTAAACCAATTGGATCAATTTAAAACCAAAAATAAAATTTCATAAGCAACTGAAAATCATAGCTCTGTCTCTTCTTGTGGGCTTTCTATCGAGCACCTCGAGTGCTCTCTCTCTCTCTCTCTCTCCTCCTCGCACTCTGTCCCTGTCCCATGGGCCCCGCTATAAGCCCATCCGTCCATCCATGACGCCAATTACCTTTCGGTGCCCGGCAGCAAGACGCCGCCCTATCATTGCCCTGCCACATTGCAATGCCGATGCCATGCCGGGCGCATGTCGCCGCCCGTCATGGTCAAGCTTCGCCTCCCGCGCCGCGTGCCTCACGGTGTCGTGCCCGGTTGGTCACCACAGGCACGCCGCCGTGTGCCTCGCCGGAGGACCGGTCCACCGCTTAGACCATCGAACAACGCCGAGTCCGTCGGGCCGTCAAAGCCACGACACGCGTGACCTCCGGCTACCCCCCGCCGTCACTTGGCGCCAATAGTCAAAAGCTAACCCTCTAGCCCTCGCCGCCTACATTGCACCTCGTCGCGCGCGCTTGCCCTATCCGTGCCGCTGCGGTGCGCGAGTCCGCGCGCCTCGTCACGCTCAAGCGCCTCCGCGTCCCAAAGCACGCCCCAAGTTCCTCATCTCAAAGATCTGCGCCTATAAAAGCCCACGCGGCCTCGCCCGGCGTCGAGTTTCGTTTTTCCCAAATCCGAACCACCGCGCCGTTTCCTCTTCTCCCCAAAATTTCCCAAACCTACACCGAGTTCGGATCCGTCAATTTGGTGAGCTCGCGACAATTCCTCTCTTCCTTTAGCATCCTCGATCTTGCGCTAATGTTTCCCTCAACCAATTGTAGCATTGCGACAGGAGCTTCGGCGACGTCTCTTCGAACCGGCGTCGACCTCCTTGTCGCTGGACCACACCAAGCCATCTCGGCTAATTTTCTTGCTTTGTGGGCATCCTCTTCACCCTCCTTAGCTCTTGCTCGTCGTACATTGCCGCTAGTTTCATTTGTTCAATGCACCGCCATCTCGCCCTCGTGTTCACCGATGGAGCTCGCCGTGCGTGCCGCCGTCAGAAGCGCCGTTCGCCGAACCTTGGGTACGGTGGATTCGCATCGATGCCCGGTTCCATTTACTCCTTTTTTTCGCCGCCATGCCTTCGATTGCCGCCTATTTGAGCTCGCCGTAGCTCAATGGCAGACAGTACCTTTCACGTTGTCTTGTGGGAGGAAGGCGAAGTGGAGGATTAGACATCGACTAGTGGGGACGGGTTAGAATGTGTGTTTCAGGAGGTCGACAGGTGGGCCTTGGTCCCACTTGTCAATATGTGGAAACGTAATCTCTAGAAATACGCTTTCGATTAATTTGTTGCATACAGGCTCAAGCCACGTCCCGCCCAGATCGGCCCATGGCGACCAGCAGATTTGCTAAATTTAGCCCGAAATCTGTTATTTCATGTGTGATAGCACTTCGTAGGATTTATTTAAAATAGTAAACGATATAAAAAAAATTATCAAATTTTGTACAAAAATAGTACAGAGGGTTTACCACCTGGGAAAAATATTACAATAATAGTGTAGTGGAAAAATTGGATTATTAAAATCGTATAAAGCCCAATAGCAACCTTTTTCTTATTTTTACAATAAGATTTCGTAATTTATTTAAAACCCGTAGACACCTCCTAAAGTATTAGAAAATTCTTGATAATTACTAGAACCTCTCACAAAATTTATAATGATATTAGCTTAAACACTGTCCATAGGTTTTTCCTGAACAAAGTAGGTAATTAACCCCATAGTACCTTCCTATATAAAGAGGGGACCGAATCGGCTTGCTTGTTAATGAAATCTAGGACTAAATTGGTAAAGGGAAAATTGGCACGGTTATTTAAAATGTATATTTATCGTTATATAAATGATTAAAGAAATGTTAGGGTATTTGTTGGTTTTGTTAACTTAAGAAATTGAACCCAAATATTGGTTAGAAAATATATGGCTAGGCAAATGCCTTAATAAATTTAGAACATTTTAAATTTGCCTTTATTGCTTAAGTGTATGCATAGGATTATTTATTTGCTAAACCCAACGAATAATTAACTCACATCCTATTAAATTATTTAAGGAGTTGAACTTAGAAAAGAAGTTATTAATTGGTATAACTTACTATTATCGCTAAGCACCTAGTGGATGTCAACCCCAATAATCCTTACCCCTACGTAGGTTAAATTCCGAAAAGACGTCCTCTTATGTTGTCTAGAAACCCTAATCACCTCATTACGATCTTATCGTACGAAATCGCATTTTAGGGAATAGTAAATTACTATATTGTTAAATACTACTTATTAATGCACTCTGACATCCATAGCCTATCATATGAAAGGTGGGTTAAGCTAACCGATTAGGGCAATATGCCAGCAGTGAACTTGCACAATATTTTTCTATATAGAAGGCAAACCAGAATGATTAAACATTAACACAACTAGAAATACGTAGGGATGGATGTAGGAGAATTACGTATAAATGATCATATACCTAGAATTCATTAATAGCTAGGAACAATTCCCATCGACAAAAATCGTGGCTAAAGTATGATATACACTGTCTCGTAAGAAATCCATGACAACTATTAAGAATGATGATAACGAGCATAGGTAATATAATCCAAATTATAACGCGTACACCTATTTACAGACGGAAGATTAAACCTCAGCAAGGAAACTTAATCGGCATGCCGCACCGTGAGCCCCCTATAAAGTTTACCTCCTTATAGAAACTCGAGGGAGACTCTTCGTAGGATTAACATAGAGATGCTAGGGTAGCCTACGTAGACTCGCTATTATGCTCGTAGAAGCGATTGCATATCATGTACCATGTGTTTCACGCAGCATGGTATTTATCTGTGTCATTTGGTTCCTGTCGGTAGACCCCAAGGGTTTAAGGAGGATCTCGAGGCGAATCAAGATTCACGGTTGGGATACAAGTTGTCCAGGCGAGTTAACACTTACTCTTTAGATGTGATTTGTATTAGGGAGAGACGGCGACTCTCCTTAGTGCGGATTAGCATCGCTAATATCATGTTCATTACCCAGTTTTTCTTAAACTATGTTGTTTACTTATTAAAGATGCATGCTTATTAGAATGCCTAATTGTTAATCATGTTATACTATTACATGCCCGCCTTGAAATGTTTAGCCTTGATGACTGCCTTGATTGTCATTGCTCTTGATAGCCTATGATTAGTCTGGTAACCACTTTAACCGTACCTAATGGGTAAAACTTGCTTAGACCGCTTAGGCTTAACGAATCTTACGGTTAATCGCCACGGGCGGTGAACCGATATTCTTTGGACATTCATTATTCTCATTTAATATGACATGACATATGATGATTAGGGTGGTAGATGTATGTTGAAATTTGCTTGTGTTTGTGGGTTTGGTTATGGGGATAATTGGTCGGTTTGGGTTGGTCATTTGGGAAAGTCCCAGTGTAGTGTGGTGTGGTGTGGTCGATGATCGTGGAAGTAGAGAAAGAATGGTGGGTTGCCTCTAGTTGGATTTGGACATCCAGAGGGATGCTTAAGGCACGAGATGCCTAGTGCTGGGTTTAGCCCGGAGGCGTTTGGCGAGTGCCAAAGCGCCTATGAATTGCTTTAGCGTTTGGCAGAGTGCCGAAACTGCCCTATGAATTGCTTTAGCGTTTGGCAGAGTGCCGAAACTGCCTTAGGAATGGTTTTAGCGTTTGGCGAGTGCAAATCGCCAGAGGAAATAGCGTTTGGCGAGTGCCAAAGCGCCTAAGTATTCGTTTGGCGAGTTAAAGCGCCGGTATTCGTTTGGCGAGTCAAAACGCCCAAGTATTCGTTTGGAAGAGTGCCGAAACTGCCCTAAGTATTCGTTTGGTAGAGTCTTTGAAACTACCGGGAGTATTAAGGAAGCGTTTGGCGAATCAAACCGCGGTGTAAGAAGTGGTATGGGTGGTTGGGAGCAACGGAGAAAGTTCCCAGGGAACTGATAAGCTGGTAGAAAGTCTGGTTGGGAGCAACCAGGAGAAAATACTGGAAAGTATTGGCTGGTATGGTGATTGTTTAAGCTGGATGAGCTGATGATCGAGCTTGGTCAATTGGGTGATAATTGTGTATAAGCTAGTATGGATTGTGGTGATCTATTATGCTGGTTATGTTTGGAACAAGAGTTGGTTGATTGTGGGTTGTGTATTTGGATGAGAGTTGGTCGATTAAGGGTTGGTTGGTGTGCATGGGTGATTAATTGTGTTTGGGTGCCTTGTTAAGATGGAAACCATTGATTGATATTAATAAGATCAAATTCTAGTTGATGCTAGTTAGGATGTTTCCAAAATCTTATAAACTTGGCTTTACGCAAATAAAATAACCTTACCCCCAATTAAAGCCTTCTAAGCACTATATGCATTAAGGGAAGTGTTAACTAGCCAGCGTTTGGATGACGCTGACCTCGCATATTCCACTCTTTTAGATTAACCTTAAGGAGAAGGATTTGCTTGAGTGTCGCAAAGGAGATGTCTTAGCTCGATGGCCATGATGCGGTTTAGGGTTTGCTCGATCGCTGCAGATTTCATAGCCGTTGGAAGATATTGCGGATAAACCTATAAACTCCGCTGACCCTGATGGTTTACCTATAACCATTGTAAAGTCTTATGGCTTATTTAATTTTAAGCCCGCGCCAATCAATCGGTATGTAATTCTCACGAATAATGAAGCGTATATCTGCATGATACTCGGCTATGTATTGCACGCACTAGAGTACTGCTCCAGGGTCTAGTGCATGTGTACAGCGGCTCTCTGGTAAGTATAAAAATGAGGGCTGACAATTCGACCAAAGGGCCTCAACGACTCCATCCTCCTGATCGACGGCAAGGGCATGTGCCTGAACAGCACCGCTGTGACCAATCCCTTAAATGCTCACCTCTCGGTCATCCTCAGTGAACGTCATTCTTAAGGAGTCAAAATTCCACTGGATATTGCCGAGCGTCTTCAACCACTGAACCCTTAACACGACGTCAAACCCATTAAGCGGGATCAACAGGAATGTTGCGTGGAAAGAGATGCCCGCAATCCGCAATCACAAAGTTCCTCCCCAAAATTCTGCTGAGACAGGGAAGATGATCTCCATTGGCAACCTATACTTGCTGACTTCGGGTCTCCTATTGCAGTGAGCCCAATTGTCGGGCAGCGTGGCTACTAATGAAATTGTGTGTGCTTCCACTATCGACTAACGCATGAAACTCCATCCCTGTGATCACCATTGGCGCCTTCATGATCGTACCCGTCTTCGGACCGCACATGGCCATGAGGGACAAAGTAGGCTCTTTGTCCCCTAATGCCCACCCCTCCTCTTCTTCTTTCTCAATCACTACCTCCAAATGGAATAACCTCTTGCATCGGTGCCCCCTCACATAGACCTTATCACAATTGAAACAAAGGCCCTTCTCTCGGCGTTCTGCCATCTTAGGGCTCAGTTGCCGGCGATACGGTGATGAGGCAGCAAAACATGGTGATGCGCCGCTGGCTGTTGGTCGCACGCCTCCTGAAGACGTGGTTGAATCTCCTGGTCTGGTGTTGCTCCCGACCAATGTGGCTGGAGCTGAACTCCCTGTTGGCGACGTCACGGTGTTGTCTAGAACTAGGACGCCCATGTCCCTTATGGGGGCAAAGGAACCAGTGCCCGGCACCTCCCGTCACCACGGTGCCGTGACCCGATTGAACACAGGCCTATGTCGACTCGGCGTCGAAACCGCATGCGTGGCCTTTGAGATCCACACGTGCTTCCTTTGTTGCGCCTCCCGAGCCAACCCAATTGCCTCCACCAAGTCCTGCGGTCGATCTCGCCAAACATCCATTGCTAGGATGACACATAGGCTTGCGATGAAGATTTTGATCTAATCTCCCTCTTCATGATCGGAGCACGCGATAAAAGTCGCTGGAACTCACGTGCATGATCATCCAGGCGATTATTCCCTTGTTTAAGATAGACCAGATCGCCTAGAGGTCCTGCCGAGGGATGATGGGTAAACCTCCGCAGAAAAGCCTCATTGAAATAATGTTAAGAGATGTACCTTTCTTCCTACTTCCAATTGTCCAAGACCTCCTGCACCTCATCTCACAAATGCATCCCGGCCATCGCCACCCACTCCTCCTTGGGAACATGGTGCACGAGCCCATAGCGTTCAAACTGTCGTGACCATAGTAGTGGATCCTCGGAGCCGTCGTAGATAGGAAGATCGTAGTGTGGCGTGCATGGAGACTAGTGGTGATCTCCTCTACCCCCGCCATCGTGGCCCCACTGCCTCGTTCTCCTCACTGTTGCCTGGCTGCATCGACCTGCCGGAAGCAAACCGCTCCTCGAGACCATCCTTCGGATCGCCAGCAGCTCTCGTGGGCAGCTTACCAAGGATCTTCAGGATGTTCTCCAACTTCCTTTGGGTTCCCTCGTACGTCGCTTTCAACTATTCGATGGTGGCCTCCATCTTGTTCAGACATTCCTCCTTCGTCACCATGGAAGAACCAACTGGCTCTGATACCAATCGATATGGGTGTTTGCGTTCGAACGCTCGAGTGCCCGGCCTAAGACCAGATAGAGTGATGGAGGGCATCACCTGAATTCACCGGCGCCCTATTTTGATATTGGTTTTAGGGAGCCACTGACGAGATTTCAACGACGCGCTTGAGACTTGATTTATGGCAACAAACGTCTTGTTTTCTCCCTAGTTCTCTTTATTTATAATAGTTCTCAACCCCAAAAAATAGAAACTACGAATATAGAATGATAAGAAACCTACTCCTACTCCAAACCAACAAATTCTCCTCGTGATCCGTGTCGATCTACTAGTCCAAGCCTACCCGGGCTTGGCCGACCACTTCCTGGGCTTGGGCGGCCCGTCCTCTCCTCTTCTTATAATAAACACAATACGGGCCAGACGTGTCACAAAATGGGTGGGGGTGAAGAAGCTGGACAATTGGGCACTCTTTATTGGAGACGATGTGAAGAGCTAACCTTTTTCTTGCATGAGTCCGGAACAATGGGGAGGGAGGAGCAACTGCTTGTACTAGCATATTACTCTCAAGGGTTTGCAGGGGTTGGGTGATGAGGAAGATGCCACTGATCGTTTCCTTATTTTCAAGATATACAACCACATTCAGCTGCAGACTTTTGTGGGTGTACCTGAGCTTGTTATTTTCCGATGGCCAATGATCATCTTTCTTTTGAAGTTTGCAAGTTGAATTGAATGTTCGTGGTAGTGATTAATTAGTGCTCTGAATTTGGTGTGCCTTTGGCAACTAGTTTCGTCCTTTAGTTTTTAGAACCTAGTCGGAGTTATTTATGGTGTCTTAAAAGTGTTAATAACTTGTTAGGAGTACTCAAGCTTTTGTAGTTAGTTGCATCATTCAATTTTAAGCTGTGATATTTACTTGACACTTGTTGCCTTTTGTGCTGGAACCAAGAACTGATTAGTTGCCTCATGGTATGTGTGAGGAGCCAGCCATTTTCTTGCGATCGATGGGGAGGGAGGAGAGGTACTGCTTGTGCAATGCACATTACTTCTAATCGTGTAGTTTGCATGGATTGTAGTCGCATAATAGTATATCCACCACGACAATTGCGCGAGCATGAGGTAACTATCCAACACAGGACCTGGAATTAGCGAGTGTGGCTCATGCACTTAAGATATGCATTGATGGGTAAACCATACGACAATTTTCACGAATCACAAGAGCTTGTACAGTACGTGTTTAATTAACCAAGCAAATCTAAAATATAAGAACAAAGTTTATTAGAGTTAATCAAGGATCCTAGCTAACTTTAATATCCACTGCATCCTAACAAGGCTAATGTTGTAGCTGATGCTCTAAGCCAAAGAATGAATGCAATCACCAAGCTATCGCATCAGTCGAAAGTGTAGAGAATTTGGAAGTAGGCATCCTTGAACAGCTTCAAGAAGAGTTACGTAAGATGAAGCTTAGCCTGGTCAAACATGGATTTCTTGCAAACCTCACCGTTCAACCAGATTTGTTTGACTGGATCAAGCATAAACAAGTCAATCACCCAATTATCATTCGCCTTGAAAGGTTTATGGCAAAAACGTCAAGGGGTCAAAATTGTAAAGGACGATCGATCAAGGAGTCTATTGGATGGATAAGAAAATCTTTGTGCCACATGATCCTGATATTAAAGAAGGAACCATGAAAGAGGCTCATGAATTTCTATTTGTGATGCATCCCAGCTGCAAGAAGATGTACTAAGGATCTTAAGCAAATGTTTTGATGGCCACGGATGATGAGAGACGCAGCCAAGTATGTGGCAAACTATCATGTCTGGTGTATGGTCAAGACCGAACATCAACGAACGGCAGGACTACTGCAACCCATCAACATATAGAAATGGGAAGAAGTTGCCATAGGCTTCATAGTAGGACTTCCCTGATCCATAATTGGTCATGATTCCATTGGATCGTACTTGGCCAACTCGCAAAGGTAGCACATTTTATACTAGTAAAGACAACTTACAAGGGTAACAAATTAGAAGAACTACTCAACTCACGAATTATTTGTCTTCATTGAGTACAAGAGAATTATCCGATCGAGGCTCTCAATTCACCTCTAAGTTCTAGGAAGATCTCCATAGCACCTTAGGCACCAATTTGTCTTTCACTACAACCTATCACTATCACACGGATAGGCAGACTGAAAGAACCAATTACATATTAGGAAATATGCTAAGAGCATGTGCCTTGGTTTTCTCAACCAACTAGGAGAAGTGGTTGCCCCATGTTGAATTTTCATATAACAACAGTTTCCAAGCTAGTCTGCAAATGTCCCCTTCGAAGCACTCTACGGGCAGAAGTTTAGAACTCTAGAGAAGGGAAAGTGTTTGGAAAGAACATCCTTGTACTATTAGAATTCTAACTTTTACCGAGTGTGCAAATACTGTCAGCCATTAGAAAATACCGTAGGACATGTATATGGCCGAGCGTATACCATCGGTAACTTCCCCTCGGCCACTCATGGTGGGTAATTCGTGCAATTACCGACGAAACCCTCGGGAATGAATTTAGCGACAGTTTTTGAAGCACTCAGAAAATGCATGGGTGAGTGACTTTAACTTATCGTCGGAAATAGAGAACACTCGAGAAAAGTATGAGTGAGCAGCTTTAACACACTGACGGAAATGGTAAACACTAGGAAAATATGGTGGAATAAATATGACCAAATTTAACGGATGAAATAGGAAAATATTTTCCTATCAGGATGAACCCCTCTATACATATTTGAACTTTGACATCATTTTTTCCCATTTAATCAAGTTAATTATAAATGTGTGTTGCATAGGATTCGAACCCATGACCTAATGAATAAAACTCTCCCACCTAGCCAACTCACCTCACACACTTGTTATTTAAAATTGTGCATGCATTCCTTTTTAACTCCTATCATTTTGTATACAATGGTCGAGTGTTTTGCTTTAAACCTTCGGTCATTCCTTGAATAGCCGAGGGTTCTCTCAAATGGCCGATGGTTTTATTTTAACTGTCGGCCATCACCATGAATGACTGAGAGTTTTATTTCAACCGTCGGTCATTCCCTTGAATGACCAAGGGTTTTCTTTTAACCGTCGGCTAATCTTTTAGATGTCCGAGAGTTTTAGTTCTACCGTTGGCCATTCCCATTAATGGCCAAGGGTTTCCTAAAAACCGTCGATTATTGTTGCACCCTCTCGGTTAAGCATTTAATAGCCGATCGGTTTTTTTCTAACACTAGGGAAAGTATGCACTGTCGGCCACCTTAACTTTTATCGAAGGTTTGTAGGTAATTGTTCTTCACACTCGGCAAAAGATAGATTTCTAGTAGTGTTGAGGCCGGACTCATAAGACATGGTTAAGAGGATAAGGAGCGATTGTTAGATGCTTAGTCCTGGCAAAAGAACTATGCCAACCATAGTCGAAGGGATTTATCCATTTATGTAGGAGATTTTGTGTTCCTCAAAGTCTCTCTGTTGAAGGGAATTCAAAGATTTTGAAGTCAAGGGAATGTTATACCCAAGATATGTGGGACCATTTTAAGTTATGTCCAAAAAGGGTAAGGTTGCTTATGAGCTGGCACTATTAGCAGAGCTCGATCGGTGATATTCACAACATATTACATATGTCTCAACTTAAGAAATGTCTGAGAAAGCCCAAGAAAAAAATTATACTTTTGTGTTGTGCATACCAACTTGACCTTTCAAGCTAAACTCGTTCAAATTCTAGTGACTCGAAAGAAAGAACTCAAAAACATGACTATTCGACTATATGTGTGTGTGTGTGCGCGCGCGCGCGCGTGTGCAAGGTACAGTGGAACGAGCATTCGCGAAGATATTTTTCTAGGGAGATATGGAAGTGAAGCTACGCCAAGAGTTCCCCCATCTGTACGATGCATAGGTTGGCAAATCTCGGTATAGAGATTTACTTTTTGGGGGAAGGGGATTTGTAAAAGCCCAAAAAAAAATCATATGCGTGTGTGTAGTTACTACTTTGGAGTTGTAAGATTTATCTAGAGCTAAGGGAAAACAGGTTTATATTCCATGTGAAAACTGAAAGTATAAATGATTATATGAACCATAATACACCATAAATCATGGGGAAAAAAAAAACAGAATTGGACACTAGAGATATGATCATGACCAAGTGGGCCAGATTGACCATTAGTGGAACCCTTTGATTTCTCTCCCTTTTTCTCACTTTGTTATTTCACCAAACACTTGGTGAGCATCGCTCTCACTCTTCCCTCCTAGCGCTGATTCTCTCCGTCTTCCCCGATCCTCTCAAGTTTGATGCGAATCTACAACGCCAGATCCCCTTTGTCTGTTTGCACCTTTCGCTGCTTGCCTTGGCCCCATCTTTTTCGCAAACTCGATCGGGCCGCAAATATGTCACCACGTCGGCCTGCCGCCGCATCCGACAACAGTCTGTCATGCACATGTGCCTGCCATGTAGTGCCCTCCGCCCCTCCCCAATGTCGTGAGGGGGGAGGGATCCAGCACCTCCAGTGGGTACCTTCACCATGAAGGATTTCACCGGGTGCGCTGCACCGTGATCCCGCTCACCCGAGCGCTATCTTAGTTTAAGCGATGGTCTCCTCCATGTCCCAATCTTTCTTCCCTTTCGTCACTCAATCACCAATTCAACATCAACCACTAAGTCATCGAGATTTTCAGTCTCTGTTGTTGTCGTCTCTCATCTGCCCGGACAACCCCCCCCCTTCGGTGTTCTCTCCCCATGGAGAATCCTGTTTTGATTCCGTGCACCATCCACCTCCTTACCTCATCGCTGAACCCAGGCGTGCCCCAACCTTGCCACTGGACTCCGCCTCGGCTCGCATGAGGATTGAACTATCCAGGACCGCTCGCGCCAAACTGTCACCTCGGTAAGCTACCGCCTCATCCCGAATAACCCATGCATGCACTACATTCCATGTAGTGCCACCATAGAGTAGATGCTGGTGCTCACCGTATCTCGGGCTTTGCGATCGCCCATGGCACCACCTCGATTCTCCCGCTCCAACTGCAAACCTAGAATCATTAGGTGGACGACGTCGCTCTGGTTCCAACGAACCACGAGCGCATGAAATTATGGCCCGTAGCGTCGGCAAACTATCGACGAAGTTTCAACCACGGTAGCGGTGGCCGGAGGTAGACGATGACGTAAAGCTATAGATTCACATAGAGATTTGTGCTGGCACACTCGCATTGAGTCGCAGGCTGGTGGGCCCTAGCCGGCAGTCGGAGCTCACGTCTAAATATTCCCTCGGTGTCACTGATGTGTGAGCCTAGGGTCCACTTTCATGTTAACCGGAGATGCATGCAGATGCGCGTTGCACTTTCCTTGAGCAAATACCCGCTTTCAACGTAGCTGGCTTGACTTTGAGTTAGCGGGCCAGCCCAATACTATTATTCACTTTGCATATTCTATTCTATGTAGTGGTTTAAGAAATCCAATAAATCAATTTTAATTATTAAAAATAGCTAGAAACTCCCCAAAATCCTAGAAAAATTGAGATAAATACCAGAGACCATATTTGCCTTTATAAAAATGTCAGTACAAATATTAAATGATCTCTAGCATCTGTTTATTTATTTATAGGCATTTAAATGTACTTTCCTATGTAGTAATATCATCTAAAAAGGCAATGTGGTATTTTCTAAGCCTTCTTACATGTTTGCCCTTCATCGGACGGGCAAACTAGGGGCCTTCAAATCTTTCCTTCATGCTTGTCTTCCTTTTGCAACCTTCGTAGTATGAGACAAAGCAACAGTTTTCTCTAAAGGTCACTACCTTAGTTCCTCGCTGCCCGCCCACATCTTGGCTTGTAACAGTAGTGGCTATCAACTTTTGGCAAACACAAAGCATATTTGAACCCCGAGCCTTTTATCGACTGTAAGCCTTGGGTGGGAATTCCAAATCACCCGCCCACGGCAATGATTGACGCACGTGATCCCGGGATGATAAGTTGGCTCTTTGGCGCGTGGGAGTCCAAGATGGACCCCGCGTCAAGCGCCGATTCGGAGTTGGCTCCGGGGAGTGACGGAGTCCGGCAAGTACCCCATGCGGTGCATCGACCTGAAGTTGGCTCCAAGGCAGTCGGGAGTCCGGGAAGGACCACGTGTGAAGCGTTTGCCTGGAGTTGGCTCCAGGGCGATCGGGAGTCTTGTATTGTCCTGCATTGAGTCTTGTCACTTATGCGCAAGGGGGCTCCCCTACAACAATAGCTATCTAGAGACTGTCGTCATGTAATATTCTATGAGCTGATTGTCTATGATTGGGATATCGGCCTCAAGTCAACTAAGGTTCTTGAGAAAAGGGAGATAGAAGACCTGCCGAGCTATGCGAACAGCAATCAACGAGCAACAGCGAGACACAGGGTTTTATCCTGGTTCGGGCCTCTCAGAAGAGATAATAGCCCTACGTCTAGCCTTTCTTATATATCAGAGATGATTACAAGAGGATGCTCGACGAGATGGACAGATCTCGGCGAGATTATATGTGTACAAGAAGTAATATGCGATCTTCCGGTGCCCTCTACATGCCGTAGGGACTCGGTTTATATAGTGTTGAACAACCGACTTACCGAGGGATAATCGGGCCGGGCTAACTACGAGACCGTAACGAACTCGTATACATGCCAAATACATCCCGCGGTAGATAAGGTATACTCCAATTCTTGGGGATCACGACGTCTACTCCAATCCGGGAAACTAACGTCCGGATCTTCACGTAGCCGTGCAGAACTCTTGTTCGAATCGGACTCAAACACGAAGTCTTAGGCGCCACGGATCACACCGATCAGAAGGTTGTTCGGTATGACGCACATGGGCCTGATAGAACCTTCCAGGGGCAGGCCCTAGGAGGTTATTCGATCGGGCCGTTAGGGAGTGGGCCATGGCAATGGGCCGTGATTTTATCCCCGACAGCTAGCCCTCGAGACTCAAGTGGAAGGACTCACTAGAGTGGGATCTTCCTCTTGAGACTCTAAGTCACGAAGAGGGTATTTTTCCTGCTACAAAGACGTGCAACAGGCGACCAAACAGGTTATGGCTCAACCGAACAACACTTGTTCGGGATTGAACAAACCAATCGATCGAAAACAACTCGCTAAGGTTGCGTCGAGCGAGGAACAACATCTGTCGGCGAGTACGAGGTTTAAGTGAGATGAATCATCTCCTTGAGGCTGAATGTCATCAAGGAGGAATTAGATTCTTGGTAGTGAAGAGCGTACCACTACATCCGGTAAGATCAGGTCTTTCGGGAGAATGAGCATAGCAAGTCGCGAGATAGACTCGTGTTGCTGCATCCAGGTATGAAGATACCCAGGAAGGCATGAACGAAAATAGGCGAATCACCTCTCGGGCTAGAGCTTGCCCGAGGAAATAGAGATTGCACTCTCGAGAGAGTGTCGTGCTCAGGAGCGAAGGTAATGTGCCCCCAGACGTAGATCGTGTGCTAGGAGCAGACAATGCATACGAGGGGGAAGGCGACCCAGTCCTCGAGCATAGAGCTCGTCAAAGGAACCAGGTAAAGAGATCCAGTCCCCGAGCACGGAGCTCGTTAAAGGGACCAGAAAGTGCGACCAGGTGAAGACGTACCCGGTAGAAGGCCATCTAGTCCCCGAGCACGGAGCTTGTCGCGGGAACCGGACGTGCGCCCCAACCCGATGCAGTTAGAGCCGCAAGAGAACGTGTGAAATCAAAGCTTTACCCATGACGTATTCCTTGCTAGAGTGTAAGCGTTGTCTTGGCAAGTGCAGAACCGACGCTTGGAGTGCCCGTTGCGATGAGAATCGGCTTACGATGGGCATGCCCGTTGCGATGAGAATCGGCTTACGGTGGGCAGGACTCCGTTGGTGGCGCACTACCTTGACTTAGCCGAATTGTGAAGGTCAGTGCCGGGCAAAGGTAAGAAGTCATACGTGGGTGAAGTGAATCAGTCACCGGGCATGCGCAGAGCAAACCCGAGAAGAGAGGGATGCAGACATTGGTTTTGGTGGGGAAGCCTGGTACCTCGCCACGACCATCACCGGTGTCTGATGATCCCCGTTCCTATATTTCCTGTAGAAGACACACAAGAAACGAGCCAGCAAGTGCAGCCTCGCTATGGCTAAGACCGCTAACCAGGGAAGGCGATCGAGACCTTAGCCGCAGGCAAGACGTGCGAGGCGAAATCTTATCCGGGCATGGACCCATGTAGCGTTGGTGTCACCTTGGCGGGTGCGGAACCAACTCCAGGAGTGCCCGTTGCGATGAGAATCGGCTTACGGTGGGCAGAACTCCCTCGGTGGTGCACCGCTTCGGTTAACCGGAGCTGTACAGGTCGTTGCCAGAAAAAAAGACATGCTCGCACGCGAGGGGAGCTACGGGAGCAAAAGACCGGCAACGAGGTTTTAGAAAACCAACGCTAAGGAAAGGAAAAGGAAAACTGGAAACGTACTGGGGTTGCCGAAATTCAGCTCAAGTCCCAACTGACCGAGGAGAGACAGTCCTCCGAGGCTCTTCGGGAAGAAGCCGAGGAGCTTCGCGCGCTGGCCGCGAGGACTAGCATCGCGGAAGGAAGGGTCGAGGAGCTGGCCAAGCAGCTCTAAATAAAGCTTTACCTTTTCCCTGCAAAAAAGAGCAGCAAAAGATAAGAACGAGCAGGAAACCGAGAGCAAGGCAGAACAGCGCTAGAAAGTTTTAAAAAAACGGTAGAACGCCAGCCTAACTCCCAGCCCCCGTTGTGCATCTGCTCGAGAACCTGAGTTTGCGAACTAGAACAGGTGCACAAGCAAAAGAGCGACACCCTAGCCCCCGGTACGGACGATGCACGATGACCTAAGCTTGCGAATTCGAGCACGCGCATAGAGAGATAGAGCGACACTCGTATCCTGATCGACTCGTTCCATGAACTGCTCGTTAACGTAAGTTAGGCAATTCCGAAGGTAACCGAACAAGGAAAGTGCCTCTGCCGCGGAGGGCTTACGAGAGCCGGCTTCGCCGAGTGGTTGTGCCGTGAGCGGTAAGTGCCTCTGCCGCGGAGGGCTTCCGGGAGCAAACTTAGCCACAAGGCTGGAGGCCGTGTTACGCAACTCTGAGTTTAGGAACTTGTTAAAACTAGATACGGGCAGGGAAACCCTAAAGATCGCGGAGCCAAGAGTTCGCAAGACCGGGCAGCCATCAAGTGTTACCAGAAAGAGAATAGTCTAAGAAGACAAGTGGTGAGAAGGGCCGCGGAGGGCCGCGAACATTCACCGCTTATTGGATTGAACTTTATATGGCAGCCCGAGAGATTTATACGAACCAAGGCGCGAAGTTTGACAAAAAGCGCGGAGCTAGAAAGACAACGAAAGACCTATACAAAGAACTTACGAAGCTGGTCGAAGTTCCAAGTGCTGGTCAGATCTCTCCCGTCCTCCATTGCCAGGCGAACAACTCCGGGCGAAAGAGAAAGCGACCGTGAGCGGGCCCTTCAGCGGGAGTTAACTTGTTGGCATTGAGCGGAGTTCTAGACACGGCGCGAGCGAGGTCGTCCGCCTTCAATGCCCTTGGTCGAACTGATTTGGCGGCGTGCGGCGAAGATCTTCTTTGGTAGCGCTATTACGACTTGTGCCCGGTCGCGTGTGCCTTCGAGGAGATCGAGTTCGAGCAAGCGCTCTTGCTCAGAGTCAACCAAGTTGACCGAGCTCGTGCGGCGCGAGCCGAGTACTATTTCGGCGGGTAAGATGGCTTCTGCACCGTAGACCAATTGGAAAGGAGTTTCGGTTGTTGCGGTGGTTGTGGTGCGAATGGCCCAGAGGACGGAAGGAACCGTCAACCTGTGCTTTGTTGTGCTCATGAGTGCCGCGAACACGCGCCATTTGATACCCTGGATGATCTGTCCGTTAGCTCGCTCGACTGCTCCGTTGTTCTGTTGATGTGCCACAGAGGCGAAGCAGACCTTAGCTCCTAGCTGTTCGCAGTATTCCTGGAATAGCTCGCTTCTAAACTGGGGACCGTTATCGGTGATCAGGGCAGGTTGACTGCGTTGCTCGGAGGAAGTGTTAACTTCATCTATGGGCTTAAGGCCTTCAGCCAGCCACTCTAGGTGAAAAGTGACGACGCCCATGAGGCGGTCGGCAGCAATTGGTGGATCGACCACCGTTGCCAAGGCTTGAAGTCGTTCCCGACTCTGCTCAAGGGGTCCTGAGATCCCTGAGGCATCCGCGCTATGCCCGACCGAGTCTGGTTACGCGGGGATTTGACCCGAGCAGGTAGATCGTCTACCGGGAGACTTGGCGTAGGCGCGCGAGGCGGGTCACGTCATTGTCGCTTGCGCTGGTCGCGGATCTGCGCCAAAGTCTGATTGATGGAAGCGTCAAGACTGCGGCGAACAACATCTTGCTCGCAAGCAGCCAGCGCAGCCCCATCTTGGTGCCGGGAAGGATTGGATTGCCCGATCTCGTCGGCCGCCGCGGCCCGCGCAGGATCCTCTGAAGTCTCTGCGCCGGCCATGTTGACGCTGCGATGGCCATGCATCGGCACACTAGACGGTGTCATCACGGTGTCGCCACAGGAAGAATCAACCGACATGGCCTTGGAATCCGATAGATCTAAACCAGCGTAAAGATCGTCGGTTCGGTAATCACCGTCAATGACGGGAGCTTGATCTAAGACCATCTCCGGAGCATAGCCAGAGAGCTCTGTGCCAGATCCGGAAGGTGATCGAGAACGAGCTGATCGATCCGATCTGACAGGGGACATGACATCGTGCCCTTCTGAGTCATACCCTTCAGGAAGATTTTCCTAGTCGCTGAACGAGTTCGACATACTTGAATAGGCTTGATCTGCTATCCCTACGGACGGCGCCAACTGTCGACGATTGGGATATCGGCCCCAAGTCAACTAAGGTTCTTGAGAAAAGGGAGATAGAAGACCTGCCGAGCTATGCGAACAGCAATCAACGAGCAACAGGGAGACACAGTGTTTTTATCCTGGTTCGGGCCTCTCAGGAGAGATAATAGCCCTACGTCCAGCCTTTCTTATATATCATAGGTGATTACAAGAGGATGCTCGACGAGATGGACAGATCTCGGCGAGATTATATGTGTACAACAAGTAATATGCGATCTTCCGGTGCCCTCTCACGCCGTAGGGGCTCGGTTTATATAGTGTTGAACAACCGACTTACCGAGGGATAATCGGGCCGGACTAACTATGAGACCGTAATGAACTCGTATACATGCCAAATACATCCCGCGGTAGATAAGGTATACTCCAATTCTTGGGGATCACGACGTCTACTCCAGTCCGGGAAACCAACGTCCGGGTTTTCACGTAGCCATGCAGAACTCTTGTTCGAATCGGACTCAAACACGAAGTCTTAGGCGCCACGGATCACACCGATCAGAAGGCTGTTCGGTATGACGCACATGGGCCTGATAGAACCTTCCAGGGGCAGGCCTGTTGACACAAAAACGAGTGTTTCTGTGAACACACGTGCAGAAGCGTAAATCCAGTGATTGCGTCGCAACTCAAACCAAGCGTACCAGTCGATTTGACCTGTGAATCGACAAGGAGAAAATCATCAGTATTATAAGCCCAATCGGCTTTTCAATAGCCAGATCAGGTTATTTGTAATCGGCTTGCTAGATCCCGATTACCGGATCTATCGGCTTCAAGCCTGATAGAGCGAATAAATTTAAGTGAACATTCAAGCTTAAATCCTTTAATTCTTTTTTGGTATTTTTATTAGAACATTAGCAATAAACCTTGATATCAATATATCAGATTAAACCAAGAAATAGATTAAACAGATTGGTCAAGCCAAGACAGTATCCAGGTCTAAATCTCAATAAACCAATAAACCGATGCAAAGGCCTGAAGCTAATAAGAGATGTAATACAGATCGGTAAACACTTGCATATGCAAGGTCCTAAACAAGACATACACAAGATCGCTTAAACGAGACAGTTGCATATATCGGATTCAGGAGAAAGCATATAAAATATTTAACAGTCGGCATTACAGGATAAACACACATTACAGATCGATTAAATCGAGACAGTGCAATATGCGAGAACATGCTAAAGATCGGTAAATCCCGAGACAGTCTAACATGGTTTGTATACATGAGATCAACATGATGCAGCCATGCATACGGGTTACAAGAAGAGAATCGATTATCCCATCGAGATAGCTCTACCTGCGAGTTGAAACCCTTCGACGAGGTCGATCGGATTCGAGAAAGTATTTTATGTATTAAGTATTGATATATTTTCTATCGAGACCTAAAGTCCTATTTATAGTGTTTACAAAGTCGATACCGATACGACCTAATTTACCGCAACACGCTTCTGATCTCATCGTATTTCTTCCGAAGTCTTACAAGTATCGGTATTCTGCTTTTCTTCTTTGCCGATAAAGCCCATTTCCGATTTGGCCCAATAATTCCAACATATTCGGCCTTTTCTGAATATCCGATTTTCTGCCAAATTTGGGTGTCAACATATGCCCCTAAGTTTGGCAATGAGTATTTCATTAGCCGAACTTTCAAGTAAAAATCGGATTTACCACGCTAGAACATTTCACATTTTATCCCTGTAACTTCTCACTTCCGGCCCATTTGGAGAACACGTGTCAGCCCAGCAGACAATATGGGCCAAAACTGTAACGCCGAAAAGCGCGGTAAAACCCTAGTTTTTACCACAGCTATAAATAGCGCACCATTCGCCGTCACACTCACTCTCATACTCAAGACGGCTCTCGCGATCGAATTTTGAGCTCTCGGTGGTCGGTAGCGCAACCAACTCCTTCAACTCTCAATCAGCATCATGTCTCAGGTACTGATTTCATACTCGGACTCCGAAGCTTTGTATTCTTTGGGGCCAGTAGGAGACCAAGACCCATCAATTTCATATTTCATTCCGTAGCAGACTCCTTTATTTGTCGATAAGCTTAGTGTCAACAGTTGAAATCGGCATTTAGGTCTTGGCCTAGCCGATCAAGGGATATAAGGGATGGCTCATTCGGGTTTACAACAAAAACAAGAGCAATGAGGCGAACTAGGAATAACCGATGCCATCCTTCTTTCCTTGTCTCCGCCACCGGCGAGCCGAACCATTTATGGCGGCATCATCTTACTTACAGTGCGACACGACCAATGCCTTCTTTTTCCCGACTGGACCTATATATTAGCCCTACGCTCCTCGACGTAGCCATGCTAACCGGTCTCAGTCCTGATGGCGAGATGCTATCGGCTTTTGATATGCTTGCCACCTTAAAGCTGGTTCCCGAGAAAAACTTTGGCTGGCAACGCTACATCAATACCCATCAACAAACTGGCGACGTAGAAGATGAAGAGCACATTGCCTTTCTTAACATGTGGCTTCACAGATTTTTCTTCTGCGGGCAATCCCTCAGCCCTAGCAAGGTTTACCAAGGGGTAGCCGAAGCGCTAGCAGCAGGTCGCAAATTAGCAATCGGTAAATACCTGCTGGGAGCCACCTATCGTATGATGCATGAGATCAGGGAAGGCCTCTGTTCAAGGAAAGCCGACTATTCGGTCGGAAACTTAGGCGGCCCTTTCTGGTTTATCGGAATGTTCTTGAAGCTCCAGATATACAATTCTCTAGGGGAACTGGATTTCAGCCTAGAATTCCCGAATGAAAAAGATTCCGATAGTAATGATCACCCCTGTAGATCATACGGTGAGATGATATCACTAAACTGCAACAGAAAACGCCTAAACGAATATGACTTCTCCCATTCCATGGTTGCTTTCTATACCATGTCTGAATCGAAATATGGGGCAGAGCAGTTTAACCCATACACTGATCTGGACAAATATCCAGTACCTTCATTTTTCCGATTGGCCGACACTCTAAAGGGTGAAGCCTTATCGGCTTTTAAAGAATTCATTTCCCCAAGCATCTTCGTTGCAATCCACGAGCACGAGAACCCATATCGAAACCCTCCTCTGAGTTCTATCATCCATTTGTGGTTGCTCGGCGATTCAATCTCGGGCGGAAATTCCCGATCTCTTTATATACCGCCAATTGAACACGGAGAAGATTTAAACTCCCAATCGACACAATATTTTGTCTGCTGCCCACTTGGACTTCAAATGCCATCGAATTCATTATGTGGGCCAACACTTCATCGAAGATTCGATAAGCGGTGGGAAACTATCGCCAAAAATATTTATGCAACCAAAAGCGGGCTGCAACCTTAATCGAGCGGATCATCGGCGTAAAGAAACTTGCAGACCTAAGCGGCCAAAGATCATTGGCGTATGTAAGCCCCATCGAAATCGGAAACCAGTGACTCAAATAATAACGATTCCGATGACTCTGATGAAGATAAGGAAGAAAATTCTTCAGAATCGGGACCTTCTTCATCAGACTCAGAATGAAAGAACAAACTCCTAGAACTATGCATCGCCTTCTAGCAGCGAGGTTACTAACTTGCGTGCGTTTGCTAACCTACATTGTTCTTTTACCGATTACTGACCTCTTTCTTATTTCCCTTTCAGAGCGGTGACAAGCGCCCCGAGGCAAAGCTCATCGGAGAAGAAGCTGGCCGAATCCACTCGACGGCCAAGTCAGCATCGGCCTTCACCCAGGGCTCTTCCCAGCCAAAGAAACGAGGTACAATCGGCTTACACACATAATTCTGAAATATTCTATTACTTACTGACTTTACTCAACAGGGAAACCCAAAGGCGAACCCGTCCTGAGGAAGAAGGTGGTCACCAAAAAACCAAGGCCCCCAAAGGTGCGTACTCCCGATAATCTGTAATCCGTATGTGACACGAGAAGCACTTGATTTTCTTCAAACTCTTGACCCTCGTCGACTTTCTTACTTACGGATTATGATTTTAGGACACTTCACCCATCTCCAAGAAGAAAGATGGCACTCCTGCTCCTCCTCAAGGCGTCCGCAGACGCCACGACCTTCAACCCCAAGAGGTAATCGACATTCACACTTATCTCGTGAAATTCTTTCAATTGCCGATTTGTCGTAACTTCAAATTTTGTTCTCTTTAGTACATGTTCCAGCCTCGTAGCCCAGTACGAGTAACTGTGGCCTCTACGCAGGTTATTACCTATGATGGGGAAAAAACCGACGAACTGAATTTCGATCCCTCGAGCATGGACTGGCTCTATGATGAACTGGACTTTCTTTCATCTCCAATCAGAACTTCACCGCCGCCAGCCATCATCATTGATTCACCAGCCCCAGAACCTACCAAGAAGAATCGGTTCTCTCCGGAGACCATCACCAAGCTCAAGCAGATGTGGGAACTGTTTGGTGACGAATCGGCTTTCCTCGCCATACGGGAAATAGCCGACTCCATCACGCAGGTCCTCCCTGAGCAGGTGGCCTCGGCCATCAAAAGTCTGCCCTCGCCAAAAGAAAGCCGATTCGATCTTGCATTGGATCGGCTCCACCAAAGGAAGCACTCAAAGATCAGAGGTGAGTTGAAAGGGTGATACAAGACGCCAATGCTCAAAACGACACCCTCCAACAACTGAAGCGCGAGGCTGAATCGGCAAAACTTGCCGCCTCCAAGGCAGTCTCAAAGGTTAAAACCTTGGAACTAGAATTGCAGAAAGTGAGGAAAGCCGAGGAAGCCGCTCGCTTAAGTTTTGAGAAAAGCAAATCAGCGGCCAAGGAGCAGTATGGCGTCGTGAAAGCTTGCAGCCTAGCAGTCTTGGACGCAAAGAAGAAAATACCGATTATACCCGGATCAGCCGAAGAAGATACTGCAACCATCAATCGGATCCGGGATACAATGTCCAGTGCTGCCACGGCTATTTATGAATTTTGCGAATGACTGGCCTGCGAGCCAAATTTTAAACTCTTAATGTGTGAATCGGTATTTACCGATTGTAAGACAATGCCCTACTCTGCCCCTCGAGGCGAAAACGATTAAGGCCTCCGTGCCTTTGTAATAACTATTTTTTTTCCAATCGTTTTTTAATCTTATGTTTGTCTATAGGCGATTCCTTGGAATCGGCTTTTGCTCGACAGCAACGTGTTGAGTAAAGTTATCACAAATGCGCCCAAGTGTGAAACGATTTTTTGAACTATAGGTGATTCACTGAATCAGCTTTTCTTAAGTCATAACTCAAGCTCCAACCCAAACGCTAGGATAATACTTCTTTAAATACTTGGCATTAATCGCTTTACCGAAAACTTCTCCTTCAAGTGTTTCCAAAATATACGCGTTTCCAGGAATAACCCGATTGATCTTAAACGGCCCCTCCCAGTTTGGCGACCATTTACCATATTTAGGGTCTCTAGAACCAATCGGTAAAAACGTCTTCCACACAAGTTCTCCCACTTCAAAAGCTTTCGGTACAACTTTCTTGTTATAATGCCTGGCAACTCTTTGCTTATCTCGCTCGATATGCTCTAGCGCTTTTAACCGAACTGCCACTGTGTCATCCAGTTTATCTACCATTAAACTCTTGTAATCATCGGTTTTTATATTATTTTGCTCTTCAACTCTCGTAGATCCGATGATGGCTTCAACCGGTAGAACAGCTTCTTGACCGTAAACCAGCTCAAATGGTGATACCTTGGTAGCTCCATGCTTTGCAATCTGATAGGCCCATAACGCATCTGCCAAAGTATTATGCCAACCCGCGGCCTTTCATCGATTTTCCGCTTGATCAGCTTTATAGCACTTTTATTTGAAGATTCCGCTTGGCCGTTGGCTTGAGCATAATACGGCGATGAATTTATTGTCGTGATCCCTAGGCTTCGAGCATAATCCTGAAATGCTTCTGACATAAATACCGATCCTTGATCTGTAGTGATCGTCTGAGGAATACCGAATCGGTAAATTATGTGTTCCCTGACGAAGTCGATCGCCTCGGTAGCTGTTACTTTCTTCAGCGGTACAGCTTCAACCCACTTAGTGAAATAGTTCGTTGCTACTAAGATATACCGATGCCCCTTGGACGAAGAAGAAAATATTTCTCCGATCATATCAATTCCCCATCCTCTAAAGGGCCACGGTTTGACAATTGGATGCAAGATAGACGCAGGCGCATGCTGAATATTCCCAAATTTCTGACAATCTTTGCAACCTTTATAATACTTAAAACAATCTTCCACCATCGTTGGCCAGAAATATCCGACGCGCTTCAACATCCATCTCATCTTGTAGGCTGATTAATGAGTTCCACAAAGCCCTTCATGAATTTCTTCGATTGCAACTTTTGCCTTCTCTTCATTTAAGCACTTAAGAAATAATCCAATAAAACTCCGATAGTATAATTTGTCACCGATCAGAACGTACCTTTGGGCTCTTCTTTTAAGCTTCCTATCTGTTTTCCCTTGAGGATCTTTAAGATAACCGATAATCTCAGCCTGCCACCCAATCGGAACTGGACTTGCAATCGGCATAATTGCTGACTCCATGATCGGTAATTTATAACCCGATGCTTCCTGGGCTAAACCATTGGCTTCATAATTCTGTTCCCTCGGAATATGATGAATTGTGAACATACTGAAATATTTAGCCAAATCAGAAGCTCTTCCCAAATAATCCCGAAGCAGGTCACTGTGACAATCATATTTACCGATCACCTGATACACCACCAATTGTGAGTCTCCAGATACTTCCACAGCGATA
The DNA here is from genome assembly GCA_036346415.1 of Raddia guianensis. Taxonomy (NCBI): domain Eukaryota; kingdom Viridiplantae; phylum Streptophyta; class Magnoliopsida; order Poales; family Poaceae; genus Raddia; species Raddia guianensis. The sequence continues at coordinate 35,958,117 of CM070539.1, forward strand.
GCACCAGCTTGAATTAACCATTCTAATACCTGGATTAATGCCTCGTATTCCACCTGATTGTTGGTCAATCCAAAATCCACGGTAATACTGAATCGATAAGGGACACCGCTAGGAGAAACAATAAAAATACCGATTCCACATCCCTTCTCACACACAGATCCATCAAAGAACATTACCCAGGGCAACAGCATCGACAAATTGACATCCTGATTGTGCGTGATGAAATCGGCTAAAACCTGCCCCTTGACAGCCTTCGGAGACTCATATGTCAAGTCAAACTCGATGAGAGTATATGCCTATTTCCCAAGACGTCCTTTGATAATTGGAGCATTTAGCATATACTTAATCACATCGGTTTGACAAACCACCTTGCATTCAGTAGCCAACAAATAATGCCTTAGTTTAGTGCAAGCAAAGTATAAGCACAGGCAATACCTTTCCACCATCGAGTATCGGGTTTCTGGATCCAATAGCTTTCTGCTTAAATAGAAAATCGTATATTCCTTACCATCAATTTCTTGGACCAGAACTGCCCCTATTGTTTTATCCGATACCGATAGATATAATTTAAATGGTAAATTTTCTCTTGGAGCGACCAGAACAGGCGGATTCATCAGGTATTCCTTAATGTTATCAAACGCTTTCTGCTGCTCCGGTCTCCAAATGAACTTATCGGAAGTTTTTAATTTGAGCAAAGGAGAAAACGGGATGATTCTTTCCGATAAATTTGAAATAAACCTCCTCAAGTAATTAATCTTACCGATAAGCTCTTGTAGACGAACTTTCGAATCAGGAGGCTTAGTATTCAGGATCGCCTTAACTCTATCGGGATGAACTTCAATTCCTCTCTGATGTACCATGAAACCCAGGAATTTGCCGGCCGATACCCCGAAAGCATATTTCTTTGGATTCATTCTCATACCATATTTTCGAAACCGATCCAGCACGGTCACAATATCAGCCAAGTGTTGCTCTTCCTCCTGAGATTTGATCACCACATCATCAATATATATTTCAACCAATTTACCGATTAGATCGTGACAGATTAAGTTCATCCCTCTTTGATAAGTAGCCCTAGCGCTGGTCAGCCCGAAAGTCATGACAACCCACTCAAACAAGCCGATAGCTCCAAGACACCTAAATGCAGTCTTGTTGACATCTTCTTCGGCCATAAAGATCTGATTGTAACCAGCATTGCCATCCAAAAAACTGATAATCCGATTACCCGAAGCGGCATCGATCAGACGGTCGGCAATCGGCATCGGATATTCATCTTTATCGTTGCTTTGTTCAAGTCCGAAAATCGATGCATACCGAATTTTATCGAATCTTTTTTACCAAGCGGTACTATATTAGAAATCCAATCGGCATATTTGCATGGCCGAATAAACTTTGCATCCAACAATCTCTGAATTTCAGCCTTCACTTGATCATAAATTTTCTAGTTGATTCTTCTTGGTGATTGCTTCACTGGCCGAAACCCAGGCTTCATTTTGATCTTATGCTCAGCTATGGATCGGTCTAGACCAGGCATTTCATGATATTCCCAAGCGAAACAATCAACCCGATCCTTGAGTATCTGGATAAGCCGATCCTTATATTCCCGCGGCAACTTTTTACTAATGTAAGTGGGCCTTTCTTTACCATCGGTTCCAATATCGACTTTTTCAAGTTCATCAGCCGATATAAAACCCTAGCCCATCTTATACTCAACGCCTTCTAGAGCCGCGGTTCCCATAAAAAACCCTCACATCCATGAGTTATCGATTGTCCTTCCAGAGTCGTCGGTTTGAACCCCAATTTAATAACACTGAGGAAATCACAATCTTCTAAGGGTTTTCCCGATAGTGCCTCTAGGTTATGATGTATATCGGCACAATCGGTTTCAGCGGTCAGAGATTCTCCTCTCACCACTTCTATTTGATCGCCAATCCACTGAATTAGAATTTGATGTAATGTTGATGGAATGCAGCAATTGGCGTGTATCCAATCCTTTCCCAACAGCACGTTATAACTCCCTTTTCCTTCAATTACGAAGAAAGCTGTTGGGATTGTCTTGCTCCCTATAGTGAGCTCCACCACTAGAACCCCCTTGGCTTCAGTCGGATTTCTGTTGAAATCGCTTAAAACCATGTTAGTCTTAACCAAGTCTTCCGTGGATTTTTTGATTTTACGGCACACAGAATATGGCATCGATTTCTGATAGCTCCATTGTCTACCATCATTCTCGAAATCGGCTTTCCATTCATATATCCCATGATGAATAATGGCTTCAAATGTAATCGGAATTCTCGGTGTCTTAAATACATCTTGACTCCTACCACTAACTTTCTGCGGCGGCCTCTTCGAATTGCACATGAACTCCGAGGCGGGGACGCAGACCATGTTAGTAGCAATTGAAGCTTCATCGGAATCCTTCTCAACGATAACGGCCGATCTCAACTTGGGCCTCCATTCCTGCTTGCCCCTAGCTGGCTTTATCGGCTTTACCTGCTCCAGTAGAGCGTCCCTAAATTTCTCGGCTTCCGCCTCTTTAGCTTCCGCATGTCTCATCCGCTGCAGGCGCCGTTTCTGAGACTTTGTGATTCCGCTCGGGCACCACTGTGGCAACGACACCTTAGGAGGCCGATGCACATCGGTATTTTTCTTCATGGGAGTATCCTCGTCCCTTTCACTAGGAAACACTAGCCGATCTTTTACCGACGCTCTCTTGGGAGGAACAAACGTGTGGTTCATCGGGCAATCCTCCAAATTAGGCAAAGACAACCTTTCTTCCCAGCAGTATCGGAAAAAGGGACAATCTCAGTGTTCCATTTCCCAACCTTGATCATTTGGATCCCTTTGAACAGTATCTGAAGTACCTGATTTAACACTCCTGCGAGGCGTTTCCTTAGCCATCCTATCGTATTTTTCCATCAACTGATCGAAGGTTGGCTTCGGCCTCGACTTTGAAATCGGATTATGATTATGGCCACGCTTTACTTCGCGCCACTCACCAGTTCTCCCACCACGTCGGCCTGACGATCGGAAAGTCAGTTCGGGCCTTTCTTCCACAACAATCCTTTTAGCACCAACCAGCACTTTGAACCGATTGGAACTCTCGGGATCATCGGCCTTTCTCTTGGTGTCAACCATGCCAACAAAACCGACTGGGAACAGCTCTATGTCGATCTGCGAATTTTTACCTTGATACCGCAGTTGCCCATTCTCAATCGCCTTCTGTACCACTTGCTTAAACACATTGCATTCATTGGTGGCGTGCGAGTAAGAGTTGTGCCACTTGCAATATTTGCGTTTTTTTAGCTCTTCAAGTGAGGGAATAACGTGCCCTTGCTTAAGCCGAATCTGTTTTTCTTGTAACAAATGATCGAAAATCCGATCGCACTTAGATGTATCAAAGGAATATTTACTTTTCTCAGGTCCTTTCGGCTTGATCCACCCCAGCTCGAATTCCTTTTTATTGTTTACCCATTCAGCTACATAAGCTCCAACTTCTTTAGCGTCGGAATCATCAGAATTTTCAACCTCATCTGTTTCAACAACATTGACAGCCTTATCTTTACCTTTGTAATTGTTGTTATTCCTGTATTCTTTCTAGCCTGGGTAAGAGTTATCAGAGAATCGGCTTTCATACAGCGCGATTTTGTGAGCCAGATGTGAGATATCAGCAAACTCCTGATTGCCCACCTTCTTCTGATTAACGGGTAATAATCCCTTGAAAGCCAATTCCGCCAACTCATTATCGGGCAGTGAAAGGCTATAGCATCGGTTTCTTACCTCCCTGAACCGACGCAAGTAATCATTCACCGATTCACCAAATTTCTGTTTAATCATCATGATATCGGTGATTCTCGCTTCGTTTTCTCCAGAATAGAAATATTCATAAAACTTCTTCTCCAAATCTGGCCATGAAGTGACGCTGTTTGGAGGGAGCGATGTGAACCAGTTAAAAGCCGAGCCCGATAGCGACAGGGGGAATAATCGGCACTTAAGAGTATCCTTTGATGCGGCCTCTCCACACAACGCAAGGAATCTAGCTATATGCTCACGCGTAGAGGTATGATCACTCCCGCTGAATTTGGCGTTTGTGAAATCGGGAATGCGATACTTATGCGGATACACCGTTTCATTGAAAGCTGATGGATACGGCATGCTATAATGCGGGGCTATTTTAGGCGTGTTGAACCGCATTGCTTCATCATCTTTGTAGACCAAGTTCTGGTCATCTCTTCAGATTTTCACTTATCCTGGATTGATCGGTGATACACCGGCTCGGGGTCGGGATTATAGCTTTGATTACCGATATCATCTGAATCGGAGTTGGATTAATAGTCAATGGAGGATTTGATTGGGAAGCCCCCGTATGTGATGTTCCTGCTTGAGTGTAGGCTGGGTATTGGTTCCCAAAATTCATCCCTTGCGGGAATTCGATTCACCGAGGAGCTTGACTATGATGTTATGTAGCGCAAAGACCTTGGTGCCCTCTTGGACGATTCTTCCTAATACCGATGAGTGATCCAGCATTGATCGGTAGACCGAATTATTGATTTGATCTCTTATCACTAGGAATAAACTCGGTCGGCGGATCTCGATGGAGGTCTTGGTAATCGCCGCCACTGGGTTTTCCGATAGCGATCGGCATTCTCTTTTTGTTCTCCTCATGGATTTCCGCGAGCCTATCTTCGATTTCCTTTTTTTGATCTGGGCTCAATTCGTCAAACGTTACTGCCTCAGCAGCGTGCTTGAGCGCCTCCAAAGCCGACTTGGCATCGGTGCGCGTCATCTTGTCGATCTTGAGTGTTAGTGTCCCACCGGGCGTGCCAAAAAGTATGTTGACACAAAAACGAGTATTTCTGTGAATACACATGCAGAAGCGTCAATCCAGTGATTGTGTCGCAACTCAAACCAAGCGTGCCAGTCGATTTGACCTGTGGATCGACAAGGAGAAAATCATCAGTATTATAAGCCCAATCGGCTTTTCAATAGCCAGATCAGGTTATTTGTAATTGGCTTGCTAGATCCCGATTACTGGATCTATCGGCTTCAAGCCTGATAGAGCGAATAAATTTAAGTGAACATTCAAGCTTAAATCCTTTAATTCTTTTTGGTATTTTTATTATAACATTAGCAATAAACCTTGATATCAATATATCAGATTAAACCAAGAAATAGATTAAACAGATTGGTCAAGCCAAGACAGTATCCAGGTCTAAATCTCAATAAACCAATAAACCGATGCAAAGGCACGAAGCTAATAAGAGATGTAATCTGATCGGTAAACACTTGCATATGCAAGGTCCTAAACAAAGGCATACACAAGATCGCTTAAACGAGACAGTTGCATATATCGGATTCAGGAGAAAGCATATAAAATATTTAACAGTCAGCATTACAGGATAAACACACATTACAGATTGATTAAATCGAGACAGTGCAATATGCGAGAACATGCTAAAGATCGGCAAATCCCGAGACAGTCTAACATGGTTTGTATACATGAGATCAACATGATGCAGCCATGCATATGGGTTACAAGAAGAGAATCGATTATCCCATCGAGATAGCTCTACCTGCGAGTTGAAACCCTTCGACGAGGTCGATCGGATTCGAGAAAGTATTTTGTGTATTAAGTATTGATATATTTTCTATCGAGACCTAAAGTCCTATTTATAGTGTTTACAAAGTCGATACCGATGCGACCTAATTTACCGCAACACGCTTCTGATCTCATCGTATTTCTTCCGAAGTCTTACAAGTATCGGTATTCTGCTTTTCTTCTTTGCCGATAAAGCCCATTTCCTATTTGGCCCAATAATTCCAACATATTCGGCCTTTTCTGAACATCCGATTTTCTGCCAAATTTGGGTGTCAACAAGGCCCTAGGAGGTTATTCGATCGGGCCGTCAGGGAGTGGGCCATGGCAATGGGCCGTGATTTTATCCCCGACACTGATGTATGTATAAAATAATCCAACTATGTAACAGTTGTATTAGACTACTAATCCAGCAACTTGTTTGGGAGCTGTCTATCTTTAGATGGTTAGGTGCTGAGGATAGTGCAAGGTGAACCCCGACATCACGCCAATCATCATTTGCCTGGGGCAACTCCTCCAAGGGAATTTATTGGTCAGTCACCACAACAATGTGGTTATCGTAGAGATAGTGAGGCTGACCACCAACCATAGTTGTAGGGTGGCACACGCTCGTAGTACTGCCTTAGAAGATCGTTGTGTCCTAAGGTAGCAAATCTTCTGTTGTGCCATATAAAGATGCCAACATGGTTAGATCTTCTGCTATGAGAGAACGTGTGGTCGTCACTGTGGACTAGCGTAGGAGTGGTCTATCCTCATATAATAAGTAGTTACTATGGGTATTGCAGGGTGTACCATGACAACGCCACTACGTCAAAACCACACATTAATGACGGGTTGCAACAGCCAATAGTAATGGATAAAGCAGCCGTCACCCTAGACGAGTCACTGATGAGTTAGTATTAGTGACGGGTGTTCACCTGTCACTAATTAACAAAATACGTGATGGGTCTGCATACTATCCGTCACTTATCTTCGCCTCCCAGAGGCCCCCGTAGATTCCACATGGCGCATATAAGTGATGGGTTGAAAGATGATCTGTCACCCATGATAATAAGATAAGTGACAGCTATGTTTCCAAACCATCACCCAAGGTAATAATTTGAGTGACGGCCAACATTACAACCCATCACCCTTGGTTTAAGATAAGTGATGGCCAACGTTACAACCCGTCACCCTTGGTTATAAGATAAGTGACGGTTTTTAATAAGGTATGTCACTTATCTTTGCCTCCCGGAGAACCTGGTAGGTTCCTCATGGCGCATATAAGTGACGGATAAAATGTTTACCTGTCACTGTTTGTTTCGTGACAGTGATGGGCTTTAGTTTGAATCGTCACTAGAGTTCTGTGCCCTAGAGTATGTAGTACATACAACATCCTGGTGTAGATCCAGTATTCGGCATCAATTCACAAATACATGTACACCATAGACGTTGCAGTCGTGGCATGGACAATACACTGCTGTTTCACCCTTCTGTTTCATATCACTGAAGACAACACTCATGAACAACTTCACCCTGCTGAAGTACTCCGCACAAGTACAGGTCTTTGGCACATTCAACTTTTATTGTTCATCTGCATCCATAAAAATTTCCAATAACTAAAAGCACAATAATCTATCCAAAAGTAGGACCGCATATGTAGTGCTTAACTGATCTACCGAAAATGAACAAAGGAGATAACACAGAGAAGCATATTATATGGAGGGATCGAGTGGGGTGCAAACCTTTAAAGGCTGCTTCAAATCCACAGCACGAGGAAAGGATGGAGCTCAGTAAAATCGCATCACCGTTGTCTCACAGTATTGGGAACCCTATAAGGATATACTGTGTTAGGCTCACACTCATCCGGGAACCCTATAAGCAGATATTGACGATGAACATCAAGCGAAGCCATCACCTATTCGGAAATTCTAGTGACGGACCTTTTTCGGAACCATCACTCTTAGATAACCTAAGTAAACCCATCACCAAGGTGGATACAACAGGTGACGGTCAATATTTCAAACAATCACTTTTGTAGTACGTGATAGAGTCAGTTAACGTCCAGCCGTCCCTAGTAACTTGACATAGGTATGGCCAGCACCACCCTGAGTTTATATAAGTAACAGACATTATAGGATCTGTCACTAATGGGTTTTTTTAGTGACGTCACCTATGTTGTGTCTACTTTGTGTGATTTTAACGTGGTACACACATCGTGTAATATTCCCGGGCTGACTGCTCCGAGGAATTTATTGTTCAACCAACATAACAAAGTGGTCGCCATGGAGACGAGGTTGACCGCCATAGAAGACTGTTGCATCTTAAGATAGGAATCTTTTGTTGTGCAGTTCCATAGAAAGATGTTAATTCGGCGGTTCTTCTACTGCCACCAAATGTATGGTTGCCAGCAGCCATGCGGCCATACCCATAGAGGTGGGGAAGAAATACTCATCAGCTTTGTTTCAAGTATTTATTTTTTCTTGTAAAAAATCATGTAAGAGAAAGTGGGACTTGTACAAAGATAAGAGCATGTACAATGGTCCACCTCAGTCTATAAGTTTTCTCTATTGCGTTCCTGCACCTTAGCTCGTAGATGAGTTGGAAGAGAGAGAAAGAAGAGAGACACTAGAGCCGTTGCTCCATGAAGCGACGACGCTAGCAGCCGAACCAAGAAGCTAGCGATGACTCTGAACCATTATATGGTAGTCGACTACAATTACTCGATCCTAGTGCGGACTGTGCGGCAACTCCCCCAATCTTCATTTCCTATCGCGCTTGCTTGGAGCCAGCAGAGCATGTGGCAGCGCCAGCGATGACGCGAGCTTCTCCGACGAGGATGCACGGAGCCCGACGCCAAGTGAAGGTAAGCATCCAAAATCGACGAGGGTAGATGGATTTGTCTCACACGTGAGGTTAATGGCACGATTTGGGGTTTAGGGTTTGTTCAACCTCATGATTTGGGGGTGGTTGGGGGATGAAAGGCGAGGGTGTGTGTGTAGGAACTGAGCTCTCACGTGCTCAGGAAATCACTCAGCTCACCGGAGCATACACAGACGCATGAATACTTGAGCTAGCACACGAAGAAGAACACACAAAAACTTTCTTTTCTTCCCATTTCTTCCCAGCTCAAATGAGCACAAATACATGGTTAAATAACAAACACACACGCACACAACCCATGATCTGCTGACATTGCCATCCGTCTGAAATTGTGCCAGCTTCTTCAGTCTGAAATCAGCAGGCACGATTACTAGATAAAGGTACCCTATGTAGGATCGTAGGCGCTAAATACCCCTAATTAGCAGAAGCAATCAATGAAAGTAAATACTCACGTAAGATTAGATAAACATTACCAGAGACGCACACGTTTGATAACGCAGTTCGGCACCTGCCTACATCTGCAGGGCAATGATTCCGAGCGCTCCTCCCCAATCAAATCATTTTACAAAGAAATACAGATCTTCTCTGGTATGAGTTACCTTGCTCTGCAACAGCTCCTGGCTATGCCTCACACGACGTCTATTGCCCTGCTACAGCTTCTGCAAGCCTAACACAACCCGTCGCTCATCTGCCTCTCTTCCCTGGACAAATCTCTTCTAATCTTCCTCTAATCTCTCTCTAATCTTCTCTAATCACCTCTGAAATTTTTCTAATTTTCTTGGCCTTCATTAACATGTAGAAACCTAAAAACTCCCCTTAATCTCGAGCCTCCTCGTCTCTTTATAGTGTAAGTAAAAATCACGAATCCAACTCAGGCTTGAACTCTTCCTCTTCCCGGCCTGAGCCGCACCGCCTGGGCCTCACCCCCGCCTGGGCCGGCTGCCTGCAACGCGCTGGCTCCTCCAGCACAGCCCACGCCACCCCTCCTGTGCGCCTGCGCTGGGCCTCCCGCGCACACGCATGCATACACTGCACCGCACGCCACCTGCAGAATGCATGCGCACACTTTTTTTTCTTTTTCTTTTCTTTTCCTTTTTGTTTCTCCTTTTTTCCCTACAAAATCAATCATATATATATATATATATATATATATATATATATATATATATATATATATATATATATATCCAAAACTCTCCAAAAATCATTAGTTCAAGATTAATCCAATAAATCATCAATCATCCTCAAATATTCATCCTCATAAAAATATGTAAATAAATTGGAAAATCACCTCATCACAAAATATTCAAAATATTCACTCAACACCCTATTTTAACCTTCGTATGCTGACATTGCCTTCACCATCTGAAATTGCTATTTTCATCTCCGAATGGATCAAATGTCAAGTCAACAACAAGCTTTCCTCTATTCTTCTTGTTATGTGGATCATTTGGGTTCATGCTTCTAAAAAATGTCGAGTGTGAACAACTTACTCTCAGCCTCTCACAAGGAGTAAGCGAAAGGAGTGGAATATTTTTTTCGAAGTTGCCAATTTACCAAATTCTAGTGGCAAAGCCATCGGCATGCTTGAAAATCCTAAGTTGCTCACCAGATACAATGCATATTTTTTTCGAAGTTGCGTTTGCACAACTGAATGAGCAAATGAGGAACTGATGCCATCAGTTATCTAGAAGTATTGTGTACCAGCTATAATTTTGCAGTGTTTAGTTTGGTTCTAGCCTTTTCCTTGTGTACCGGCTGTAATTCTGTACTAACAAATGGTTCTGTTTATGGTTTTGCAGAATCTAGTACATGGTTTTGTGTTCAATGGCAAGCCGATGATCATACAATCTGGTAGGAACCCTGCTGTTAACAAAGCTTCCTGGCTTGGGTGATGGATCTTGCACTCATTTTTTATGCACTTCAAAGTCCATAGAGATTGGCCAATGCCCAATGGTAACCAACATTGCTAGTTTGTTCTGGTTTCAACATCCAGAAATGTGGATATCATAGAATGATTCTATATGCAATGTAATTTGCTTTACGGTGTCACTACATGATGAACTGGTGGTTTCAATCCAAGGACCTTCGAGGTCAAATTCTTTGTTGTGTTCAATTTATATGGTCCTCTTCAGGCAAAAAAAAATCTACTATGTTGTCCTGCCCATCGTGACATCTTATTGAAAAAAAAATTATTAACCTTTTTTAAATAATAAATATAAAATTAACCCTCGGCAAAAACTATTTCCAGATCTGACCCCTTTGGGCACGCCAATGCAGACGGCGCGGCTAATAACCTCTACCGCGCCTACGCATGTGGCGCGACAAAGGATGCCACGTACACGGCTGCGGCCGGCCAGCCGTTGGCGTGGAAGCTGCGGGCCCCACCCTTGCCGCGCCACCCCTCATGGCGCGGCAAGGGCAGAATATAGGTGCCCCGGGACTCCACCTCCCATGGCTCTTCTTCATTTTCTCATTTCCCCTTCCTTTCCTCCCTTCCCTAACCACTCTTATCCTCCTCCATTGCCAAGATCGGGCCAGATTTCTTTGGGGAAAGGCGCCACTTCATCATGGCAGGTAAACCCCTCTCCATTTGTGCGTTTTGGATGCAATTTTTTGTACGATTCAAATGATTTAGGTTAGGGTTAGGGTTGCACGTAGCATGAAGATGTGTGGATTGCGTAGTGGATTTGTCTCCATTAATGATGAATGATATATGGTAATGTTAATTTGTATGATGTATGTGTAGGTGTATTATAGTTAGAAAGTATGGTGAATGATATATTGGTTTTTTGTGGAGTACGCTTTGCTAGAATAATTTATTTTTCATTTGTATTGCACTATATTGCAGGAAACGTTCCCTTCGAGGCGAAGCCATTTCTCAAGTATGGGATTAGCCTAGGGGTAAGGATGCTCCAGTTCGGTCCTCTCCGTTTCCGATTCCAATTTGCGAGCACGGCATTCCTGCGTAGGTTCAACAGTCGAGAGACCCTGATACTGCCGTAGAGCCGTCTACACTTGTGGTGTGAAGTTCAATTACTGTATGCCGTATTCTAGCCCGCCATGTTGGTTTTTCGAGTGGATCGATGGGCCAGAAATGTACTACCCGAGGATCCGATTATTCCCATGGCGCTATAGGGACACCAAGCCAATTTAGCATTTTAGGCGTTGGGTTCCCCCTCGGCAAACCCTCCCGAAAATGATAGCGGAGGAGAAGGTTGTGGCAAGTGCTAGTCGGGTAGTAAACCTTCCTATGTGTAATTGCAATTTGAGTCGATATTAGTGCGGCCAAACCTAGGGGTGGACTTTACCCCTTCTTTCGTTGTTCCCGCAATGATCGAGTAAGTGTATGCATGCCTACTCTGTATGTAAATTACTCTCATTTTAAAGTAATTCGATAACAATGTCTTTTGTTTCTAGGATGGATGGGCTCTCTGTGATTTTCAGGAGTACATTTATGTGTCCAAGTCTTGTTGGCCTTCTAGCGAGGAAGTGGAGGCCTTCAACTCCGAGGAGAAGATTGGCCATGTGAGAAATATCCATCCACTACCTATAAGTGTGGAATACTGGCTCGTAGAGGTGTTGTCCCATCGGAGCTTGGGTACGGATGGTATTGCGGCAACTCTTACGGTGATTTTTGGGTACGTCATATCTGCAAGACACATAGGAGTATTTGTTTATGTATTACACTATATTGCAGCTTGAGATTGATAACTCTTACGCTTACTCTTGTAGGAGGGAAGGACGTGCGATTGGGAGAGATATGAGGGACAACAAGAGTTTGAAGCCGAGATTCATAATCTATGGCAACCTTACCAAGCCAGGAAAGTGGAGAAGAGGAAAGAAATGATAAGGCATGACTATGGTGTGCTCATGCCGTCTGATGAAGACAAAAAAAAGGTTTTGAATGACATGAGGAGGGAGCGTGGGGGTACCGCAACGTAGGTACTTCACATCCTCAGAAATACTGGAATATTGGAGGAGGCGTAGAGGGAGGTACCCACCTGGTGTTTACCTCAGAGAGGTGATGTACCAAAAACAGCTGCAGAGGGAGATGGAGAGGGAGCGCGAGCTCGAGGAGCACAGGAACAAGATGGCTGAGAGTACACTCATTGACCACAATGCCAATTACCGTCCTAATTCGTGGGAGGCTCATTTGCAAACGATGCGGCGCAACAAGGCGAGGAGGACGGTGGAGATGGAGACCATGAGGGATCTTGTTAGAAACTTGCCTACCGTTGTGTCGGATGATGATGAGGAGAACGGTGGAGATGGAGACCATGAGTGAGATCATGTTTGTTGGAGGAAATTTTGTAATGTGTTGTTGAAACTACCTTATGTCAATGTACCATGTGGTACGTAGCTAAATTTTCTTGGATTGTAATATGCGCACTTCCGTATGTTATTTGACCAATTTATCTATAATATGTTTGTGAGTTAGGATAAGAAGTGTTAGTAGATGTTTTACTTTTATTTGGTACGAGGTACTAGAATGCCATTTTCACAAACTAAATGCTTTTTTCTTTTATGCATTTCCCTCGACGATTAGCGATGACTTGTAAAAACGTGAAGTACAAAGCAAGTGGAAACTAAAAGGGAAAATGGAAATGTGGAAAGTAAAAATTAACAAATCCATTAGGAATATAGTTGACATCAAATTTTTTACAAGAACTAATAAGCAAAGTAATAATGAATGAAGCAAAATAAAATGAAAAACAAGATGCAAAGTGAAGGAAAATAAAAATAACTATATGCAAACGGCAAGCCTTGCCGCGCCAAAAGGAATGGCGCGTCAGGACTAGGCTGCCGCCCAAAAGAACTGGCGCGTCAGGACTGGGCTACCGCGCCACAGCCCATCGCAACCCAGAAGGGTCTGCAATCAGGCCTTTGCTCGGAGCAGCCGGCGCGGCAGCCCAGCCTTGCCGAGCCAAAAGGAATGGCGCGTCAGGACTGGGCTGCCGCGCCACAATCCATCGCAATCCAGAAGGGTCCGCAATCGGGCCTTTGCGTGGAGCAGCCGGCGCGGCAGCCCAGCCTTGACGCGCCAAACGGACTGCCACGTCAGGGCTGGGCGTGCATTGCCGCGCCAAGGGGAGTGGCGTGTCAGGGATTGAATGATCTTAGTGCCATAGTAATTTGGCAGCTTGAAGCCAAGAGCTCTGAACACTGAAATGTGAAATGTGCTGGTTTGGTAAACAATATAGTTAAAGGATAGTAGGTATATGCCAAGTACATCACAAAATACATGTCGAGTGAAGTTGTTTTTCAGCTAGGATTGTTCCAAGCATCCAAACATTACAAAATACATGTCGAGTCCATTACATCACAAGTCTCAACTACTTCATAAGCACTGCTCAGGAGTCGTCGGGCATGAAAGGTTCCCTAGGTCGGCGAGCCCTCCCGGGATTTGTCCGTAGGACGTTGTGGCTTCCAACGTCGCTCTGGTCTCGGGGACGCCTACGCCCTTGCCTCCTGTAGACCGCGGGTGGGGTGGATCCGCTAGGGCCCTATATTGAAGAAATAAATCAGAGTTAGTTAGCGACACTACGAAGAACTACTGGGGTGGGCATAGACTGATTACCGCTCCTTGGGTGGGCTGTGTCTGGCTCAACTATATGGTACTACGGTAGCTGGGGTCGTCGGCGGAGGAGTCTGAGTCGTGCTCCTTGTCGAGGTCGTAGTCGTCTTGCACGGTAGGAAGGGTCCGCTTCCCACGCGCCCTTTCTGCAGGAGTCTTAGGGACACGTGCTGAGGAACTGGCGCCGGCAATCTCTAGTGTCCGAGCCACTGAGCCCCTTCATGTATCGGAGGGGTTTGCTGAGGACCCATTCTGCCTTGCGCTCGACCAATGTCCTCAATGATCATACAACTCATCTTGTGGGCCAAGCGGCGACAAACCCTGGTCACTGTCTGCAAAGAGGCAATAGAGGGGACAAAGTAGGGTATTAGTATGCAAGTTATATATCCTTGGAGATATGAACATAGTCATACCTCAGCAAGGGTGCGTAGGGCACCACTCTCTTGTCCACTAGCATTGGCTAGCACATATCACAGGTTGCCATTCTCATCGAGCCTGTAACTACCACCTGTGTAAGTATAGAACTTTGTACTCGGGTTGAAATGGTTGATTGCACTTAAGATCCTTGGCACCATGTTGTGCGCCTCCTTCCAATCCCCATACAGCATCTGCATGGCGTGTTGCTTTGCCCGCCATGCCTTCGAGTACTTCACACGGTACCTGGTAAATGCATATATAGATTCTACCAATGAGGCAACTGATACATTGCTATCCACCGTGACTATGACAGCGATACGACGGCCTAGGTACTTTGCCGTGTTTTGAGCATGCACCCTCTTTACCTTCGACGAGCCACACGTGTGCGGTTGCCTCACACGAGTAATCTTCCATCCCCACTGAACTTGTCCGGCCGAGCCCACACGCCCCCAAAGGCATCCTTGCTTGCGATTCACGGTGTATCTGACTTTGGCATCCGAATGAGTCACCGTAAAGGGCCTATGGTGCCTCACCGCATATTCTATCAAGAAGTACTGCAACTGCTGTAACGTGTCGAATGTCTTACCCTTTTGGATCTCTAGGTTCTCAGTATCGGGAAGCACCTCGCTTGAGAACAACCCGCTCTCTCATATTGCCATGTGAGTTCGGCTCAGGTCCTCAAAGGTGGTTACGGTCGGCACATCCACATGAACTGAAGTCAGTTGCCTCCTCTCCTTTGCCGACATAGCGTGAAATGCTTGCCCTCTATCCACCGCGTCTAGGCTAGGAACCTCGTCCTCATGGCGACCATCTTCGTCACGTTCACCTAGAACCTCCACCGTATCTTCCTCCTCCAACTCATCTTCTTCCTCCACCTCATATTCTTTCGCGGCCTCCTCATCCGTGGATTCATCCTCTGATCCTAAAGAGATTTGATCAACATCGACCTCATGTTCTTCCTCCTCTAATAGTCCTTCATCCAAATCATCCATAAGAACAGCACTATCGAAATGCTCGGCATGAAATGTTTCAGGTGTTAGATGTGTTTCTCGAACTGTTGCCACCTCCTGAGTCAAGTGCTCTGCAGGCTCTTCTTCCTCCTCAACTCTCTGCACGGCTTGTACAAAAGTTGCCAACGAGGTACCCGCGCGACAAATGTCGACCACCACCTCCTAACAAGTAACATTGGAATTTTTCACAACCACCTTATAGTTACTCCAATCCGACTCTGATGCAATCTTCAAATCACATAGTGAAGCCCTACCCTTGCCACAATCAAATCTGCCTTGCAAAAACAATTCACCGTCACCAAGACCACACCTCATCACTGACCGACATCGGGAAACTAAATCTTCATAACTTGGGGTCCTATCAAACAACACAACATCTTCCTTCATATTCTCGAACTCTTCGTTTTCTCTAATAGTTCCACCATGAAACAGCCGCACTAAATGATCCATCTACAAAATTTGATACAACACATGCAATTTCATTAGCCCTATGATACAAAATCATCTATTCCTTCGGGATTGCCCTAACAATCTATTTACATTTTAATCTATTGCGAGTGGTTTAGATTTTCACACTTAACAATTAACTACATATATTACTACATCTATTAACCTTAGCTATTAACGATGACCAACAAAAAAAACCTAACTACAAACATGTATATATCAACACAAGGGCAAAGTTAACACATAAACGACCAGGTTCACAAGAGGTCAAAAACTTGTAATATCTAATAATTCTCAAAGGTTTCTTTTATATTTGGCACATAGCCCACAAAAATATATACCATGTTCAAAGTGGCATAGCCCAACATTTATCTAAATCTAAATTTGGAGGCCAAATCGATACATGCAACTAGTTCTACACATTAATAATACGGACAGAAGCTCCATAACGTATGCCACGACGCTCAGATCGAACTAAACAACCTAAAATCAGGCCTAAATCGGCATTATTACCAAAACCCTAGTTTTCAAAAATGTACCAAATGCGATGGATCGAGTGAGAAAATGTGGGGGGGGGGGGGCATTGCCTTGCTAGGAGGGTGAGGATGCCTTCCCCCTTCTTGGATCCGAGAGGGGCGGCGGGCGGTGGCGGCGAAGCGCCTGAACGGGGAGAAAGAAGAAGAAACCCGAGCGCAAGGGCTCGGGTTGCTCCATCGCTCTTACTTTATTCTGCCTCTGCCGTGCGGCTAAGCGCGTAATGGCGCGGCAAGGTAGACCCATGACTTCCACGCCCCGTGGCGGCCCTTGAACGCGTATGTGGCACCCTTTGCCGCGCCACATGCGTAGGCACGGCAGAGGCTATTAGCCACGCCATCTGCATTGGCTCGGCCAAAGGGGTCAGATCTGGAAATAGTTTTTACCGAGGGTTAATTTTCTATTAATTTTATGGGAGTCCTCCAAGACAACTAGCGATGTGCTATAGCAGTTCTGTTTTATGACCTGGTTCTGCATTATGTTTTCTTTAACTATTTGATCGGTTAATTCTCTTTATTCCTGATCTTGTGAGCAAATATATTTTTATTTTAGAAATTAAGGACTTAGTTAGTTATAACAATGAAGTGGAGACATTTATGCCACAACTATGACATGCACACTTGATCATCATAATTTTTATTGGGACCGGCTACAACGCAGGCACCTGCATTTTAGCATTTAGTGCAGGTGATTGAATTTTCAATGTAAACACATAGAAATTTCAGCGACAAGCACAACTGAAAAAATAGTACAAAAGATGTGAAAAAATTTAAACAAAGCAAAATAGGCATAGCAACTAAATATGATTTGTTATTGATGTATTTATGTCTCATTTACATCGATTTAATCAAATAAAAATAGCAATTGCAGCATTAAAAACATTTTTGACATAAATATAAACTCAAAAAAATGGAAAAACAAACAAGGCATCTCATGAGATCCGGTATTAACGGTAGCAAACCGCACATTTGCGTGCATTGGAAAATTACGAGCGAAAAATCGCCTGCACCAGTCCAAACGCAGGCGCCTATGACCGAGCAAAAGTGCAATTTTTAAACTCCATGCAATTATTTTAAATGACTGTAGATAGCTCTAAAAACAAACCATTATGTGCACTGTCTATATAGCTGTCTTTAGTTGACATGGCAATGTTTTAAAGACAGTAGCTGTCTCTAGCATTGTATATGCCGTAAGGTGGGAAACTCCTTGGCAGAGGGCGGAACCCGTGCTCAATCAATGGTCTTACTTTCTGGATAATTCGGCAATGCAAAACATTAAAAGTACTCAATTGAAAGAAGTACCGATCGAGATTTAAAAAGTTATTAATTTACAGAAAAATAATACTCCGTAAGAATTAACGCAGTACGGTGATCAATATAACTATATAAGTAATACAACAGGCATGCATCCAATCAGGCAGTGACAATTACGAATCGACGTAAGCTTGAGGCTTGAGATAGCAGGTAGCTTAGCTAGCCTACTAGTTGATGGCGTAGCACTTCTTCCTGATTTCACCCTCGACCCCGGTGAGCACGCCGACGTCACCCATCTTGATCATGGATTCGCGGAAGTCCGTGAAGAAGATCTCTGCACAGATCTCGAGGCATAACCAACTGCACAAGATAAGCAGCTTCGTATGGTAGAGGAAAAGTGGCACTCTCTTTTCAAACGCATGCATGCAGCCATCTGCACGCTGAACCCGCAACGTCAATAGTTGTTTGACGAAATCGTGGTGCATTAATCGATCAGTGTCTTATTTCCCGAACCGTCTAGCATCTGGCAATGCAGAAGCATCGCTCTTCGGAAGAAATACCGAGAGAGAAATTCACAAAATAATAATCATCATAATAAAATGATTAATAACAGACAATCATGCATGACATCACGCAGTTAATTTCGAATGGTCGTAAGCTTGGGCTAGCTAGTAGCTAGCCGAGTTGATGACGTAGCACTTCTTCCTGATTTCACCCTCGACCCCGGTGAGCACGCCGACGTCACCCATCTTGATCATGGACTCGCCGAAGTCCCTGAAGAAGACGTCGTCGAACGTGCCTGTGGCGACGCGCCGGACGTAGTCCCTGGTGGTGGCGTCGGTGAGCAGCGCGGCGTCGGACTGGAAGAGCCCCCTCCGCTTGGAGACATGGCGGTAGTAGCTGGTGTCGAAGGTCTTGTAGCTGCCGGGGTCCATCTCTGACAGCGTGCTGATGTCGTCGGCGCTCTTGCACCGCATCTTCAGCTTGTCGGCGTACTCCCTGTCCAGCGACGGGTCGGCGCCGCTCTCGCCGGTGAAGTTGTAGAGGCGGTCGGCGTAGGAGGGGCAGTGCGCCGTGCCGAGGGTGTGGGCGCCGGAGAGGACGACGAGGTCCTTGAGGCCCAGGCCCTTGGAGGCGAAAATCTCGGTGAGCAGGGGGATGTCGCCGTACGCCGGAGGAAGCTCGTCGGCCGCCTCCGTGGCGTTGGACACAGTGCCGTCCCTCCTGCCCAGAGCGACTGGCCAGAAGGGGCCCCTGGCGAGCACGACGGCGTCCCGGGCCATGAGGGCGAGCACGTCGGCGCAGGAGACGGTGTCGGGGCAGGCGGCCTCGAGCTTGGCCTTCACCCGATCCACCGAGCCGAAGCCTCGCAGGCTCTTGTTCGGCTTCGCGTCCTTCTCCGCCGTGTTGCCCTTCGTAGAGTAGAGCAGCACGGAGGCGTCGCAACCCTGGAAAAATTTCTCACTTCTCTTAGCACATGATGGCCAATGGAGGCATGTGCGCCAGATGAAAAGCTTGTAAATTTGCCACGGCGAATCCGCGAATGGCGCCAATGGATGAGACATCTTACCCTAACAAAGCAGTCGTGGAAGTGGAGCCTGAGGAGCGGGCCGGCGAGGCTGGGCGCCGCGGAGATGATCTTCACCATCTCGTCGCGGACGATAGCCTCGACGTTCGGGCATGTCTTGCTGTAGTAGCCGATCTCCAGCTGAGCCACTGCCGAGACAGCTAAGAGCGCCAGAGACAGGAGCAGCAGGAGACTCGACCTGATCGCCATTGATCGAACGATTGATTGATCTTTAATCAAAGAATGTAAATGAAAACTCTCAGTGATCTAGCTCTACAACAAGAATGTTCTGCTGCTGCTGATGAAGTGATCTAGGAATGGATGGATGAGTATGTGTGTATGTCCTTGCAACTCCCTGTACGTATTTGTAGGTGTGCCGGTTGAGTAGACTTTGCTACGTTATCAGTAGTGTTACAACCTGTTTCCGTGTACACAACACTTAGCCATGTGCTCTTCAACCTCAATCAGGAAAACAACCAGTTGCATTAACATACGGAATGAGGCGTTGACTGACGAGCCGCTAGAAGAGAACAAGTCTGCTGTCTGCATACAAAAGAAAATTAAGGAGCTAATTGCATGGTGAGTAGGGTTGTCTTAATCCAATGCTCCCTCCATTCTAAAAAAGTAGATATTTTGGACAATAATAAGATATCTAAAACGAAACTGTGTCAAAACGCCTACTAGCTCCTTCCATTTCAAAATATAAGACGTTTAATTTTTTTGTCATGGTCTCCAATTTATAACTTTGGCCATTAATTTCTGTTACAAAATATTATTAAAAATTAAAAATTAATATAATAAAAATATTTTCAAATATGAATCAAATTGTATGACAGGCATAACACTAAACATATATGGTTTTTTACTTAACTATTAGTCTAAAATTACAAATGTTGATTTTTTTAATATATGCACGTCTTATATTTTAAATAAAGGAAGTACAAAATTCAATTAAAATATAATACTAAGGGAGTGTTTTTCGAAACAAAACTATCTATGTAACTATTATATGCTTAATCTTAATAGTTGAAGGTTTTTATGGATTAATTAAGTTTCAAAAGTTGACTTAAAACAAGTATAAAATGACTACTATTTCCGAATGAAGGGAGTAGTATACTCTGATTTTTCTTTACATCACAACCGTCTTCACCATCTCAAACCCATCATGTCTATCTTTTTAGAGGATACAAAAATGGTGCACACAAACTCTACCACCACTACAGGAATCTGAACTGTTAACGTCGGCCAAAATTATTTACGTCGGCCAGGAGTAAACCGACGTTAAAAATAAGGATATTTACGTCGGCCTTGGCATGCCGACGTAGATAAACTATATTCGTCGGCCGGCCGGCGTAAAAAACAGTGCCGAGACGGTAGCGAGAAGGTGTGGGCAAACCTTATTCGTCGGCCATTATTTACGTCGGTTTGTTCTAGCCGGCGTAAAAACAGAACTATTCGTCGGTTCGGCCGGTAAGCGTAAATACTCGTGAACCCCGCCGCCATTTACCCTAGCTTTCCTCGCGCGCGATCCATTGCCGCGTCGCCCGGTCGATCCGTTGCGCGCCGCCGATCCCGCCGCACCTACGCCGCCGCCCGCGCGCCTTCGCTCGCCACCGCCGCCGCCGCCCCTTCCACGGCCTGTCCGCCGCCCGCCGCCCGCCGTGCGCCTCGCCACCGCCACCGCCCGCCTACGCCACCGCCCGGCCCCCGTTCCCTCCGCCCGAAGCCGCCCTTCCCCGCCGCCTCGCCACTGCCCGTCGCCGCCGCACCGCCGCTACCACCAGCGCCTCCAAGGCGCTCCTCCCCCTCCGCCGCGCCGGCAAACGCCCCTCCCCCTCCGCCCGGCTCGTGGCGCCCAGCGCCGCCCGTCGCCGTGTGCGCTGTACGACGACGGCTACCAGTCGAGGAAGCACGGCGAGAAGAAGGTCTCCAACTCCCACTTCCCAAGGTTCAGTGATGAGTTCCTGCCGGCTTTCATTCCTCATATTATGCGGTTCATTCGTTCCCCCAAACTACATCCATTTCGGGCCATGAATGCGCGTCTTCTTTCGGTTCAAGAACTTGTTTGCTAGTAGTTGTTACTTGGGTGCTATAATTTGAAGAAGAGTGGTTAATTTTAGGTGTTGGTAGATCTACTAGTAAGTAATTTTCAGGGCTCGTAGTGGTAGATGAACCGAGGGTTGCTACTCGAGCCTTTGGAACTTGAAATTTTTGTTCCTTTTCATCATGTGGAAATAAAATTCATATTGATCTCTGATTGTCTGGAGAAAGCTAGCCAGATATTAAAAAGATAAGGCCACCGGTGTTGTTCACCTGTCCAACTAGTAGTCTTAGATTACATCTCTTTGTATTGATTTATCAATATATCAAGTGAAGCAGAGAAGTAAACCGCAACAAGATGATGGGCGATGTAATCTTGTAATTCTAATGTATTTAAGTCTCTCTATAAAGTCTTTTACCTTGCATCTATTAAGTTAAATTTTCATTCCTTCTACCTTTTTTTTAGTTTTCATAGCTTCTTGTTGTTGGTGGACAGGTCCTGCATTGCTGGTTGACCTCCGCCGATCCTTGCTAGCCGTCACACGCCTTATCCACGGTTGTCCCGTCATCGAGGTGAGCACATCATGTATATTATTGTCTTTGTTAGTTATATATATATGAAATGTTATAATCAACATAATAATAATAGTTTTCCTTTGTCAATTGTCATAAATAAATATAATGATAATAGATGATTTGCAGAAATGTTCGTAGCTAGTTATTCAAGTTATTGAATTGTATGTTATTCGAGGTGACCACATCATATATATTATTGCCTTAGATATACATGTATATATATAATATATATATGTGTGTATTATCGTTTTGTTCTTATGATTTAAATATGTTTAAACAAACCGGTTTTTGAAACACAAGTCAACCCAACCTATACGTCACCCGTTTGGGAGCGACACAGATCATATTGAATTGTGATATGTGTCGCTCTGAATTATCCACGCCTTTGGACAGCACAGGGATGGGCGGGTTAGCATGGTTTGTCGTGGCATGTGGTGCGATCTGAGCGGAATTTAATTGCGTAACCCGGTGTTCTCCGATGCACAAGTATCAAGCGTGTATTGGAGAACAATGGGTTACTGCTGCAAATTTCGCCCAGATCGCACCACATGTCATGACAAACTGCTTCCGTTCATCCTGAGTGAGTTTAGGACCAATCTTTGCCTAGAACCCGGTTAGGATTATTAACCCATTTTTCATGTATTGTTGCATTTAGTAATTACAAAGATGGCTGAAGACCGTAGATGGATGTATGATGGTTGGGATAATGGTATGAAGCACACTCAAGAATGGAAAGTTAACACACAAAGTTTTCTGGATAAGGTTTTCTCCCCAGATCCTCCTGGTGGGGTAGCGAAGTGTCCATGTGTTAAGTGTCATCTTTTTGCCCGAGTGTCAAAATCTGTGATGGCCGGCCACCTTTGCAAATTTGGCTTCATGCCGAATTATCTCACATGGTATGAACATGGTGAGTCACGGGCGATAAATGTCTCTGATGAAGATGATACTACTGATAGAGTAGATGATAGGATGGAAGAGATTGTTCAGGACTTGGGTCGACAATTTCAGAATGCTCCGGAGGATGAATCTATACGTCATGAGGATTCACCAACTATAGCAGCCGAGAATTTCTTTAGACTCTTAGATGCTTCAGATAGGCCTTTACATGAGGGCACCAAGGTGTCAGTCCTTTCATTTCTGACACAACTTATGAATATAAAATCAAAGTATGGCTTCTCTCAAGGTTGTTACAATGATTTGGTCAAATTGATCTGTGATGTGCTCCCAGAAAACCACAAGTTGCCAAAAGATATGTACTACTCGAAAAAGATTTTGGCTGGTTTAGGGATGCCTTATGAGAAGATAGATGCATGTGCTAACAATTGTATGTTATTACGGAAGAGTAATGTTTGAAGAAAAAAGCTTCGGTTTGTGGAAAGTCTAGATTTGTACAAACAATTGATGTAGAGGGAATGTAGTGACAAATGATACACCATTGAAGGTTCTACGTTTTTTTCCTTTAACACCGAGGCTACAAAGATTGTATCTATGTGAGGAGACTGCCCAACACATGAGGTGGCACAAGGAAGGCGTGCGATTCAACGAAGGTTTCATGTGTCATCCATCCGATGGTGAGGCATGGAAGACATTGGACCGACATGATGAAGATTTTGCCAAAGACCCAAGAAATGTTAGAATCGGGTTAGCGACCGACGGCTTCTCTCCATTCAACATGAATGTTGCATCGTACTCATGTTGGCCTGTGTTCTCAATTCCATACAATCTTCCACCTTCCATGTGTATGAAGGACGAGTATGTGTTTTTATCCCTTGTCATACCGGGGCCAGAGCATCCCGGAAAGCAATTAAATATCTTTATGCAACCTTTGGTCGAGGAGCTTATGGAGTTGTGGACAGGGGTCCCAACTTACGATAAGAGTAGAAAACAAAACTTCAACATGCGTGTTGCATATCTCTGGTCCATACATGATTTTCCTGCATATGGCATGTTTTCGGGATGGAGCACACATGGCCGAATGTCGTGTCTAGTATGCATGAATGACACTGAAGCGTTCCGTTTGAAACATGGACGCAAGTTTTGTTTCTTTGATTCCCATCGTCGCTTCTTGCCTTCTTCTCATGAATTCAGAAGACAGAGAAATGCCTTTCGTAGAGACACGATAATCACACACTGAGGTTGAAGCCTATATTAGAGGTCACCTTGGCTTTGATCGCACACACCCAGACCAGCTATGCAGTGACAAGGCGACACAGAGCTTGGTTAGTACAATTGTTGTTCTAACTAAATTAATTTCTTCATTATATCCTTATGCATGTATATGTTGTGTAGGCTTCTTATGGCCAAGTGATGGCCGATGCTCACGGACCCGACTATGATTGGAGAAGAGAATTTGTCGATCCGGTCGCTCTGTACAGTAGTGGAGGTGGCAAGAAACATGGAAGATTCTCCATGTTCAATGGCGTTCTGGATAGTAGCGCTGTCTTAAGTTCGGCAAGATCCTCGGCTTCTTAGCAAAGTAGTGGGTGGTGCTCGTGAGACCCAACACCTCTGAGGGCGATTGAGGCAACAAGCCGCACACCAAGTCTGCAGGAGGCCCAACTACAGGGAAGCGATTGAGGCAGCAACAAGAATACTTTGTTTCATGGCAGGCTCAGCAACAAGCAGCTATTCAAATAAGTAATCAAAAAACCTTCTCCATTTCAAATTATTGCTTATTTCTGTTCAAAATTCATGAAAATTGCTATATTTTTACATCGTATTAATGTAAACCGTAAAATTATAGTTGGTCTAAGTCCGTTGTTACGAATTCTATTTCTTTGCTTCACGTTAATGAAAATAGTTCGATTATTACTCATTTCATCAAAATTAAACCTAATACATGCAAATGACTATTTTGAACTTATAATTGTTTAAATTGTCTGTAGGCATATATGGCACAACAGTTTGGAACACCATTAAATCTTCCTGCATTCCAGCCTCCACCTATATTTACACAGCAATCTCCTATCACGGTACGTTTCAAGCTTTTTATATATTACGATGCTGTAATTTAATAATACTAATATCGCATTGTAATGTAGGGATCGGTGGATCAACAAGATGCCAATCTGCGGTGCTTCTTGAGGACTCCGCCGACCGTTGGAGACTTTCTTGCCTCAGGAGGCGATGCTGGTAGCGGACATCAGTTCAACACTACCCCTCCAAGCTGATGTTGTTCACTATCTTCTAGTGTATATGTGCGGACATTGCTCTGTGTGTGTAAATTTGTTGGTGAATGTGTTGTTGACACTTGTTGTTGACGCTTGGCATGTTAAGACTATGTTGAATAATATGTGTGCGACAATATGTATGTTGAATAACACGTTAAGACTATATATGTTGACATGTTATTTGTGTGCCAATTGAGTTGATGATGTATTTGTCAATATTGAGATGCTAGAACATGTGATGATGGATGTCTATTTCTATTGGATATGATGATGCATGCTTCTTGTTTATATTTTTGTTATTTGGAAATTAAATGGCGAAAATCGAATGGTTTAGCTAAGCAATGACTCCGATATTCGTCGGCGGTGGCGGCGTAAATCTGGGAAATTCGTCGGCCACTGGCGGCGTAATACTCAAGCATGTGTTGTCCGTATGTCCGTATTGACCAGTATTTACGTCGGCCAGGCTGGCCGACGTAAATACAGCGTGAGTATGGCCGACGTAAATAAGCGTGCCACGGTGGCATCAGCCCTCCGACGGCAGGTATTTCCGTCGGCCGGTGAGCCGACGTAAATAAGGTCTATTTACGTCGGCGGCCGACGTAAATAGACTTATTTACGTCGGTTTTAATACGTCGGCTTATTTACGTCGGTCTGCCGACGTAAATAGCTATTTACGTCGGTTTTGCATCTATTTACGTCGGCTTCTGGCCGACGTAAATACCTCGATTTCCTGTAGTGCACTTACACCCCACACATACACACGGCTGTGTTTGAACATACGCTAAGAACTACTCCCTCCATTTTAAATTTTAGTTCACTGTGGACTTTTGAACACGCCTTTTAACCATTCGTCTTATTAAAAAAATTAGTGTAAACATGCAAAAATATAAATCATTCTTAAAGTATGTTTAATGCTAAAACAAATCACTAAAAAAATAATATTTATATACATTTTTTTTGAATAAGACGAATGGTCAAACAGAATATCCAAAAGCCAATATTGAACCATAATTTAAAACAGAAAGAGTATAAACTAACGTGAGAAATACCTACTCCTAATACTTTACAAGGAAAATCTGCGGGTCAGAGGATTTGTAACTCTCATAGCCGGAATGCCCCGGTAGTCCCAATTCTTCTGTCATGTCCGTTACTTGTGGCTGCCCACGTGGTGCAGTTATCAAAGTCAGCAACTGTTGCAGAGGAAATCTAACCGGTGGTCCCACTCCGTACACTACTGCCATCGCCATGCCCTTTAACTTGGGGCTTGTTAGACAACCATGCTACCGGATGTAGTCCAAAGTTGCCTAGCAGTGCGTAGATTGTAGACGACGAAAAACAATCACAGATGAACACAGAGATGTAGGAGAGGAAATATTCTTTATTGCTTTCTCATTGATACATAATATATGGGATCCTCTTCTATTTATACTTGACGGCTAGGGTTTCGGCTTGGTCCAACAAGTGGGCCCCACCCTAGGCGCACGTCAGGCCCAAGGCCGGCGGCGGCTTGGGATGGTTTCCCAACACTTCCCCTTGGACCTTGCCGTGTGATGTATATGCCCCAAAAACTCCACAAAAACGCAGTGGAAAAAATGTTGGAGAATGAGTACATATCATACGTTTACTGTGCGTACGGATTTGCCTTGTTAAAAATCTTACGTGAGAAACTTCATTGAAAACTCACTAAAGGAAAAAAGAGTACAGATCCACCCAACGTTTCTTCATATTGATACATTCATTCATTCAAGTTGGGTTCTCGAACTTCATGTTCAAGATTTCAATTCATAATATGTGAAGTGTCGGGGATAAAATCACGGCCCATTGCCATAGCCCACTCCCTGACGGCCTAACCGAACCGCTTCCTAGGGCCTGGCTCCCTAGAGGGCTCTATCAGGCCCATGTACATCCTGCCGAACAGCCTCATGGTTGGCACGGTGCGTGGCGGCCTAGGCTTCCTGTTCGAGTTCGACTCGAACAGAGTTCCGCACGGCTACGTGAAGAGCCGGACGCAGGTTTCTCGGATTGGAGCAGATATCGTGATCCTCAAGAATTGTAGATAAACCTTATCTACCTCGGGATATATTTGGCATATGTACGAGTCCATTACGTCCTCGCGGCCAGCCCGACCCGTTTATCCCTCGGTAGGTCGGTTGTTCAACACTATATAAACCAAGCCTCTACGGCGTGTAGAGGGGCCAGACGAAAAAGATTAGCTAGATTGGAGTGGGAGATTTACCTACAGCCACTCAATTCGTACGCCTTTACCCAAACGACATCCATTTCGTCTGCCTTTACGTAGGCGACACTAGTCGCGCGAATTTCTTACCCCAGCGACATTTTGGCCTTTTAACCCTCTTTTCCTATTATTTAGCCCTTTCATCTCAAGTGGCTTGACCCTTTTGCCCCTGACCCTTTTGATCTTTTAATTTCGCTTTTGCCCTTCTTCAATCGGTATCCCTCCCATCCAGATTTGGGGAGCCGCCGCCTCCTGCCTCCCTTCCCGCTGCCCCCTCCCTCGCCTCTCCATCTCCGCGCTTGTGCTCGCCCTTGCCGCCGCCGCCTCCTCCTCGGTCGCCCCCCCCGGCCCGCCTCCTCTCTCTCCTCCTCCTCGGCCCTCTCCCGCCTCCTCGTCGCCCCCCCACGCCCTCCGTCATGCCGCCTCAGTTGGCCGCCCTCTCTTGGCCGCCGCCTCCTCGCCCTCACTAGCCGCCACCTCATAAATCGCCCCTAGCCGCCTCCTCGCCGCCGCCTCCTGGCCGCCCTTCTCTCCGCCCATCCATTTTGATGCATTTCACTTGTATTTTTGGTGCATTACAAGCTTTTCACTTGTATTTTTGATGCATTTTGCTGTATAATGGATGTAATGTGATGGATTTTAGTCAAATGCGATGAATTTTTTTGTCAAAAACGATAAATTTCTATCAAATTTGATGAAATTTTGTCAAAAACGATAAATTTCTATCAAATGTAATGAAATTTTGTCAAAAACGATAAATTTCTGTCAAATGTGATTAAATTTCATCAAAAACGATAATTTTCTGACAAATGTGATGAATTTTACTCAAAAACGATAAATTTCTGTCAAATGTGATGAATTATACTCAAAAACGATAATTCCTATCAAATGTGATGAAATTTTGTCAAGAACGTTAAATTTCTGTCAAATGTGATTAAATTTCATCAAAAACGATAAATTTCTGTCAAATGTTATGAAATTTTGTTAAAAATGATAAATTTCTGACAAATGTGATGAATTTTACTCAAAAACGATAAATTTCTGTCAAATGTGATTAATTATACTCAAAAAGATAAATTTCTATCAAATGTAACGAAATTTTGTCAAAAACGATAAATTTCTGTCAAATGTGATTAAATTTCGTCAAAAACGCTAAATTTCTATCAAATGTTATAAAATTTTGTCAAAAATGATAAATTTCTGACAAATGTGATGAATTTTACTCAAAAAACGATAAATTTACGTCGGCTGCGATGAATTATACTCAAAAACGATAAATTTCTGTCAAATGTGATGAATTTTACTCAAATGTGATAAATTTCAATCAAATGTGATGAATTTTACTCCAAAACGATAAATTTCAAATCTATGAATATTATTTTAACACGTTCAAGTTTTTTGTTATTGCAAATTACTCTAATCATGTGAGTGAGGTGTATTGAGCAGGGAAATATTCAAACAGAGGTCAAAAGGGTCAATTTACTGGGCAGGGGCAAAAGGGTCAAGCCACT
This sequence comes from Raddia guianensis, assembly GCA_036346415.1. Classification (NCBI taxonomy): domain Eukaryota; kingdom Viridiplantae; phylum Streptophyta; class Magnoliopsida; order Poales; family Poaceae; genus Raddia; species Raddia guianensis. Next base: position 35,986,911 of record CM070539.1, read on the forward strand.
TGCAATAAAAGGGCTAAATAATAGGAAAAGAGGGTTGAAAGGCCAAAATATCGCTGGGGTAAGAAATTCGCGCGACCAGTGTCGCCTACGTAAAGGCAGACGAAATTAATGTCGTTTGGGTAAAGGCGTGTGAATTGAGTGGCCTGTAGGTAAATCTCCCGATTGGAGTAGCTCGAATACTACTTTTTGTACACCCAGAATCTCGCCGAGACCTGTTCGTCTTGTTGAGTTCTTTCTTGTAAGCCCTTTTTCATACAAAGAAGCACTGGATGTAGGATTATTATCTCCCCGGAGAGGCCTGAACCAGTATAAAAATCATGTGTTTGTTCGCTGCTCGTTGATTGCTGTTTGCCCTGCTCGGCAGTGTCTTCTATCTCCCCTTCTCAAGAACCTTAGTTAACTTGGGACCGATATCCCAACCGTCGACATGAAGTTTCTCCCTCTGAATTCTGCACTTCTTTAAATCTTCTCATTCCAATTTCTTTCACGCATCTTTCAAAGGTAGATGCAAGGAGTGAGTTATTAAATAAGTCTGCTATATTCTGTAATGACTTAATGTGTAGAAAACTGATTCTTTTCTTGGGTTTGTATACTTAATAGATTTTCCTTCACATATTCAGTCTGCAATTGTGCGACACATGCTCCATTATTTTCATAAATGATAGTAGAGGTTCATTCGATGTACAATCCACATGACTAAAAATTAGGAATGACCTTCTTCAAAGCCATACATATTCAAAATAGGCTTCATTCAATGCTATGATTTCCGAGTGGTTTGTCGATATTGACATAAGAGTTTGCTTTGATGACTTCTATTTAATTCCAATTCTTACCACATAGAAAATATATTTATATTCATATCTTGGTTCTTTCATTTTAAGATTTCTTTTTTCTTCGGAGGTATCGGGAGATGTCTTTAATTCTTTCAAACAGTGTGCTCTTCGAGAGCTTCAAATTCAAAATGCTAATAGTGCAGCTCCTGCATAGTTAAATATTAGAATTACGCACTTCCTCTTAGCTACGATGCTATTTGTCGGGATCTTCTCTTCCTTATCCACTTCTCGTGACTTCAATACGATTAATGGGTGATGTAAAGGTATCTCTTCATAAGTGTATTCTACCAAGAGGTTTCTTTTCTAGCAACAGTGAGACACCTCTACTGCTTTGAAATTCTTTCAGTCTAATAAGCCGTAATTTCATCAATAGGTTTGCGGCGAATCTTTGACCAATGCCCTAAATATCACATTTATAGCACATCTTGACCTGATGGTCATGTGGTTTGCATTATATGACTTTATTCTTTTATTCTGTTTCGCTTGGACAATGGACTTTGTTTTCTAGAACAATTTCTTTAATTTCCCTTCTCTCCATTCTTCCGACGAACGGACTTTTCACCCCTAGTAGCTACTCTAATTGCACCGAGGTGAAAAGTGGGAGGTACTATCCTCTCGTTTGTGATCTTGTCACATAGAGAGGGATCGTATGAATTCTATGCAAATTGAGTTGTACTTGGTCATAATTCTATAGTCTGCAAACCTTATATACACCAAATCCTGTTATGCTTATGGTAGGATAGCATGCTTGAGCTTCATAAGCCACTTCTAAAGTGCAGCACATAGCATCAATGTGCTCCTCCTCAACCATGCATGCAAAAATTTGGTAAGGAGGTGGTGTATAAGAAAGTGCAGTGCTTTCGTTCTGCTTATTGGTAGGTTTCTTTGTCTCGCTGGGACCTAAACCAATTAACAGTGTTGGGTTTTTGGGGACCGAATACAATCATCACGTCCTATGTCCAAGTGCCACAAGGGGCCAGTTTCTCAAATTCATTAATTATGATACCCGATAATTTCATATTTCAAAATTCATTCATAAGATCACAATAAGTAATCTAGTGGGGAGATTAGTGCTAGTTAGACTTCAGTTCGTAAATTCTCAAGTATATCCAATATTCCTACTTATATGCCATTACCAATTCATATAATAAACAGGCAAAAACTTATAATTACAAAAGCAAATTCAAAAGATAGTTGCACAAAAGTAATTAACAGTAGCTAAATAAGCTTGCAAATTCAAAACCGGGGTCAAAATTTGAACTCCCAAGGTGCTTCCATGCCTGGATATATGCTTTCTTCAAGTTCTGCTAATTTCAAGCTGCTTTATGGAATTTTCGAAGCTAAGGAAAAGCTATACGCAATTTCCATAATTCTCAGAGGGCTTTCTGCAATATTCATAAATTCAGAAAATACTTCATGTAATTTTCCAAATGTCAAGGATTTTTCTATAAAACAATATCCTACAAAATTTCTCATAATTTCTAGGAAATCCAAGGAATTATTCTTAAGATTACAGGTCAAATAGGTTTTATTCCCCATTCTTTTCGGTCTGGTTCGTTAAAAACCGGTCCAGTAGCCACTATTTTTCATATTTATTTCATGCCTGGCCCACTCTTCTTTTCATAAATTTCAGAGCCAAAATGTAAATTCATAAAAGAATACACATGCAATTTGAAATTCATGACCCATTCATTTACTTTCCCTTTCTTTTCTTTATTTTTCTTTTCATACTGCATAATTCATTTAGGTCTTCCTTTCTTTCTTCGCAACATCCCAACCCCCTTTTATTTTTCTTCTATCTCTTCCCCATTTGTCCTGCTAGGGCGGCTCGCTGCTGCTGTGCACCACGCTGGGCGGTAGCCCGCAAGGGGGGCTGGCTTGCAAATGGGGGCTGCTCACCTGGTCAAGGGCTGCCTGCGCGCCCTGCGGCCTGTGCCAAATCTTCTGCCATTGCCGTCGTCCCGTCTAGCCCTAGCTGCCGTCCTGCCGCCACGTCATCGGAGGTATGTGTTAATTCTTGGCGCCTTTTTTAAATTCACTGTTGTGTAATCTTGATGGCTTTAAACCGTCGAAAATTTAATTAGTGGTGTAATTAGTAAAAATTAAAAAAATTAAAAAATTAGAAAATAGCAAAAATAGATAATGCAATTGTTCTACTTTACCATTTAATTTGAGGTGCAATTTATATATAAATTTTAATATAACAATGAATTAATTAGTTTTGCAAGTAGTGATAATTAAAAAAATACAAAATTTAGAAAATAGCGAAAATAGATAATGCAATTGTAATGCTTTCCCAGATAATTTTAGATGCATTTTTAACTTTGCCATATTCTTTGCCTAATTTATTGTAATTGATTTATATTACATCGAACCAATCAGTAACCTAGCCGTATGTCACCCATTCGGGTAAAACACAACGCGTAAAGTATTTGGACGGTGATTCGTTCATTTCTATTACGCTTTGTGTAAAATGACCCTGAATTGTCCAGTGGAGAGCCAATCTGTGGCGTCCCAGTGGATAGCTCACGAATAGCCGCTTAGGCGTGTCCCACTGTGGCATTGTTAGGGACAAGACAAAATTTCGGTAGCATAACCCTATAGTTCTCCTAGTGCATAACATAAGTGCTATTAAGCTGGATTTCAGCTTTTTAGCCATCGTTGCAGGCAGATTGGTGGACCCAACAACCGATGATTACGAGGGTCCAACACAGGATCACTGACTGAACACCACATTGGCAGTCGATATTGGGTCGGGACTTGACGAACCAAAAGCAATTGAAGACCCGGATGTCGAAGAAGAACATGAAGAACATGAGGTTCAAGAAGACCCGGATGTGTGGAATCGTTAAACGAAGATATTATGGATGTCGACGATAATTACTGCTAGATATTATAAATATCTGAGGTTACATGTGCGTACAAAAATATCTTACTTTCAATTCTTTATCTAGATTTGCTTTATTTATTTAACTAACTATTCTTTAATTTTCAAATGCAGGATATACCGCCACGCAGGTTCGTCAACCCCCCGCGGCATGCACAGGAGGAGGAGGAGGAGGCCTCTGAACCCGAGCAGGAGCTAGATCTGACTCAGGAGAGTAGAGCTAGTGCGTCCGGAGCAGGAGATAGCCAGGGAAGGTCGTCCCCTCAGGCTAGTAGGAGGAAAAGTGGCCCAAACAGAGTGAGGGCCGCACCGCCTCAGTAGTCTGGACGACCGGCGATCCAGATTGACGGTGACAGGTACATATTTTTGTAGCCAATTACTTTTGTGACATTTTCGATTTTAATTATATAAACCTGTCACATCTTTTGTTTAATGTGCAGCAACATGTTCACCGTGGATGTCAACGAGATGCATCAGCCTGGGACAGCGCTTGGCACCCTGGCACGGTAGCCTAGGTTAATAACCTAGGATGAGATAGCAAGACCAACAGACACTGGGGCGACTCTGAGCTAGCCCCGCAAGGATATATTGCCATGATCAGTCATCCATGAGTTTTGGGTAAGACAAACAATAACTCAAACATTTATTTATTTTAACTTCTAACCATATCTGTTGTTATATCCTAATTTAGCTCAGGCTCGGTCCGCAGGAGGGACTTCAGTAGACTGACTTCGCTCCTGTCATAGAAAGGATGGCGAAGCAGAGGGTACAGGACATGATGTCCAATGCTCGTGTCTCAGCCGTTCAAAAGTATCACAGGTGTGTAGCCTAACCTCACAATACATTTAAGTTTCATGTATTCGTTTCTAATTTTTACCTTTTCCTATTTTTATAGGAGATAGGAGCAGCAAAACCTCACTGCCCAGGCTGCTCGTCAGTTGTACTTGACTGCCAGTCAATACAACCAAGTCCGTCCTGAGTGGTGTCAGGAGGACGCCTGGGAGGCTATAGGTAGGAAGTGGGACAGCCCAGAGTGGAAGGGGAAGTCCGAGAACGCGAAGAAGAACAAGGGCGTTAAGGACTACAAATCTAACACCGGGAGGTGGTCGATTGCACAGTTGAGGAAAAAACTGGTAATAAAAAGTTTTTACTTGTCATCACTTTAGATTTTCGTACTAACACATGTCTGTCATATTACAATTTAGTTGGCGAAGACGGGGTTAGGCCCAGCCCGATAGACGTGTGGAAGCAGGCCCACACGAAAAAGGCGTCGTCTGGTGGACAACCGACCTTGGATCCCCATGCTTATCTCCGTTTGGTAAGTGTCGACAAGTTTGGTCAATACAACTATCTTATATTCATTTATTTGTTTGATTTTGACTATCACAACGACATGTAGAAGCGTTATAAGGACGCTTGTAGAGAGGAGCACGGGAAGGAGAGCAATCCAGATGAGGCTTCCCTTGATCCTCATGTGATTCATAAGCACATGGGGGCAAGGCTCACGGGCGCCTGGCGATGGGTGGCGACCACCTACGGTAAGATCTCTTTCGTACACTTGTATATTATGATTGCAAAACTGACTGCTATATTATGTATGTTGCAAGTCTTCAAAGTATATGCCGGAAGTTTGGGCTAGCCAGAGCGACGGTGAGACCCGTCCCCAGTTCGAGGAGCGCTTGCAGAGGGAGAGGGAGCAGCAGCAGAAGAGGCACGAGGAGGAGCGGGCTCATGATAGAGAAATGCTAAGGGCCGTGCAGGAGAGCCTGAGAGCCGCGCAGGAGGACTACGACAGAAAGCTTCGACAGCTTGAGGCGTTCGTCGCTGGGGTAACGCATTCGCACTTCAATTCTTTTTATAGATGCATATCTTATCATTTGTACTAACGGAATCAAATATATGTGCAAGCCGGTCCAAAGTGTTCATGCGGGGCTTGCGGGCAGCTCCTCGAGCCAGGTGGGGACTGCGGGTCCCTACACAGGTGGCCCGTACGTGTACGGTAGCCACCCAGCCCCTCTAGGCACCTATGTTGGGCAGGACGGCTACCCTATACAGACGGCACAACCGGGCACCTACGGGACCCAGCCGGCCTACGTCCCCATGCCCAACTACCCGAACGTCGAGCGTCCCTGGTTCCGTGATCTAGCAGTAAGTCTCCTATGCCAAATCAATACACTATCGCATAGTACATATATATCAACTTACTAATTGAAAAATCTCGAAGGGTTCGGGTTCTTGCCATATCTACGCCTCCGTCCTTCGTGCCACCTCCTCAGGACGACGCGCAGCAGGGCGACGATGCCTCAGGGAACATGGCCGCCAACCTCGCGGAGCAGCTCTTCGGGACGCCACCACGACAGCCATGATGTTTGTTTTATTATGTTTATAATATTGATATTGTCATTGCGATGTTTGTCGTGATCGTATATTGTGAATGTGGATTTGATGTTTGTGATTTATATACTGTGATGTTTGTGATATATTGAAATTGTCGGAGGTATATGTGTATTTGTGAAATTGTGGAAAATTTGAATGCGGGGGCTATTTTGGGTGTGTAGGTTGCAGCAGCAGCTGTGCTGGGTGCAGTAGCGGCTGCAAAATTATTATGATTTTTCAAATTGAAAAATTTTTTTTTTGCAGTTTTTTCAAATGCATGTCTATGTCCACCCAAATTTTTTGTATTGCTACACAACATTTATACATCTAGATTTTTCTTTAAAAACATTTATATAAATGAATATTGATCGTATAGATTCGAATAAAATACATGTGAGACCCGACACTGATTAGATAATAGTTATAATTTTTAATGATTTCTTTATTTTTTTACATGGTGAATAAAAAATAACAAGTTTTTCCACAAGATCTAACGCTGGCCACTCGAAAATAACATGGTGATTAGAGTATGTTGTCTGCAGATATTTCAGCGCCTGTCCCAACTCCCAACTAAAACTCCCGCTCGAAACGTTGTTGTTATACGTATGTTTGCGGTTTATTCTTCCAACTGCTTTTGTGCAGGCACTTCATCATTGTTCATGCCTGATCCTGTTACATTGTCTTGCATCAAAGGTAGCTGCATCTCACTCTCTTAATAGTCCTGTTTTATTGGCTGGTTATCAATCCTTGTTAGATGTTCTTCCTACATCTCTGCAAAAGTCTAATAACTGTAGAGAAATTTTGCTGTGCACTAAAATAAACAAGCCAATTCATTTTTCTAGATCAAATTAGTTCGGATTGCTTTTGATTTTTTTGTGATGGAATTTAAAATCCCAGCCTCTGTTCATACATGCTTATGCGACCAATACAATTTATCATAAACATCACATACAAAATGTTTTCTTCTCAAAAAGGAAAATAGAACCACGTAATGCTACCAGGTTAGCAACTAATGATCCTATTATTCAACCACATAATGGCACGTTATTATTTGTACTACAATTGGCTGGCTCGGATTGTTTTTTATTTTTTATAATATTATATTAGTATCTATACAAAAACGGTAGTATGTTTTTATGAGGGACATCTTCTAAACAAACAACTATATCTGACTAGCTTGTACTAGCGCTCTTTATATATAATATTTGCTTTTGTGTGTCATAAAAGAGCTCTGACTGTAACTGTAAAGTCCATCTACAGGAGATTAGTAGGAAGTCTGTGCCTATACAAAAATGACCTCAGATCCTTAATTAGATCTCCATTTCGAAAAATGAGACGCACATAAGTTCTTCTGTGGTAGTAGCATAGACACGGCGCCGTAGAGCAAGTGACCAGTGTACTGCCATAAACTAAACCCAAGTTGAAAAAGTTTCAAGAACACAACATGACAAGTTGCTCAGCTCATACCGGCCCATTGGGGCAATCTATGGCCAGTTTTTCCCGGTCGCCGTCACTGATGTACGTAGTGGTCATACAGTTAATTTGATCGATTCTTGAGCAGCTCAAAGTCAAACAGATAGCACCAGCCATTAAACTAGCTTATGCAGCAGCGCTGCAGACTGCAGTGGGCAACCGTTAAACCGATCCTACCTCATCGCAGTTAATCTTATCACTAACACGCATCATCATCAGCGATCCTTTTCCGTCTGCCCTCATTTCTCCATCGCCTTAAGATAAGGGAGATTAATTCTCACGAGAAAGAACGTCCAGATTTTTTTCTTTTTTTTTTCTTTTTTTTCTTCTCCTTCACCACTCGTCATTTTGCCGGTGCATTATTGTGCGTTGCTTGTTCCCCCGCCTGCCTGGATTTTGACCTTTCATTTTCCCCCGATGCGTGCACAGATTAACGATAGGTTCATATCGCGTTATTCGTCGCTTTGCCTTTAATTCGCTGACGGGTTCCTGCTGTTTTTGTTCTGCACTTGTGGTGTTTCAGAAGCGAACGCGGTTCGTGGCGTTGCCAGATGAGGTAATCGCCTGATTTCTTTCACCCATGACCCATCCATGGCATGGGACAGGACGAGCTGTGTTACCTGTGTATGTAATAGTATACGCGATATGGCGAAGCATGCCACAGTGCTGGTCGCAGCCGGAGAGTGTGGACGACGGCATCTGCAGCTAGAGCTCCGACGTGCTTCGGTCGTTTTCGATCGACGGCAGGTTGATGGCTAGAGACGAGGAGCTGCCGACGGTTTCCTGTCTCACTTCATACGACATGGACTCTGTCGTTTTTCTTCTTTTTTTTTGGGCCTAGGTAGGGTATGATAAAGATGTGATGTGTAACGTGTACGATGATATGATGCAACTGTAATGCTCGTCATCAGTTAGCTAGCTCACTACAGGAATCGCGCGAAATCTCGACGGCCAAGATTATTCTCGACGGCCAAAATAAAGCCGTCGACACAGTGAACGTAATCTCAACGGCCTCATGCTTGCCGTCGTTATTTTACTTTAATCTTGACGACCAAACAAAAGTCGCCGAGATAAGGTCGTCTAGGCCCGCGCGTTGGGTTTTTTTTGTTTTTTCACGAAGGTGGGAATATTTTATCTCGACGGCTCGGATTCAGCCGTCGAGAATAATGTATGGGCCAGCCCATTAGAATGATTCAATCTCGACGGCTAGATGTTGGCCGTCGATAATGGTTCATGCTCTACTGGTGGGCTGGCCCATTGAATTTTTTTATTTTTAAATATTTTCATAATTTGCAGAGTTGTTTATTTAGCAATTTAATTAAAAATGAACGTAACTTAAAAATAAAATATGAAACAGTCCCAAATTTTGGAAAAATATATAATAGTACAAGATGTTATTATGTTGCATACTAATTTTTAAAATAATTTTTATTTATAATTAATGATAGGTATAATATATGTATATATATTTAAAACTAAAAAATTGTATTTAAATTTTTTAAAATGGAATATTTTGTTACATTCAATGCAATGATCTATGTACAATGGTTTTCCGACTAAATGGTGCATTATTTGAAAATTATAATATCCTTGTCTCCGTATTTCATAAAATTATATAGAACACTAGGGCCATGCGCTTGCCATACCACCGCGCGCCTTGCTTGCGCCGCATGACTCAAGACCCTCAACTACTGTCTGTGCCTGCCTCTCCCGCCTCCGCCATGACGCCGTCGTCCCGTCTAGCTAGCCCTCGCTGCCGTCCCACCGCTTCGTCATCGGAGGTATATACGCGCCTTTTTTTTAAGTCACTGCTGCGTAGTCTCGACGGCTTTAAACCATCAAAAATTTAATTAGTGGTGTAATTAGTAATAATTTAAAAAATTTAAAAAATAGAAAATAGCAAAAATAGATAATGCAATTGTTATACTTTACCATTTAATTTGAGGTGCAATTTATATATAAATTTTTATATAACAATGAATTAACTAGTTTTGCAAGTAGCGATAATTAAAAAAATTACAAAATTTAGAAAATAGCGAAAATAGATAATGCAATTGTAATGCTTTCCCATATAATTTTAGATGCATTTTTAGCTTTGCCTAATTTATTGTAATTGATTTATATTACATCGATTCAATCAGTAACCTAGCCGTACGTCACCCTTTCGGGTAAAACACAACACGTAAAGTATTTGGACGGTGATTCGTTCATTTCTATTACGCTTTGTGTAAAATGACCCCGAATTGTCCAGTGGACAGCCAATGTGTGGCGTCCCAGTGGACAGCTCACGAATAGCCGCTTAGGTGTGTCCCGCTATGGCATCGGTAGGGACGAGAGAAAATTTTGGCAGCATAATTAACCATATTGTTCTTCTAGTGAAGTGCTATTAAGCTGGATTTCAGCTTTTTAGCCATCGTTGCAGGCAGATTGGTAGACCCAACAACCGATGATTATGAGGGTCCAACACAGGATCACCGACTGAACACCACAATGCTAGTCAATATTGGGATGGGACTTGACGAACTAAAAGCAATTGAAGACCCGGATGTCGAAGAAGAACACGAAGAACATGAGGTTCAAAAAGACCTAGATGTCGGGGGATCGTTAAACGAAGATATTATGGATGTCGACGATAATTACTGCTAGATATTATAAATATCTGAGGTTACATGTGCGTACAAAAATATCTTACTTTCAATTATTTATCTAGATTTGCTTTTTTATTTAACTAACTATTCTTTAATTTTTAAATGCAGGATATGCCGCCGGACAGGTTCGTTAACCCCCCGCAGCATGCACAGGAGGAGGAGGAGGATGCCTTTGAGCCCGGGCAGGAGCTTGCTCTGACTCAGGAGAGTGGAGCTAGTGCGTCCAGAGCAGGAGATAGCTAGGGAGGGTCGTCCTCTCGGGCTAGTAGGAGGAAAAGGGGCCCAAACAGGGTGAGGGCCGCACCACCTCAGCAGTTTGGACTACCGGCGATCCAAATTGACGGTGGCAGGTACATATTTTTGTAGCAAATTACTTTTGTGACATTTTCAATTTTAATTATATAAACCTGTCACATCTTTTGTTTAATGTGCAGCAACATGTCCACTGTGGATGTCAACGAGAGGCATCAGTGGGGCAGGCAGCACCTGGGCTTGTGATACTATCTGGGCTAATAACCCAGATGGGGCAAAGAAGACCAACAGTCTGTTGGGGCGACTACTGAGCTAGCCCGCATGGGGATAGCACTGCCGCGGATCAGGTCATCCGTGAGTTTTGGGTAAGATAAACAATAACTCGAACATTTATTTATTTTAACTTCTAACCATATCTGTTATTATATCCTACTTCAGCTTAGGTTCGCTCCGCAGGAGGGACTTCAGCCGGCTGACTTCGCTCCTGTCATCGAGAGGATGGCGAAGCAGAGGGTACAAAACAGGATGTCCAATGCCCGTGTCTCGGCCGTTCGGGAGTATCACAGGTGAGTAGCCTAACCTCACAATACATTTAAGTTTCATGTGTTCGTTTCTAATTTCCACCTTTCCCTGTTTTCGTAGGAGACAGGAGTAACAAAACCTCATGACCCAGGCTGCTCGTCAGTTGTACTTGACTGCCAGTCAACACAACCAGATCCGTCCTGAGTGGTGTTGGGAGGACGCGTGGGAGGCTATAGGTCGGAAGTGGGACAGCCCCGAGTGGAAGGGGAAGTCTGAGAAGGCGAACAAGAATAGGGGCGTTAAGGACTACAAATCTTACACCGGGAGGTGGTCGATCGCACAGTTGGGGAAGAAACTGGTAATGAAAAGTTTTTACTTGTCATCACTTTAGATTTTCGTACTAACACATGTCTGTCATATTATACAATTTAGTTGTCGAAGACGGGGCTTAGGCCCAGCCCGATGGACGTGTGGAAGCAGGCCCATAAGAAAAAGGTGCCGCCTGGTGGACAACCGACCTTGGATCCCCATGCTTATCTCCGTTTGGTAAGTGTCGACAAGATTGGTCAATACAACTATCTTATATTCATTTATTTGTTTGATTTTGACTATCACAACGACATGTAGGAGCATTATAAGGACGCTTATAGAGAGGGGAGGAGAGCAATCCAGAGGAGGCTCCTCTCGATCCTCATGTGATTCATAAGCACATGGGGGGCAAGGCTCACGGGCGCCTGGCGATCGGTAGCGACCACCTATGGTAAGATCTCTTTTGTATACTTGTATATTATGATTGCAAAACTGACTGCTATATTATGCATGTTGCAGGTCTTCAGAATATATGCCCGTGGTTCGGGCTAGCCAGAGCGGCGGTGAGACCCGTCGCCAGTTCGAGGAGCGCCTGCAGAGGGAGAGGGAGCAGCAGCAGAAGAGGCACGAGGAGGAGCGGGCTCATGATAGAGAAATGCTAAGGGCCATGCTGGAGAGCCAGAGAGCCGCGCAGGAGGACTACGACAGAAGGCTTCGACAGCTTGAGGCGTTCGTCGCTGGGGTAACATATTCGCACTTCTATTCTTTTTTATAGATGCATATCTTATCATTTGTACTAACGGAATCAAATATATGTGCAGGCTGGTCCAAGTGGTCATACGGGGCTTGTCGGCAGCTCCTCGAGCCAGGTGGGCACTGCGGGTCCCTACACAGGTGGCCCGACCTTGTACGGTAGCCACCCAGCCCCTCCAGACACCTATGTTGGGCAGGGCGGCTACCCTGTACAGACGACACCACCGGGCACCTACGGGACCCAGCCGGCCTATGTCCCTATGCCCAACTACCCGAACGTCGAGCGTCCCTGGTTCTGTGATCCAGCGGTAAGTCTCCTATGCCAAATCAATACACTATCGCATAGTACATGTATATCAACTTACTAATTGAAAAATTTCGAAGGGTTCGGGTTCTGCAATGTCTACGCCTCCGTCCTTCGTGCCACCTCCTCGGGGCGGCCTTGGCAGGCGGCGACACCTCGAGGAACATGGCCGCCAACCTCGCGGAGCAGCTCTTCGGGACGCCACCACGACAGCCATGATGTTTGTTTTATTGTGTTTATGATGTTGATATTGCCATTGCGATGTTTGTCGTGACCGTATATTGTGAATGTGGATTTGATGTTTGTGATTTATATACTGCGATGTTTGTGATATATTGAAATTGTCGAACGTATATGTGTATTTGTGAAATTATGGGAAATTTGAATACGGGGGCTATTTTGGGTGTGCAGGTTGTTGCAATTGTCATTGTTGAGTGCGATGAGCGGTACGCAAAATTATTGCGATTTTTTTAAATTAATTTTTTTTGCTGTTTTTCAATTATTCTCGACAGCGAGAACCTAGCCGTCAAGAAAACTGCCATGGCCCACCTGCCAGCGCCGTCATTGCCGAGACCGGGCGAAGAAGCTATCTTGACGGCCATACGCCGTCGTGAAAAACTGCCATGGCCCGCCTGCTAGCGCCGTCATTGTCGGGACGTCAGCTCCGGGCGGAGAAGCTATCTCGACGGCCGTAAGCCGTCGTGAAAAACTAGTGGGCTCGGCCGCCAGCGGCCAGCGAAAGAGCAATCTCGACGGCTATACGGAGGCCGTCGAGAAAGACTCCACCATCACGTCGTGCCTGCCCGGTGCATGTATCTCGACGGCTATACGGAGGTCATCGATAAAAATTAATCTCGACGGCCGAGCCGTCGAGAAAGACTCTCTCTCTCGACCGTGCTTTCTCGACGGCCAAATCTCGACGGCTGGCCGTCGAGATTAATCTTTCTCGACGGTTTTGGTATCTGTCTCGACGGCTTTGGCCGTCGAGAATTTGAGCGATCCGCGTGGTGCAGTTTCACCAACAACACCATGTCAACAAGTGACCATAACGTGTGTATGTGCTTCATGATGTCTAATTCAAACTTAACATAGAAGTTTAATTAAGGAATGATTAAATCTTTTCACTTCACCTTATCACAGCTCTCGCTGCACCAAGAGTCAACGCAATACAAGAACAACTCGCCGGTTTAATAGTTGATGAGGTTATATATATAAAGAAGGCAAGTTTCATAAGCATGTAAATAGAGCGTGCTCATCAATAAGGACCAACAAACTAAAGGAATCAACTGCGGATAAAAATAAACAAACTCCATGTGTGTTTGATGTAAATTTATGCTCACGTGATTTTGAATTGTAAATTTGACTTTGCTCATGTGTATTTCATGTGAATATGTGCTGTGAATGACCTACATGTGTGCTATGAATGAATTAGTTGTGAATATTTGAAATGCAGGAAAATGTGATATATATTGATACATATGTGTGTATAATCTGATATGTTGGTTATTGATATCATATATGTGTATGACCTATGTAATCTGAAGTTAAAAGATAGCAATGTTATCGAACAGGTAATACAGGAATAATTTCCGGTTCGTAAGTCAAACCGGTAGTAAGTGTGCCCCAAACACCAACCTTCCATTCCATGTTACGAATCGATAATAGTCATGTACACCACTACCGGTTTACCTTTGGATACCACAACTTGATGCGTACAACTGGTTTTAAATCTGGTAGTGAAATCAGTTTAAAATCGACAGTGACATGTTGTTCCGCACTAGCGTAGATTTCTGTTTTTTCGCCGGGTTATATCTCGAAATAACCTAGTTCAATACTTCAGTTTAGTACCGGTAACAGAGCTGCCTGTTCCGGATTAACATTAGTTCTTCAATGATTGGTGGCGATGGGCGCTCAGGAGCCTAAGAGCTGTGGTCAATATTCCGGCGTTGCTGCGGAGAACATGCAAAGTTCGTAACATCCACGTACACTACGCTACGTACATTTTTTTATGTATGCCCCGTCCAAGAATTCCTCCTCATCACAGAGATATATTAGCATGCAGCTGAGCTGACCGCCCAAATCATTGCCCAGGCACATGGGATGTTATTCCCCTTGATGCGCGCGTATCATACTCTCAAACAGATATAATTGCGTTGGCTTAATTCCATGACACTAGCTCATGGTAATGGTAATGGAATAGATACATAGCATGTTAGATGAACTGGCCTTGGCGCCGTCTACTTTCTTTTTCGTTCATGTAGACTTGTCCCTCCCATAGCTTCGCGTCAATGCCACATACTCGTATTATGTAAGCGCATTTGTTAATGGAAACGGTTGCATACATGAATTGAGGAGCAAGTTATAGCACATGGCTCTGTAGTCAGTACACGGGAACAGGTTGTCACGCTGAAACACACGCAAGTCTACTGAACCGGGACACCTATAAATATACAGGAAGTTGCAAGGACATACACAATACTTATCCATCCATTCCTAGATCACTTCAGCGACAGCAAAACATTCTTGTTGTAGAGCTAGATCATTGAGAGCTTTCATTTACATTTCTTGATCAAAGATCTATCGATCGTTCGATCAATGGAGATCAGGTCCAGCCTCGTGCTGCTCCTGTCTCTGGCGCTCGTAGCTGTCTCGGCAGTGGCTCAGCTGGAGATCGGCTACTACAGCAAGACATGCCCGAACGTCGAGGCAATCGTCCGCGACGAGATGGTGAAGATCATCACCGCGGCGCCCAGCCTCGCCGGCCCGCTCCTCAGGCTCCACTTCCACGACTGCTTCGTTAGGGTAAGATGTCTCATCCATTGGCACCATTCCCCGTGGCAAATTTACAAGCTTTTCATCTGGCGCACATGCCTCCATTGGCCATCATGTTCTAAGAGAAGTGACAAATTTTTCCAGGGTTGCGACGCCTCCGTGCTGCTCTACTCTACGAAGGGCAACACAGCGGAGAAGGACGCGAAGCCGAACAAGAGCCTGCGAGGCTTCGGCTCGGTGGATCGGGTGAAGGCCAAGCTCGAGGCCGCCTGCCCCGACACCGTCTCCTGCGCCGACGTCCTCGCCCTCATGGCCCGGGACGCCGTCGTGCTCGCCAGGGGCCCCTTCTGGCCAGTCGCTTTGGGCAGGAGGGACGGCACTGTATCCAACGCCACGGAGGCGGCCGACGAGCTTCCTCCGGCGTACGGCGACATCCCCCTGCTCACCGAGATTTTCGCCTCCAAGGGCCTCGAACTCAAGGACCTCGTCGTCCTCTCCGGCGCCCACACCCTCGGCACAGCGCACTGCCCCTCCTACGCTGACCGCCTCTACAACTTCACCGCCAAGAGCGGCGCCGACCCGTCGCTGGACAGGGAGTACGCCGACAAGCTGAAGACGCGGTGCAAGAGCGCCGACGACATCAGCACGCTGTCGGAGATGGACCCCGGCAGCTACAAGACCTTCGACACCAGCTACTACCGCCATGTCTCCAAGCGGAGGGGGCTCTTCCAGTCCGACGCCGCGCTGCTCACCGACGCCACCACCAGGGACTACGTCCGGCGCGTCGCCACCGGCAAGTTCGACGACGTCTTCTTCAGGGACTTCGGCGAGTCCATGATCAAGATGGGTGACGTCGGCGTGCTCACCGGGGTCGAGGGTGAAATCAGGAAGAAGTGCTACGTCATCAACTCGGCTAGCTACTAGCTAGCCCAAGCTTACGACCATTCGAATTGTAACTGCGTGATGTCATGCATGATTGTCTGTTATTAATCATTTTATTATGATGATTATCATTTTGTGAATTTCTCTCTCGGTCTTTCTTCCGAAGAGCGATGCTTCTGCATTGCCAGATGCTAGATGGTTCGGTTAATGCACCACGATTTCGTCAAGCAACTATTGACGTTGCGCGTTCAGCATGCAGATGGCTGCGCGCATGCGTGTGTTTGAAAAGAGAGTGCCACTTTTCCTCTACCATACGAAGCTTGAAAAGAGGCGGTCGGCGTAGGAGGGGCAGGGTTTGAAAAGAGAGTTCCACTTGTGCAGTTGGTTATGCCTCGAGATCCGTGCAGAGATCTTCACCCCTCGCACTTGCAATTTTACTATCGTAGCTATGTCCATCATTGATATAACCGCCAATACGTCAACATGGGTTTGAAGCACGATCATTGGGCCGGGCTCAGGTGTTGGTTCGAGCTTCGAAGTTCAGCCGTCGATCCAAGCTCGGGTGAAGCATCTAGGCCCCTAAATATTATTTTGATGATTAATGACTCTAATAATTGGGACTAATACTTGTATTGAGCTTATTCATGAAATAAGTTCGGATGATGTTTTGTGTCACCCCCTCGGTTAAAGGATAATTACAAGGCAAAGGTAAAATTATTTGAAGAGGAAGGACATATTTTCTAGTTATTTGCTGGTCTTGGAGTTGGATGCGAGACTGGATTGTTAGAAATTATTTTAAAGTTTTTCACCGTACTATAAAGAGGAGTTATGGCTAGTACTTTGATCTCGTTCGGTGCCCAAAAGATCAATTTTTGCACATAAATTCACTTTGGCCATATTAAAATATATTGCATGGTTGTATAATGGTCTAGATTCTTATCTTTGGCTAAATCATCTTCCTATCCTTGGCCAAACATGTTTCCAACAAACATGTTTCCAAAAAGTTGCATGCGGACAGTCAGCTAAATGCGCAGATGACCTGACAGAGAGTTTTTTGAGCTTGTCCTCATTTTATTGCTGACTGTCCTCAATACACATGTTGACCGTCAGCATGTGTATCGCGGACGATTTGGCTGAATAAAGTAAATTTTGTTTCCGGATCACTCCCAGGTGCGGACCGTCAGTACTCTACAGGCGGACTATCAGTGTATAATAGGCTGACCGTCCGCATATGTCATGTAACCAATGTTTTAAATAGCGGGCTATAGCACTGCTATAGCGTTTTGGAGGTGCAAATGCTACGCTATTAGCCATATATGCGCTATGGCAGCTAAAGCCGCTATAGCACGCTTTAGCTGCGCTAAAAGGCATAGCGGCGCTATTGAGGGTGTGACATCCGCAGGACGAAATTGAAGCTGTGTGAAGACCCAGTGGCTGGCTCGGGCCCAATTAGGCCGGCTACAGACCATTTGCCATTACATACAGAGCAAAAAACCCTGGCTCTCCCCATTCTCCTCCATTTCTCACCTTGACATTATGGCCCGGACAAAAACTAGTTGAAATGATTGTTTATTGACCTTGGATTTTGTCACTTTGAGCAATATATATGCCATATTTTTCTTTTTTTTTTGAAAACGCTAAATGCTTAGCGGCCGCTATAGCACCGCTATAGCAGTCTTAGCGTTTTCAGAAGAGCTTCGCTAAATGTCTTAGCCCGCTATTTAAAACATTGCATGTAACGGCTAGTTTCTGGCATTAAATTCATTCGTGAATAGTCGTTGCCCTATAGATCACTTTGTCCGTGAAAAAACTTGCTGACCGTCCGCATATGAGTTTCCAGAAATGCAAGCCCCCAACGGCTATAATCTTGGGTGAGGCTATAAATACCCCTTGTTGGCAGGCTTGCTTTCTCTCTCGGCACTCCATCTTTACACACTTGAGCAAATTGCAAGCCTTCTTTTATATAGTGCTTCCATTCCAATCATTGGAGATAAAAAATTTCATTGAGTTGCATCCATTGATTTTCTTGGCACCAAATTGAGATCAAGTGATCGTCATCAACTTATTACCCTTGGTGGTTGCCGCCACCTAGACGGTGTGGTGGAGTTGGCCGGTGATCTCTCCATTGAGAAGTTTGTCGGAGAGGCCCAGTATTGGTGTGAAGGTTGGAGCTCACCTACCCGGAGCGGGAAAGAGCTACCTCTAGTGGATTGAGGAAGGCTCATTTGTGGTTGGAGCCGGCTTGATTCGTTCAAGCTACCTCAACGTGGAATAGGGGAGACCGGCAAGTCTTTGAAACCACAGGAAAATATCGCTTGATCTCTTGATTTCTTTACCTTGTGCATTTACATTCCTAGATTTTGCTCTAACTTGTGTTTCAATTGTTTATCTCCATAGATAGGTAATCTAGTCTAATTGAATTTATTGGTACACTAGTGAGATTTAGCCCTTCTACTATTAATTTGTGCAAAATTGCCTTATTGCTATTACTTTTGCTTAATCAACTTGAACTAACAAAGAAAATTTTTAAAACCTCATATTCACCACCCTCTAGTCGGTTATCCCAGATCCTACATCGGGTCCAAAAAAATTAAGCAATAAGCCATGGTCGGGTCGAGCTTTCGGGTTTCGGGCCAAGTTCAAGTCCGAATTTGAGGCCCAACGCACCGTGCCGGGCTTGGCTCAGGTTTGGTCCCACAGGACTGGGCTTTTCTAAGCCCGGCCCGGGATTAGATCACATTTACATGGGTGGCACTATGATTATTATCAACTGCTTCTTTAGCATGGTCAACACCAAGCTTTTCCTTGGCATGGTTATTGATGAGCTTTTCAACGACTATTTCATATTCAACCACCACATCTACACCAAGTTTGTAACACTTTAGGACATCTGCAATTTAATCTACATCTACATCAATATCATTTATCATCAATTACTACCATCAAGTATTAAGTATAATAGTATAAGGTATTATTAACTATCAAATGGCAACATCAATTCTTACAAAGTGGTGTTAGAGCAAGGTTAACCATCAGGTATCTTTGTATCCTATTTTTTTCCTCATTGTTCATCACCTAGAGTCCGAGCCACTTTGAGCCTTCAAGATTTTCATCTTCACTTTCCTAGTATTGAACTTTTGTCCATCACCATCGTCGTGTCACATCATTTACAATCCTCCTCCCTTGGAATTTCAACAAAAAAGCAATCGGGTCATTCGTCCTCCTCTCTACTTCCCATGAGCAAGTAACCAACCCGGGCGACCACCGCACAACCCGAGCATGACTACGGCGGTTCAGTGCCGCACTCGCCGAGTCGGCGTCTACCCAACATCACAATCGCCGGCGACCTCCACCTAGGCTAGCTGCGACAATGCTAGGGCAGCCACGTGCGTGTCGGAGAACAGCGCGACACCGAGCCATGATGCTTTGTGTTGTGCCAACATGGAGGTCGCGCTGTTGTGGTCGTGCAAGGATGGGTGGTGGTTACTATTGGAGATGGTGGTTGGTGGCAGCCGTCTCTGGGGGTGGTCGTGCAAGGATGGTTGGTGGTTACTATTGGACATGGTGTTGTGCCAATTGTTTTTTGTTTAAAATTTGGATGGTTTTTGCAAAAGAACATGTGAGAGAGGGGTGAGGGGTTCTTCATGGATATCGACGTGTGATGGCTTAGATAGGTTGGGGAGTTCCATATGGTAGGGGAAACATATTACCAAGGGTAGAGGGCTCATTATGGAATGGTACGGCCATACCTAACTAACCTGTTAGGAAACCCCCCAACCACCCTACAACTCTTGCTTATTAGGCATGAAGCCCAACAACACTGCAGCTCCTGGAGTCCTGGGCAACTGGTCTTGGAACTGTGCGTGCACTGCTATACTGGGCCAACAGGCTGGCTTCTAGCGGCATATCCATTTGAGGGTTGCGGCTACACAAGGAATTCAATTAGCGTTGACAACGCTCATGAGTCCTGGTGGTTCGGTTCCCTTTTTTTTTGCTGTAGTGCTCGCCACCTCGCCCAGTCATCCCTCACGGCTCCGCACTGCTATAGGCAGTACACCCCAACACCTACACGATGACGAGTGCACATCCTCTATTCTTCGTCTCTATTGATCAAGATTGAAGAATCGAGATGCTACCCTAAAAATCACAGAAGGGAAAGAACAAGGGCAAATCTGAAATGAAAGGTATTATATCAGTACATCATCACCATCAATTCTTGATCGAGTAGCCAAAGAGGGTAGTACGCGAAGAGGCCTAAGAGCAACATTGCTAGATAACAAAGATATTAATGAGTGCTCTTTTTTTTTTTGTAATCCCGGTAGATATTTCATCCATGAGCTGCACTTTGGCTTTTCCTTGTGTTTTATTCTTAAGTATAATCTAGATCACATTGTTGTTGATCTGGGCCTCCTTGTTTCAATTGATAATTATCATCCTGACAGTACTTTGGTAAATATTTTGACATGACCAATAATAATCCCGATAATTGTAAAAACCGATTTGTGTAACAAGATATCCAATGACTGGCTTAATGACTTAATGGTGTGCTATATCGAGCAACACATATTCAAAGGGCCTCATCTTGTTGATAAGAAGCATTTTCAGAAAATGAAAACTTGTCAAATGCAATTGTCAAGGTCTCCTAGAGAACATACTTTGGTAAACTTTTTTCTTTCGCATCCATATTGCTTTATAATACTATTTTTGTTTAAATTAATGCCATGTACTCTTATTAGTGTATGAATTGTTTTTATTTCGTAATCACTACTATTAATATCTACATTATGAAATTTGTTATACCAATTTTTTTTCGTCCTCCAACACTGCACATTACTAGTGTCAAAACCATGTCCCCTATAAAAAATATAATTTCACACGCTGCTATATGTGTGTGTGTGTGAGTTATGTTCTTTCCTCGAAAACGGTTCTAATATAATAGTTAGGCGAGCGCCAGGAATCGAAAGTCCAGTCCGTCGGACCACTGACATCAGCATGACATCATCATCAAAATTTGAGAAATGTCTACTAAAACTAGAAAAATAATTGATGAAACTTGATGAAAATTGGCAACCTAATGATGAAACTTGACATTTCAAAAAGTTTTACGAGTATGAAATCCAAGTTTCAATAGGCGTAAACCAAGTTTCAGAAGACAAAATTCAAAGTTTCAATCGTGAAAATTTAAAGTTTTGATGTTGAAACACAAAAGTTTTGGCGGATCACAAAACCCAAGTTTAAACCGAAACAAGTTCAAGTTTAAGAAGTAATAATCAAAGTTTCAAAGGTAAAATATCCAAAGTGTTGAAGGAGAAAATCCAAAGTTTCAGTGATCAAAGTCCAAATTTCAACAGAGAAAAGTTCAAGTTTCAACAAACAAAATCAAAGTTTTGGTGACAAAAAATCCAAAGTTTCACAAGTACAAAGTTCAAGTTTCAGAATGCATAAGCCCAAGTTTTAAAAAGGCAAAGTATTAGGTGTAGTGTAAAAAATGAGGTATGGACCTCCAACTTGCCTTCTTCTTCCTTAGATCCGACGAGCTCTACCCCATGCTCGCCGGATCAAAGCAACAAAAAGAAAAACCCAAGTTCATACTTATATGATTGAAGTTTTTATACGAAAAATGGAGGTTCATGTCCTCCCTGTAATGTCTTCTTCAAAATCTGATGGGTTACATTCTCATATCCCTTTTCTCCTCTAGATCCGACGAATTCATTTTCTCCTGGCCATCTTTCCTTCCTAGATCCGATGAGCCCCCGTCAATCTCGCCAGATCTGACCACTGAAGCTCCATTACACAAACGATTCCTTGCTACCCTTTTGCTCCTGCAAATGTAGAGAAAGAATAGATGGGAAGAGAGAAAAGAGAGATGAGAGAGGAAAAAGGGGCATGAGGGGAGAGTAGCACGCCGGTGACGTCGCACCGGCCAGTTGCCATCCTCTGTGTTGCTTGCGGAGAGGAAAGCGAAAGTACTATGGAAAAAGGTGAGAGAGGAGAGAGAGAGAGAGGAATGGATGAATTGGAGGAACGCACCAGCAGTGAAACATGGGTAGAAGAAATGCAACGGGACGCACCCATGAAAAGCATCGTCCTCCTCGCGCAGTTGAAAGGGACGCACTGCGCGTGTGCATCCGGAAGCGACGGACGATCGGCGTATAGCGTTTTTCGTAATAGTTAGGTATCTGTTTTCCTACCATGGAAACATCTGGCTAGCGACCTCGCTAAGCTCTAAGAATTGGAAGGCTCTAGCTAAATAGCTAGCCGCAGCATGTTGTAAAAGGCCCCGCTAAACTGCTGAAAACTGCTTATCATGCGTTTCACGGAATTGTTATATCTTTCTTGATCAACTATGGGTCGAAATTCCGTTTTCTATCGGATTGGTTCATTTTTAGTTTTATTACCTCGTTTTGTTTGCCTGTGGACATATAATGTGACGCTTTTTTGTGATTAGCTATATATATATGCATCTTTAAATATACCAACTTTTTTCTTTTATTAAAAAAATCTGTCGAAAGCTAAACTTCTATAGCTTCAATAGAAGCAGCTTCAAAGTCCACCGGTTCAGGCTCGTTTTTAAGAGTTTTGAGAAGTTTTTTCAAGATTTTTCGCACAACGAGATTGAGAAATTAATGTGTTTAGCTTTCTTAATTAAATGCCTGGTTGAATTTACTTAACTATAAATAAGCAATTTTGAACAAGCCCGGATCGTTTTCCAGCATATTAGCTTCGCTATTTATAGCACGTAGCGCTCCCGTTGCCCAGAGCTCGCCCTGCCTCCTTTCCTATTTTTTTTGTTAGGCCATGTCGCCCTTAGACCCTCGGCCGTCCGATCCTGCCTTGCTGGCCACTTATCCGGCCTTCCGTTCTGGTGGCTTGCCTGGGTGGACGGGTTTGCAGAAAACTCCCTCTGCTCTGTGATTTGGTGTTTTCGTCCCCGTGTATTCACGTATGGATCCCTCGCCAATGCTCCCGCGCTTCGGCAGTATTTCGTTGACGCCTTAATGTTTTCCGTCTTTTGCAGCGCTGCCCTTTTATCCTTCGTAGATGCACCTATGGTTCGCAAGTAATTACTCGCAAGCTTTTAACCCTGCCTGTTGCCCATGTAGCCATCCCCGAACCCTAGCCCTTTTGCCCCATCTCCTCCCCCATCTCGCTCCCGTGCGATCCTCCCCCTCCCACACAAGCTACCTCCGCCTCCGCGCTGCCTCCCCGTGCCTCCCCTCCCATTCATCCTCGACGTCGTCGCCTCCTCCACTGCCGTCGTCGCCGCCGCCGTCTCCTTTCTCACAGGACCTCCGCCACGCCTACTCCAACCGCACCACCTCTCCTCCTCCCCCCGCTGCCTCCGGAGCGCCATCTCACTCCCGTGCGATCTACCCCCTCCCACACAAGCCGCCGCTGCCTTTGCCCTGCCTGCCCGCGCCTCCCCTCCACCTTGGTCTTCGCCGTCATCACCTCCTCCGCCGCCGCCGTCGCCGTCCCTTTCTCACATGACCTCGAACGTGCCTGCTCCTCCCACCCCGCCTCTCCTCCTCCCCCGCTGCCTTCAGAGCGCCCGCCGCAGGAGCTCTCCCACGGCTACCCACCTCTCCTCCTCCACGATGGAGTATAGATGATGGCAATCCACAGGAATGGGTCCCTAAATTGGGATTGGCATCATCTATACTTGATCTGGTTTTATTTTCACATGGTAAACTCATTCACTTGTGGTCTAAATGTTAGCATTGGAGATTCAAATTAAGGATATGGCTAATTTCTTGCAATGATTTGTCAACGAGTAATGGATCCGATGCAAGACTAAATCAAATACTTTTTGTACTGTTTTTTTAGCCTTCGCTAACTACTTTTCATATGTTGCTTCTAACTACCCATGTGCCTTTCAGGTGACTGGTCTTTGCCTCTATATTGGTTCTCTATCATAAATCCTTATTTTATCAGATTCTTTTAATTTTCTGTTGCCCGGAGTCCTTGGCAACCATGCCATATATACTTTAATTTTACATAAAAGAGTTCTTGTTAGTTGTTATGCAATGGCTGCAATGACTGCAATCGCTTAAATGCGAGGTTGCTATAATTGTAATCCTGTCAATTTATTTCAAAATAGTTGACAAGAACCTATGTCTTCTAATCATGTTCTATCGAGAAAAACATGTGTCTTCTAACTATGTTCTATCGACGAAAATACAACGAAGTTGATGATGATATAATAACTAACACATATTATGTTAAAAAACTATTTACATAGAAGTAGGTCTATGTTCACCTTTGCTAATTAGTTTTGCATATTACAGGTCTTGTGCAGGAGTATAACGAGGTACTTGTGTCATGTCTTTCACCCAATATATTGCCTCATAAATCTTTTATATTAGATAAACGTGGCTCGATATCTTTATTTAGAGGAAACGTAGCTTCTACGTAGGGGTGCCAAGATTATAAGTGAGCTACATCCGTTCATATGATCTGCATTTCGCAGTGTAGCCTGAAGAAGTCCCTGCCGCAGCCTCTGGGCAGAAAATGCATTCTTTCAGGTAGTCTACCTTATGTATTCGCATTGCTATTATGATGTCATGGTTATCCACCAATTTTTTGGGCCTTCCTGCATTGGCAATGTTGTCGATGCTGTTCACTCTTTGGTGATTACTGCCATGGCAAGGTGTAAATTGTGCGTTTTTGTACTGAAGTCGTTCTGCCTCTTACGTGATTGCATTTTTTTTAGGTAGAGCTTTTAGTCCAGATTGTTGCAAATATTGTGGTTGGTGCCGGTTGAGCTTTGGTTGACAATCATCGATGATATATGGTCCACCCTTCATCTTCATGGAATTTATCTCCTTTGCACTTGCTAAACTTTGTATAGATCACCTGGAGCATTGAGATTCGACTTTACACAAGGTTGGTATTAGCCTGTGTTAGCCTACTTTGAATTTAATAGCCTCCCAATGTGTTGCTGATGTATCTCTGTGATTCAAAATATTCAGGTTTTATTTTCATCTGTTTGGAGATGTACAGACCTACTTCATATTAGGTAGCCCATGCTTGCAGTGATAATATTCCACTATGTTTTGTTGTATTTGTTTTCTTTAATGCACTAAAAAGAAGTGTGGCCTTTGTTGGCCCTATTATGCATATTGCAATCTTGGTGTAGTTTCTTGTTAACTTTTTGCTCCATACAGCAGACATTTAGGTCTCCTGAAATTCCTCTTTTTTTCCCTTCCAAGGCAGATGCATAACATCGGCCTTGGAAGAGAACTACAAAGTTTTTTTTATTGGCATTAGCACTTTCGATGTTTTGACATTTGATGCTTTATATATATCTTCTCTGTTTTTAATGTTGACGGCGTGTTCTCCGCTCAACCACTGCGGATCACACCCCTGGTCAGATTTCTAGTCTGCTAGCCAACTCGATCAAGCTCGATTCGATTTGAGCGTCGGGCACAACAAGGAGCGACTTCAGATTTACTGTGTTCGGACCCTCGCGGGTAATAGTCCTACTCTGCCGAGCCTTAGCTCTTTTCTCGATTGTGGTTGAAAGGGAATGTGTTTACAGAGTGTCTCGAATGCACGAATGCTTCTGACTGTGTGTGTGTTCAGATGCCCTCTCTTCCCCTTCTCTCCTTTCCTTTTATACAAGCTTTGGGTCATGGAGAGAGCCGAGGAGTAGGCGATGCAGTGCTCTCAAGATAATCGACAAGACCACGACAGAAGAAAAAGCGTGCCGCCTCACGCCTGCAAGGCCGCCTCGCGGTTGCCGCAAGTGGCCTCGACCCGATAGTCACACCGGTGAGTCTGCGGGTGGGGCCCCGCCGCCTCCCCCGACAGGCGGCCTCCTCAAGCAACTCTTCTCTCTGCGGTCAATTCTTACGTGCCCACGATGTGATGTACTTTCAGACACTGCAAGGGTCATCAGAAGCGGTAATCATTTCTTCCTCTGTCTATCCGCGTGATGTCTCATTAAATGCGCTTCGTCCTTCGCAGACAAGGGGAGCCTTCGTCCAAAACTCCTACGCAATGCTCCTGTCGCGGCCCCGCCGTGCGCGGGGCCTCGCCTGGTCTCGAGAGGGGCTCGCCACGCACCGCTTTGGCGCGTGGGGCCCTCGCCTTGCCTTCAGGGGGCTCGCACGCACCCGCCTGGTGCGTGGGGCCTCCCGACCTTCGAGGGGCTCGCCGCCTGGCTGGGCCTTGCTCGCCCGCTCGACGCGTGGGGCCCTCCTGCCTCTGAGGGGCTCGCCAGCGTTGGGGCCTTGCTCGCCTGGCCGACGTGGGGGCCCTCCGGCCTTGAGGGGCTCGCCCATGGCTGGGCCTTGCTCGCCTGGCCGACGCGTGGGGCCCTCCGGCCTTCGAGGGGGGCCCACGCCTTGGCTGGGCCTTGCTCGCCCGCCGACGCGTAGGGGCCTCCCGACCTTCGAGGGGCTCGCCCACGCGCTGGGGCCTTGCTCGCCCGCCTGACCGTGGGGCCCTCCTGGCCTTCCTAGGCCTCTTTGCACCCCGGTATTTATTACACCGACAGTAGCCCTCGGATCCACCATGATACGCGAACCGTCGCGCAGATACTTTTCCGTTTCTTGTGCGGCGGGAGACGAATCGTGGGGGGGCCCACCACCCGCGGCAACCAGACGCCTGATTCTCCACCTGCACACGATCTTCCTTGGGGAACCACGCCGCTGTGGGAAACCAAAACGCGAGGGCAATGATGGCGCCGCGCGTGAGGCGGAATCAAACCGTCGGCGCTCGCGCCCACGCCTATAATATTTCCCTCAATGCGCGTAATCCTTCCGCACGCTAAGTCTTCAAGCTGTCACGCCTTCTTATTTGCTACCACAAAGATCTCGCCAATTGCCACCAAGCCTTTCGCCCGCCACCGCCAAATTTTCCATGGCTCCTAAGCGCAAAGCAAAGGCCGCCCGGATGCCGCACCATCTTCGGAGTCGCTCGCACGCTTCCACCGTCGATGAGGATCAGTGGCGCGGCTTGAGTCTTCGTGCCACCGACCGCCCGGTTCAGCGCCGGCACCATCGCTGAGAGTCCTCGCGCCGGGAGATCGTGACCTTCTCTGGCGTCTTTGGCGGGCCTTGTCCCGCCAGACTCAATTCTTCTTGGGGTGCTCGCCTTCACGGGATCCAGCGGCGACCTTGTTCCTAACTCGATCATGGCCTGGTCATCTTCGCCCACCTCTGCGAGATGTTCGTGGGGGCGATGCGAACCTCCCGCTCTGGCGCCGACTCTTCGTCTTGCACACGGGCTCGCCGAGCGGCGCGGTTGAGAGCTGCTATGCGCGCCCGCGTCACCTCCGCCTTTATCCTCGCAGCGGTCAAGTCCAACTAGAAGGATCGGCACGGCAAGGGTCAGACGTGGAGGACTCCAGCGGCCGCGACGATCTGGTTCTTCCCGACGATCCCGCGGAGCCCACCGCCGACTGGGGGGCCCAGCCAGACGATCTGGCGAGTACGGAGACGATGGCGGCGCGCATTGCCGAGCTCCGCCGCCAGGGGCTCACCGGAACCCACGTGGTGGCGGACTTTTTGCGGCGCCGTCTTTGCCCGCTGTTGAGGGCGCGCCCGCTGGGCGCATTTACGGCGACAACGACGGACCAGACCGCTCTTGGAGGTGAATACCCTCGCGCTCTTTTGATTTCAGACCTTCTTTCTTTCCATTTTTGGCTAATGACCATTCGCTACTTCTTCTTTGGGTGTTCAGCTGATGGGAACGTGCCGGGCGACGTGCTCCGAGACTGGCTGGCGGGGCTTTTGACCACGCCGACCGGCGACATCACCCTGCCGACGGGCATCCGCCCCCTCTGCGATTGGGATCCACGGGAGCGCAACCCTTACTTGCAGGCCGCCCCCAATGGAGGTCTCTGGTCTGCGGTCCAAGTGGCGGGGACCACTGCAGATCCGCGAGCGCCCTCGGCGACCGCCCAAGCTTCGCATGGCGCTGCTGCTCTGCCGTGGCTGCCGACTCCGCCAGCGCTCTCGAAGCGCGCCTCATCCTTGCTGCCGACGACGACGACGAGCGAGGAGGAGGGCGAGTTCAAGAGAGCGCGCCTTCAAGCCGGGCTCCGCCGCCACCGCCGGCTCAATCGGCGAGGCCCGGTACTCTGCCGCCGCTCCGCCACGGCCAGGCGGCGACTCATCAGAAGCTGGCGCCGCTGCGCCAGTTTCTTCCGCTCCTACGCCGACGCTCCTGGCGGCGCTGTCATTGGCTGGCGCTCCGCCGACACCGCTTCGCGCCGGCTCGGCGTCTGGCTCGGCAGTGGTGATCGCGACAGCGCCGCCACCGCCGCCACAAACAAGCGACTTGAGCTCCCCTTCAGCTTCGCCTTGGCGCACCGCTTCAGTTGGCTTTTCCTGCGCCACGCACACTTCGCACTAGGGTTAGCACGCCACGCGGTTTTTGCATACCGAAACCTGTTTGTCCCTCTTGGAACAGGCGGACGCTGGGCATCGAGCTCCGCCCACGCGACTTCGCCAAATTTCACACGCCGCCGCTCCTTCGACGGAGGTCGCTTCAGCGGCGGCGGAGAGTCCGGCGCGGCGGCGGAGAACCTTCGCCACCTCGCCATTGGCGCTGCCGCCATCTCGCCGTGACCGCCGACGATCGCGTTTGAGGCGCCAGACCTCTCCCGCACTGGGCGATGCGGGAGGAAGCCCTTGCCTTGGCGGAGCGATCTCGCCGGCGCTCAAGGGCGGCCCTTGGCCAAGAAACCGCCCTGGCGAGGCGATGGCGCGAGGCTGCGGCAGCCAAGCCGCCGCCTCGGCCGCCAAGCGATCAAACCTCCGCCGAGCACTTCGAAGCGCCTCTGGACCCTCGCCGACATGTTGCGACCGCCTATCGCGGCTTCCGGACGCCTCGCATCCACTGGTGTTCCACGCATCCTCATTGGAGGAGACGGCCAGACAAGATGCCGGGCGCTGTGGGACGAGCCGCCGAAGCCTCTGACGTCCTTCCGGCGGCGGCTGGACGCTGGCGATCAAGACGGTCGCCAAGGCGCTCTCGGCAGCGCAGTTCATCTTGGGCAATCTGTCTTGCTCGAGACGCGCGTTTGATCTCGACGCCGCCATCGGGAGCCTTGCGCGCCACTGGACCGGTTTGAGCAGACGCTGGTTGACACCGCCGCCCGACCGCGTGTCCATGATGGGGCGCCGCTCGGCGAAGACGAAGGCCGAGGAGTAGCGAGACTCCCCCGCCTTTTTGCCTTGTAATTGTTGCCTATCAATGCAAACAAACTTTTGCTCTTTTGTTGTGAGTCTCATTTGAACTTCGCACAACTTTAACTTGCGGAATTGAATCGGGGCACCTGGCCGCCAAAGGTTTTAGATCAACGCTCGCCGCAAGTGAGCGCTGCTTCTTAGGCATCTGGTTACTTCAACCCTTATGGCCTCTCGCAACCCGACTTAAACATTACGTGGCGAAGCGCTTAGCTTCCGGAAGTGGTCTAGTCATTTGGTGCCGCCGTTGACGATTGCCTGAGACCGAGCCGACACACCGGGCTAGAGCTCGCCTCCGTCGCCGCCTCGCACCGGCGTAAGTTATAAGCGTTTGTTTTGCAATCAAGGGCCATCGGCCTTAAGTACTTTCGCTACCGACTTTCGGAGAATGTTTTCTAACAGACCTTTCTAAGGCTAAGCCACCGATCGCCAAAAAGTTTTAGATGTAGCTTTCCGCTGAAAGTGAACGCTTTTCCTCAGCATCTGGTTACTTTAACCCTTATGGCCTCTTTGAACCGACCCTAGACATCGCGTGGTGAGAACTTAGCTTCGGAAGTGGTCTAGTCGCGGTGCCACATGCATTGCCTAGACCGAGCCGACACACGAGTTAGAACCCGCCTTAGCCCACCTCGCCTCCCAACCATGAGTCATAGGCGTTCGTCTCAGAACTAAGGGCCATCCGCCTTAAGTACTTTTTTTTGCCGACTTTCACGGAATGCTTTCTAATGACTTGAGGCGAAAAAATAAACAGATGCCCACAAGTAAACAGAACTTATCTCTTATTGAAGATGGCTTTGTACAACGCAGCCCCCGAGGCGAGCGGTGAAGGAAGAAGACCTCGCCGCTCGGCTCCAAAGGAAGGCCAAAAAAGCTTCGAACTGCTACCTCACGGGTAGAACTTCCTCACCGCCGACGCTCCAAGTGTTCGCCAATTCGCGACCGTCCTCGAATGCGAGCTGACCGAGCTCGGCGGGAGATCGAGACCACCTTGAAGGGGCCTCCCATTGTGGGAGATAGCTTTGTTGCGCCGCTCGCACTTGGATTTTCTGTGAACGAGGTCGCCCATCGCGGTGTTCTCACACACACCGCCTTTGCTTGATAACGGCGCAGTCACTTGCCGACATTTGGCGCCCGGATCGCCGCCTGTCTCGGATCTCCTCCAGAGATTTACTTCATCCTGACGCCGGTCAGGGTCTTAGTCTTCGCTGAACGCCGCCACTCTTGGGGAGCCGAAGGCGAGCTCTGATGGGAGCACCGCCTCAGAGCCATACACCAGAAGAAGGGGTCTCGCCGGTGGCTCTGTTGGGAGTTGTCCGGCGCCCTGTACGGTGGGAACTTCCTCCGCCCGGCGCTTGCAGCGCTTCTCCAGCGGTCGAACGCCCTTGTCTTGAGCCCTTTGAGTACTTCGCGTTCGCCCGCTCCACTTGCCCATTGCTCTTCGGATGCGAACGGAGGCAAAGCACGCTTGGTACCCAACTCTTCGCACCAGATCTTGAAAATCAGCGCTTTTGAAGGCGGCGCCGTTGTCGCGATGACCTTGTTGGCGACATCAACCGGACGAAGATGCTCTTCATAAACTTGATAGCCGCTGCGGATGTGATCGCCGGACCGGCGAGGCTTCCACCCACTTAGTGAACTTGTCGATGGCGCATTTAACAGATGAGTATATCCTCCGGCCGCTCATGAACGGGCCGAACGTTCAAATTTCGGATCGCGAACGGCCAGAGAGCGAAATAGTTTGCGGCGCTGGGCGGTCGGTGGATTTGCTTAGCATGAAATTGGCACGCCGCATCTCCTCACCGGCTCGAAGGCATCCCGAGGGCAAGTAATAATAGAAACCGTGGTAAAAGCTTTCCCAACCAACGCTGGCTCCTCAATGGCTCCCGCACATGCCTCCATGGATCTCAGAGAGAATTTCACTCCCGCTTCCCGAGTGACGCACTTCAGTAGAACTCCATTTGCGCCCTGGCGATACAGGTCCCCACCTACCAGGGCGTAGCGCTTGGCCTTGCGCGCTATCTTCTCAGCCGACGCGTCATCGTCGGGATCACTCCATCCCGCAGGTAGGCTAGGATCGGATCCATCCACTGACCTTCCCGGACGAGTGTGACGACGTTCTGTACATTGTCGCCGACGTACTCCGCCTGGCCTGGCGTTTCCGCCTCAACCGCCTCAGCAGTTCTTCCGCCTCCTCCCTCTAACCGGGGAGCTGCAGCAGGATCGGTGACGTCTCCTCCAGAGGTGGGAGCTGCGTCAGGGAAAGCGTCGTCCCCGCCAAAATTGGGGGCTGCGGACGGACGGTCGCGAAGTCTTTCTTCAAAGACCCCACTGAACAGTGTCCTCGACGAGGCAATGGGGCAGTTCATCCGCCATGTAGTTGTCGCGGCGAGGATGTGCACGAAGCCCAAACCTCAAAGTGCCGCCCAACGGCGCACCTCGCCAGTAGGCCGCCATGACGGGATCCGAGCAGAGAAATCCTTCCTCGCTGGTTGATGACCGAGAGAGTCGCTTTTACTTTAGCCGCCGGATGCCAAGGGTCGGCCACCCCGAGCCCGGCGGCGATCCTTCATACTCGCGACGTTGTTGGTGGCGCGGAAGTCCAGCACCACTCAGTGCCGGACGACATCGCCGGTTGGAGACACCAGGACGACGCCAGCCCCAGCCCCTCCAATGGAATGAGCCGTCAAGAAGAGAGTCCACGGCGAGGAGGTCGGGTATCTCACCCGGCGTCCACGAGTCCACTCGCTAATGAACTCCGCCGAGCTTGCCCTTTGATGGCCACTCGGGAGCGAATTTGAGATCGAATTCCGCCACTCCATGGCCCATTTGGCGACAAGCGACCCGTCGCCTCGCGGTTGAAGAGGATCTCCGCAAGGGATACTTGGTCAACACCGTGACTTCTCGCCCCCGAAGTAGTGGCGTAGCTCGGGATGTCACAAGACGGCGAGAGCATCTTCGGTCTTGTGAATACCTTGTTTCAAGGCGTGGAGGACCTTGCCGACGTAGTAAATGGGCGTGAACGCCCTCTCTTTCGCCACTAGCACCGCTGACCGCTGGGTTTGCGCGACGAGAGGATCAACGGCTCGCCTGGTGCGGGGCGACCAGCCGCAGGCGGGAGGTAAGATACTTCTTCGGACCGTCGAACGCCTCCTGCGCCTCCGCCGCCCACTCGAACTGGTTGGTCTTTTAGGAGCTTGAGCGGTGGGAGACTTTTGTCCCCAGGCGAGCTATAAAGCGCCCAGGAGGTCAAGCACCCACCAAGCACTCTTGATCCGCCAAGTCGCGTCGGGGCTTCATGTTCTCGATCACTGCGATCTTGTCGGGGTTCGCCTCAATCCCCTCCGGGAGACGAGGAATCCCGGCGGCTTGTCTGACGGAACGGCGAACACGATTCTCCGGATTAAGCTTGATGCAAGATTTCCTCAGTTGGTGAAGGTTTCCTCCAGTCGCCGATTAACTCCTCCGCCTTCTTGACTTCACCACGTGTCATCGACATACACCTCCGTGTTCCGCCCTATTTGGGAGCGGTGGGCGATATGCATGGCTCACGATAGGTTGGGCCAGATTCTTCAAATCGAACGCCATCCTTGTATAAAGATATCGCCCATGGGCGAACGGCGGTCTTGTCTTCATCTTCTTCGCCATGCTAACTGGTGGTACCCGAGTACGCATCCGTAGCTCTACCGCCGCACTCGCAGCTTGAGTCGACGATGAGATCGATCGCGGGCTGGTACGGATCCTTCGCACGCCTTTGTTGAGGTCGGTGAAGTCCACGCACATCCTCCAACGCCCGCTGATTTCTTTGACGAGGACGGGTTCGCGAGCCACAGGATGGGCGACATCGCGGACGACCCCGCCCTTAAGAGCCTGTCCACCTCTGGCAGATAACTTCTGGCGCTCCACCGATTGCTTCCGGACTTTTCAGATGACCGGTCGCGCCGGGAACGCCGCCAATTTGTGCTCAATCACCTTCGGGACCCCAGCCATGTCGGACGGTTGCCACGCGAACACGCTCGTTAGGATCGAGGAAGGAGACGAGCGCGCCTTCCTATTTGGCGCCGAGAGGCGCCCACCGAACGGTTCGCGGGTCTCGACTTCGCCAGGAGACCGCCTTAACCTCCGCAGACGAACCGGGAGGCACGGTCTTCGCCGGAGGAGCTCCCAAAGTCGGCCTCGGCTTCAGGCACCGACGCTTCGCCCATGAGGGCGTCCTTGTCGCAGCGGAGCGCCCGGCGGTCCACTTTCAAACGATGGGGCGGTGGCCCGGATCTTCACCACCATGTACGATAGTGGCACACCGCCATGAATCGGTCGGCGCCGGCCGACCTAGTATGGCGTTGTAGGGAGGTCAAGTCCGCCACCTCGAACTCGAGCATCTCGGTGCGGAAGTTGTCGAACCTCGAAAGTCACCGGAGATCGATCGCCCAATGAGACGGACTCACCCGACGCGATGTCAAGAATGGGAGCGTTAGGCGAAGCTCCGCTGCTGGATCTGGAGGCGCCTGGCGCACCCGGCGGACAGAGGTTGAGGAACTCCTCCGTCTACCAAGCACCGCCCTAGCTTTACATTCCGGACCGTGGGTGCAACCACGATCGGGAGATGCTGTGGGCGGCGAGATGGTTGGGTGATCGGCCTGACTGAACGCGATCGGCTGCTCCGACCACGCCAGCTGCCTCATCGACCCAAAGCCGGGCACGGTGGCGCACACCTCCCTCATCGCACGCTTAAAGCTAGCGTGGGACGGATAGGTGGCCGAACCGCCGTGGATGACGGCAACCTCGCGCTCCGCCTGCTGAAAACCAAGCGAAGCCGTCTCCTTGCCCTTGCCACTGCCGGACGCCTGCTGCTGCTGCTGCTCGTGGACTCGCTTGTCCATTATTTTCCGACGACATGGCAATCTGCCAAGTCGTGGGAGTTGTTGCGGTGAATGGGACAGTAGGGCCTTCCGTCCCACTCACGGGGGCGATGATCTCGCCCTTCGTCGCGGCCGCGGGGGCCGTCGCGGCCACGGCGATCGCCATAGCCGCCGCCTCGGCCGCCCCTGCGGGGACCAGACCGCCGCGCCGCGACCTCCTCCTCTTTTCGCCGCGCCCGCGCCCATTGCGCGGCTGGTCATCGTCGTCGTCGTCGTCGTCGCTTTCGGCCATGACCTGCTGGTCTCGGCCGCTTTGCGCTTCTTCTTGTCCTTACTGTCGGGGTTCCTCGAGGTTCGGCCTCGCCGCTGCGGCTAGCCCCGCCATAGCAGCCGGGCGGATGCGAGCTCTCTTCTGAGGGCGACTTGTAGCGCCAAGGTGAAGAGCTCCTCCGCTGCTTTTGATCTTGCGGGTGGCCATCTTCTCTTTGACCTTGGGGTCTCGGCGCCTCTCTGAATGCCGTGACCACGGCATCGATGGAGATGTCAGGGATGGTGTTGCGGACCTGACTGAAGCGCCGAATATAGTCGCGCAGCGACTCTCCCTTCTTCTGCTCCACGTTGTGGAGGTCGTCTTCTACCCCGGGCTGCTCGAAGGTGCCCTGGAAGTTGGTGACGAAGAGCTCCGAGAGCTCCTTCCATGACCCCACGGACTCCGGGGGCAGGTTCATGAGCCACGAGCGGGTTCACGGTGAGGACCGCGGGAAGTAGTTCGCGAGAACCTTCCCGACCCTCCGATCGGTACATCACCGTCAGATAGATCTCGCAAAACTCATCAGGGTTGGTGGAGCCGTCGTACTTTTCGATGGGGGCCGGACGAAACCGTTCCGGCCACTGGACGCGGCGCAGCTCCTTAGAAAAGGCGCGGCACCCGACGTCGGGAGCCTCCTGCTCCTGAACGCGGTCCTCGCCCCGCCGCCCCCGTCGCCTAGGCGGCGCCGAAGAAGCGCCACCCACCGTCGGGCAGCTCTGCGGGAACCCTCTTCTTGGTCCCGTGCACGGCGGCGACAGCGATGGTCAAGCCTTCGGTCGCGGCTCTGCGGAGCTTGTCACGCAGTCTTCTCCATGCAGCAAGTGGCGGTCCTCGGATGGGACCGAGATCGCGCCACTGACGCCGCCGGCCGAGCCCGTGGGGTCGCCGCTCTTGTCGTTTTGGCCCCGCCTCACCAGAGATCTGCGAGAGGAGGCGAGGGCAACAAAGAACGGAGGACGCGGAAACGCCGGTTCCCCGCCCCCAAAACTTGCACCACCGCCGGCGGCGGCGTCGGACGAAGGGCTGTTGGCCAACCACGGCGCCGCCGGGAGTCCGGAGTTACCGGAACCGGTGGGTTTTCAGCAAGGCCTGGCGGCGTGGAGGTTACGGCCGGAGTGCACTCCTCCAAGGCAGCGCCGTCTAGCTTGGCCGAGGCGGTCGCTTCGCCAGGCTCCAACCCTAGGCGGCGGCCACCGCCGGGTGATCCACCGCCATCGCCTGCCGACTCATTGCAGCGCGCTCTAGCGGCCGCTTCTCGCTCCATCGCGGATCGCCGCCCGCCATCGCCTCAAGAAAGGTCAAGAGCTCGAACTGATGCTAGCGCTCCCCTACTGGCGCGCCATCGACGGCGTGTTCTCCGCTCAACCATCTGCGGATCACACCTGGTCGATTTCTAGTCTGCTAGCCAACTCGATCAAGCTCGATTCGATTTGAGCGTCGGACACAACAAGGAGCGACTTCGCAGATTTACCTGTGTTCGGACCCCTCGCGGGTAATAGTCCTACTCCGCCGAGCCTTAGCTCTTTTTCCGATTGTGGTTGAAAGGGAATGTGTTTACAGAGTGTCTCGAATGCACGAATGCTTCGCGACTGTGTGTGTTCAGATGCCCCTCTTTCCCCTTCTATCCTTTCCTTTTATACAAGCTTTGACCATGGAGAGAGCCGAGGAGTAGGCGATGTTGTCTCAAGACATCGACAAGACACGATGAAGAGACGAAAACGTGCCGCTGCCCACGCCGCGCAGCTCGCCTCGCGTTCGCAGTGGCCTCGACCAAGATAGTCACACCGGTGAGTCTGCGGGTGGGGCCCCGCCGCTCCTTCTTACAGGCGGCCTCCTCAAGCAACTCTTCTCTCTCACGGCCAATTCTTTCGCCACAAGGATGTACCGCCGGACTGCAAGGGTCATCAGAATGTAATCATTTCTTCCTCTCGTCTATCCGCGTGATGTCTCATTAAATGCGCCGTCGTCTTCAGAAGAAGGGGAGCCTTCGTCCCAAGACTCTTACAGAATGCTCCTGCCTGGCCCGCCTCGCTGCTGGGGCCCTCGCCTGGTCTCCAGAGGGGCTCGCCACGCACCCCGCTCGGCGCGTGGGGCCCTCACCTCACCGTCGGAGGGGCTCGCCACGCACCCGCCTGGCGCGTGGGGCCCTCGCCTTGCCTTCGGAGGGGCTCACGCGGCTGGGCCTTGCTCGCTGGCCGACGCGTGGGGCCCTCCAGCCTCTGAGGGCTCGCCCATCGCCACGGGCCTTGCTCGCTTCGCTCGACGCGTGGGGCCCTCCAGGCCTTCTGAGGGGCTCGCCCACGCGCTGGGGCCTTGCTCGCCCGCCTGACACCGACAAATGTGGATGCTTCGAATGGTCTCAGCTGAATGATGTGCTGTTGTTAGCCTATTCCTGCTATGCAAGTAAACAAAAAATATATTTTTCCATAGTTTAGTGTAGGATCTTCCGTTTGTACTTTCTTTGAAATTAGTCTTTTCCATTAAGATAACTAGCATGGTTATATGTAGGTCACCAAGTGCCACCTAGGAACATCTGAATGTGTAGGATAGTAATTTTATATGGCCTTTTTTATGGATACAAGGATGGTAAGTTTGTTAACATAGAACAGAGTTTATGTGATTCTTAACACAATGCTTTTGTTTTACTTATTTCCATTCTATTCGTCATTGAAATATCGTGTCTTTTCTTTGTTTTGCAGCAAGCATTTTTATATATGTGGTCTTCTTCACTGCTAACTGTCTGATCTAGTGAAGTTGTGTATGATCTTTTGCTGTTTATATGCCTCTGATGACTTATATGTCCCGTTTTTTAGCTTTGCCTAGTTTTTTTTGCCTTTGTATATCATTGTATCACACTAAATGGGTTGTAATATTCTATCTGATAAGGTCAACACTATGACCAAAACATAGCTATGTATATTAAACACTGTCAAAAAATGGTATTGTATATTGCCTTGTGCACGTCATATACGGATTACCTAACGCGCGAAGCAGGTGAATCCCGCTAGTCACACTACATGCATGATCTGTGTGTTGCTCTCTTTGGCGAGGGACGGTGGGGCTGAGGTTCACGAGACCTGCCGGACCGTGTAGGGCGGGAGCGTTCATTTCGCTAAGTGGAGGCCGGATTTTCCTTCTTAGTAAAATGTGGATGAGAAAACGAATAGGGCATTGCACGAATCTCGGAGAATGATCCAAACGAGGCTAATGTCCCTTGAAGCGTATACATATATATACACACAAGCGCATTCGTTTCTAGATATATACTGAACTCGTCCAATGAGGGGCTACTGTATGATCGTGTTTCCAAACTACCTACTTGTTACGTACGTATTGACTATTCAGATCAATTGAGCTTGTTTAATGTGAAACATGTTCTGCAGTTAAGTCGTACTTTCCCTGTAACTGCATGCGTGCAGATCAAACCGTTGCATATCGGATAATGCTCGTACGTACCGATCACTCACATGGAGAGACGACGATTGATAAGGTCAGCTTTGCGGACAGATGATTAATCAACGTGGAACAAGATGGCGGCTTCATTAATCATTCAATAATATAGTACTTATTATGAGATCCTGCGGTTCTGCCTTGCTAATCATGCAAAGTACTTCTTGTCCGTAAAGACCCATGACTCGGGTGGGTGAAGCTCGCGTAGATTGACTTGGGGATTATAAATGTTTTATGAGTATCAGACATATTAATGAGTTCGAGCTCTCTGCTAATAAACCCCTTGCTGATCAGTCATTGGCTGCGGCGACATGGGTATGGGCGCAGCCGCGGCTCAAACCACATGCAGATTTGACTTGCGTTACATAGGAATCCCAGCTACATGATACTCGTAGTACTCACGTCTTAGCTGGCAATTTGCATGCTACACACGTAGTGCCCGCTCTAGTCATAGAAATTTGGCCGTGCTTTCTTGGGTCAGCCTGAGCACGACCTGACTTTAGAGCCCCCAAAACACGGCACGACACGAAATGATTTGGGCCATGCTGGCTCGGTCTAAATGGCGTG
Source organism: Raddia guianensis (assembly GCA_036346415.1). Classification (NCBI taxonomy): domain Eukaryota; kingdom Viridiplantae; phylum Streptophyta; class Magnoliopsida; order Poales; family Poaceae; genus Raddia; species Raddia guianensis. The sequence continues at coordinate 36,025,304 of CM070539.1, forward strand.
CCGGGCTGGGCCTAAGAAGCTGGCATGACGAGCCGCACAGCACGGCCCGAACATGTGGACCGTGTTCGGGCCGGCATGGCCCGAACTAAAACATGAGTCAGTAATTTTTATTTTTTTTGGTCTTTCGTTACTTGGATAAATTTTTATTCTACATGAAAGTTGTAGAGAATTTCAAGATTCATCTTTTTCATGTGGACAATGTTTTTATTTGAGCAATGCATGAATTTATAAAAATTTCAACGCCGGAGCCGGGGGAGGAGGTCAAAGCCATTGCGGCGACAGAGAAGGGTGGATCTACGTTGGAGTTGGCTGGGGTAGGGCGGAGGGGATGGGGTGGGGGATCCAGTGGAAGAGGGGACGGTGGGCGGAGACGTCAGGTGGCGCCACCGCAACCGGCTGTGTGTAGCGGCGAAGGAGGGGGAGGAGCGCGGAGCAGCGGCCCCAACAAGGGAGAAGGAGGGGATAGGTGGCGCGAACAAGGGAGAAGGGGGAGGAGGGGCGGCATCAGTGGGAGTAGGATAAGCGGCACAGGCGGAATCAGGGAGACGAAGTTGGAGGTGGTGATCGAGGGTGGAAGGGAATCCATGGGGCATATAGTGTGGGGAAGATATTTGAGCTGTTGGATTGAAATCCAATGGTCTCAAAAATTGCCTAAAATTAATTCCAATGGTCTCGACTATCGAATGAAATCACGTTCTGATTTGAGCGATTGATGAATAGCCAGCCCCAACTGTAAATCGGGTGGTTGGTTCCATTGTCCGTGCATGCTCCATGATTACCAAGTGCACACTTTGCAAGATGCATGCAAGACTATGATATCTTCACGGATTATGGCGAAACTAATCCTTTTGGCTCCAATCGATACCACCAACTTCACTAATTACTATGATTAGAACAACAATTAGAGGAATTGTGTCCTGGCCTCCTGGGTGATAGCATGAAGCCATGAACACCACCATAACTGATTCCAATCTTCAATCGGTAACAGTTAATTCGTGTCACAAAGCCTCGATGGGCCCCGACAATGCAAAAGGGGGCGACTACACGACGGTATCCCGTCGGGAGCCCACCCCGACGGATCGTCTTCCCCACTCGCGCCCCCTCCCCCTCGCTCCGCCTCTTGCTCGACGCCCGCCGCCTCCTTCCTCCGCTTCCGGCGGCGGCCCGCCGCCGCCGCTTCCACCGCCCCATCCTCCGCCGCCACGCGCCGCCACCCACCCTAACCCGAGGTGTGGGGCGGTCCCCTCCACCGCTGGCCGACCGCTTTCACCCCTCCCCGCCCGACGGCGCCACCGTCGCCTCCGCCGCCGCCCCCGATGAGCCCCACCCACCGTCGGTCCGCCGCCTCCTCGACCTTCCTCTAAACCCCGAGGAATCCAAATTTCCTCGATCCCTAACCCGAAACGGCGGTGGCGTGCTCGACGGCGGCGACGGCGAGGTCAGCTCCTCCTTCCTCTGCACAGTGCGCACTGGGGGCGATCCTGTCCGGATCCCACCCGAACGGGATCCCGTCCCCAGGAATTTCGCATGCAAAAATGCATCACCGCGCTTGCGTCAAACTCCTGGCTAAATCATGTTTGGCTGATCAGGATTAGTGTTGCACGTGGTCGAACCAACCCATCGTTCTCCGTAATGCTAATCAAGATTAGCACTAATCATCACGATAAGAACGACGACAAGGATCAGAGCAACCCGCAACAGTAAAGGTGCTCATGACGTACGTATTAGAGAAAAAATGTTGTTACGCTAATTCAATAAAAAACACAAAGAAGATAGACAAAAAGGACAAGACAATCTCTTTATTAATTCTCTGATTGACATTACAAGCGGAGATCACATCTTTAGAAAAGAAGCACCGTTAAAATTTATCCACATATTAATTATTTATTAATACCTCAACGAATGGAATGTGAAGCAACATGTATGCCCGTGTAACATCTACTTATAGGACCCATAGCACATGCAAGCACAATCATTAGGCATGTGGGGCCCTACGTGCTTCTCCACCGCAAATCATGTATGTCTAGTCCAAAACGAAATCCAACAATGTCAACATACAAGCCGGCCTGACTCCACATGGGTACGTCCTCCACAGAATGATGGGCCGTCCGGGCCAGGCCCAATGTTACGTGCCGTGTTTGGATCAGTCCGGTTTGAAATGGCACAAAATGTTTATAATTGATCCACTTTCATTACTCTGCGGCAACATATCTACAGGGGTCTCTGTGTACACCAACTAACAAAAATATAAAAATATAAAAAATTGCAGATGTTTTTCATTGGTTGTTCTACCTATGTATAAAGTTTTAAGATTAAATTCATTCTATATGAAGAGTTATAAAAAGATAAAACTATATCATTTTTAAACTATTCAAATTTGTTATTATTTTCTCCTTTTATAACTCTTAATATAAAGTAAATTTTATCTTAAAACTTTATACATAGGTAAGGCAACCAATAAAAAACATCTGCAAATTTTTTTATAATTTTTAATGACTTTTGTTACTTGATGTACACGGTGTGTACACGACGATCCTTGCATACACATATAGATGGACAAATGGGCCGACACGAGGCACGACATTTTGGCCCGGTCAAAAACAAGCCACGGCACGACACACGTCGGGCCCGGGCCGGCACGACCCGGTTAGGTGTGCTTTGCCAGGTAGAAGGCCGACAGTCGATGTCGGGACCCCATCGAATCTGAGTCGAGTCCTTCAGGCCTTCTGTACATTAGTCCACGAATCAAGAGCTAGTACACACAGATTTTCTAGAACTTGGATCACAACCATTCTTATTAAAGTTTAAATATTATATCAGAGTGCGGCCATTAAGGCTCATAATACAAAAGACTAACACGCAGGCCATACAACTGTGAAAGCATAGATACATAGGAAAATCAAAAGGAAAATCTAACACAACCCCACAGACAAGGTTGTAGTAGTCCACGTCTTGTATGCCATCGGCGAAGTCACCGTCTTTGGGGTCACCATTGTTCGGGCCGTAACACTGAGCCTTTGAGCCTGCTCGTTGGAATTTGCAGCCCCGCGAATAAAAGAAAGGGTGAGTATATGTGCAAATACTCACAAGCCAAATTAACATGTGCATGTGGGGGCTTAGCAAAGGAGGGATTAGGGTTTATTTTGCGTAAAGGAAACTTTGCAGAATTTTCTTATATCATTGAAAATGTCGAAAAGAGTTAACAATAATTAAAACAAATATCTTCTTTTGAAACTCCGGCTACTCACCAGTATTAACCCAGCACGGGCAACTCATGGCTACCAGCCATCTCCATCTATAATCGCATCGCTATCCACCATAGCAATCCATTCTCAGGGCTAACGGCCAAATCAATCAAAATCTCAGGGCTATCCGCCATGTCAATCTCATATCATCAGGGCTAGTCGCCATGTAAATCTCAAAATCTCATGATTAACCGTTATGCTACTCAATTACTTCATAGCATCTAGCTGCGAAGGCCCAAAACAAGACACACGATGTTCTGTCGTGGTTTTCTTTTTAAAAAGCTATTTAAAAAACAAAGATGAGAAAAAACTACCATAGAGGCAGTGCTCCGTCGCTCGCCTTTGACCGTTGGCACGGCTGTCTAGACAGTTCTACACTCTACAGAGGTTGCACGCTTTACCCAAGAGAGGTAATTTACAAAGTACACCACCAAAAGGTCTTTAACCAACTTGTTCCTAGCTCAGGCATCACCGCTAAGGATTCAACCGCTGTGTTGGCATTCAGTTGCTAGTGGCCCCCTCTTGCGCCATAGGGTCAAAATCCGCACTCAAATTCTGTGACACCATTAACCACGGGCACTGCGCTCAAACTCTGCGTTTCGGTCCAGCACAGGCCAGCACACGCGAGGGGGCTGGATTGGGCTCGGTTTTGGCCAACGCGATGGAAAGGCGCGAGGCGGCCTGGCGTTGAGGGAAGTGGGGAGAGGCTGACGAAGGGGGCCCAAGCGGCAGTGGGAGGAAAGGCATTGATAAAGTGGGCCCAGTTGGCGGTGAGATAGAGCAGGGAAGGGGCGGAGCACGGCTCGGCGGCAAGGAATCCAGCGACGGCTGCGGCGCTCTGGCGGGGGAAGTGAGGGGAAAGGAAATGGTAGCGCAGGGGTCTCAGGGAAGGGGTTGGCGGTGCTAGAGGTCGCCGCCGGCGAGCTAGAGACAGCACGGGGCAGAAGGAGGCGACGACATATGGTGGATAGGTCACCAGCAGCGAGGAGAAGGGTCTAAGTGCTCCGGCGAGCTACGAGGAGGTGAGAGGGAGCTTGGGATGTGGCGGCTTGGGGCTGGGGAGGTTTCGGCCGACGCGGCGATGTGGCACTGCCGAGGCGGGAGAGTGCATGGTGGCGGGCATGCTCCAGGACGAAGGCGGCGGAGGAGGAGCTTGGGGCGACACCCAGAGGAGGGAGCAGGGTTTACCGAACTGCAGCGACTGACCCGCGATGACGGCTACAACGCGGAGGTGAGAGGGGGAAGGAGAGGCACGCGGCGATGGCTTTTATAGGCCGCGACGGCGGAAGGCGACAGCGGTGGCGAGGTCCATGGCGAGCAAGTGGAGGGGAGATGGGACCCACGGCGGTGTCAAGCGCAAGTGGGAGATGGCGTAGTGCGGATGGCATGCTGGCGAGGTGTGTGGCGCAGAGGCCAGCGGGGAAGAAGACAAGGCCGACAGAAAAAGAAAGAAAAAGGGAAGAAGAAAAGAAAAGGAAAGAAAAGGAAGAAAGAGAAAAAGAAAAAGAAAAAGGGAAGGGGTGGGGCCCATTTAATATAATTGTGTTGGTTTAAATATGATTTTTATTAAATCTAAATTAAAATATTAATTATAAAATATATTTGTAGTCCTTTGAAAATAATAACTTTCTAAAATTCAAATTATGGTTTTCAAAATTAGAACAAGTAATCTTTTTGGTCGAACAAAAATTTTAAAATATTAATTACCAATATATCTTTTTTGTTGTTTTTGCCAAAGCTTTATTTTGAAATTTCAAAATCAAATTATTTATTCTTTCTAAAATATGGTTTTAGTTTTTTACAAAAAATATTTTAAAAATTCAAAATGTTTAATGTAGTTTTTAAAAGGTAACATGCACTTTTTCAAAAAATTTATTTTAATATTTATGGGCATGAAATATGGATGACATGCCTTTTTAGGGTTTTGAAAAAAAAGGGATGTTACAGTCGGCCTGGCCAGACACAATTAATTGTTTTGACTTTTTGTTCATCAACAAATATATTATAATATAACATGACAAACCATCAAAAGAGAAACCAAGTCCTATTGCCTAATAAGTGTGGGAATAGTGATTTGGAAGTCAAGAGGTCCGAGGTTTAAAGCCTAGTGCCAACATTTTTACCTCTTATTTTCTCTATTTAGTACAGATGGCCTAACAGATCCGACGGGCTCATCATTGTCTTGGGCAGGCCCGACAAGACACGGCCTCCCTTCAAGCCATGCGCCCATGCCTGGCCCTTTGCCTGGACCCGTGGGACAGCATAGCCCGCTACCTTTCTTGGGTCATGCCGGGCCCGGTCTAATCAGGTCATGCCTAATCAGGCCCGGTCCATGCCTGACCAGACCCGGCTGTGCCGGCCCAGGTGCCTGTTTGACCATCTATACATACACATGACACATCATGCATTGCCTTAATTTGCATGTGATTCGTTAGTCACTCCCCAGAATTCAGCGGTATCTGTCATTTCCGAAGCATGCATATGCAGATTTCCTGGTTGAGACTTTCATGGACAGCTCCCTCCTGCCGTCCTGCGCATGGGAAATGACACAAGCTTGTATCTACGCAAGGCATGACCGCACAGCAGCAGCGTTCACATGGGCTGACCTTCATGCAAGTAGCACTGGCTTGGGCTGGTTGACGTGCAGGTTTCATATTTGGGCCGTGCCCGTGCCAACGCGGACCGAAAGCAGCACGACGGGCTTTCGGGTCGTACTAGGTCCAGATGTTGAGAGACACGAAGCACGACGTGCTCAGGCCTTGCCTCCCAACACGACTCAACTCTCAACGCTAATCGCCACGTTCAGCAATTTCACATCGACTCGCCACTATACGGGACTTCACCCGAGATTACTCCATACCATGGGGTCTACCTGAGAATGTCCACTCGCCGCCAAAAATCAACGAAAAACACACCTTCACCTATAGATCCAATCTTAGCTCATATGACATGCTTCCTCATGTCATCAGTTTCATACTGCCTCGGATGACTTCATCATTGGCACATAATGGCTCACGGTGTCACGATGACATGCATCTTCTACCACACGTTGATCACATCGCTGCAATACTTCTACTTCTACCGCTCCAATTTATTCATCTTCCTACATACCACATATGGGCCTCACTGGTCTGAACTCAAGCTGGAGTCTTTTGTTGCCGCCACCACATCGAATCCCCAGCCACCTTGTTGGTTCGATAGCCACGCCAAGCCGATCCTCATCAACTGCAGCCCATCAAACGGTTCGAGCAGCCTGCCTGAATTGTTCGACACCACCGATCGGATAGCTGGTCACCGCCATGCTCCACCTTGTGCCCTAAGCCATTTTCTGGATGGCATGTAGAGACGTGAATTTCGTGCCTCCTCCGAGATCTTATGTATGGCCAACCTCGCTCTAACACTACTCGTTAGGATTTTAATTGCCATATAAAATCTAACGACTGCAAAGAAAACGATATTTAGTAATGTAGTTTCACATTGCTACCTACGTGTCATCGAGGCTCTGACTATGGGTGCTCCTCCCAAGCATCACAAGCACACCGAAACACATGGGTCGCAGCCACGGGCGGTCACTGACTTTGTGTGCCCTACGCTATAGTTAAGTCATCATGACTAGTTATATTAGGGATGCCCTATATTTGTAATGAAGGCTACGAATATGACTCTGACCCTGGAATGAGCCACCCATGTCTATTACAACTCATAGTCCACGTAACCAAATTATATCAACTTTGCTAGACTTCAATTACCTAAAAATTTCTTAACCATCAGTCAATTCTGACTAATCACCTGGCATCTCACCGGCGCTTCCACCATCTTCCTCTTCTTTGGGCGTCGTGCTAATGGGGTTTGGGTTAGAGTAAGGTTTCACGTTGGGGGTGGGGTTCCTGGTGTCCCCATGCTTAGAGGGAGTTCGATCGGGGTAGGAGGCGGCATGACGGCGGGGCTGGGATTGTGGTAGAGCGGCAAGGCATTAGCGGTTGTGCCGAAGTGATCGGCTCAGACGAAGGCAATCGGGTGATGGAAAAGGGAAGATCGACACTAGCCATTTAGGTTAGGTTCGGCGGGGTAGCGCTGGCTGCAGGGAGTGGGGTGGTAGAGTGGAGCAGCGAGGTGCTGACAACGGCACCGGCTGTGGGCGGCGGAGCGGAGGCAGAGAGGAGGAGGCTGCAATGTGGAAATATCAGGGAGGAAGGGGAGAGGGGGGAAGGAGAGGAGAGATTTGGACGGCCGGATCTTAATCTACCGAAAGCTAAATAACTCTCAATTGACTCATGGCTAGCCGATTTCAAATTATCCATCGTAATCGATCGAAATCTAAATAACTCTCAGTTGACTAACGGCTAGCTGATTTTAAATTATCCATATATTTGACTCAAATTCTGATAATGAGAAGAGTATAGAATTTGTGGTTTGAAGAGTTGGATAACACTTTTTAATAGCAGATACTCCATGGAGGAATCCAAATTAATACAAACCACAGAAACCCAGTTGATGGATGCTAAATATATGCTAAATATAGGAAACCAGCTAGCTTGCTCATCGGCGGGCGGAGGCCCGTCCTTCGCCCCGCAGAAACCAAGGTGATTGATCGATCGGAGATGGCAGACAGCGGCGACGAGTGCAACGGCGAGGTGGGCAACGGCTCGTACTTCATGGCCGGCGTCATGGCCGTCACCGGCATCATGGCCACCGTGCTCGCCCTCTCTGGGGCCTTCCATTCCGTGCTTCGACGCATGGGCCAGCCTAGCATCATCTCCCACATACTGGTATGCCTCTCGTTCGTTCTTGGCTCTTGCCTCCCGGTTGTGCATTGCGGCATTGCGAATTGAGGAACTGGGTTCCGTTGCGATGGTCAGGCCGGCGTGGTGGTTGGGCCGACGATGCTCGGTCGGTTGATGGACCTGCGGCGGCTGGGCATGGCGAACGCCGGCACGGCGCTGGCCAGCACCATCTACTTCGTCCGCATCGTCTTCATGTTCTTCATCGGGCTTGAGATGGACCTCCGGTACCTGCGCCACCACCTGCGCCGCTCCCTCACGCTTGCTTGCGGCGGCTCCGCAATGTGCCTCCTCCTCGCCGGCGTCACCGGGCCCTTCTTCTACGGCCTCCTCCACCCGGGGCAGGGCCCCTTCCAGCCGGACAAGCTCTACGTCTCCACCGCTCTCTTCATGCTCGTCCTCACCAGCACCGCCTCCCCCGTGCTCATCCGCATCGTCACCGAGCTCAAGCTCACCGGCTCCGAGACCGGCCAGCTCGCCATCGGCGCCGCCTTCGCCAACGACATGGCTAGCCTCACCGTCATCAGCATGATGGTCATCGACCCGACCACCTACGACAAGGACGGCAAGCCCAGGCCTCGCCGTGGCCCCACCGTCTCGGCGCCGTCGGCGCAGCTGGCCTCGTTCCTTCTCATGGGCCTGACGCTGTGGATAGCCCTGCTCGTGCCGGTGAAGATGGCGAGGCTGCTCAACAACCTCAAGCGCGGGCGGCAGTACATCAGCAAGTACGAGCTGTGCGCCATGCTCGTCGTCATCATCGGCCTCTCGCTGCTGGAGCAGATCTTCGGGTACAGCGCCTCCATGACCGGCTTCCTAATCGGCCTCGCCATGCCCAGAGAAGGCCCCACGGCGCGCACTCTCGTCGATCGCCTCACCTACCCCGTGCACCAGCTCATCATGCCCCTCTGCTTCGGGGTGATCGGCGCCAGGCTCGACTTCGCCGAGATCGGCCGCTTCACGGCCGCCCAGCTCACCGTCGCCGTCGCCTTCACCACCGTCATCAGCAGCGCCGGGAAGGTCGCCGGCACGGTCATGGCGGGGCGGCTGCTTGGTATCTCGGCGCGGGAGGCGCTCGTGCTCGGCTTCCTGCTCAACGTGAAGGGCTACTCCGACATCCTCGCCATCAACCTGGGGAACAAGATCGGGGTATGGGGCGAGACGGCGCAGGTGGTGCTGCTCCTGTCATCCATCATCAACACGTTCATGGCCGGCCCGGCGTCCGCCGCCATCGTCCGGCAGCAGCGCCGCAGCTTCCAGTACCGGTCGCACTGCCTCCAGGACCTCAAGATCGACCACGAGCTCCGGATCCTCGTCTGCGTGCACGGCGCCGGCGGGGTGCACGCGATGCTCACCGTCGCGGAGCTCTCCAAGGGCACCGCGCCGCTCGCCGCCTACCTCCTCCACCTCGTCGAGCTCGTCACCTCCCGCAAGTACGCCATCTCGCACCTCTACCACGACGCCGACCCCGACGCCGACGACGACGAGTGGGGGTACGCCCTGGAGATCGACCAGGTCGCCGCCGCCGTCAACGCCTTCACCTCCGACACCGTCATCCCGGTGCGGCAGATGACGGCCATCTCCAGCCTCGTCTCCATGGACACCGACGTGCGCAACGGGGTCGAGGACGCGCGCGCGTCCCTTGTCATCATCCCATTCCACAAGGAGCAGCGCTACGACGGCCGCATGGTGTGCCGCCGCGACGGCCGCCGCCTGCTAAACCAGCGGATCCTGCAGAGAGCGCCGTGCACCGTCGGAATCCTCGTCGAGCGCCACCTCTCCGCCGTCGCCGAAAGGCCGCCGGCGCCGGAGGAGAAAGTTCAGAGGAGAGGAGAGTCGCCAGGAGGCGCAGTGCACCACGTGGCCGCGGTGTTCCTCGGCGGGCCGGACGACCGGGAGGCGGTGGCATACGCGACGCGGCTGGCGGCGCACCCGTCGGTGAGCGTGACGGTGTCGAGGTTCTTTCCGGCGGAAACGTGCGTAGACAGCGGCAGCACCGTGAGCCGGTCGCTGAGGTCGTCGGACGGAGGCGGCAGCGCCGTCGGAATGGTGGTCGGAGAGGAGGACGAGGAGGCCATGGCGGACGAGGAGTTCATGGCCGACTTCTACGCAAGGTTCGTGGTGCCGAGGCACGTGTCGTACACGGAGAGGTACGTGAGCAACGGGGCGGAGACGGTGAGCTCGCTGAGCTCTATGGTGGGGATGTACTCGTTGTTCGTCGTGGGGAAGGGCGGCGGCGCGTCGTCGACGGCAATGACGAGCGGCATGGGACACTGGGACGAGGAGTGCCCGGAGCTGGGCCCCATCGGAGAGCTCCTGGCCTCAGACGATTTCATGGGGTGTGGCTCCGTGCTGGTGCTCCAGCAGCACAGCGTGCACCACAAGATGAAGAGATGGAAACAGGAGCAGCGTCATATCGACATCGTGAGATGAGAATGGCATATGCTGTATGCGTACACGACGTAGCTAGCTAGGTAGAAGTACAGAGATAGAAGTGTAGCAGATTTGGACGGTGAACATTCGTCCAAACACTAATTTGGTTTCAAGGTTTAAAAGTAGGTCAGATTGATCCCCGTGATTTTGGAATGACAGGTCAATACTGTCTTTTTGGATTTGGATGGTTTTCAATGACCTAGATGTTACCTAGTCCGGTTTTGCCCATGCGACGACTCGTCAACGCCACATTAACATTGATGTGGGCCAATATAAATTAATACTAATATTGAACTAATATTTCTAAAATATAAATATTTAAAATTAATATTAAATATGTTTAATAATTTAAATGAAATTATTTAGATTTTTTTGCAAATATTTGAATACTACTATTTAATTAGCATGGTATATGGAATCGAGGGGATTTAAAACTAAATATTAAATTTTTATAAATATTACTATACTAATTAAACTGTTTTGCTATCCATCACACAGTTGAAAAACCGGAAAATTTTGATTTGTGCATGTTACAGGGTGAAGAGATTTCAGTCATATTGAAAGAACCGTTTTTGACAAATGGCTTATGATTTTTTTTCGGTCTGCAACAACTGGTTGTCTTTTGCCTTATTTTTTGTGCGGTTTTTACCGTTCGAAACACTTGTAAAAGTGCCACAATTGAAATTGTTGCAATTTAAACTTGAATAATTTGCACTTCATTTTTGGTACAACATTAGTTTGTAAATAATGCAATCAAGTGTTTTTTAGCTGAGAAGGCATGCCATTTCGTTTTGTTTTTTAGCTGAGAAGCATGCCATTTTTTCCTGATCAGGATTTGCTGAAGTGCCACAAATCAAATAGTTGTAACATAAATTTAAATAATCTGCTGTTCTTCACTATGTTCTTATGTGCAACTTTAGTTTATGAATGGTGCAACTTTAGACCGTATTTTTGTTGTATTGTGTTGCTTTTGATCGGATTGTCTCCAAATTTTTCATTTGGTGGTCTCGTAGTACAGTTAGCAAAAAAAAAAAGTGCAACTTAATTACATTGGACCATTCAACAAACATAACAAGCTGCAGCAAGCTATTTCATTGTCAACACCTGGGGCGCCATTAGCTGAAACTAATATGCCCCCTAGATGGACGCAGGGCATCTATGGAGAAAATACAAGTAGGAAAATGATAGGAAAATGAACTACAAATAGGGGTGGAAACGAGCCGCGAGTCTAACTCAATCAAGCTCGGTGAAAAAAAAAACAGCCAGGCTCGGCTCGGCAATTTGGCGAGCCACAAAACTAGGCTCGCCTCAGGCTATAAATGAGCCAAAGTAGGCTCGGTCAGAAACGAGACGAGCCAGGCTCGCCTCGCAATTTTATTGAGCCTCAAAAGTGGGCTTGGCTCGAGCTCAATAACACCTCTGAGTCGATACTATAGGAATCCGAGGTATTTACGTCGGCTAGAAGTCAACGTAAATAAACCAAAAGCCGACGTAAATGTGACGCTCACAAATTTCGCAACTAACGCGTTTGCTGGCATGCTAGTGTATTTATTAAAAATACACAAAAGAAAAGTGGAAAAGGAAGTTTATATTTCATCGTCACAATGAAGTACAACTCATTGTTGGTATTGCGCTCTTTAGCTAGGTTGGCTAGACATCTGTAGCCTGGTAGGCTAGACTTCTTGTTCTGGTGATCGTCGGGTTCTGGATCTCAGGAGCTCGAAAGGGCACCCGGTTAATTACATCCATAGGCCAGCTTGCGAAACACCTCCGATTAAGCTGCTGAGGCTATTTTCTTCTTCTCGTTGCTTCGTGGTTCACCGTGCATGTTGGTGGATAGCGGATTGATTGGCGACGGCAGAATATTTGGGGTAACCAGGGCCCATGTAATGCCTAGCACAGCCATTGACACTTGGTTATGCCCGCCTGTGTCGCTTGAACCTGTCCTCGTCAAGCTTCACGTTGGAGTAATTTGACTTGGGTGGAATGCACGGTTAGCACTCGGCTTGGAGTGGAAGTTGACGGCCTTCACTGCGTCTTCAGGGGTGTTCCCGCTTGTTGGCTTTTAGACTTGTCGTTGATGAGTCTTGATCACTAGTGTTGTAGTTGGGGTTGAGATTCTCCTTAATGGAATATTCTCGTCAGGAGCACTAGTTGGCATCGTGGATTTGAGATCTCCACAATGCCCTTGAAGGAATGTTTGTCATCAGGACAACGTTGGTTATATCGCGGAACTGGGAGAAATGTTCATCGTTGGGAGGAGTTGTTTTGTATCGTGGAATTGGGATCTCCACGATACCGTTGGCCTTTGGGGTCTTGTTTGTCTTCGGGGCCAAGCTTTCCAGAACGGTGTTCCGTTTAGTTGATGTGACGGCAGGTTCCGTCGATGTTGGCGGAGCCATTGGAGAAGATCACCGAACGGCTTCTAGGATCGTTGGAGTCATTGTCTCCACGATTCCGTTGATGGGATGTTCGTCATCAGAAGAAGCGGGTGGCACCACAGAATTGGGATCTCCATGGTACCGTGAATCCTTGAGGCTTTGTTCACCTTCAAGACTCAACTTGTTGTTGTTCGGTTCCTCCTTAACAGGGTGTTCGTCGTCAGGAGAGTTGGCTGACACCGTGGAATTGGGATCTCCACGATACCGTTGATGGAATGTTCATCATCGTCTTGATATTTATTGGAGCTTCTTCCTCCTAGCGGAAAGTCCGTCGGTAGGAGGTATGTCGGTACCGTGGAATTGGGATCTCCATAATACCGTTAGCGTTCAGGGTCTTGTTCGCCGTCGAGTCCGGGTTCATTGGAATGGAACGGTTATTCCGTTATAATCGATGTGATGGTCGGTCACGCCGATATTGACAGGGTTGCTGGAGAAGGTCCTCGGATGGCTCTCGTTATCGATAACGGAGTCTTTGTCGAACGATCTTTGGTTTTCTCGAGCGGAACATAGTTCCGCTAAGGAAAACTTGACGGATCGACTTGAAGGCGATTCTCCCTAGCGGAACGGGTTTACGCTAAGAAAAACTCGTTGTTTTACGTGTCGTCGTTCAAGACTTCTTTGTTTTCGGCCGCAGTCGACTCAGGGAGGATTTCCCTTAGGCCAAAACATCGTTTAGGTGGTGTCGCTTGGGTTTCTTCACTTGAAGATGATAACGGTGCGCAGTGCCGCGTAGGGCACCGGCCGTCATGCACCGAGAACGTCGTTTCCATTCTCATCTTTTGCCAGGACGTTCACCATCGTGCTTTTGGTTTGATGTGGACAACGGTGCACAGTTCCGCGCAGGAACCAGCCGTCGTGTATCAGGAACGTTGTTCCTTGTCGTCTTCTGGTAGAGCGTTTGCCTTACGGTTTTGGTTCACCCGAGCAGCACGTCCTTTGAAAGTATCCACCGTGACGTGAGAGGCTGCGCGTGCCGCCGGCGCACTGACCTGAGGAGAGGGAGAGGATGCCGAGCCGGCCCATGTCACCGGCAAATTGGAGTCATCATGACGCCGCCATGTTCGGATCATGCCGTGGAAGATGGAGATGAGGGTGGTGCGTGCGGAGGGCAGGGCGACACCGGCCGTGGAGGAGAAGGGACGTTGGCGGCCACCTCAGGGGTGGAGGAAGACGGGGCACCGCGCTAGACGCACTGAGGTAGAGATGGAAGCGTGGATCTAGGCGGCATTGGGGCGTCGGAGGCGATGAGGAAGTCTGACGTGTGGAGGAATTAGGGCGGCGTTGGGGAGACCATCCGGCGTCGTGGCGGAGAGGACAGGGGCGGCGTGGATCTAGGACACAGCCCGACCGAGGAGGAAAGGGCGGCGCTTTGACCGCGCGCGTAGGGAAGGGGTGGCGCTGCCGCCGAGTAGTTGCAGGGGATGCCGCCGCCGACCGCCGTTGTAGATCTTGATCGGACGCGTGGAGGAGAAGGCGCCGGCGTGGAGGAGACTGGGGGTGGCGCGCCGGCCGCCCCTGGCACCCGTGACCAGAGAGGGAGCCCAGGGAGAGATGGGAGGGGGGCGGTGCCGCCGGCCTGTTGCATCGAGGGGAAGGGCCGGCCAATGCCGGGTGAGGAGGAGGAGGGCGCGGAGGATGGAGGGCGCCGCCGCGGCCGGGCGTGGAGGAGACGGGGGCGCCGTGGATGGTGGAGGGCGCCCCCAGGCCCTGGACGCCGTCGGGCGCGCCGAAGTAGAAGGGGGCCGGGCGCCGCCGCGCCAGCCACAGGCCTGAGGGGAAGAAGGGGGCGGCGCGCTGGCCGCCACGGCAGCCGCTGGCGCGAGGGAAAGAAGGGGGCGGCGCGCCGGCCACCGCTGCCTGCGTGCCGAGAGAGAGAGAGACCGATGGGGAGGGCGGCGCCCCTCCCCTTACCTTTTTCTTTCTTTTTTTTGTCCAGCCGCCGCCTTTTGATGGTGTACCCTTGTTAATTAAGGCTGATCTGCTTTTAATATGCTCCGTTATCTTAACATTGGCACACACATACAATATATTAATTCCATAATCTCAATATTCTCGCACATACAATCCAAACGACGGTTGACACAAGTTCGCACACACGTTCAACACA
Source organism: Raddia guianensis (assembly GCA_036346415.1). Taxonomy (NCBI): domain Eukaryota; kingdom Viridiplantae; phylum Streptophyta; class Magnoliopsida; order Poales; family Poaceae; genus Raddia; species Raddia guianensis. The sequence continues at coordinate 36,040,308 of CM070539.1, forward strand.
TGTTCAACAAAAGCTCTAGCATCTCAGGCGTTCTAGCATCAATACAACGCAAACGACATTCAATACACGTTTGCACACATAAACCAAAAGATAGTTCACAACATCAACTTGGAGGGGTATTATTAAACCAATGTTCGCTACCAGCATCGCCTCCTGAGGCAAGGAAATCTCTAACGATCGGCGAAGTCCTCAAAGAAAAAGCGCCTCCAACATTGGCATCTAGAGGAGCCACCGAACCCTACATTAGAAAGCGATATTAAAAGTTTTAGATTACAGCATCATACAAATACAAAAATTCTAAGTTTGATACGTACCATGATAGGAGATTGTTGTGCAAATATAGGTGGAGATCGAAATGGAGGAATACTTAATGGTGTTCCAAACTGTTGTGTCAAATATGTCTACATATAGTTTTAACAATTGTAAGTTCGAAAGAATTATTTGCATGTATTAGGTTAAAGTATGATGAAATGAGCAATAATTATACTATTTTCATAAATTTTAAGCAATAAAAAAGAATTCATAACAAGGGATCAAAGTTGACCATAATTTTGCAGTTTGCATGAATATTAAGTATAATTTAGCAACTTTATAAATTTAGAATAGAATTGAATAAGTTTTAATGATTCGCACTCCCCGTCAGGGATTGGCCCCGTTGCCATCTCTATATGAGAGTGATTGAAATGTCCTTGTTTTCCAGTCGTTTCATCGTTAGCCTGTCCCTTACTTAAATATCAATATTATTTTACTCTGCTCCACATGAGCGCTCATGTAACATTAATGGGGCGTTGTATGCGCCAACCTAGACCAAGTTCTATCCATGTTAGCAAAATAAGTGGTTTTACCGGGTTAAAAGATCAAAATAGTACCATTTTAAAAATACGAGACCAATCTGACTTGGTTTTTGCACCTACTATTAGGACAACCCGGACAGTGAATTTATGGAGGAGGCACCCCTCTCAGTGTGGCCGTGTGGGAGACCCACAACTTTGGGAAGGGCGACCTTGTGAGGAAGCACAACCTAGAATGTAATGAGGATCTATGTAAAAAATTTTGGATTCTGATTAAGGTTGAGTTACAACATCCAACATGGCCTCCTGTCGGGACCCAGCCTTGATGACCGAACCCCTCTGTGTAACCTGTACTAGTCTCAACTGATCATAACTAGTACACACAGTTCAATAGTGTTACATTGCCATTAGAAAATAAAGTATTACATAATGGGGACTCAATCTCAATACATCCCAATACAGTACATAATATTCTACTTGCAAGTTGAGATACAGAGCTTGGCGGCACACAACACATGGGCCTAATACAAACTACGCTTTTGTAGGACGCACATCCATACTCAGCGTAATCTTCGTAGTCCTCCTCCTCCAAGCAGTCCTCATCAACGTCCTTGTACTAGGAGTCAAAGCCTTGCTATTCCTCAGCTGAAGTTTTTGAAAAGGTGGAGGCAGAAGCGAGGATGAGTACACTTGTACTTCGCAAGTCTAGGAATTATGCAGATGAGACTTAGTACAAGAGAATGGCTTAGACATTTTGTGGAAAGCCTTTAAAAGTTTTCATAGTTTTTGAAAGATCATTAAAAAACAAAATCTCTTTTTTTGAAGGTGTCTCAAAGATCATCATCTGGCCGCTTGCCTTGATAGTACTTTCCCAATCTCATCACTCAGCCGATGTTGGGGTGCCTTTTCCTTGAATAGCGTCTGTAGGCCGAACCCGATCTGAGGCACAAAATCTCAGAAGGACAGCTCCAATCCATACGTGCAATTGTCGGTAGGCCCTACCTCAATCCAACATGCAACTGTCGGTGGCACCCACCGCATGAGGTTCTTCTAAAAAAATTTCTCCAAACCTTTCTCAAAAACTCACTTTTTAGAAAAGAAAAACTGCCATATGAATACTCCCTTCGCTGCTCTAGGTGCATAGCTGCCTCCAGCACTGCCGGTGCATAGCTACCGCCGTTGCATAGTTGGGTGAGCTCTGCACCTAGGCGCTGCTTTGGGGCTGCCCAAGGCCGCACCCTCTCGTACAAGGCCGTCAGCCGCCAAGGCCTCAACCCACCTCCCGGCTCGCTCCTCAAGACTGTTCTCCCCACGCCAAAGGCATGTTGGCCATTCCAACGAGAAGGTTGCCAACAGAAGAATCCCTATACCCTGGTGAAGAGTTGTACAAGAATGAAGACTTCTTAGACGAAGTCCAGGATTAAGACTACTGAAACGTCTAGGAGTGCATACCTGTAGTTCACCTGTGGGGATTTGGATCTTTACGTAATTTTTGTTGAGCAATATTATTTCGCTATTTACATGCTTACGTTCCTAAAACTCTATAATGATTGTCATTTTGGCATGTACATTAATGTACTAATGTTTTAATTGTTCTGTATATGATACAAGAGTTGTTATCAGTGTGTTCTACCTACTTGATCTGGGGACTAATAGGTTAAGCATAAAATGTATCCGACTCCATGTTTGGGTCCCTACATAGATTCTACCAAGAAGTCATTACATAATATAACTTTTATGACCCTACTCTCTCTGGTACCATAAATAATGGCTCTGTAGTGTAAATACAACTTCTCCATCAGTTGTTTTGATGAGTTGTTGGCTTGCTGGTGCAATGCACTTCCAAAAGGCCACAAGATGTATCGCAGCTAGTATGATTGCAAGAAAAAGATTGGTGGCCTAGAAATGACATATGAGAAGATATATTACAGCCAAAACCATTACATGCTGTATTACATGGATAATGCTACAATATCTTCGTGCGATCATCGAAGATATTTTTAGAGATGATCGACGCCAATGGAAATACGGGGCAATTGAAGGTAGTGAAGAAAGTGTTGTCTTACTTCCCATTGATTAAACGACTAGAAAGGTCTTTCGTGATGAAGGAGATCACGCAAAAAATGAGATTGCACAAGGAGGGTAAATGGGAAAAAAATCCGATGTGATGGTTTATCCGTCCTATGGAGAAGCATCGATGATCTTTGATAGGATGCATCCAACTTTTGTAGCGTATCCTTGAAACTTCCATCTCGCTATTGTGACCAATAAGTTCACGCATTTCAATATGAACGCTCAAACATACTAATTTAGCTAGTATTCACTATCCCTCTCAACCTCCCACTATCAATTCTTATGAAAGAAGAGTTCATGTTTATTTTTGTTATCGTGTCGGACAAAAAAAATCTAGGAAAAACCTAGATCTACTTATGAGGCCAATGGTTGAAGAGTTGAAGGAGTTGTGGGAGGATGGAGCTTTGACATGTGACAGAAGAACAAATAATACTTTCTGTATGAGAGCCATCTATATGTGGTCAACTCTTTATTTTTCTGCGTACGACATGCTCTTAGGATGGGGCTCCCACGGTCGACACGGCTGCCCCATATGCATGCACGATTCGAACACATTCCGTCTAGCGAACAATGACTAGGGCTCTGTTCTTTTCAACGTATCATTGCATTGGCATATTACTGTAGCAATGCACGAAGCGAGTAGGTTTAATAATTAGTGCCCTACAGGCATGTCAAGCCAAATTAGTTGATGTGCACAGGTGCCTATGATGATTACGAAGTCTCACCCATTAGACGCAGAAGTGCAGTATATACTCTCTTTCTTATTCGAAAGATTTATATCTGCCTACAATATTAATGTCATGCACCAAGAGAGGAATATTCCTGAGACCATCTAGGCACAAACTTTGACATGGCTGAAAAAAACAAAAAAGATAATGCAAATGCATGTTTGGACTGTGAGATAATATGCAATCGGCCTACATTGAAAATGATAAGAGGGGCGAACTAAGCCGCCAAAAGCTTGGTACTATTTAATAATTTCAAGAAGTTGGCATCCCATAGTCTCTCTTAACGACCATATCCTAACCGTTGAGAGAATGAGGCCTAGGCTCACCTGGCAAGCCACTGCTAGTGGCCGATGGGCCAACCCAATTATATGCTCTCTTGATAGCTATAAGCCGTTGAGGTTTGGCTATAATCCCATGGGCTAGCGGCCGCACTAGTATTGTTGACCGCTGCTTGTTAACTATCTAAAGAAGTTCCTCGATGATCAGGCCATCGAGAGAGGTCATCTCTCTCGACTCAACTCCCACGAATATTATTCCTCAATTAATGGTTGGGCGTCGAGAGAAGCCTCTCTCGATGTTTTGTGACCTCTCTCAACGGTTCAAGCCGTTGAGAGATTTGGTTCATCTGGTAGTGATATATATTTCACCTCGTAGTATAAACAAAAGTCTATTATGAATCGAGACATATAATATACATATCTTTTTCGATTAGTAAGTAGAATGGGTACATATAAATATTAATAACCTTATATGTGTTTGTGCAAATATACAAATAAATATAACAAACTCTGTAATAGTGATAGATTTGTTACCTAGCATATGAGGCCAGGGCAAGTTTCCTCCTCTTCGTAAAATTGGAAACCCCCTCTTATTTCTCTACATTTTAATTGGCAATTATGGTGATAGATTTGTTGTCTAGCCTTTCCACCCTTTCTCCTCCCCTGTCTTTCTTTTCACCCTTCTCTCCTAGCGCCCCTCTCCCCTAGGATGTCCCCTCTTCTCTCCCTTTCTAAAAAAAAAGAGGCAGAGAGACCCCCTCCTCCCTCCTTCACTATCTTCTTTGATGCCATACTCGGGTGAGCCCCCTACTCTTTTTCTCCACCTTTGTAATATTCTTCCTCTTGCAAACCCATTTTTGTGGTTGGTTCTAGGAGATTGTCGCTGGAATTGTAGTAATTGCTCGCCGGAGACCTCGTCGACGTCCTCCCCATTGCCGTTGTTCGTCATTGATTCGTCGTCGCCATTCAGCATACCCCTTCCTCTTTGTACCCTTAGCATCACTAGTTGCAGAGAGGTCCCTTTTCGCGCTCGTCATTGCCGAAGTTGAGACATCTACCTCATCGACCACATCATCGTGCGCGCTGTTGTTCGTCGCCGATTCATCGAGGCCATAGCGTGCTATCTCCCTGCCTGTATTTCCTAGCATCCCTAGACGTAGTTGTGGCATAACTAGGAGTCGACGCTATCAATTTTGGCCAAAGCCATGTCGTTGACGTGCTCTCTTCTTCCTCGCCGCCGGCAACCGCCACAACTCTATCTTAGCTCCCATCTTCCTCGGGGAAGTCTCCCTCACCATTCCCAACCCTCACCGATGCGAAACCGTATCCTCTGACAGTGCACAACAATTTCGGAGGGCTTCATTCCTCTAATCCTGGCCCTCCATCTCAAAATCAAGGGCAGGGCACATGTTCCCTCCCTTTTATTCTTTCCCCTCCCAATTTTGGCGCCAACATATACCCCTCCCACTTGTGGCGCCAACCCCACCATTCATTTGGAGCTCCCCCTTTTCTGCCAGCCCGAGGAGTGAGGTGCATCTGTCTTCTTCCTAGTTTCTGCAGCTTTCCCTTTCTCTTTCTGTTTCTTCATTGGCTTGATTCCTTGCTTTTGTGTTGTCATGCAAAACTAATCAGATTAGGCCCTAATGGAAGATGATAACATGAAAAGCAAGAACAAAATGCATTCAACCAAGTCTGGTACTGCTCATAGGCAAGTTAAAATATAAAATTATGTTAATCTCTCTCCCTCTCATGGATTCAACCAAGTTTGTTTATTTGTTAATCTCTCTACAGTGCAGCCAAAATTGATGTAACCAACATTCATTTGCCTTTGCTTCGTGTAGTGTTGATCCTATACCTAGTTGGGTACCTCAGATTGGCATGACATTCACAAGTGTAGATGAGGCAAAGAATTATTGGAGCAAGACTTTAATTTTGGAGGTTCTATGACTGCCGACCACACCAATGATACATAATCTAAATATGTGTTTGATTTTGAAGGTTGTAAGTACCAAGTTCACGGAGGCTCCGTACACTAGCAAATCACTATCTAATTTTGAAAATCAGCCTTCTAAATAGTCGTGGAGCGTCCAAAAAAGCTGATTTTTAAAATTTGAAAACAAATAGCAAAACAATTTGAAAAAATACGAAACTTGGTTGGTGGCTACGTTTTGACATGGCGAACAAGATCAATGGTTTGGATGGATCACTAAAGTTCTCGAATTTCAAAAACCCGTTGAAGTTCACGGAGGGATCTGTACACTCAAGTTCACGCTAGCAAATCTCTCTCTCTCTCTCTCTCTCTCTCTCTCTCTCTCTATATATATATATATATATATATATATATATATATATATATATGAATAATACATAAGGCTCCATGGAGCGTGGAGCCTAGGCTCCAGCTTCCTCCACCGTTGATCCAATTCCCGATCAGAGTTGTGACATTGTATTTTGTTATTGGGTTTCTATCCGTATACCCGTTAAGAGCATTTTTTTTAAAAAAATCAAAGCAGCATCATTAATATGTATCCTTTGACCCGGCATCCCTACATTGCCGCAATGGAGCTCCTCCGTGTCTCCGCCGCCGTCTCCTCCGCCGCCGAGACCTCGGCACCCGCATGAGATTTCGGGTATGTGATTTTTGGGCATTGGTTTTGTGCATGGATATGAGAGGTATGAGATTTTGGGGCATTGGTTTCGTGCATGGATCTGAGAGATTTTTGGCGTCCGATCCTCCCTAGGTCCAGACCGGCGCGGCATGGCGGCGGTCCCCTCTCCCTTGGCCGAGCATGGCGGCAGCCTCCCCTCCTCAGCGTGGCGGCAGTCTCCCCCCGGCTCGGCGTGGAGTGGCACCGAACTAATCCGATCCTCTTCTCTCCAATGCGGCGGCGGACGACTCCCCTTTACTTCTTCCGCCATGCGGCGGCCGGCGGCGCCTCTCTTCTCCCACGCGGCGGGCCGTCGGCGTCTAGCCTCCTGCTCCAGATCCGGTGGCGTCCCTTCAAGGCCGACTACTTGGCGCCACAAGAACGGCGTTGCCAATGACACCTGTGTTCAAGCGCCTCGAAATCCAGCTCGTCTTCTTGCAGTTCGAGGAGGTCCCGGCGGCGACGGCGTTGTGGCGAAGCGCCCTAGGTGACGGAGGTGGCGTTCTGGCGATGCGGTCCAGGGGGCGTTGACCTTGGATCCGGTCGCAGTGGCGGCGCGCCGTCCGTGCTTACGCTTTCATCTCCGGCTTGCTGCAGGTCAACCAATTTGTACAGCTTTGTAGGTAGTTAATCCCTCTGAAATTTGTCACATACTCAGTATTGGCATTTGCATATACATTTGAGTAAAATCTGATACGATCCCCGTCATTTAGGTCCTAAAAAACATTTGCACATTTTAGTGGAATCTTAACATGTGCCGGTTGAGATATTATACGAGTATACAAAAATTAGGGGCTCGATTAAACTTCAATTAGAGGCTCGACGGCAGGGTTATTGCGCATGGCAGGACTTTTGTATTTAGTGTATATACTCGTATGATATATGGGCCAGCTCCATGTTAAGCTAATGTGAATTTTGTCCTTTGACCCACTTCCATTAAAAAATGATGCAAAGAAAGCTACACGTTTGTTTTCAGATCCTACAGCTCATATCATGATTTATGAATAGTGATGGTGGTCATTAGAATTCATGGCATTAGGTGTGCCATGATTTGTTTTCATTATATTTCATGCAGGGATTTGAGTGATTTGGGGTATGAACTAGTCTTCAAGGTGCAATTTGCTTGCTGCATCATGAGCCTGCACCCCTTATGGATTTAAGACTTTAGGAAGTTTGTGTTCTTCATGAGTTGTTTGCCACTGTCTGACTCGAGGTTGTACTTGGAACCTTAAGTAAGTGTGTGCATTTGGCCTGCTGCTCGATTCATATCTTTATTTCAGTTAAATTTTATGGTCTTCATACAAGCTCATTCCACCATTATAAACTCGTTTTAATCATCTAGAAACATGAACGATATTATTTGTAGCCAAGAGAAATCAAATTTGTTTGGACAAGGTTTACTATATTCACCGTTGTTCATGTTGATGCATTCCAGATGGATAAAGATCTGGTATTATTGGACATGAATCCTCAACATGCTTGTCCACTCCTTTTGTAGGTGTCATAGTGTTCTTCACATGCTACATTGTTTGAATACCTGGAATGGCAGATCTTGCACGTAGGCGCTACATCAAGTATGTTGTGCTATTTTTTTTATAATACATTTTGAGTGAGCAAGCAATCATGAACTTCAATCAAAATACCACTTGTTTTGCAGGACAAACATACTTGAATTTCAGAAAAAGATGGTATTTGATATACTCCACGCAAAACCAAACAATTCTAAGGCACCCCAGGACATCGAGAAGATTCTTTGGCAGAGTCCAAAATAGATATAATACAATCGATTGAATCTATTTGATGTATTTATGTAACAAATACCTTAAACAAGTGGTATTTTGGATATTTTTGTACTGCCACGGTGTGTGACGTTTGCATTGACAATTTATGAATTTTAATAAATCTGAATGTTGGTTGTACGGATGTTGCTTCCAAAAGCATGTTTATGTATAAGTTTTGCACCAATTTCACTATATTCTGGTATACACGATGCTTCACATTTGTTGGGTATATACCCGAATGTGTATATACATAGAAAACTCAATTAAATCAAACCAAATCTGGACGTGCATATGGAAGTATACACGAGGTATTAGCCTGCACATATGAGAAAAAGGTGGGTACATACATGTATATACACGTATACACGAGGTATTAGCTTGCCCATTCACTCATCCACGTGTACGGCTGATCCATGCGTAGCCACTAATCACGTTTGAGACACTTAATTTGGTTTGAAACTACATTAAATGCGTGTATTATAGCACTAATTTGAAATCGCACTAAATGAGTTATTTGAACGGAGAATAATTTGACTTGCTAAACGGGTATCACTTGGCATATGATCAAATAAATCAACGGTAGCTAGCTGGAGCCTAGGCTCCATGGAGCCTAGAACAGGCTTATATATATATATATATAGAGAGAGAGAGAGAGAGAGAGAGAGCTAGAGATTTCGAGAGAGATCTCTCCGCACTCCCAAGTGATTTTCAAAATTGAGATGCTTAACAACCGATCCGAACCGCTGATCTTGTTCGTCTCATCAAACGTTGTCGGTGACCAAGTTTCATATTTTGTTGAATTTTTTACTATTTGTTTCATATTTTTGAAAATCAGCCATCCAATTAGTCGTAGTGCGTTCAAAAACTGATTTTCGAACATAAGAAACAAATAGTAAACAAATTCAAAAATATGAAACTTGGTCATCGACAACGCTTTCAAATGAGACTAACAAGATCAACGCTCGGATCGGTTGTTAGGCATCTCAATTTCAAAACCACTGGAGTTCGGAGAGATCAGACTCTCGAGAGACGCTAGCTATTCTCTCTCTATATATATAGAGTTTGGGTCGGGTCGGGCCTTCGTCAACATCGCATGCCATCGATCGGGCGTTTTCTACAAAATCTATGGTGAAATTCTTTGATCCGGACCATACATTTTGTTCATCTCCATAAACTCTCCTAGTGTATCAAATTTTACAATTTTTTGATTTTTTTTTGCTATTTGTTTTACATTTTTCAAAATCAGCCTAGCATTCTAAAGTATTATGGAGCGTCCATTTAGGCTGATATGAAAAATACAAAACAAATAGCAATAAAAATAAACAAACTGACTGGCCTTGACGGATCGACGTGATCACGATGACTATATATATATATATATATATATATATATATATATATATATATATATATATATATATATATATATATATATATATATATAGAGAGTGAGAGAGAGAGATTGACTATTGTCTTTATATATACGGATCTCCCGTGCTATAGATCGGTTTGAAGATTCTAGGACCAAAGCGAAAGATCCGAACCGTCAATCTTGTTCATCTCCATGAAATCAAACTATACGCCAAATTTCAAATTTTTTAGAATTTGTTTACTATTTGTTTTATATTTTTGAAAACTGGACTTATTGGAGGGTCCATAGCTAATTAGATCTGCGATTTTCAAAAATATGAAACAGATAGTACAAAAATTTTAAAAAATTTGAAATTTAGCATGTAGTTTGATTTCATGGAGATGAACAAGATTGACGGTTCGGATCTTTCGTTTTGGTTCTAGAATTTCCAAAACCGGTCTATAGCACGAGGAGATCTATATATCTATATATATATATATATATATATATATATATATATATATATATATATATATATATATATATATATAGAGAGAGAGAGAGAGATTTATAGCGTGAACTTGAGTGTACGGATCCTCAAGTGAACTTGACGGAGTTTTGAAATTCGAGAATAGTGATCGATCAAACCATTGATCTTGTTAGTCATGTGAAAAGCGTAGCCACCAACCAAGTTTCGTATTTTTCAAATTTTTGCTATTTGTTTTCTAATTTTGAAAATCAGCTTTTTTGGACGCTCCACGACTATTTAGAAGGCTGATTTACAAAATTAGAAAACAAATATCAAAAAAATTCAAAAAAATACAAAACTTGGTTGGTGTTTACCTTTTGATATGACGAACAAGATCAACGGTTTGAATCGATCACTAAAGTTCTCGAATTTCAAAAACCCATCGAAGTTCACGGAGGCTCCGTACACTCGAGTGTACACTAGCAAACTCTCTCTCTCTCTCTCTATATATATATATATAGATTTGCTAGCGTGAACTCGAGTCTGCGGATCTTCGTGAACTTGACGGGTTTTGAAATCCAAGAACTTTAGTGATCGATTCAAAGCAGTTGATCTTGTTGTCATGTCAAAAGGTAGTCACCAACCAAGTTTCGTATTCTTTTGATTTTTTTGCTATTTGTTTTCTAATTTTGAAAATCACTTTTTGATTTTCAAAATTAGAAAACAAATAGCAAAAAAATTTGAAAAATACTAAACTTGGTTGGTGGCTACCTTTTGACATGACTAACAAGATCAACTGTTTGGATCGATCACTAAAGTCCTCGGATTTAAAACCCATCAAGTTCACGGAGGCTCGTGAACTGGAGTTCACGCTAGAAATCTCTCTCTCTCTCTCTCTCTCTATATATATATATATATATATATATATATATATATATATATATATATATATATATATATATATATATATATATATATATATACGAGGCGCTTATCTACCCTAGGTGTAGATTAAGTTTAATCTACACCGAGCCTTCCCAAATAACCGCACGAGCCAACCAAATCCTAAGTAAACAGTGATTTTGAAAGTAATCGGAAGTAATCGAAGTGAACATGTTTCAGCACGGAAATTAATTTGCTAGGAGGCAAGATCCTAGAATCATGGTGACATTAACTGCCCTAAAATCGTGGGTTGCATGTCAGTTTATTTGAATTTTGAGTTGCTTCTTTTCAAACGGATTACTTTTCATGACTTGCATTTCTCGAGACAAAATAAGAAAGTAATCCGAATTTTAGACTAGTTACTTCTCATTACTTTCGATTATGCATACATACAAAAGTAAAAAAGCAGTCAAAAACCTAATTACTATGCATTACTTTCTTGTAATGCAAAGTAAATATACAGAACTAGTACATTTTCACAACAGGTTTTATAAATAATCCGGTGAATTTGCTAAGTAATCCAGTCCAAGCGGACGGGGGCGGAGGAGGCTGGAGGAAGGGCTGGCAAGGCCCAGGCCGGGCGCGAGGAGGACGGGCGTGGCGCTGGTCTTTGGCCTTGCTGGCGAGGCTGTGGCGTCGTGCAGTGGAGGCTCTGAGCGGCGCGCTTGGCGTCGGCGATGGAGGCGGCGCCGCGCGACGCCAGCCGAAGTTCAAGGACGTGATTTCGCGGCGAGGTCGAGGAAGGCTCCGGCGAGTGGAGTAGACGTGATGTCACCGGCGAGGTTGAGAAGGCACCGGCGAGGTGGAGGAGGTGCCGCAAGGTCGAGGATCTTGAAGCCGACGGCCAAGTCCGCGGCCGCTTCAAGACTTCAGTCGTCGCGCGCCGCAGACGCTTCTACCACGGACATCGCGCCCGCTGAAGCCGACGCCGAGGGACGGCGGCGTGCCCGTGCCGCCGCCGCCGCCCCTCACACCGAAGCGCCGCCGGAGAGGATGGCGTGTTTAGGTTACGCCGCCGCCGCGTCCCCGCCGCCGCCGCCGCCAAGAGGACGTGCGTGCCAGGCCGCCGCCGACGACTTCAAGACGGCGCGCCGCCGCCATGCCCCTCAAGGCCACGCCGACGAGGTCGGTTGGCGGCGTCGTCGGCGTCGGTCGGGGCGAGAAAGGCGCGGTCGCCGGTAGAAGCGGGCGAGGGTCGCCGGGGAATCGCTAGGGAGGAAAAGCTCGATGGTTGCTCGGTCACCGGATTTTGAATCTGGATCATGGGGTGAGGAGAGAGAAAGGTTCAGGAGGTCGTGCATGTAATAAATCAAATCCGATAATCACGGGATTTGTTAATTATCCAACATGTTTTGTTGCGGTTAAATAAAATCCCACCGTGGCGTGGCGTGGCCTGGCTGGCTCGTGCGGTGCACGTTTGGGTCTAGGGTAGTTTAACCTAATCTACACCTAGGTGTATATTAGGATCTCTCCCTTTCTCTCTCTCTCTCTCTCTATATAGAGTTGGGCGAGTTGAAATTGCGATCATGTTAGCGATCCGTCGATTCTGGCAGATTAGTTGGGCATTTTTACAAAATCGTGTTGAAATTCTTGATCAGGCTGTACATTTTGTTCATCTCATAAACTCTCTAGTGTACCAAATTTCATAATTTTTTGATTTGTTTTGCTATTTATTTTGCATTTTTCAAATCAGCCTAAATGGACGCTCCAGAATACTTTAGAATGCTAGGCTGATTTTGAAAAATGCAAAACAAGTAGCAAAAAAATTTAAAAAAATTAGAAAATTTGGTACACTATGAGAGTTTATCGAGATGAACAAAATGTATGGTCCGGATCGAAGAATTTCACCACAGATTTTGTAGAACACGCCCAACTGACGGCCGCAACTGACGGAGGCCCAACTGATCCCAGCTAAACTCTATATATATATATACTAGCAAAAATACCCGTGCGTTGCAATGGGAGAAATAAAAAACACTTTAATATGCCCCCTCGGATCGACAAACTACCTATAGAAAAGATGGAAGTCAGTATTTATTTCTGAACCTACCAAAATGCATTGATTTTATGTTGTGAGGAGTATTTTTTCAACATCCTGATGAGATATAGTGATCACCTGAAGCATACAATGGTGAAAAGGCCATAAAAATTAGTTAAACTCGATAGATGGAATTAGTATAGTATTCCTAAATTAAGATAGTGAATGCAAAGAAAAAGGAAGTCATACCATGATAAGAATTCCTACATCCTGGAGTAAAGAGCAACGGGCCACGGAAAAGGAGCAACATAACCCTTTGGTGCTGGAACCAGACAGTAAAGCTTCTCCTTTCCAGGCGGGCAATGTCTCTCCCGATATATCATATTGTCCCTAGGGAAGGTCATTGCACGCTTTTGCAACTCGCAAGGAGTGTAATCAGTGTATTGTGCATCACATGGCTCGAAAGTTTTAATTTCAGAAGTGACAGTACCATTAGGGAGACCTGATGCACTATGATGGATCTCAAAATCCAGATTTGGCAGAACCACACATTTGGTCTGCTCATTCACCACAGCTGCTATGGGGTCGCCTCTTCCAAAACTGCTTCTTTGCCACACACCCAGGAGGTAGAAGAAGGAGCATAAGCCGAATACCACAACTACAAATACAGTGGTTCTCGTCTTGTTCTCAGTTAAGCTCCGAGCCATACCATACACCCTGAGATAATCATCATCAACTTCAGCAAATGGGCTTAGTTTAAACACATGGACAGAATAGATGCAAGGCTGCAAAGTTCCTTAGCAATGAAAGTTGAACCAATTTTTTTTTAAAAAAATAAAACATTAGACCATTACACAATTGAATTAAATTTACAAGCAAATCTGAGCATCTGTTTCACTACTGGAAATCTAGATCACTTCTTTGTTGAAAGAATTTTCTTTTCTATGGTGTTATCTATATTTGAGGAAACAATTTAACAATCCCGACCACCTTCCAGTGTTGCATCCTACCAATACTTCTTGGAAATACAAACGAATTGCGAAAATGTTAAATGCTGATGTTTCTTGAAAAATTAAGACGGCAGCAAATCTGGGTAATGGATCCACCAGCTATTAAAAAACTTTTAGGTTTGCCATTATTATGAAGTAGTGTTTTGACATATAAACCGACCATTTGATTATACGGGCACTCCTGAATCCCAGTCGACGTCGCTTTGAGTTCAGCCTATTGCACGAATTTCTTCTTCATTAGACTTGAAGATGGCTTCGTACTGAATTTTCAATTCACGTATCATCTAATTTGTGATCACAAGTATGAACCGAAACAATATTAGGGCTCCCACAAATGACACAAGATGGATGAAATACTGGACAAAACTTCAGGTTAAATATCTGAGACAAACAAGAGTAAAGATGCTTGACATAGAGAAACTCATCCAAGTAATAGGATCTCATGAGAGCAAAATTTTGACCTAAAACAACACAATAATTTTCAAATAATACACGGGAGTGCAAATGACACAATGAGAAATATTTGAACACATAACTTGGTAAAAATTATACAACAAATAGACCATAACAGTAATTTCCCTATCAGAGCAACTATGACCACGAAGTTTCACTTGGACGATAAAATATCACCATTTAGGGCATGCAAATTACCAATGTCAACAATGGCAAAGCTGATCAACATAACACATCCCTCCAAAGTTACACCATATACCTTAATAAAAAAAGAATTACACTGTATTCATACACACAGAGAACTTAACTGTGCTCAGAAAAACGGAATTGGTTCAAGAGATCTTCAATTTTTCTAAAATGGCAAAAAACATAACTAACAGAAAGAGCTGTTCTTCAGCCAAAGCCTTTTCGATATCATTGCTAACACTACCTCGTTAGACCAGTACAACACTGGAAAGTGCAAAGCAATAAAATAGTCCATAATTTCTCCAAATAAATGTATCAAGTCCAATATTTCAGGTACTAATTGCTAAACCCAGGTTGGGTTATCAAGCCCGTTAGCTAATCTTCCTTTTAATAACTTAAAAATAGGCTGGGTTATCACTTATCAAGCCCATCAGCTAATCTTCGTTCTTATAATAACATAAAAGAATCCTTTCAAAAAAAAAAATACTCGCATCTTAGAGCAGTACACAACTAACATGAGCTAGAAAATCTGGGATCACCAGGATCAAAGTAAATTCACTTACTTTGGAGCTTCTTGTCCATGTACCTGCAATTCACCCAAAAAAACTCGGATTAAAACCCCAACAAATTGTAGTAAAGGCAAGCAAAATATATCGAGATAGAGAAGGAAAGAATAGCGAGGTTACTTCTTCAGATCCGGCGGCTGCCCCGATCTAGAAGCTGCTTCGAACCCAAACCTTCGAGCAAATCGGACAGAAGTAGCCGCCGCCGCAAGAACAATCTTTATCTTTATCTTGGGGGCAAATCTTTAGCTCTAGATCGTGGGGTCTTGAGCACGAATGCGCACCATGGAGCGAGCAGGCTGCGCCTCCATCTCCGCCGTCCACCGGAGCTCAGGTGGGTGAGGGCGACGCTGAGGCTAGCCGCCGGCTTGGGGGGGGCCGCGTCGAGGGCGGCGGCCGGCGAGGTGGGTGGGGGCGACGCCGAGGCAACCGCTGGCTGGGGGAGGCCACGACATGGAGATGGGGAGGGAGAAACGTGGGAAGGGGATTAGGGTTTTCGGGATGCGAACGGCTGGGCGAGAAAGGGATCCGACGGTGGGCAGAGCTGGAATCAACGGTGTAGGGCACAGCGGAC
This sequence comes from Raddia guianensis, assembly GCA_036346415.1. Classification (NCBI taxonomy): domain Eukaryota; kingdom Viridiplantae; phylum Streptophyta; class Magnoliopsida; order Poales; family Poaceae; genus Raddia; species Raddia guianensis. Next base: position 36,056,133 of record CM070539.1, read on the forward strand.
GGGGGAGCGACGGACGAAGAAAACGGAAGACGGAAACTCTATTCTCTTTATTATTAGGTAGAGATACACACACGGTGAGCACTATCTCTTCATGGGTGTAGATTCTGATGTCACACCCGGTCGCTATGGCTTTCGCCGCTCGATCATTGTCTTGCTGGAGGAATGACGGAGGCGGCCCGATTACGTGATCATGAGGCCCAAGAAAGCAAATAAGACCAAACCCCTCAAACGCTTGTGGCGTGAGAAGCGGCTAGAATCTGGAGAATCGAGAGTAAATTTATTCCTACGAAGGTAAATGATGCTATTTAGTTACTGTCGATACGTATCTGCCGTTTGGTGGCCATGGTGAACAGATCGACAGTAAATGGATGACCAAATCGTATGTAAATGATAGAATTTTTACAAAATCGGTAGGAAAAAAAATATTTGGCAGCATAGACTTGGCATTAATACATCTTCGCAGTACACTTCGCAGTAAATATATGTCATGAATTGTAGTAATTGATAGTAAATAAAAAGTTCGATATTAAAACATCTTAATTTCGTGAACTTTCTTTTTCGAATCGACAGTAAATGGATTTAAATCAGAAGTAAATGATTGAATACATTTATTTTCAATTATTAACAAAATATCGATTTTTGGGGGAAGATAAGATCAAGGTTGATTCTGTAGGATCTCATCCGTGAACATCGCAAAAACGAAATTCTGTAGGATCTCATCCGTGAACAACTTCAGGTATTTGAAAGTAATAATACGGATAGTACATATAAATAACCAATCCTGGCCTAACACAGATCGCTTGTTGCGCCTCTTGTTTTCACGCAAGATGAGAGGCAGGGTAGATCAATCGTAGCCACAAAATTGTAAGGAACACACGGATGATGAGGACTCTACTCCAATCAATCCGATACCGCTACAGGTCATCGCGAATCCCCTCCTAAGGCCTCCACGACATATTACTGACATCGAAGCACGTACTCTAGACGCATCTATTACTTATACTCATGTAAGTATTTTGCATCTATTACTTATACTCATCTGAGAATTTTTGCACAAAGCACAGTAACTGTACCATAATAGTGTTTAGTTGATTGTGACCGGTTCTTGATTGCAGGGGGATCATGTGTCGGAAAATATGATCCCAGAGCTGCACCAACGTTTTGCAGATGAGGGTGCTGCATATAAGTTCTACAAAGCATATGCTAAAGAGTCTGGTTTTGCAATTAAGAAGAACATAAGAAGTGTTTTGGTGCGTGAGTTGTGCTGCAGACGCGAAGGTAAACATGAGTATGTAAGCAAAGATGGTGGGGAGCGGCAGAGAAATAATACGACATAGCGAATTGGTTGCAAGGCTATGATGAAATTAAAGAAGAAAAAAATTCAACTAATGTTTGGGTAGATCGAATGGTATACGAACATAACCACCCCCTTGTTAAAACTCCACGCACAAATGTATACACTCAGTCTGTCAGGGACTTGGATGATGGGTTATGGGAGTATGTGGATGCGATGTTTGCTGCAAATATTCATAACCATGCCATCATGAATGTCTTGTCTAACTTGTATGGCAGCCAATATTTGATACCGATCACCTCTAAAGATCTGGACAACAGGTAACTAATGAATGATAAAAAATATTAATTTATTTTCATTTACTTTGTATAATTTGTGTTTATCACATCGATGTTTTGTTGCAGGAAGACAACGATCCGTAAGGAAGGTCGTGAAAATGATGTAATGAAACTACATGACTATTTCCATGAGTGTTGTAGGCAAAACCCTAGATTTTACTACGACATACAGCTGGACGATGATGATGTGGTCCAAAATATATTTTGGAGCCACGCCAGTTCGCAAGGAGACTACGCTGATTTTGATGATGTCCTCACATTCAACACTACTTACAAGACAAACATGTATGGCATGCCTTTGGAAATGTTTGTGGGGTCAAATAATCACTTGCAAAGCGTTATTTTTGGGTGCGCTTTACTTAGAGATGAGAAGGCCGAGTCATTTATTTGGTTATTCACCACTTTCAAGGAATGCATGGGTGGGAAAGCCCCCATTGTATTTTGACCAATATGTACCACCTATCCTCATGACTAGCGCATATCTTTACTTTTGGATCACGATGATGCCACTTATCATGTACTGTTTCTTTGCAGATTAGGATCCGGCAATGGCTTTCGCTATACCACGTGTTTTTCCAGATACTCAGCATAGACTATGCAGGTGGCATGTATTGAAGAAATATAAGCTCCACCTTAACAAGCTGTATGAGACACATAAAAAGTTCAAGTTGGAACTCATCTCAAATATAAATCATCCGCTGACGACGTCTGAGTTTGAGACAGCTTGGGCAAAGATGTTGGCCGAATATAATCTGGAAGAAAACTCTGTGATCCAAAAATCTTTATGATCTACGACACAGTTGGGTGCCGGTCTATTTGAAGAATGTTTACTGTGGTCGAATGACCTCTACACAACGGAGTGAAAGCATGAACAAGATGGTGAAGCAGCATTTTGGCAAAAAATCAACTAGTCTACATACATTCGCGTGTCAAATGCATCACATGATAGAGTCAAGGAGACACGCAGAATAACGACATAACTATGCTGGCACGGTAACTCTATAAACAATAGTTACTATTTATTACTCATCTAATCAGTACAAATGACTCGATATTTTTTTTATGAATTCCAGAGTGAACCGGTTCCGGCAACACTTTATCCGTTTGAACGTCAGCTGAGCCGCCTATACACTACTGCGGTGTATGCAGATTACAAATCTAAATGGCTATCTAGTACAGCTTTCCGCATAAAAGCAAATGATGACAAGGAAGGAGAATATTTTGTTTCATTCAAAAGGATACAAGGACAGTAAAAATGTACTTCCTACATTCTCTTGGTCGGCTCATGCATTCAGAGTAACTGCTGACGTCGAAAATGTTGTATATGCATGCGAATGCAGGGTGTGGGAGCACACAGGTATTTTACTATGCATTACTATATTTTTGGACTGGTCTATGTAATTACTGTAATTATGCAATAATTTGAAAATTGATCTGATTTTGCAGGCCTATTCTGTCCACACATGATTGCGGCTCTCACTCACCTTCAGATGATAGCATACCTGCTAAATATATCTTGAAAAGATATACTCGTGATGCACGGGTGGCAGTAAGCTTTGACAGATCAGACACAAACCTATAAAATGTGGACGGCGCCACGGAGAATTATCGGCACAGTACATTAGTCACTGAAGCCTTAGCTGTTGCTAGGGCTGGGACAAAATCGGATCTGGCATATGATACGGCTTTGCATGAGGTTAAAAATGCCCGCAGACTGGTGGAAGGTATCCCCCCAACAGTCAAAGCAACTAGTGAAGAAGATGAACGTGATCCTCCAAATGTGGGATGTGGTATCAACCCAAAGACACCACCAGTATCTAACACAAAAGGTCGTAAGGGGACTAAGCGAGCTGCGGAACCAATTATTGCACCGAACAAGAAGAAGTGCAATAGGGAATGTTCAATATGCCACAAGAAGTTGAGACATAACGCAGCGTCATGCCCAGATAATCCAAAAAAATTTGATAGACACGCCGGAACGTCAAGTACCTGGCATCGGACTTCTGCAAGGCGGAAACTAGTTGAAGATCCCATTGAAGATGATGCATCAGATGAAGATGATGACGTAGTTGGCAATGACGAGGAGACAGATGACTGATGTACGTTGTCCTAGTTTGGAAAAGCTTCAAATTTACTTCATCTTATGTACTGGTTACTATTGTTTAATGTAGGTTACCAATACAATAACAAATTCAAAAGAGCATCTTCATGAGTAGATTATACATATTGCTATCACATAGATACAGGACAAAAGTGACTGCAACATAGTTTATAATTACATAGACCATGTATGGAGATGATAGCCACAAAAGTCTAACAATACCAAGACAAAAGTCTAACGGAGTGGCAACAAACACATTTGTAAACTAATCTCTCTGTAGCCTTAGATGCTCAAGCCTTAGATGCTCAAGGATGTCGGGTAGAGTTTTTAACTCGTTGAGTTCATGGAAAAGAAGATATGCCAAAATTTCAGCCCTATAAGCTATCCCATGTTCTGGTAGCAGCACAGCGTGAAGTTCTTCCTCTTCACCGTTGTAATTTTCCATGAACATCATCGGAAAGAAGGCACAATCGTTTACATTGCACTGCTTTGGAGTGTCCATCAGGTACCGGCGTTGGTTTACAATCGGGGGGAACTTCCCACCGATGACTTCCTTCAATGCATCTTGCAGGCGCAGAAACACCTTATCGCCAACATCTGCGTGGTGTACCTTCGGATTTGTCCCAGCCAAGTCCTAGTCAAGAGAGTCCAAGACATCAATGCGATCGTGAACCCGATTGATGCAATAGACAGTCCAATGCTGACGGTGCAACATTGGGATAAATATCTGCAAAAAAAAACAAATTTACATAACTGATGAAACTAAGATGGCCTATGACAAATAAGCATGTTAATAACAGAACCTACCAATTTGGCATCCATTATGCTCTTGCCTGCAAGGCATTCATTCAACAGAAAGATAGCCTTGCTATGGTTATACTTGTCTTTCGGTGCAAACTCCTCTACGTTTAGAAGTAACTAAATGATTGCCAACAAATAACATGATGTTATAATAGATTCAGCAAAATAAAAGGAGATAGCAAAACAGAAAGTATATTTGAATCTATTTGACGCTTACGCTTAGTTCCCATGTCAGAAATAGCCTATATCCATCGCTTGATGGTCTCATCACCTTGTCGTCGTGGGTGGTGCATTGTATGAAAAAATCTACAAACTGTCCTTCCCACATTTGCCCATCGTTGAATGACCCAACAATATCAGAACCCCTTGCAGTAAATTTGCACCTTGTTGACTTAATAAGTTTGGAACTAAGAAAAAAGGTAGCCACATAAGGATGAAGTTACTTCCACTTACTTGGAAAATACAGGTTGTTGTCTATTACTGGACAGAAAAGTGCAATTACTTCCAATTACTTGAAAAAATTACAATTATTTCCAATTACATGTGGTAGATATATTTAGCAGGTGACAAATAATTTGCACCAGTTACAGCCATCACTTATACTTAATTTTGTTTATTTGTACCAGAACAAGCATTTGTTATGAAATAATTACCTATGGATCACTACAGGAAAACGAACTTTTAACGTCGGCCATTTCTATTTACGTCGGCCCGGAACAAACCGACGTAAACCGAGCCGTTATTTACGTCGGCCCGGCACCGTATTTACGTCGGCCTGGCCAACGTAAACACAGCTGATCAGGCATCGGCCGAACCAGGTGACGTGGCGGATGGCCGACGTAAATAACGGTATTTACGTCGGTCCTGCTCGGCAGACGTAAATAACGGCCTTATTTACGTCGGCTCGGCCCGGCCGACGTAAACATTTCCTTTAACCTAACCCCGACCCATCTGTTTCGTCATTTCCTCACTCGCGCCGCCGCCGCCGCCTTTCCGCAACCGCCGCCGCCGCTACCGCGCCGCCGCCGCCGCCGCTCCGCTCCGCCCGTGCCCCCTCACGCCGCTCGCCCCGCACCGCACTTCGCCGACGCCGCCCGGCTCCGCTCCACCGTGCCCCGCCGACGCCGCTCCGCCGCGCCCCGCCGCGCCGCCCGGCTTGGCCCCACATTACCCCATTCCACCGACGTCGCCCGGACCCACGCACCGCCGATCGCCACGCCCGCCTCCGCCACCACCGCCCGTCGCCCGGCCATGCGCCCGGCCCGACCCTGCCGCCTCCAGCGCCGGCCCTAATTGCCGCGCGTGCGTGCCCCGCCCGCCAGATCCGGCATCGCCGCATGCTGCATGCGCCGCCCGCCCTCTACCGCGTCCGGCACCGTCCTGCTCCCGCCGTGCCCGGCCCCGCCCGTGCATCGTGCACCCTGCTCCGCCCGATCCCCTTGTCGCCTCCACAAGACACCCACCGCCGCCTGCTCCCTAGCCGGCGCCACCGCCTGCTCCCGACCCAGCGTGCTACCCTAGTCCGCACGCCGCCGCCGCCGCCACCCTACTTCCCTACCTCTTGCGCCCGCCACTACAATACCAGCGACAGGTATTAATTTCTATGTCTGTAAAATGCATGTTATAGTCTCGTAGCAAAATTTGATTGTGATTAAATATTATGGCATTATCTGTTGCCCTTATCTGTTATTATGTCACAATTACATATGCAATTAACTGTTATTATGCCATTATCGTTTTGTAAAACAATAGAGTCGGTTGTATAATATGTTATTTAGTGTTATGTGATAGGTGTATTTGATTGTTTTGTTTTATTTTTGTATGTATTTAGACCAATTTTGAATGTTATATATGTTTTCTCACTTTGTTGTTGTGATTTACGTATATTTGAATAAACCGTTTTTCGAACACAAGTCAACCCAACCTATACGTCACCCGTTTGGGAGCGACATTGATCACATTTAATTGTGATATTTGTCGCTCCCGAATTGTCCACGCTTTAGGACAGCCTGGGGATGGAAGGGTTAGCACGGTTTGTTGTGGCATGTGGTGCGATCTGATCGGAATTTTGGCTGCGTAACCCCGTTGTTCTCCGATGCACAAGTAACATCCGTGCATTCGGAGAACAAATGAGGTTACGCCGAAATTTCGCTCGATCGCACCACATGCCACGACAAACCGTGCTAACCCGTTCATCCCTAGGTGGGTTTAGGACCTATCTTTGCCTAGATCTCCTGTTAGGATAATTAACTTATGTTTTTAAGTATCTTTCAAATTACTATTAATAAAGATGGCTGAAGACCGTAGATGGATGTACGACAGTTAGGATAATGGTATGAAGCACACTGAAGAATGGAAAGTTAATACACAAAGTTTTCTGGATAAGGTTTTCACCCCAGATCCTCCTGGCGGGGTAGCGAAGTGTCCATTTGTTAAATGTCATCTGTTTACCTGAGTGACAAAATCCGTTATGGCTGGCCACCTATGCAAATTTGGCTTCATGCCAAATTAGCTCGCATGGTATGAACATGGTGAGTCACGGACGGTAGATGTATCTGATGAAGATGATACTACTGATAGAGTGGATGACAGGATGGATGAGATGGTTCAGGACCTGGGTCGGCAATTTCAGAATGCTTCGGAGGATGAATCTGTGAGTCATGAGGATGTACCGACCATAGCAGCCGAGAAATTCTTTAGCCTCTTAGATGCTTCAGATAACCTTTACATGAGGGCAGTAAGGTATCAGTCCTTTCGTTCCTGACACAGCTTATGAATATAAAATCAAAGTATGGTTTCTCTCAAGGATGTTACAACGATTTGATCAAATTGATTGGTGATGTCCTCCCAGAAAACCACAAGTTGCCAAAAGATATGTACTACTCGAAGAAGATTTCGGCTGGTTTAGGGATACCTTATGAGAAGATAGATGTCTGTGTTAACAATTGTATGTTATTTTGGAAGAATGATGCTGCGAAGAAAAACTGTTTAGTTTGTGAGCAGTCTAGATTTGTACAAGTAGTTAATGTAGAGGGGAATGTAGTGACATGTGATACACCAGTGAAGGTTCTACGTTTCTTTTCTCTAACACCGAGGCTACAAGGATTGTACCTATGTGAGGAGACTGCTCAACACATGAGGTGGCATAAAGAAGGAGTACGATTTAACGAATGTTTCATATGTCATCCATCTGATGGGGAGGCATGGAAGACATTGGACCGCATGACGAAGATTTTGCCAAAGATCCAAGAAATGTTCGCATCGGGTTAGCGACCGACGGGTTCCCTCCATTCAACATGAATGTTGCGTCGTACTCATGTTGGTCTGTGTTCTCAATTCCTTACAATCTTCCACCTTTGATGTGCATGAAGGACGAGTATGTGTTCTTAATTATCCCTTGTCATCCCGGGGCCAGACCATCCTGGAAAGCAATTAAATATCTTTATGCAACCTTTGATCGATGAGCTTGCACAGTTATGGACAGGAGTGGAAACTTATGATAAGAGTAGAAAACAAAACTTCAACATGCGTGTTGCCTATCTCTGGTCCATCCATGATTTTCCTGCATATGCCATGTTTTCGGGATGGAGCACGCATGGCAGAATGTCTTGTCCAATATGTATGAATGACACTGATGCGTTTCGTTTGAAACATGGTTTGAAGTTTTGTTTCTTCGATTGCCACCGTCGCTTCTTGCCTCCTTCTCATGAATTTAGAAGGCAGAGAAACACATTTCATAAAGAAACGGTGATCACAAAGGACCCTCACAAACGTTTGACATGATCTGAGATTGTAAACTGGCATCGCCAGCTAATTCCAACAGAAGATGGTTTTGAAGCGTTTAAAGAGTCACACAACTGGACTCATATCTCTGGTATCTGGTGTTTGCCATATGCAACGTCTCTAATCCTACCGCACAATGTTGATGTTATGCACCAGGAACGTAATGTTGCCGAAAGCATTATCAGCATGTGTTTTGATTTCAAAGACAAGACCAAAGATAATGTTATGCTCAAGAGAGATGGGCGATATTTGCAATCGACCATCCCTTGAGGTGAGAGAGGACCCAACAGGAAACAAGGCAAGCCACGCGCTCCTTACTATCTTAAGAGCTCAGAAAAAAAGAAGGTCATGATATGGATGAAAAATATCAAGTTTCCAGATGGTTACGCAGCGAATCTAAAACGTGTGGTAAGCATCGAGTCAGGTAAACTTAATGGCTTGAAAAGCCATGATTATCATGTAAAAATGGAAAGATTAGTTCCTGTCATGTTCCGTGGGTACTTCCCTAATGACGTGTGGACAATTTTGGCTGAGCTTAGTTATTTCTACCAGTAGTTTTGTTCGAAAGAAATTAAGAAAGCAATGATGCAAAAGTTGAAGAAAGTCATACCTGTGTTAATATGCAAAATGGAGAAGATATTTCCACCAGGGTTCATGAATGCAATGCAACATTTGTTGGTGCATCTACCATATGAAGCAGAGATTGGTGGTCTTATACAATACCGATGGATGTACCCAATAGAACGAAACTTAAAGAAAATCAGGTCCACTGTGGGTAACAAAGCTAGAGTTGAAGGGTGCATCGCTGAGGCGTTCTTCCTGAAAGAGATTTCGTACTTCTCTGCTACATATCTATCAGATGAGCACAATGTCTATACCCATATGCCGAGATACCAAACGTTGATTCCACGCATGGCTTTGATCTTGATATATTTCGAGGACATGGACACACCGTCGGTGCCGCTCAATTCAAGAGTTGTCCCGCGACGAGTGGAATGAAGCACTGCTCTATTTGTACACCAACATTCCAGAAATGGAACAATATTTCACGTAAGTATCCAATACAACGATTTCCATACCTGTTTTTAACGTTAGCTCCTAACTTGATGTCCTGAAATGTAGATTGTTTGATCAACAAAACTGAAATTCGACAAGGCAACCTACAAATACTCAACTGGACAATTTGCGACGCAATGGCTTACGTGGTGGTCCCAATTTCGTGACTTGGTTTCGTCAACATGTATATTTCTTATCACGTTAAAATTAGAATAATGTAAATGCAACTATATCATAACTATTACAATATTTGCAGTGTATGCGTGATGCCACTATCCATGAGGACCTCCGACAGCTATCACATGGTTGCACTACAATCAGAAAGTTTGGGCGTTATGATGTGAATGGGTTTCGCTTTCGTACCACGGCATTAGAAGCAAGTCGTCCTTTTGGCGCCACGGTTAATAGTGGAGTTATCACTACTGCATAGGGTGCAGATGGTTGAGAGACAGAATACTATGTTATTCTTCAGAACATAGTGGAGATTAAGTTTGGCGGTAGAAAAGATTTGAAGGTAGCTTTCTTCTATTGTGATTGGTTTAACGACAAAACAAGGATTCGACGAAACAAAAATCTTAGTTTGGTAGAAGTGAGACATGAATCACGGTTTGGAGGTCACAATTCATTCGTACTTGCTCACCATGTTGAGCAGGTGTACTACCTTTCGTATCCATGCCAAAAGAAAAGTTTAAGACCTTGGTGGGTTGTATATAAAGTTAATCCTCATGCTCGCTTGTAGACTCCTGAAAATACCGAGTATATTGAAAGAGGGCTAGATAACATGGATGACTTAGCGTATTAAGAAGACGGTTTGCTAGCCTCATTTGAGGTAGACATTGGGTCCTCACTTCAACAATTAGTAGGCGATACAACAGATGTTATTGTGGAAAATGTTAGAAGAAAAAAGCGACATCGTGCTTATTCCTCTCGAGATGTTCCAAAAACGAGACAACACAGAGCCGGTGTACATAAACTTGTGGACGCAGATTACTTCTAGAAAGTACAAAATTTACACATATTTCTTTATTTTTTTAATGTTTTAAGTTGGTTATATGATAATATATAATGTTTATAAAACAGGATGAAATCGTTTTTCCGTCACACTGGAAAATTGAAAAGAAAGGATGGGTCTTCATCGAGTCGTGGAGATTCACTTTTTAGAGGATCGAGTTATCAGCAGAGCAGGCAGAGACAGTTCGAGCGGTGCCTAGAGGATGTTGCTCAGGAGGTGCCTCGAGGAGGTCGCTCGAAAGGAGAGGTAATAATTTTAATTATGCTATCTTCAATTTTTCAATATGCATGTATTAATTTTTAAACAATTCATTCTCAGGAGGCCAGAGAGCCTAGGGGGTTTGTGGATGAGGCCGTGGAGGCGGTGGGGGAGGCTATGGAGGAGGCTGAGGAAGGGGGGGAGGCTATGGGGGTGGCTGAGGGTGGGGACGAGGCTGAGGAGGATAGTGCGGAGGGTGGTGAAGATGAGGAAGACGCTAGTGCTGAGGGATTGGATGCTCCTGCCTTTAGGTGAATGTATAGATAATTAGGAAATATTAATAAGTAAACATTTGGCACTAATACCATTCAGCTAATATTCTGTTTTTGTTTTAGGTATAGAGGTACTAATACTATTCCCCCGGTAGCAGTACCTCAAGCACCTAGAGTTATCCTGCCACATGGTGATTGGTAAATAAACATTTGGCCTTTTTGGACATTAATTATTTACTAGAGTTTTCACAAGTTGTATAATGTATATATTTGTAGGCAATGGGTTGATGTAGCATGGACAGGCACAAACAGTATAAGGCAAGTGAATGGTATGTTGGGTTCCCTTTTGCGTTACCATTATCCTGGCCTAGTGGTCATCAACAAACGCTGCCAGCCCTGAAGTGGGCTCATTATAAGGCTGCTACAGATGGGATGCATGGGAATGTTGCCCAGCGAGTTTGGGTGGACTTCTGGGTAATTCTCTAAATTTTTTGTTCGCTTTGAATATTGTTACATACAATTAATGTCTAACTAATTTATTCATTTACCATGCAGGAGAGATACCATTTGCCAAGTGATCAGGAGCAGTCTCTCCAAGAGAAGGCAAGATATGTTTTTGAGAACGCAGATGACTGTGATTCGTCAAGGAGATGATGTACTGGCTCGTATTCAGCGGTGTGCTTGTATTATAAGAGGGTGCTACATCAAGATATGAGTAAGAAGCTTGGTGCATCAAAAATCTACCTTGCAAGATCAAGCACTGATGGCCCAAGTTATGTTGCCTTGGTTCAACAAATGCCCTGAAACAAATCCATCTTAGCCAATACTGGGCTTCAGCAGAATTTGTTCAGAAATCAAATAAGAAGAGGGATAATAGGGAGGCGGGCCCGAGGGTATCTCAGCGGTATGGAGCCGATGGACATCTTCGTCTTGGGCGACGTATGGTAAGTTTCTTACGGTGCTGTATGTTATAGGTCATTGTCGATATTTCATTAGTTTAGTTTACTAATGTTGACTAATATATCATATGTTCACTAATGCTGTTCTATAGGAAGCTCAAAGTGGGGCTCGACCTACTGAGATCGAAGCCTATATTAGAGGTCACCTTGGCTATGATCCAACACAGCCAGACCAGCTATGCAGTGACAAGGCGACACAGAGCCTGGTTAGTATAATTGTTTTCTAACTGAAGTGAATTCTTTATTATATCCTGATGCATTGATATGTTGTGCAGGCATCTTATGGGCAAGTGATGGTCGATGCTCACGGGGTTGAGTACGACTGGAGAAGGGAAGATGGCGTCCTGTGGCTCTGTATAGTAGTGGAGGTGGCAAGAAACATGGTAGATTCTTCATGTTTAATGGTGTCCTGGATAGTTCGGCTATTTTAAGTTCAGCAAGATCCTCGGTTTCTTCGCAAGGTAGTGGGTCGAACGCTCGTGAGACCCAAGTATTACAGGAGCAGTTGAGGCAACAGGCTGCCCAGCAAGCTGCACGCAAGGCCCAACTACAGGAGCAGATGAGGCAATAACAAGAATACTTCGTTTCATGGAAGGTAGAGCAACAGGCAGCTATTCAGGTAATCTTGTTCATTTTATATCATTGCTCATTTCTACTTCAAATTAATGAAAATTACAAAATTATGTTGCTCCTGATGCCTTGTTTGAATTCCATATATTACAGCTTTATGTTAATAAAATAGCGCAATTATAGTTAATTGTTAACCCAATAACTACAAATTTTACTTCATATTCATAATCATTTCCTAATATATGCAATTCACTATTTTGATCTTAAAATGGTTAAAATTATTTTTAGGCATATATGACACAGCAGTTTGGAACGCCATTAAGTCTCCCTCCATTCCGGCCTCCACCTATATTTACACCACAATCTCCCATTACGGTATGTATCAAATTTAAACTTTTTGTATGTGCATGGTTGTGTAACTTAGAAATTCTAATATTGCATTGCAATTTAGGGTTCGGTGGCTCCTCCAGACGCCAATGTTGGAGGCACTTCTTCCTCGAGGACTCCGCCGACCGTTGGAGACTACCTTGGCTCAGGAGGCGATGCTGGTAGCGGACATCAGTTTAATAATACTCCTCCAAGCTAGGTTATGTTGTGAACTATCCAAGTGTTGATGTGTAGAACTTTGTGTTGACGTGTTGAACTTGTGCGAACTAGGGTTGACGTGTTGAATTGTGCGAACTTGTGGATTGGAACTTATATGTGAACTTCTGAATTATAAATATGTTGTGTTGAAATTCCAAGTTTGATTGTGTCGAAATGTGTTGAAATTGCAATTTTGAAATGTGCAATGGAAATTTTGGGCTGCTGGGATGCTGGAATGGGAATTTGGGTGCTGGAATGAAAATTGGGCTGAAATGTGAATTGTGTGCTAGAATGAGAATTTTGGTGCTGGAATGCTCTAGTATTTACGTCGGCCAGCCTGGCCGACGTAAATACTTATACGGCGTGGCGCGCTGTCGAGCCCTGCCGCTTCCTTATTTGCGTCGGCCACGTGGGCCGACGTAAATACTGTGTTGCCACGTGGCGCGTCGACATGCCACGCCGAGACAGTATTTCCGTCGGCCGAAGCCGACGTAAATAGGGACATTTACTATTTACGTCGGCCGCCGACGTAAATAACCTTATTTAAGTCGCTTTTTTACGTCGGCCTGCCGACGTAAATAGCTATTTACGTCGGCTTTCGGGATATTTACGTCGGCCTCTGGCCAACGTAAATACCTCGGTTTCCTGTAGTGGATAGAAGAGTTTGCAATGATATCTGCCTTGACTTGTATTGCAACTTCATTAACCAGTGCAGGTTTCTTTGGCTTACCCTTAAAAGGAAAAACAAAACGTGCTGGCTTCCGCTTTAACCTCTTGGATGGTCCACGAGCAACATCATCCTTGCGTTGAGGTGGCGAAGGGATGACGTCCTGTGAGACCAAAAATCATTTAAACAAAATCATGTGAAGAACACAAGTACCTCGAAAGTCAAAAATGTGTGATCAAAAGGACATGTAAATGTAAAAATACCTCAGAACCAACAGCGGCTAAATTAATCTCCTCGTTGCGTGCTCTTTCCGTCTCATTGATAGCATTCATGAAGCTTTTAGATATGACAACTAGAATAAAATTATTTTTACTATGGCTTATTTTAAAAAAAGACTTGCCAGTAACTAAGAATGGATAAACAAACTATGCACCTACCAGGGGCCATCTCGATAAAAGGGGATGTTTGGGTGTGAACTCCTGAATGTGATGGGGTAGCAATATGATCCTCATCATCCTCTAATGGGCTCGTAGGGTGAACAACAGGGGCTTCATCAAAGGACCTATCATTATCGGCCCTGCCATGTTCCACACCTAAATCCTGCCTTTGTTGCATTACGACCCTTTGAATTGTGTTTAATGTAATAACATATGCATTCTCGATGCGTTTGTGCTCACGAGCTATAGACACAATAGCTTTGCTTGCTTCTTCATCGAATTTCTCCATGGCAGACGTGACTTTTTGCTGGCAATCAATAGTAAGAAAGCTTAGACTGTGTGATAGCATTACTCCCATCTTCGGCAGGTTCAAAAAGGATCCAGGTTGAGCTTTCGTTTGTTTTGGCACTGAGAAACGGTCCAAGATAGCATGTCCCAACCTTCGATTTAAACTGAAATGCAGCAACAATATATCAGAGGGAGGCTAAGTCTATCTAAAACGCAAGACTGAAAAAGTGTCGTTTTTCTATCGGAAAGGCTTGATATTACTTTCAGCAAGTTTTCCAAATGATGAATCCGTCCTATCATCTCCCACAATGGTGTCTATAATTACTTTGGAATAGTATGCCTTTCATGGCGTGTTAACAGCAGGTGGACATTCAGGGTGATCAAGCCTATCCAAGTAATATATCTGCAAAAAAGTGTTTTAAAAACAGAAACAAAGGATTTCAGATAAAATAGGCTGAATTGAGATAATTTCTCGACAAAGTGGCTATGATCCTTGATTCCATTGAACTTACAAGCAAGAAGACAGCACATCCACTTATGGATCTTGTCTGATCTGGCTTTTGCAAGCGCCATTTTCGGACAGCAACTCTAAGGTCTTCAATTAGTAATTTACACCAGTTGATTTTATTGAATTCTCCAATGTCTTTTGTGAGGGCAGCTTCCTTCAGCGTCAGATAGTTGCTTGTGGTAGGGAATAGCAGTTTGTTAAAAAAAACAGAAACAAACAACGGATTCCCAGCAACTCTTCACGGTGTTTCTTAATGTTGCTCATAATAAGATCTTGATTAGAATGCCCTTGTTCATGGGGACATTGAAATCAGATTCAGACCTTCGAGCTCGTAAACCCGCCAAAGATTGGTCCATGAGGGCATCTCAACACCAGAATTCTGCAAACCCATAACACAACTAACAACATGCTCGTTGATTGGTAACTCCTTTTGGTCATCAATACGTATCACCATGTCTTCGGGATTTATTCTATCCATTAACCAACACAACAAGTCCCTACACTCAAGACCCTCGACTGTGATCTTGCATGCATCACGGAACCCTAGCTTGTTCACTTCATTCTTCTGCCACAACGAAAGAGATTCGATAGCCATGACAGCCATGCCAGGATAACAACAGACAGTAATTCCCATGTCCTTTTGCACTTCATTACCCTATATAAGGTGGATTAAGGAAAAATAACAAAATCTGTGGCTTATAATGCTTATGAAGGGGTCCTAATTTGACAATAGCACACCAAGACTGCTTCATCCTCCCCGAGTTTGCAAAGATTATTCGCTTTCCTCTTCCTTTTCACACAAAGTTTCTTGACAGTACCGCCCTTCCCTCTCTGCAATTGAGACGAAAAAAATTAGCCCAGTAAATCCATCCCACCTAGCAACCCATGTATGTTGACCGAAACATTTACTTACCTGGAATTGTTTTTTGCGTACTTCCACGAAATCATCGTCATCTTCAGTTTGTGCAGCGGTTCGCTTCGCAGCAAATCTTGTAGTAACACCAGGTGACTGCAAATTAAAATACATTACATTTGAATACTTCTCATTAATATCACTTCCTATTGAAATTGAAAAATTACTTCTGATTATCATCTACTGCTATCAATTACTACTGAAACAGATAATTCAATAAGATGCTAATTACTATCAATTACTACATGATTGACTTTTAAATTTCTACACGATCTACTTTAACTTAAAAGATCAATAAGCTGCTAATTACTATCAATAACCTCTGTATATATATAAAAAAACAAACCTGCATTAGTGGATTGCCCCTCGGCTCAATGTTCCTGGAAGCTGTTTGCTTGCTTTTCTTCCTTGCAGCTTGGTCTACTCCTTGGTTCGAACTGGGCTCTTGCGACATGAGATTAATCTCTAGGGTTTGCTGACTTCCTTGTATAAGAATCTTCTTAACACGACTTGGCATTTTGCCTCTAGTTTGTGTCTGCATTTCGCAAGTATGGATTGAAAAAATACGAAGAACAAAGCCCACATACAAACGTTTGATAGGGGGCGGGCGTAGTGTGGAAGTTGTTGAACTAACCTTCAATTGCCTACCATTGGCTGGAGTTACTCCCTCTCCGGTTTCATCGGGCGAAAGATGGGATCAATCTGCAGCATCTCCGGGCGCATGCGATGGATCCACCGCTTCACTGGAATGCGCAGCCTCGGGGTCTGTGGGCGGCGATGGATTCGCCGGCGATCGACCGTATCTATGGCGGAGGGATCCCGTCGGAACGAGGGGCGGCACCATCACCGGCGGCGTGGCTACAACCTGGGGCATGGCTACCGCAGGATCTGAGGGTGGCGCTCGATTCTCCGGTGAATCTTCGTTGCGGCGGGACGATTCGGGGGGGAGCCATCGCCGTGAGTGGGCGTAAAACTTGGGGCGGCGATGTGGGTGAAAAAGTAGGGACGACGGCGTGGGTGAAAAATGCGGTCAAATTTGCTTAACCGCCCTGTGAATGGAATAGCATCATTTACCTCCGAATGGAATAAATTTACTGTCGATTCTCCGTCCTCCAGCCGCTTCTCAGTGGGAAGCCGGTGTGCTGCGTTATTGGGCCTCGCAACCGTTCTTGGGCCGCCTCGCACTGAGCACGCAAGGCCACGCGAGCGAGCGAACGACCGGTGTAGATTCTGTAATCTACACCCATGAGTAGGTTAGATATATATATATATATATATATATATATATATATATATATATATATATATATATATATATATAGGTAAAAGTATCTAGGCCTCCATGGAGCACGTGCTCAGGCTTTATTTGGAAACAATTAATTATTGATTATTGCATTTACACCTTTGTATGGCAAATGAAAATGTTGTTGTGCATGTATTTACTTTGTGTGCACGAATCTTGATGAAATCTGACGGCAACAAGGAATGGAGCACCGACTCCATGGAGTCCCATTCAGCGTCCTATATATATATATATATATATATATATATATATATATATATATATATATATATATATATAGAGAGAGAGAGAGAGAGAGAGAGAGAGAGTAGATTCTCGAGAATGCGGATCTCTCCGTACTCGAGTGGTTTCGAAATTGAGGCGCCTAACAACCGATCCGAACCGTTGATCTTGTTCGTCTCCTTTGAAACGTTGTCGATGACCAAGTTTCATATTTTTGAATTTGTTTACTATTTGTTTCATATTTTTGAAAATCAACCATCCAATTAGTGGTAGTGCGTTCAAAAAGCTGATTTTGAACATAAGAAATAAATAGTAAACAAATTTTAAAAATATGAAACTTGGTCACTAACAACGCTTGTGAGACGAACAAGATCAACGGTTCGGATCGGTTGTTAGGCGCCTCAATTTCGAAAACCACTGGAGTACAGAGATCCGATCTTGAGAGTACGCTTAGCTAATCTCTCTCTCTCTCTCTATATATATATATATATAGAGAGAGAATGGCTAGCGTGCTTCGGGTGTACGGATCTCTCCGATACACCCACGCGTTCGAAATCCGTGATGCCTAACAACTAATCGAACCATTGATCTTGTTAGTCTCCTTTGAAATGTTATGACCAAGTTTCGTATTTTTTGAATTTATTTACTATTTGTTTTCTATTTTCAAAATCAGCTTTTTTGGACGCACTACCACTAATTGAAAGGCTGATTTTGAAAATACGAAACAAATAGTAAAAAAATTCAAAAAAATACGAAACTTGGTCACTGGCTACATTTCAGTGAGACGAACAAGATCAACGGTTCGGATCGATCGAAAATAATCTCGGATTTCGAAAACGCGTTGGGAGTACGGATTTCTCTATATATATATATAATCCTATATATATATCCTAATATATATAGAGTGGAGCTAAAGTACTCTTAAAGTACTCCCTAATTCCTAGCCATCCAATTTGTAATCGCGTCTCGATCCACCACCGCCACCAACCCGAGCCCATCAGGGCGCAGGGCGCGCACCCTCTCTGCGCCTCGTCCCCCAGCACGCGCCTCCTCTGAGCGCTTCCTCCCCTATGGCGAGCTCCGCTCGCGGGTCTCCTCCACCACCGGTCCTCGTCGCCGTCGACCGAGACGCAGTCGCCGCCCATCTTCTCCGCCACCTCCAAGCTAGCCGCCACCGAGCGCTCCGCCCGCCTCATGGTGCCGCCGCCCCCGCCCATTGAGTCGCCCCGCCCCTATGGTGCTGCCAAGGTTTCACCGTCGGAGCGCCGCTGCCTTCCTCCCTTGGCGCGCCGTCGAGGAGCCCCTAGCCGAGCCACTGCCTCGGCGACGCCCTCGCCGGAGCCGCCCAGCGCCGCCCCTCCACTAGAGCCACGCCGCTGTTGAGGGTCGCCGCCTCCTCCCCAAGGTCGCGCCCATCTTCCTCTCCTCCCCTGTCGTGCCCTCCTTCCTCTCTCTCTCTCTCTCTCTCTCTCTCTCTCTCCCTCTCCCTATCTCTTCCTTGCGTGTGTGTGTGGCAGTGAGGGTGGAGCCCTGCCATGCCCTCCTTCCTCTCTCCTCTCTCCCCCCTCTATCTCTTCCATGCGTGTGTGTGGCAGTGAGGGTGGAGAAAGGGGATTTTCCCCCTTTTGATTCCATGGTTGGCAAAAACCCAAATCAACAATATACACAATGAAGAGTATTACTTCGCAATTTTATTTCTTCAACACCAAAGCCACCTTTGCTCAAGCATATGAGAAAACTGGAGCAGCATGCTTAAGTGTTCTTACAGGTAGAAAATACTTTCAGCATGCCGGGAATCAACACTTCCATCAACCATGAACCCCCCTGCTACAGCCCACGCCATGCAGACGATTGCCCATGTGACTGTCCATCGCTTTTTTAAAAAATGCATTTTAAAAAATGCGATGGAACAAGTTTTTCTGTAATAACTTGTTTTATTTACAATATTTTCATGCATGAGTTTATTGTAATTATATGAAAATTGTATGGAGTTTAGGGTCGGGATGACTTTTTTGAATGAGTTGTAATTATGGATGACAAAAACAAGGAACAAACGAGGTTTACTGTAATAGATTGTTGTATTTTACAACAATGTGCTTACCAATTTATAATAAAGTGCTAATCAATTTACAATAATCCGACCAAGAGAAACCGAACCAGCTCGGTAGTAAAACTAAGTCCACGCCCGAGCAAAGCATGGCCCATTTACAATAATGTGCAAATCAATTTACAAATAATTCGAGCAAGAAAAAACAAGTCAAACTCAGTAGTAAAATTGAGTCCATGCTTGAAAATACTTGACCCATTTACAATAATGTGCCGATCAATTTACAATAATGTGCCCGAACAAACTTGACCCCATTTACAATAATGTGTTAATCAATTTACAATAATTTGAGTAAAGAGAAAACAAGCCAACTTGGTATTCAAACTGAGTCCATGTCCGAACAAGATTGACCATTTACAATAATGTGCTAATCAATTTACAATAATGTATTAATCAATTTATAGTAATCCGAGCAAGATAAAACCGAGCCAACTCGGTAGTAAAACTTAGTCCATGCCCGAACAAGCTAGACCCATTACAATAATGTGCTAATCAATTTACAATAATCCGAGCAAGAGAACACAAAGCCAACTCGGTAGTAAAAGTGAGTCTATTCCCGAACAAGCTTGACACATTTACAACAATGAGCTAATCAAATTTACAATAATCCGAGCAACGAGAACACAAGGTAATACTGAGTCCATGCCCGAACAAGCTTGACCCATTTACAATAAGGTGATAATGAATTTACAATAATGGGCCAAGAAATTTACAATAATGTGCTAAGAAACTTTACAATAATATGTGAAGGTATATAGCGCTTCGGTAGGGGTTGCTGATGCAGAAGGGGCTTTTGTAGGGGCAGCCAGAGAGGCTGTGGTAGGGGCTACCGTGCAAAGGACATGAAATTTACTATAATGCAATACATGAATTTATAATACATGAATTCATCCCTAGTGCTATCAAAAATACAATACATGAAACACGTGAAATTTACTATAATGCATAGATGGATTTACAATAATCAAAGACTTGTTTACTATAAAAATATTATGACATGACAGATGCCTTAAAAAAACATGAACCATAGTACTCTGCTATAAAAAAATAATTACATAGGACCTCCATTGTTTGGAAAATGTTATCAGCTAGCAGGCTCCTTCTATACGAAAGGTGTTTATTATAAAATTTTAAAAGGTTTTTACTATAACTTATCACACAATTTGCATGGCAGGCTCCTTATGAATAAAATTGCTTAAAATGATCATACACGATGTTAAAGGCCAGAGAGGTAATATTTACCATAAATTTGAGAGGTGCTAAATTGCCATACAATTTACATGACAGTTGTTTACTATAAATTGTCATGCAGTTTACATGTAGTTGTTTACTATATTTTATCATAAAATTTACAAGCAACTGAAACATGGCAAAAAAAAAGCGTTCACCCAAAATTTACAACAATGTATTGTTATGTTTAGAAATATTTCTATGTTTAAAAAAAACAGAGAGGTCATTTTACAAAATGACTAGGTCATACCATGTATGAAACAAGAAGTAAATCGGTGCCTAGTTCATATCGTTATGTAGGAGGCAAATCAGTGACCACTAAATAAACTAGTTCATGCCATGTATGAGGCAAATCAGCAAGCAACAATTTATATGATTGATACCATGTATGAAACAAATCGGTGATCAATAACTAATATAGACTTCTATGAAAAGAGACTAATCTGGTTCATGCCACGTACGAGGCAAATCAATGAGCAATAATTAATCTAGTCCATGCCATTGATAAATTAGTTCATGCCATATATGAGACGAAATCATTTGAGCGGCAACTAATCTTGTTTTGTCTAAAAAAGGCTAATCTGGCTCCCATGTATGAGGCAAATCAACAAGCCATGTATCATGCATGAGACAAAAAAAAATGTCAAGGAAATTATAGTAAACTTGTGTATATATTATTGTAAACTTATACTCAAATTATAGTAAACGCTGATAAAAATTCGGTCTGATTACTTCCCTAGTGCAAGCTCTGATTTACAATTGATACTAATAAATTTTACAATAATGTGATAAGAATCTTTACAATAAAAGCGCCATAGCATGAACCATAGAATGGATCATCTATTTTTGTCACGACTCTATGGCGATATTTTGTAGCTCATTATGTCTGCAAGCAAATTACAATACCTCAGTCAGAACTGATTAACTTTTCTCATCACTGTAAAATCATCAAGGAAGAAAAGAAAAAGCATGTGTTCTGACTTCTGACCTTCACCCTCCAGGATGATAAATCCTATGAGCATAAGCACAGGATGGACCTGCATAACAATGAGATCACAATATTACAATTTTCAGATTATCCATACAAAATCCTTGTATTGAGAAAAGCTCTACCGGTATTTTGTACAATATTCTTGGTTTAGCCCAGAATAGGGCATTTTACTATTCCAATCCCACCACTCGTCCATCTCCATATTCATACCTGAGTATACACACATGCATGACCAGGTGTTTTTTGGAAAGAAGCGAGCGGACCCAGGAAGAAACTTAAAGTGCAGAGTATACACATAAAAGAGAAGACTAATGCATCATCATTCTACAGGTGATAGAACCAAATATAAATCCCTTGCAAATACAACGCATAATTTAAGTAGAATCCCCACTAACTACGGTTTCAGCTCAACTGTCAGATAACCACAGAACAAAACACCGCCATAATATGAAATTAGAACCAAACAAAATGCATATTGTGTACTACAGCTCTACCAGAAAACAGGAGCTGATAAAAGAAGTGAAATGAAATTTCAAAGTCATCAGGTCCAGCACGGCACGGGACATGAAAGACGCGCACTGGAGGGGCGAGATGGCACTCGCGTCCCTGGGGGCGCTGAGGAGGGCACGCACGATGAAGCTGGCCTAGCAGTGCATTTCGTCGAGCAGGTGTCGAGCGTCGGCCGGTGCATGGTGGGAGAGTGCGTCGAGGCGGCGACGGCGGAGGAGAGGTTGAATCGCCGAGGTGGCTTGGATGGCTGGGCTCAACGAGAGCTTGGAGGCGGTGGGAAGGATGGGAGCTGGGCGTAGCATCCTCTGTTGTCGTCGCCTCCCGTGCGATTTGGATGCAGGGACCAGAGAGTGGAGGCGCCGCTCGCCTTAGCATTGGAACTGGGCGGAGCAACGGTCGTCGGAGGGGAGCTTGCCGTGCTCGCCGGCGAGGTTGCCTGACAGGAGCGACCGATCGTGTGGCCGCCTGGGGAGATGGAGGCAGGCGGCGGCGGCGGCGGCGGGGCGTGAGCGCTGGCGGCGATGAGAGCAAATGAGTAGGCGTCAGAATCGGGCGTGGGGAGGCGTCGATTAATTTGAAATGGGGCGAGTAGGGATGGCAACGGGTTGGGTCCTGCCGGGTGGAGATCAACCCGACCCGACCCCGAAACCCGACACTAACAACCCGACCCGAACCCGAAATTAGATATGAGAACAAAACCGAACCCGAACCCGAACCCGCCGGGTGGCCCACGGGTTTGTGTTTTGCTATGAGATGGCACTACTGCGGATCGGAACTTCCCAAGCGGCTCGTAAGGCCTGTGCAAGCGGTTTTAGAACCGCTTGCAGGCAACCGCGACTGAACACAAGCGGCTCCCAGAGCCGCTAGTGATGCCCCTCTGCAAGCGGTTCGCAGTGCGATGGCGCGGGCGGGCTGGCAGGCCACGTGAGAGCTCTCTGCAAGCGGTTGGAGGCACCAACCGCTTGTAGAGTGGCATCTCCGCAAGCGGTTCAAAAACCGCCATGAGACATGTAGTACGTTATCTTTGGTTCATTTCGTATGCATGTGCAAATAGATATTTAAATATATATTTCAGCAGAGTGTTTTTTATTTGTCGTTTAAATTTAAATACATATAGGATGAGCATATAATTAGCGATCAAACAAGCTTAAATATATTAGATATTTAAATATATATTTCAAATGAGAGTTTTTTTTATTTGTCGTTTAAATTTAAATACATATAGGATGAGCATATAATTAGCGATCAAACAAGCTTAAATATATTAGATAATACATGTAATAATGTACACTTTATATGCAAACCAAATTTACAAAGTTTATAATTAATATACATTGTGCAAAATGAACAAAAGCAGTTCAATATTTTCTTAAGTACTCTTCTTGGCGCTCTTTGGCGGCGTAAAAGTCGTCCCTAGTTCGTCCGTGTTGGAATATGGATCTCAATAATGGAACTCATACAGGGGTTAATGACCTCATCGAGAATGAAGCGAATAGTTGTTCTCGTAATGCGAGCACCGATGATGTGGTAACACTTCAGATGTGTTTATCCATGTCGGGCCGCCAATTAAATTAAAGTGAAAAATAAATAAATCGTGCACCCATAATGTAAATTAATGGAGCACATAAGAACGTTATTAAGTTGTTGCTAGATGCATGGTTGCGTGCATATATATCTGAACCTCTTCAGAGTTTGAGGCTCAAGCTCGCCGTGGCACATCATTTGGATATAGTGGAACACATAGCGACCACATAGGTTGTTTCCGCAGATTGTTGTTTTACCTATGGTCGATGCGGGACAATTACGATCAAGAATAACAAGAAATATTAATTGACAAAGGGCAATTACGTGCGTTTTAGCGTACCCGCTTAGCTTGACATCGAATTCCTTCTTAAAACGCCCTTTCGAATCTCTTGAAAGCTCAGAACGCCTTGTTAAGGAGGTTAATTATCCACCGGTATTCCTTTTGCGGTTTTCTCCGTGAATCTTGGGCGATGATCATGCTTTGGTCAAGCTTTATGATTATAAGGATCCAGTGGAACCTATTTATATATTACCTTGCTTATGACATGTAATTAAACAATATATAGTGTGCCATCAGTGCCTTAAGCAATGTAAAACGAGATGTTAGTGAGGACATCAAGACGCACTTAAAGTTGAATGGCGTAAGTATGTATGGCTTGTAGTGTTGTTGTACTAGTGCATGTAAAAGCGAGTCGTGGATTTCCTTTGGTTTTCAGTATTGGCCGACTTCCTCGTTGACCAACCAAAGGGTCAAGGAAGCCAATCGAGTTCGCTTCGCTTTCTAAGTCTTTGTATCTCCATTCTACGTAAAATGGGTTAATTGAGTTAATTAATTAGGGTTCTCGACAAGCAGCATGTATAGATATATATATACATCTTGTGGAGTCGACACTCACAGGCACCAAGCAGTCATGAATGACACGTTGGCGTCGCTCGCATGGTACACATTGTACCGATCTTCAAATTCAAGATTTATCAATTGATCATTCCTTGATGTAATTGTTCTTCTTGAAACGAGACGCAACAATGAGCATATCCTGGCGGACTGTGTTCGTACCATTCATGCGCGCATCGCATCTTGACCGGTAGTTTCCTTATGTCCTTAGGGTCTAGCAACGGCTGACCCAGCTTAAATGGCCACCTGACTTGTGCCGTTGAAAGATCATCAGTTAATCCACAGGCGGCTTCTATGTTATCAAGGCCGCTTCCCTCATGAAGTCATACTCCATCTCAGACACGTTTTGCCTCCTCCTGTTCTTTCTTGCTCATGTATGTGCCCCGAGGTTGTTTACTCTTGAAGATGTGTTTTCGATAGTTCTTTGGTAGTCGATGCAGAGAGACGGTTGGTCTGAGCGGTTGTCGCGAAGAAGTCCGCGATCTTTGGATCAATTTGTTCCTTTGGCGGTGGATTTGTTTTAGCTTTATACCCTGTATCCATGCGCCCACGACTTTCTGCGACTCGCTCTTGACTCCTCAGCGTCATCTCATAAGGTGTTTTTTCAGATTCCTTCATTCTCTGTCGAATGGAAACCGCCGCCCGCCGCTTGATGTCGTTCTAGCCGCAGAATGCTCTTTTGCTAGCAAGCTTCTTCTTTGGGGAGATGCCGGCTCGTTGTTTCCCCTGAGGTCGCTTCCTTTTGCTTTGAAATTTGGCGGCGGTGTTGGGCTTCTGCGCATAGCGCTAGCGAGTGGTGGAGTGCTTTTTCTCACCGGCGAGGCGTTGCGTGGTGGCGTGCTTTGTCTTGGTGGAGGAGGTGAGCTCCGTCTTGGTGGAGTGTTCTCCTCGGTAGAAGTCACCTCCGCACCATCGAAACACGATGTACTTCTTCCGCCAGAGGATGATGTTATGGACGGCCTCTCCAAACTTGGTCACATCGTCTCCTCCAGCAATATCGAGCTCCATATCCTGAAATCCAGCCACCACCTCGTCAACCGTGACCTTGGAGTATCCTGCGGGTATAGGGTTACAGTGGAATGACTGGCCCGACTCCACTGGCAAGGCCAAAGCGTAAGCCACCTTGAGGGTGAGGTTGTACAGTTGGACGCGTAGCTCACATTGGCGGGGCACGGTGATGTCGTCCACGGGATACCGGGCCCGCAATTCATCGATCAAGACGTTGTTTGACGCGTAGCTGCTTCACCAACCGGAGCCCGGGGAACTAACCACGTTGTCCGGAGGCATAACGATAACCCCACCTGGTCTTTGAAGACTGGCAATTGCAGCATGCACTTCCCGCTTTAACATTTCTGCCATGTTTTCCTTATGCTCCTTGAGCTCGTGTTCGATTTTGCTGACTCTGTTGTGTTCTCTTACTTTCCTTCTTTCCCGACTCCGGTATGTGGCTTGATCATTTGAGAAGCCAGCCATCCACGGCACCTGCTTGCCAAGTCCTCGTGTCCTTTCTGGATGTTCTGCGTTCCCGAGTGTGTACGTAAGCTCGTCATTCTCCCTGTCTACCACCAAGGATCTTGCACGTTGCTTCTCGATGGCTTCCACAATCCTTTCTTTCACGGGTTGCACTTGTGGTGCCATCTCCAGCTTGCCATCATCCTTCAGCCTCCCTCCGTGGCCCAAGGTCCGATTCGTGCATGAGCTCCCGATCTTCTTTTGGTACTATACCCTTTTTTCTAAGCTCTTCTTCCTGCTTCTCCCATTTTGGCATAGCCTTGATGTAACCACCGGACCCGAGATGGTGGTGGTATTTTTTCTTCTGTGCATTGGCCTTGTTACGCTCGCTTCACTGCACCTTGCCTTCAAAGGACGGCTTGTACTCCTCGAATGCTTGCCGGTGATCCGCTAGTTTGGATACTTATTGAAGTGCAGGGTTGTTCCGGTCTCCACGCACTTTTATCGAGCTCGCTCTTCCACGGTGAAAGGATAACGCCATCTTGCTCGAGTAAATTTCTTGCACTTGTTTTCGTAAGCCGTCGAATCGTAAAGTTTTCCTTTATATCCTTCCAGAGCGGCTCTTTTCGAGCCGTAGGAACTTTGGGCCATGTCTTGATGCTAAAGGGCGTGATCCTCACAATGACTCCGTGGCGTTGTTGAAGGGGCAAGTGCCGACATAGGGCTTCGGCTTCGATGGCTGAAACTTGAGTAACGACGCACTTTGTCGACGGCTTTTTGTTAGGCCCTCGTATTTGCTTGGATTGGTACATTGGGCGTTTCCGACTTAAAAAAACAGAACACGTGTCGAGGCTTATTTCTATGAGGCGATAAGAAAGCGGTTATTTTAGTGTCCGGGCTATATATACCTCACGGTGTCGACATTAGTTTCATCGGCGAGAGCTGGATGGATGATCACGGTTTCGGCTGGCGGTTGGATCACCGGCTTGAGCATGGATTGCGTGATCACCGGCTTGAGCCGGGCGGCTGATCACCCATTGGATCTACCGGGTTGGCCTCATCGTAGCTTATGAGAGTGCCCATCACGATTTCGTTAAGTAGAAAATCATTTCCGCGATCGAAATCAAGATCATCGCTTCCGAGTCGCCATCTATCCTTTGTGCATGCACGCCAATTAATAGAACATTTAATACAACATATATATATCTCTTTTTATTTGAATACAACATTTGAATACAATATTTGAATACAACATATATATCTCTTTTTATTTGAATACAACATTTGAATACAATATTTTAATACAACATATACATCTCTTAGATGTCATCCATCTCGACACCCATCAAAAGCGTACAATATTTGAATACAATATTTGAATGTACGGTTTTAAATGTACCCATTTCGACACCCATCAAAACGCACAATATTTGAATACAATATTTGAATGTACAGTTTTTCAATGTACCCGATCCGACACCCTCTAAACTACTAGGTTTTAGCCTTTAGATGCCATCCACAAATAAAAGATGCTCGACTACGAGGTCGATGATTTCCTTGTACCCTCCACAGAAATTGGCAAATAAATCTGAACTTGAATATCTAAACCGAACATACTTAAGCCATCTATCTCCTCCATTTCAATTTTTTCAAGTTTCAAATGTAGCATGTGCATGTCATCTTTAACACAGACCTTTTAGCCACCAAGTTCATATACACATGCAAATTTCTTTAGCTGCATAAACCCAACTAGGAACCCTAGCTAAGCTTAGATAGGGTGGTTGGCGGTTGCCGTCGGGAGCTCCTAGAAAACCTACTCCAGCTCCCTGGCGCCATTTCGATTTCTAGAGCTGCAACCGAGGCCATCCAAATTTTACACCCTAGCTAAAACCCCGGATCCCAAGCACATTGCAAATCAAGCCGAGCAACCAAGGACAAGCGAACATAGATAAAACAGTGGCCATAATTAAATAAATTTTGTTCTCAGATTTATATATTGATGGGTTGCAGATAAAACTACCATCCAACATCAATATCTACAATTTATCATAGGATTTTAAAGATCAGTGACTAGAGAGACCTAAGAGAATCAAGGTTGCCCAAAGTTATTATACAATTTCCTACAAAACAAGCATACAAAGGTCTTTGTCCGTAAACATAGAGATCAATTTTAGCCCTAATGTCAATCATATATCGTGGATTTCACTTAAAAATAATTGATCGGACTAGATGCCAATTACAAGATTAACTGAATGAGCATTCCCATTGAAACAGATGCTAATCGGATCAATGAAAAGATCCCAAAGGGAAGAACACAAAGAACACAAGACGCAAGTGTATCTCGGGATAATAATTTAGGCAACAACACAAATACTCCTAAGGCATCACTAGTTAACGTAACATCATAGCCTCAAAATTAATAAACATCACCGAGCAAAATATTAAAGGGACAAGTGCGGTGGTCCCGATCAAGATAATAGCCCCTAGCACGAAGGCTAGGTCCCCAAAATATTCTCAATCACCAAAGAAAAGCCCAACACGGTGTTCATATGCACATTCCCAAACCCTAAATCCTAAATCACATCACAGCAAACATCCAACAGATCCCCAAACCCTAAATCACATCATAGAGCAACATCACGAGTCCACGGTGATCCACCAAAGAAAGATCACAGAGCAACATCCAGGGGGGGGGAGCGAGGCGGTATTGGGCAATCCGTCGAACAAAGATGTGTGCATCACAGAAAGGGGTGAGAAGAAAGAGGGGCTCGATACCTCGCCCTTCGCCTTCAAATCGGTGGCGAGAATGTCAACGGAGAACGGGACCGAGGGGCTCGCCCGTGAAGGGGCTCGACCGGAGGGTGGGCAGAGCCGACTGCTTTGGTGCTCGACGACGAGGTGCGCCGAGCGTCGAGGAGGCGCGGAGGTGTAAGCGGCAGCGCCGAGGACGATGGCGCGGTGGCGAGGACGGCGAGGTGGCGAGGACGGCACGGTGGGACGGCGAGGTGGCGAGGACGGCGGCGATGGCTTGGGACTTAAGAAAAATTTGGGTGGAAAGGAGAGGGCGACGAAGATGAGTTATATAGTAAAGCTCGCTACAAGCGGTTTGTATTACAAACCGCTTGTGAAAAGTATCTCTACAAGCGGTTCGTAGTAATAACCGCTTTTAGAGATATCTTTACAAGCGGTTTGTAGAAAGAACCGCTTGTAGAACACAGATAGCGAAATTAAATTTTGGAATTTCGCGCAAGCAATAAATTACTCGCAAGCGGTTGGTGATATAAACCGCTTGTAGAAGTCACTTCTACAAGCGGTTGGTAGAACGAACCGCTTGTAGAAGTGGGGCACATGTGGCGAGGCGCGGGTCTCTGTCTGGAACGTTTAAGATGGTTTGCGCCCTCCCTTTGTTGAATTGAAATTTACTCTCACTTGGCTAGCTAAATGGCGTTTAAGTGCGGAGCTCCCGTCTTTGGTCGTGGGTTCGATCCGCTTGCCGCCTGCTTTTTTTTTTTATAAATATGTCTTGAGCCCATTATTCTTTACAAAAGTACTAAAAATTTGTTTTTGCATTACTTTCATTTCTAAATATGTACTTAATTAGCCCATTATTTTTTTCCAAAAACTAAAAATCTTTTTACATTACTTTCATTTCTAATATGTACTTAGGCCATTATTCTTTTCAAAATACTAAAAAAATTGTTTTAGCGTTACTTTCATTTCTAAGTATGTATTTAGCCCATTATTTTTTCCAAAAACTAAAAATATATTTTTACATTACTTTCATTTCTAATATGTAATTAGCCCATTATTCTTTTCAAAATACTAAAAATATTTTTGGCATTACTTTCATTTCTAAATATGTTGCCATTATTCTTTCCAAAATATTGCTTCTATCTTATAAATTCTTAAAAATGCTATTACATGATAACATAGTTCATACAACCACATAGGTCATCCTAATCATTTACATTTTTGTCTTTACAATTCTTCCTTCATCGTGATCGCCAGATATGCGGAGCATCCATGCCTATGTCATCCGGGATGCTTAAGTCAACATCTCTGCAAATGGAGGGATCTCATCGAACTGATCATACTCTTCCTCGTCAATAACGCCCTCTACTCCGACAATCCTTCGTTTGCCATAGAGAACCACGTGTCGCTTTGATTCCTTCTTCTTGTCTTTGATTTGATTCTTCTTTGGTGCGCTTGACATGTCCAATACGTAGAAGACCTGTCTCACCTCGTTCGCGAGAACAAATGGTTCTCTCAAGTAGCCGACTTCTTGGAGGTCGACGGTAGTCATGCCGTATTTGTCGACATTCACGCGCTGCGCTTAGTTTTACCCATTGGCACTTAAACAATGGGACCTTCAAAGGCCCATAGTCGAGCTCCCATATCTCTTCTATTAATCCATAATATGTGTCCACCCCGCTCAGTATTGTCGGCGGCTTCTATACGGACACCATTGTTCGGTTTGTGCTATTGTTATCTTGTGATCTCGTGTAGAATGTGTAACCATTTATCTCGTACCCTGCCATCTCACTCTTTCAACGGATGGTCCCGAGCCAGGCTGTAAGCTGCTCATTGTTGGACTTGCTCTTGAGGATATGGTTTTGTAACCATGCTACCGAAAGAATCCATGTGTCTCGGTGTTATCCACGACGTCTTCTCTGGGAACCGGAGACGAGAGCATTCTTGTGTTGGAGGACATACGGGTGGCCACTCGCCGATTGCTTCAACACGTTGAAATGTGCTTGCTTAAATGTTCAAGATCGTTGCATGCAACTACTTTTCTTCCAAGTGTCCCTTTACCTCGTAGCCTGCCCTCATGGCGTGATATAGGGATGCCGATGGGGTCTAGATCATCAATGTAGTCCACACAGAACTCGACCACCTCCTCTGTCACATAACCCTCGGCAATGCATGCTTCCGGCCGAGAACGGTTACGTACGTACTTCTTTAGTATGCTCATGTACCTCTCGAAAGGGAACATGCTGTGGAGATAAACGGGCCCAAGAATACCTATCTCTTTGCTTCGATGAACAGTGAGATGAACCATAATATCAAAAAAGACTGGAGAAAAGATCATCTCGAGGCTAACCACACTTTGTACCACGTCAGCCTGCAACTCACCCAGTTTTTTTGGATCGATGACCTTCAGGAAACAAGCGTTGAAAAACGAACACGCTTTTGTGATTGTCCCCTTACCCACTCGGCCGTACACCTCTTAAAACCACCGGAGCAAGCTGCGTCATCAAGACAAGACGGTCATGGGATTTTAGATGTACAATTTTGTTCTTTTCATATTAACGAATCTCTTTACGCTCGACGAGTATCCGGAAGGACCTTCACATCGCTAAGACACTCTATCACGCTTTTTCTCTTCTTTGCTTGGAGTATAACTTCATTGGTCAGAGGTACAGCTTGTTCCGTACTCTTTTTCGTGGTGTAGGTCCTTCACGATACTCAGACTTCAAGGTCGTTCGAGCACTCATTTTGTATCTTCGATTTCCTGACAGATCAATATATCCTAGGAAGCTCACACGACGTTCTTGGTGATGTGCATGAAGTCCAAATGAGTGGCGAACATCTAAATCTTCCGTAAGGCAAGTCCCAAAATATTGACTTCTTCTTCCATATGGGTGCATGGCCATCCTCATCATTAAGCATGATTTGCTTCCTGCACCCTTTCCAAAAACTACCTTCAGATCCTTCACCATAGCAAACACCGCTTGCCACTTCGATGCCTCTATTGGGAACGATGTTCTTCCTCCCCGTTAAATTTCCTGTGTTTCTTCCGCAACGCGTGGCTCCGAACAAGAAACCTGCGATGCCCCATGTACACCATCTTTCGAGAGCGTTTATATACGTGCCATCGGTTTGATCCAAACACCGCACACACGCATTGAAGCCTTTGCCGATTAGGGCGACAGTTACCAAGCGGCGGCTACCATTGATTGTTACAAATAACATTGCACGCAGGTTGAAATACTCCCTTTTGTATTCGTCCCAGATCTTTACACCGTTCCATAACGTTTCAAGATCTTCTATCAAAGGTTTCAGGTAGACATCAATATTATTTCCGGGTTGCTTGGGCTCTTGGATCAACAACGGCATCATTATGTACTTTCTCTTCATGCATAACCATGGAGGAATATTATACACACATAGTGTGACTGGCCAGGTGCTATGGCTGCTGCTTATGTCTCCGAAAGGATTCATCCCATCGGTACTCAAACCGAACCTTATGTTTCTCACCTCGTCTGCGAAGTCTTTTTACTTCCGATCGACC
Source organism: Raddia guianensis (assembly GCA_036346415.1). Classification (NCBI taxonomy): domain Eukaryota; kingdom Viridiplantae; phylum Streptophyta; class Magnoliopsida; order Poales; family Poaceae; genus Raddia; species Raddia guianensis. The sequence continues at coordinate 36,088,441 of CM070539.1, forward strand.
ATCCTCCACTGCGAGCCATCTGCCGGATGCCTAAGCATTCCGTCGACCTTACACTCTTCTTTGTGTCAACGCATCATCTTCGCATGCGCTTTGTTTGCAAACATACGCTCCAGCCTTGGAATCAGAGGAAAATACCACAACGCTTTTGCCGGTGCTCTCTTCTTCACACGCACCCCATCTAGTTCACGGATCGCCACGCTTCGCCTTATACGGGGTTCCTTGCACATCGATGGGCATCCAAGTCGGCATATTCACGCGATATAGGACACGGTCGTTCTTGACATGGATGTATCTTCCGTACTTTCAATCCTAAGGGACACAGACCGGTTTGGCTTGATACGTGGATTCCGGCAGGTGTTATCTTTCGAGCAACTTCTTTATGAGCGACAAAGAACTCATCGAAACCCTTATCCGACACACCATTCACGACCTTCTATTGCATGAGCTCCGCAGTAGTGCGAGCTTCTTATGCCCTCGACCACAATTTGGGTACAAAAGAGTTCTCTGGTCCTCCAACAATCCACGGTACTTCCTATATTGTTTGTCCTCTCGTGATATCTCCCTCTGCACACGCAAAGATCTCGTCCAGTCATCATCCACACCAAACTGTTCACCTTGTGTATCTTCTACGTCCTCGTATGTCGTCACGTCCGGCATACCATCATATGTCACTTCCTCTTCATCTGCTTCTTCTTCGTCTTCTATGCTGGTATGCTCTACTTCGTCGTGGTGAGTCCAACATGTATAGTTCGGCATGAAACCTCTCATCAACAAGTAGCCATGTATCCGTCCTCGCATTGAGTGCTCTTTCTCATTTCTGCAATCTACGCACGGACACCGTACGAAGCTTCCTGGAGGCAAGTCTCGAAATACGACTTCAAGAAAAGCATTCACGCCATCGATGAACTCCCTTGTCCGACGATCCGCCTACATCCATTGCCGGTTCATCTGCACCAATTAAATTAATAAGAACACTTATTATATTTTTCAAATTGAAATATTTAACTCGAAATAACTAATTGCTATATTTTTTAATTACCTCTAAATTTTTCTTGATTTTTATAGCTAAACCAACTAAATCTCACAAATTAAAAAACTTTTTTCAAAAATATTTTTAATTACATTTCATACCTCCCATAAATTATTACCTACCTAGCAAAAAACCTACATCTATTTAGCTCTATAGCAATTGAAATAATCACCCTACCTATTATTTTAAACTAATGTGGAACTAAAACCATCCAATAGATCACCACATTGCCCAAAAGATCTAGAAGGGAGAGCTAGCTAAGGCACCAAGCTAGATCTTGCTCTCTAAAACAAATAATCACCCCTACCAACTAATTTCAACATCTTACACATCATCAAAAAAGGATACAAAACTAATATGAGACTTAAAACCCCCAATAGATCTACATCTTGCCTCAAATTATCAAGAGAGAGAGAGAGCTATAGCAAAACAAACACCCTTCAATTCAAACAAGATTATTTAATATTTCTCCACATCAATGCAAAAAGATAAGCAATGTCTACATAAAAATGATGTTGAGACCATGTTTACTTACCTTGGAAACCTTAATTTGGAGCTATTAGTCAATTAAAAATTTTGGCAGCACCTCCCCTGCATGAACACGGCTTGGCTCGTCGATTACTCTTGTGAGCTCTGCTCGGGGAGGAAGAAAGGGTTAAATCTTGTTGGGCGGGAAGGAAAAAGCATATGCAAGCGGTTCGTGATACAAACCGCTTGCACAGATAGCACATTATAAGCGGTTAGACATTTAACCCTTACAGAGGATTGCAAGCGGTTGGTGATATGAACCGCTTATAGTGTGATATCTCTGCAAGCGGTTTCTATCACGAACCGCAGTATATGCTCCTTTCCCGCCACCTCCCACCGTTAGCCACGAACCGCTTGTGGCGATCGGGTCGCAAGCGGGTTAAAGCGAACCGCTTGTAATGGGCCGCTTTGGAAGCCCCGATCCGTAGTAGTGTGGACTGATTACCAAATGGCGGAAGTTGGGGAAGGATGGGAGGAATACCGTACAGACCAAAGCAGAAGCTGAGGGATTGCTGGAGGTCGTCGTAGCTGGATCCGTCCTTGCCGGAGGCCGCCGTAGCTGGATCCATCCACCGCGAGGCCCGCCGTCATCGGATCCGGCCTCCCCAGGACCCACCGCCGTCGTGCCATCACGGGCAGTTCGGAGGCGGTGACAGGAGCGGCAACAGCGATGGCGACGAGGGTGGTGGCGGGGGAGGAGGCGGGCGCACCGTGAACAGCTGCGGCGGCGCTCCAGAGGATTGGAGGAAGCAGGGGGAGGAGGATCCGAGGCTCGCTGCCGCCGGATCCGGCCGTCCTAGAGGCCGCTACCGCCGGATCCGGCCGTCTCTGAGGAGGCGGCATAGGGAGGAGAGGAATACGGCGCCGCCGCGAGGCGAGGCCGCAAGGAGGGCGGGGGGCTAGCCGACTAGGGCACGGGGACGAGGCGATGGAGGATTGACTCACCCTGTGGGCTGTGGCCGAGTGGGAGAGGATTAGAGGGGGGGCTGAGCGGGACTGCGGGAGTGGGCGAGCCACTGAGGCCTGAGGGACAGAGAGGGAGTGAAGCCCGCGAGGTGAGGGCATTGCCGCACGCCCGCACTGGGCTGGTCGTCTGGGCCATTGGCCAGTTACTTACTTGGGCTGCAGCTTGGTTCGGGGACCCATGGGTGCCCATGGGCTGAAACCTCCCCCCGCCCCCGACCCGCGAGTGTTTCGGGGCCCCGACCCGCCAGACCCATGGGGGCAAAACTAAACCCGAACCCGTCCCCATCGGGTGCAGAACCCGCGGGCCCCCGCCCCCACGGGTCTGATTGCCATCCCTAGGGGCGAGTCGGGAGGGGGATGGTGGGAAGGAAATTCTGTGGCATCTATGCCATAGAACTCCTATGGCACCACTTTCATCCACCATTCAACAACCATCCAACGGCCACGATTAATTCCAGCGTCGATTCATCTCAAAAATAGGTAAAAAAATTAAAGATTTAAAGTTTCAAAGTTTGGTTTGATTTTAAAATTTTAAAATTTGGTCATATTGAACAACTCGGGCAATGTTGAAAATTTTCATATTCAATCAAATTTCAAACATTAAAATTTGGACAGGTTTCTAAACTTTTCAAATTTGATTAATTTCATATTTTTAAATATGGCTAGGTTTTAATTTCAAAGTTTATTCATATTTTAAAAATGATAAATTTTGTCAAATTTCATAATTCTATTAGATTTTAAATTTGGACCGGTTTCAAAAATTCTAATATATTTTTAAAAACCATGGCCATGTTTTAAAATATAAAATTGATCAAATTTTAAAAATTTGGAAACCTGTCCAAATTTTAATATTTGAAATTTGATTGAATATGAATACTTTCAATATTGTCCGAGTTGTTCGTGCAATCTGACCAAATTTGAAAATTTTAAAATCAAACCAAACTTTAAAACTTTAAATCTTCAATTTTTTTACCTATTTTTGAGATGAATCGAAGCTGGCCATTGAATGGTTGTTGAATGGTGGATGAAATGGGTGCCATAGAAGTTCTATGGCATAGATGCCATAGAATTTCCTTCCAGGATGGTGGGGGTTGGGATTGGATGGAGGTCAGGTAGAGGTCAAATGGCTAGGAACGTGGGAGTAATTTAGTTAGAGTACTACTAAGAGTACTGTAGTCTTTGTCTACACACACACACACACACACGGAGGCCCTAATCTACACCCGAGCCTTCCATGCGAACCTTGCGAGCCAGCCAAACCCGGAAGTAAATGGTCGCATTTTGAAAGTAATCGGAAAAACCGAAGTGAACATGTTTCAGCACGGAAAGTAATTTGCTAGGAGGCAAGTTCCTAGAATCATGGGGGCATTAACTGCCCTAAAATCGTGTGTTGCATCTTGCATGTCGGTTTATTTGAATTTTGAGTTGCTTCTTTTCAAACCGATTACTTTTGATTACTGATATTTCTCGAGCCAAAATAAGAATGTAATCACAATTTTAGACCAGTTACTTCTTATCACTTTCGATTATGCATACATATAAAAATGAAAAAGCAGTCAACAAACTTATTACTATGCATTACATTGTCGTAATGCAAAGTAAATATACAAAACTATTACATTTTCACAGCGGGTTTTCTAAGTAATCCGGTGAATTTGCTAAGTAATCCCCTAAGAATCACTACGTAATTCGATGAATTTGATAAGTAATCCGGTGAATTTGTTAAGTAATCCCCTAAGTAAACCGGCTGCAACAGTGGAGGAGAGGTCAGCGGACGGCTCGTCGGAGAGAAGGAGGAGGAAGCGCCGGGAGGGGACCAGAGGCGGCGGGCGGCTCGTCGGAGAGAAGGAGGCGGCGGCCGGCGACGCCCAGCTCGACGGAGAGGCGGCGGGTGGTGGCGACCACCACTATGGAGAGAGGCGGGCGCGGATCCGGCGATGGTGGCGGCGGCGGCGTTGGAGAGAAGGAGGTGGCGGCGCTGGAAGGGACCAGAGGCGGCGGTCGGTGGCGCCAAAGGCGATGAGAGGCGGCGGCGGGCGCCGGCAACCTGCGTTGGAGAGGCGGATGGCGCGGATCCGGCAATGGTGGCGGCGGCGCGTTGGAGAGAAGGTGAGGCGGCGGGCGCCGGAGAGCGGAGGCGAGGCGGCCGGGCCGAGAGGCGGCGGTGGCGGCGGCGGCAGCGCCGGCGGCGGCTAGCGAAACCCTAGTCGCTGCCGGTCTCCTCTCGCACGAAGCATCCAAATGAGGTAGTTAATGCCTTGGTTTTGAATAAACGAAAATCATTAATTATAAAAAGCGGCCGCTGCCTCATGTGGTTGTATCGAACAGATTTCACCAAACCGACCGGTGTAGGCTACAACGATTGTAGACTACTATATATATATATATATATATATATATATATATATATATATATATATATATATATATATATATATATATATATATATATATATCTACTCCTTTAAAGAGAGAGTAGGCCGTGTGTCGGCTCTTCCTCGCCCCCACCCCCGAGCTGCTCATTTGCCGCCCGAGCCGCCCGCCTCGAGCCGTGAGTCACAGAACCACGCCGCTCGGATCTTGTAACTCATCCTCCCGCACGAATCACGCCCCTTATGCCCGCCTAGCCGGCCAGCACCCCACGATCCCTCCCACCTCCCGCAACCACCGCACCCGCCTCCTACCTCTCCCTCTCTCCGCCCCCCCCCTCCTCTCCCTCTCGGCACCCCTCCCTCTCCTTCTCCCTCTTGGCGCCCCATACCCACTGTCGCGGTCCTCCTCTCCCCACTGGCCCCTCGCCGCACCACACCGGGCGCCGGCCCGACCAGCACGCCGTGCCGCCCCAAGATGCCGCCTCCTCCCGCGCCCGTGCCAGGCATCCTCCACCGCCGCCCGCACTGCGTTCTCCCAACGCCGCCGCCTCTTCCTCCCCACGCCGCCCCCTCCACACCGACGCCGCTGCATCCCTCGACACCGAGGCCGCCGCGCCCTCGCCGTCACTGTCGCCACCTCAAGCACCCCCACATCTCCTTCGTCGCCGGATCCGCCACCACCTCGCCGCCTCCCCCATCGCCTTGCTTGCGACCAGCCACTGAATCAAGAAGAAGCCATCACCATCGTCGTGGATCCGGCGGTCGCACTCTAGGACAACGGCGGCGAACGCAGTCCCCCCTTCTCCATCTCCTCCTCACCCTTGGTGTGGATCTGGTGACCGCACTCTAGCACGGCGACTACGACGGGCTGAGATCAACCCGACAATGAAGGGCTACTTCATGCAGCAGACGGTAAGCCACTTTCTGCTTCACATTCATTTAACGGCTTACTTGACGTCTTGACGAATGTTGATTTGCTATGTGCAAGTTTGAACTTTTGTGGGTTTGATGTATAAGAATACATCATGTCGATAGATTTAACCTAACGATTCGTCTAACAATTAGTGCTTCTGGGATGATCCGTGGGTGTTTGATGTGGCAGGTTATAAAAATTGGAAATCGGGTGAAGAACAGTTAATTACAATGAACTTTCAAGCTCTGTTAGTCTGTGGGTTTGTAAAGCAATATAGGTACATGGTTTTTTTTGTTAAAAAAGCTACATGGAAATTTGAATGCTTTGCAATACAATTATTAATTTGTTAGCAACCCATGATTTTTTTTCTTGTAACACATGAATTTTCCTTGATTTTGCAATTTGGACATTTGGTGGGATAACTCATAACTAGGAGCTATTTTAGTTTTTCAGATTCCTGCAAACGTTCCCCGTGAAGGACCCAAAAGTGAGCCTTGATTTCTAATCACGTGTGATGGCCATGTCGTGGGTTTTCTTACCATATCTTCCTTCTTATAATTGATTCATACATGCAGAGGAAAACATGAGATGCTCATCTTATGCTATTAGTGGTATCTGCAAATATCCTTTGATTTTTTTTCTAAAAATACAATAATTGCATATCACATCATGTCCTGAAGTTGTATATGTGAAGAAAAGTAATGGCTGATGCATTAAGTTGGAAATAGTCGTTTTATATAGTGAGGTGCAAAGGATTCTTTTGGTCATAAAGAGAAGTTTGCTTTATTGGACTGCATAATTTTTCCCCCCTGAAGTTGGACGAAAATAGAGTAAATAAATAGAGTAAATTGCACTTTTGCCCCCTGAAGTTGGACAAAAATCTCACTTGGCCCCTTAAACTTTGTTTTGTCTCACTTGGCTCCTTAAAGTTTCAACACAGGCTAATTTTTTCCGCAACTGAAGCCAACTTCTAGGGGCCAAGTGAGATTTTCATCCAACTTCAGAGGGCTTTTGTGGCACGCAAAGGCAACTTCCAGGGGCCAAGTGAGACAAAACAAAGTTTAAGGGGCCAAGTGAGATTTTCGTCTAACTTCAGGGGGCAAAAGTGCAATTTACTCAAATAAATACTATCACCTATTGTAGCCGGACAATCAAAGTATTCTAATGAAGATGCATGCCACTGTCTGTTTTCATAAAAATACGGAACAAAGCACACTCACATTGAACAAAGCTTCTATGTTCCATACTATTGATATCAGTTCTATAACAGGCTCTGAGATTATGTTCTCAACATTCCAACCTACTTTGTAGTTGTGGTGATGATACAAGACAACTTTGCTGCTCTATGCATGCCTTCTTTGGGCAAGAGCAGCAGGCTACTACATGCATTCCTTTTAGCTCCATGAAACTTTATGAATAGACCTGCCCTGGTTGAACACTTCAGCTTGACAATGAGTTTTTTCACATAATTTTAGATGTTTTTTTTGCCATTTAACAGTTGATAGAGGATGCTGCTCAACATCCAGAGGTTCTACGACGTGATCATTGAGGAGCTGCCTGCCAATCTTACTGTACGGGCTCAAGCTCGGCAACATCCGCATGCTCAACATCAACACTTTGCTCCGCTCGCTTCTTTGTGGTTCTTCGTGGGCACTCGTAGGTGTGACTACTGTTGATAGAAATTAGGTGTTTTGTTCAGCAAAGACGTACTGTTTGTATGGCCCTATTGAAATAGTGTCTCTAAATTGCACTACAGATCGGTGGTTGTATGCATAAGCTTTTCGAGGATTAACTGTATACATGTAGCATGTTCAATATGATCAATTTTGCTTTGTGCAGTAGCTACTGCCCTTTGATATTGGTATTATTATATTATGATTATGGAGCAGTCCGAAATTCCAGATTGAGAAATTGTTTTAAATTCATATAGGGTGAATCTGAGTTTGGGAGGTTATACTGCCAAATGAATTATGTGATATGTATGGTACTACAGTCTACTGGAATCAATTCCTTTTCTTCTATTTATGAGGTATTTGTTATTAGTATTAATATTTATAGAAAATATGAGCTGAAAACATATCTACATATCTGCTTTTCTATTGTAAATGCACGTATTGGCTTAATGGCAATATTTTTTATATTACTGCAGAAGGTGACTGACATAGTGGCATGCATACCCTACAAGGTTAGTAGGCTCTCATCTGACAAGGTCAAATCGAAGCGACAGAGTTCAAGGAGCACCCGTGAGACTTTTACCAAAAACATTGTATACAGAGAAGTACTTATGTCTTAGTCGAGGTGCCGGTTCAGTTGCATGTAATTTTTTTTCTCTTTATATCATTAAGACGTATTTAGATTGAATGTGTGCGCAATTCAATTGTCATTATATTTATTCAGAATAATTTGCTCCTATTCGAATTCACCACTGATTTTTTTATTTTACTTTGAAATCTCGTTGCGGCAGACGAATGCCAGCATTGCTAAGTTAAACCACCCTTTATAATTTTTATGTTTCTATAATTTATGTTTCCCTTTCTCCCCTTTAGTTCCGTAGCAGAGCACGAGCATTGTACTAGTGTATGTATGTATGTATGTATGTATGTACGTACGTATGTACGTATGTATCATTTTCAATTAGTAAGCATAATGGGTACATATAAATTTTAATAACCTTATATGTGTTGGTGAAAATGTATAAATAAATATAACAAGCTCCCTAATAGTGATAGCTAAATGCGCTGATTCAATTTATTATGAATTATACATACATTGATTTTGAAAAGTATTTTACAAATAGTAAATTAAGACAAAATTTATTATTCTAACTATAATTGTAGATGCTGACATGCATCATTTTAAATTTAACAATGTAAATTGTTCGGAAAAATTTCACAATTAAGAAATGGGACAATTAATTATGACACTCTAGAGAGTGCCAATTGAGAATATGCCACTCTAAAGATGTTAACTGAGAATATGCCATAGTTGGCCAAATGGGCCGTGCAAAACGGGCCGGCACAAGGCACGGCACGGCCTGTAGTGCCCAGGCACGGCATGCCACGGCACAATAGCTGTAGTGCCCGTGCCGGCACGGCACGATGTCCCGTGCCGTGCCTGGGCCACCACCTCGGCCCACTAGGCCGGCACGAGCACGGCCCGTTTAAAAGCCAGGCATGATGCGGCCCGTTAGGGGGGCATATAAAACGCCGCCAGGCGCCGCTCCCTGCTCCCCTCTCACACTCTCACCTAACCGGCTAACCCTAGCCGCGCCCCTTCCCCTTCCGGCCTCCCCTCACTCCCTCAGAGACGAAACACTCTGCCTCGCCGCCGCTCTCGCTCTCGTCTTTCTCCCCTCCTGCTGCACGTCGTCACCGCCACGGCGCGACGGCGCCATGCCGCCTAGCCGCAACTGGTGCACCGCCTCACCGCCACGGCACACCACTAGAGCTCAGATCCATCCCCTTCCTTGTTCCCTTGTGGCGATTCGTCATCTCCTAGTCCTAGATCCGTTCATCCTCGACCTCTACGGCCGATTTGGTGCTCCGGATCCGCGAAATCGCGAGGTAAGCCTTGATCTCTTCATCAGTTCATCCTTGACCTCCTAGATGGCTACATCTGGTGCTTAGCTTCTTCTTCTTCTTTGCTTCTATGCTCCTAGATCCACTGAGGAACCAGATGGCCGAATCTGTCTGTCGTTGACCTCGCCGGTGACTTCGGTGCTCCGGTTTAGGCCAAACCCTACGCCGTTGAAGGAACCAGAGAGCCGGCGATGGACGACGACGACAACGGACACACGGTCAATGAGGACCTCCGGATGATGGGGATGCACGGAGATGACGAGGAAGACATGGGCGAGGACCGGGAAGCCCTGTTGGGCGGTGAGATTGGCGATGGTGGCGGCGAGGCTGGCGAGGAGGGTGCCGGGACGGGATCCCAGGCTGCAAGCACTTGCGCCAGTGGTGGTGGCAAGGGGAAGGTGAAGGCAAGGGAGCGACCTTCCACCTCTGATGTGTGAAACGATTTTGAGAAGATCTTCAAGGTAACTGATGGTAAGAAGGTAAGGGTTCAAGCTAAGTGCCTCCTCTGCAAAGGCTTACTTTCTGCTAGGTCAACGGGTGGTACTGGGCATCTGTCACAGCTGTTGACACCCAAATTTGGCAGAAAATCGGATATTGTTTTGAGGCAAAAGATATCGGAATTATTGGGCCGAATCAGAAAATGGGCTTCATCGGCAAAGAAGAAAAGCGTATTGAAGAATACCGATAGTTATGAGACTCCGGAAGAAATACGATCTGATCAAGAGCGTGACGCGGTAAAATAGGTCGTATCGGTATCGAAATTGTAATAGTATAAATAGGACCTTAGGTATCGTGAAGAAGCACACATCATACTACAAACACAAACCCACTTTTCGAATCCGATCGACATCGTCGAAAGGTTTCAACTCGCAGGTAGAGCTATCTCGATGGGATAATCGATTCTCTTCTTGTAATCCGTATGCACGGCTGTATCATCTTGATCTCATGTATACAAAGCACGTTAAACTGTCTCGGGTTTTATCGATCTTTAATGTGTTCTTGCATATTGCACTGTCTCGATTTAATCGATCAGTAATGTGTATCTATCCTGCAATGCCGATTGTCAAGTATCTTATATGCTCTTCCTGGATCCGATATATGCAACTGTCTCGTTCAATCGATCTTGCTTATACCTTATTTAGGATTTTGCGTGTAGATATTTGCCGATTAGTATTGTATTTACCTCTATTAGTTCTAAGTCTTCAAATCTGTTTATCGGTTTACATCTAGATTTAGACCTGAATACTGTCTTGGCCTGACCAATCTATTCAACATGTTCCTAGATTTAATCTAATAAATTGGTATGAAGATTTATTGCTAATATCATGTAAAAACAACAAAAAGAGATAAAGAATTTATGATTGAATGCTTATTGATATTTAATCGCTCTATCAGGCATTAAGCCGATAGATCTTGCAATCGGATTATGTAAAGCCGATATAAAATAACCTGATCTGGCTATTTTTAAGAGCCGATTAGGGCTAAGTTGCTGACAATTTATTCCTTGTCAATTTACAGGTCAAATTGACTGGCACGCTTGGATCTTGGTTGTGACGCATACACAGATTTGACGCTTCCGCCCGTGTGTTCGCGAAAAGCTCACTTTTTGTGTCAACAACGGCATAGACTTGCATGCATGAAAAAACATGGTAAATCAGCCATGTCTTAGACCCTGCTCCAGTACAATGCTGATGGTACACCAAAATTTTGGGAGTACAATGCTGATGTTGCACGTTCTGAGATGTGTAAGTTGATTGCTAGACTTGATCTTCCCATCTGTTTTGTTGAGCATCCTGCATTTGAGGAGTACATTAAGAAATCCCATAACCCTAGATTTGCTACTGTCTCTAGACAAACCACAACTAGAGATATTGATAAATATTTCAATGAGCAACGTGCTAAACTTGTGGAAACTTTTAAAACCAGTGTTACTTCTGTTGCTATTACATCTGATATCTAGTCTGGCAATGCTAAAGAAGATTACCTTAGTGTGGTAGTTCATCATGTTAATTCTACATGGGAATTAGAGAAGAGGATCATAGGCTTAAGGCTTACTGATGTCTCTCACAGTGGTCAGAACATTGCTGAGCATGTGCATGTTGTGGTAGATGAGTTTTGTCTAGCTGATAAGACCTTTTCTATCACTTTGGACAATGCACCTTCTAATACAACTGCTATGTCATTACTCACACCTTTATTGTCTGGTTATGTTGGTGACATGTTCTTACATCAAAGATGTGCTTGCCATATAATTAACCTTATTGTCAAGTCTGGTTTGAAGAGGCTTAAGCCTTATCTTGAGGCATTTAGAACTGCAATTTCTTTTTAAAACTCTTCTAACCAGCGCATTGCTTTATATAAAAGATACTACATTGCTATGTCGGAACGTCCTCGTAAATTTGTTTTGGATATGGATGTGAGGTGGAACTCTACCTACCTTATGCTTAAGCACCTGGTACCTTACAAGAACACATTTGATGTGTTCATCAAGACACACTACCCTAGGGGTGAAGGTGATAATGCTTTACTTTTGACTGATGCACATTGGTATGTTGCTGAAAAAATATTGGTATTCCTTGAACTGTTTTATGATTCAACATGTGTACTGTCTGGTGTCTACTATCCAACTTCTCCACTAATGCTGCATCATATTATTCAGATTGCCAAACATCTAAACACTTATGAGAATGATCAAATGCTTAGAAGTGTGGTGGTCCCTATGAAAACTAAGTTCCTTAAGTATTAGAGGGACATACCACTTCTTTATTCCTTTGCATTCATTCTAGTTCCTAGAGCTAAATTGAGGGGTTTCAATAGAGTGCTCTCTATTTTGTCTAATCTTACACAATCTAATTATTCTGCATACTTAACTTATGTGAGAGCATAGCTTTCTGAAATCTTTAACAACTATGACACCAAGTTTGGTGCAGTGAAATTGCAGAGGCCTTCAGATCCACCCAAAACTGGTAAGAAAAGGACTAATTGGGATATGATATATGGTGATGATGATCATGTTGCTTCAGGACCTGGTCCTGTTGGTTCAGTTGGTTCTCCCTCCACTGCTTCTCTTAATCTTTCTAGAAGAACATCTACAAGTGCCTTGCTGCAAGCAGCAAGCACTGGTGCAGCATCTCTTGGGGTTGGTTCTGAATTGTCATCATACTTAGACAGTGACACTGTGCAGAAGTATGATGATGATTTCAATCTTTTGACCTGGTGGCATGAGCATAAACTTACATACCCTATTCTTTCTATCTTGGCTAAAGATGTTTTGACTGTGCCTATTTCTACATCATCAGAAAGTGCATTTAGTCTAACTGGCGAGATCATTGAGGAGCGACGACGTCGTTTGACATCTGATATGGTGGAGATGCTGGCCTGCATCAAGGATTAGGAGCAAGGGGAAGCAAGGACTCAGCACAACTTGGATGACAAAGAACTTGAAGATGCTTTCTCTAATCTTTATCTTGATGAACCTACTGAGGCTACCTGATGGCTGACAGGCTGATGCTCTGATTGTAATCTTTTGTAATGAACTGTATGCCTGTATGGACTGTAATTATAGTTGGACATTTGGAGCTAGGCTGTACTTTTTTCCTATCTAGGGTTTTCTCACGAGGTGTGAGTTTTTACCTAGATAGGTTTTTAATGAGGTAGCCATTGCACAAAAGCTCAACCATTTATCTATTTTGAAGCTTGGACTATGTGTTTTTGGTTTGTTTTGGTGGTCTGAGTCTGATACTCTGATATGAGCTTAAGTTATGCCTTATGATCTGTTTTGGTCTGTTATGAACATATGATATGAGCTTAAGTTATGCCTTATGATCTGTTTTGATCTGTTATAAACATATGATACGTTTTGATCAGTTTTAGTGAGCCATTTTGAAATTTTAGACATTATATTTGAAATCTGGAACTTGAGACTTGCATTTTGAGCTGTTGATCATTTTTCATGCCTGGGCTGGCACGGGCACGATGGGCCGCCCGTGCTATCGTGCCGGCACGGCACGGCTAAGCATTTGTAGTGCCGTGCCTAGGCCGCGTGGCCAGCACTAGTGTCGTGCCGGCACGGCATGGTTAGTTAGTCGTGCCTGACAGTGCCGTGCCTAACCGTGCCGTGCCATGGCGTGCCTGGGCCGTGCCGTGCCGTGCGGCAGGTTTGGCCATCTATAGAATATGCCATTAGACTTTTACATTTAACTAGTTCCCTTTTCTTATTTTAAAAAACTAAACTATCCCTCCCTCCATTTGTTTCCTGTTTGTGGGATAATTACCCTGGAGGCTGTTCTTGCGATGTCAGGAGCCGCCCACCAAGTGTTCTAGCCACGGCGCCCACGCACCCAGGCCCCGAGCCGCCCTCCGTGTCGCCCGCGCACCTAGGCCCACGCGCAGCCCTCCCCATCAACCCTAGCAGCGCCGTCTTCTAGCTTCAGCCCTCCATGTCGGCACAACATCGTCCACCCTGCCTTGCCGGTGTCGCACTGCCCTCCCCTACCACTACTCCACTGGGTACAAGGCTTCCTTGCCGCCGGCGCCGCCATCCCTCGATCATACCATATGAATAGGTAATCTAGTTCATGTGAAAGGGAGGGATCGATTGTTTAGTTTTTTCGTATCATAGGAATGAATTAGTTAAATGTAGAAATATGTTTTAAAAGGCTAATTGTCTATAAAGGATGAGAGTGGCCACTATAGGAAACGGAAACAATCTCGAATGCCGAAACTAGTATCGACGGCCATCTGAGACCCGTCTATAGACTACGCAAAGGCCGTCGAGAGCGCGTACAATGGCTGCTTAGTATCGACGGCCGCAAAACGAACCGTCGAGTATAAGACGCCGTCTGGCAGAGCAGCCGCACGGCGTTATTTATCTTGACGGCTGAGCGTTATGCCGTCGAGAGAACACTAATTAAAATATACAATTTTCTCCCTATATATTAGAGTTTAATTGATATTTTTTTTGCAAGTAGAAAAATGAATGAAATGAATTTGTTATTTTACATCATTTTATAAGTTTCAATTGTTAATTGAAATTGAAAATTTTGAAATAAAGTATTTTGTATTGTAAGTAAAGAAACATCCGATACCGTACGATAACCTATAACGTAGCAGGAAAACACCCCATTTAGTAGTGTTCGTCGCGTTAGATGCTCTGAAAATTTTTATATTTTTGCTGGTGATATTATTTGATACACAAATGCCAACACATTGTATATGAATAACAACAAATTTTGTTTTGTATTTTTAAAAATCAAATTATGTTGGGTTGACCGTCGAGTCCAACAAAGGTTAAAACCCTCGAGACAGGACTTTGTCTCGACGGTTTCTCCCTGAACCGTCGAGAGTAATGTATTCTGTCGAGTGTAGTCAAGGGAAACCGTCTAGTGTATGTTCTCTCGACGGCTATGGAATAAATAACAGTCGAGAGAAAATGGCATATGTCTCGACGGCTTATTGCTGGCCGTCGAGTGGTGTGCTCCTCCGCAGGGCCCAACGTTATATTGCCGCCGAGAGAGGCAGTCTCGACGGTCGAGCCGTCGAGAAAGAGTGCCTCTCTCGACGGAGTTCTCTCGACGGCCTGGTCGAGACAGAAGCTTGTCCTGACGGCTTCTGTGCTAGTGTCAACGGTTTTGGCACTCGACACTGCTAACGTTTCTTGTAGTGGGCATATTATTAAGGAGTAATTTATTGGAATGGAAAATTCTTAATGATAATCTTTAGGGTGGCAAATCCTCAATTGCCACTCTTTGTAGTGGCATATAACTAATTTTATCTTAAGAGGGGTTGCACAACATCCATAATGGAGGAGGATTGGACTTGGAGGTGAGACAAAATTCAAATTAAGCATAAATCCGTTGAACACACAAATCATAGTTGATGTGGACTTATTTTTTTTATAATTTTCTGAGTAAATTTTTATTTTATTTTATTTAATATGTAGTCTTTCGAGGGATGTACTTTTTTTAGTTTTGTAGTTGCTATAATAGCCTCTTTCTTGTATTGTAATTTATATCGACTGTAGCATCTAGTCTCCTCAATTTTTAATTGTCCATTTATTGAAGGGTTTTGGTGAGGATGACCTCAAACTTCTTATTGGACTCACTTCAGAGTTTTTAGACTCAATTAAGCGTGTTTTCCTTGGTGGTACGACCTCAAGCTCAAAGAAAAGATTAAGAACATTTTTGCTAGTTTAAACTTGGGAGAAGTATTAAGCTTGTAGCTAGGTTTTGTCCTTTGCCGTACTATTAAGGGGGTTTCACATTATTACTTATTTGGGTAATAGTTCTCTCAATCACTTAAAAATATCTTAGAGCAACCTAATCAAAAAATCTTAGCCACTCTCTTTACCAGAAAGTTTTAAGTTAACGCTGGACAAGACATCAACTTTCCTTTCTTTTTGCCCAGTGTTTCTCCAGTAGGATTCAAGTTCACACCAGACAATACGTTAACTATTATCTTTTCGTCCGGAGTTCCACCAGAAACATTCAAGTTAACGTCAGACAATCTTTTCTTAAGCCATGCGTTGTGTCCGGCGTCACCTCCAAAAAAATTCAAGTTCACGCTGAACAGTCCGACGTAAGCATGGTTGCAAATGAATCTCATTTTGTTCCATCCAGTAAGATTGTTGTCTGCGCCAGACTTGCCTGTTTCCAACTAAATTTCCGTAGCCTTCCACGTAGACAAAACAACGTTTGCGCCAAACAGTCCATCATGAGAAGTGTTATTCTGAACTTCTGTCTGCCGCAAACTGAATTTCCTCTGTTCAAATATTCCTAACGTTGAATTGTCTTTGTTGCTAAAGCAACTTTGACAGTGCTTTAGCAAAAGTATTTTTGTTATCTTATTAATGGTTAGGATTTCTTTAAAACGGCTATTATCTGCTTCCTAACCTATAAAAGGACGTAGAACCTTCTTTCTATGGGTGAAGTTGGCCAGAATATAATTCTCACACCTATCAGCCAGTTCCTAAGCTCTGTTCTTCAGCTACACCAAATTGTCGCAAAAAAGCCCAACATTAAAATTACTCCAACTGTATCACGATCTGATTGAGAATCTATTATCCACTTGAGTGATAATCTGAAGCTTATTACTCTTGGATTTTGAATCCTAGATGGCTTGGTGGTGGTGTTCTTGAAGAGCTTGCCAAATGGTGATTGTGTAAGCCTTCAAGATGGTTTGTGAAGGCTACGTGCTTGCCTACCGGAGCGGTGAAAAGCAACCAAGAGTGGAATGAGGTTGCGGGCTTAAGAGGGAGCCGATCCTTGGAGAAGGGCTTGCCTCAATGGGGAGTAGGAGGACTCCGAACCTTGGTCAAAAATATATGTGTCCCTCTTTTCCCTGCATTTAATTCCTGTTGTTTACTTTTGGCTCTTGTATCTTGTTTGTTATTCCGCTGTAATTTCTATTCTCTGACTAAACTAGGACTTACTAGTTAATTTGGGTAACAAATTGCTTAATGTCTGCACTTTAATTGAAAAAGTTTTAAAAGTTGCCTATTCACCCCCCCTAGGCCAACTAGATCATTTCAAGTGGTATCAGAGCGTAGGTTTTCTGTTTTTAAGCTTAACCGCTTAGGATGGCTGAGAGGAAAGCTGTTAATGTTGGTAGAGTTCCTTTGTTTGATGGTACAAACTATCCTTAATGCTATTTTCTCTTGCTTGAGTCCAGAAATCTTTGAACGTGTGAGTAACCTCACTTCATCTCACATGATTTGGAAGACCCTACAAGAAATTCATGTGGGCACTTCAGATGTCAAGGAGGAGAAACTCACCGTAGGTAGGAAAAAGTTTGATACTTTCACCATGATGCCTAATGAGAATACTAATGACATGTTTACTAGGTTGAATTCTGTCATCAATGAGCTCAAAGGATTGGGAGCTAGGCTAAAAATGTTGAGATTTGCCGCAAGATGATTTGGTTGCTTACTCGGTGCTACCGGGATTTGGTCACCTACCTCACAAACAGTAGTGATCTCAAGGTTCTCGCTCCTTCTGAGCTATTGGGAAGATTGAGCACAGATGAGCTATGAGAGTCATAGCAAGAGAAAGGATCTTGCCCTCAAGGCAAAAGAGAAGGCTTTCTCCGATGATGAAGAAGAGAAGAGTGATGCCGGAGATGATGGCAAGGAGCTTGCTTTACTCACGAAAAGAGCAATTAAGCTTTTAAAGAAAGTCAATCTCAGTGACTCCAAGAAGAAGCACTTATCCCCATCCTCAAATAATAACCCGTTTCACAACATTATATGTTATGAGTGCAATGAAAGAGGTCACATCGTTGCTCAGTGTGAGAAGAAGAAGAAGAAGAAGAAGAAGAAGAAGAAGAAGAAGAAACATAAGAGCAAGAACAAGGAAAGCAATGATGAAGGGAATGATAGAAAGAAGGAGAAGAGAAAGCTGTTTAAGAAGACAAACTTCAGAAGATTTGTTAAGATGGGAAGAAGAAAATATTCATCGGAGAATGGATGACCGATGAGCAGAGCTCAAGTATCATCTTCGTCTCCCGATGATGATACAAAATTTGAAGGATTGGCTGGACTAGCTGTGGAAGAATCAATTCCTCCTCCATTCTCCACCTCACTTTGTCTCATGGCAAGTCTTGATGATGAGAAGGTAAATGATGACACTTCCCTTCTTATGATGATTTGGTTGAGATGATCAATGATGTAAGTATTTCTCTAAAGAAAGAAACGTTTAGAAATAAGATTCTTAAGAGAGCTTTGTGTTCCATGTATAATGATCATGAATCTTTTGTTGTGAAACGTGAAATTTTAGAAAGTGAGCATAGTTCTTTAAATAAATCTCATGCTGAAATGGCTGCTCAATTAGATAAGTTACTTACTAGTCAATCTCCAAAAACTGCTATGATTGATTGCTTAATTGATTGTAATTTGACTAGTAAAGTTGTTGATTCAACTTGTGATATGCCAACTATAGAATATGCTTACACTTTCTGTGATGATTTGCATGAATTTAGTTGGACTGCTTCTAACTCTTTAAATTCTTCTGGCATGAGTAATTACTTAAATTCTCCTAGCATGTGTGATGGTGAAAATTACAAAACTGCTATATGTGCTAGGGAATTCACACCCATTTGAATGTCAAAACAAAAAGGGTGTTTGTTAAGAAAGGCTCAACTGTTGATTCTCACTATTTGCTTCTTAAGAGATAAGTTTGGAAAAGTGTTACCTAAGTATGTCGGTCCAAATAATTTGAATGGTAATGCTAGATCCATTTGGGTTCTAAAATGCTTTGTCTCAAAATCCTTTGCTCTTGAAAGTGTGGACACTAACCTCAAAGTACCCAATTTAGTTTGCGCACCTATCTCCAAAAATATGTACCCAAAAAAATTCCCTATCGGTTAAGTGTCTTACTAGTGACCGGAGCAACCCCTAAGACTCGTCAGGTCCGCCGAAGTCCTGTCCATCGTCTTCATGGCACTCGTATGGATCCTCCTCGATTCCCTCGTCTAAAGAATGTAAGTAGGCGAGGTCAGTGTTATCCAAACGCTGGCTAGTTAACACTTCCCCCCTTAATGCAATTAGTGTATAGAAGGCTTTATTTGGGGGAAGGGGTTATTTCATTTGCGTAAAGCCAGTTTTAAAATGACTTTAAAAACTTCCTAAAGTAGCATCAAGTATTAGTAGACTTATCATCTCAAAGAGTTTAGCATCGAAACAATACATCCCGAAATCCTAACCAAAGCTACCGACCAACACTAGATAGACCAAGCCTCGACCAACGTACAATCGATATCCTACCTCCTCAAACCAATCTTCTTGTTGCCCCCAACATTTCCTAGTTACGCCATCCTTCCATGATTTGGCAATCCTATTGTGGACCACACTTTCCATGGTATGCTCGCCTCGGCCTAGAGGGTTGCCAGCCCTCACTAGCCGACCGTCATCCTGGGGAAGTGTGGCCATTACCACCCTCGGTGATGACCCATGCCGGTCCCTATCAAGAATGGTCCCAGAGGGACTTCGCAGAGAGCTCACAGCTGGTGATCCGAGACTCGTACTCCGCGTGATAGCCACGCGTTGTGTTGGAACCATCCCTCAGATGGCAGCGATCTCCCCGTTATGCGTGTTCTTCCGCGCTCCTCCTGGGTAAGCCCTGGATAAACCTAGCACCAGGCACCCTGTGCCTTAATCATCCATCCGGATGTCCTCTAGGGCAACACACCAATCATTCATATCTACTTCCACGGTCCTCGACCTTGCCATACATGACTATCCCAACCAACCGATCCAACCTAAACCGACATCTCACATAACCATACCCTCAACCACATTCAGCCCAATATGCAACTAATAGCCCAAACTGTCACATGTCATAACCATTTTAATGAAGGAATGAATGACCGGTGAATATCGGTTCACCGTTCCATGGCAATTTTGTTAGATGATTTGTTTAAGCCTAAACCAGTTTAAGCAAGTTTTACCCATTAGGTAGGGTTTAAGTGATTATCGGACTATTCTTAAACTAACAAGGGAAATGACAATCAAGGAAGTCATTAAGGCTAAACAGTTCAAGGGCAGGCATGTTTAAGTATTACATGATTAACAATTAGACAGATTAATAAGCATGCATTTTAAATAGCAAACAATATAGTTTGAGGGAAAACTAGGTAATGAACATGGTATTAGCGATGTTAATCCGCACTAAGGAAAGTCGCAATCTCTCCCTAATACGGACAACATCTAAAGAGTAAATGTTAACTCACCTTTCTCGGGTAGGTGGTCCTCCTCGACGGCACGACGTCACCAAACCTCCGTTTGGGATCGCCTATGTCTAAATCAACAATCAAACCAATAATTACTAACTAATGCAAGCAGAAATCATGATGCATGCACGTGCCCTAGGTTTTACCGTTCGACACTATCCTCCAAGATCGATTAACGATCCTAATTTTCATATGATATGCATGCATGCCCTAATGCATTATTAAGTAACAATATTGTCATAATAGAATAGGTATACCCAAAATACGATTCCGTACATTACGGTCATAATAGGGTGATTAGGGTCTTCAAAGCGCCATACGATGACGGCTCAACGGAATACGGCATAAGTACAGGGTAAGGTTTATCGGGGTTAGTATTTTATAGGATTTTCCTATAATTAGGGGTAACCCGAGATTATAAATTAAAGTAATGTATGTTCTAGAATTAGCTCTTATTCAAGTAATTAAGTGATTTACTAAGTATTGGTAGGGTTTAATAATTAATTTACTATATAATTTACCTTGGACAAGCATGACATTTTTATGTTCTACACCTATTAGAGCATTTATTTACCCACTCTAATTTCTAATTAATATTTGGATCATATTCATTACTTAACCTAACCAAATCCGTTCTATATATATATTTAAACATTTTCTATATGAAAAATCTACTATTTTAAACCAACAATGCTATTTTCCTATTACAGTTGTCATTTTCATATTTTTATAAAATTAGGAATGGTCTATACTATTTATCTAAATTTTTCTAGAATTTTTGGGAGTTTCTAGCTATTTTAAATAATTCAAAAGCTATTTTGGTATTTAACTAAATGGTAAATTCGCTGGAAAAAGATAAATCCTTCGGGCCGAACCAACCGACGAAGTGGCCCAGCAACGAAAACGGCCCACGGCCCATGTGCGCACACGCACCCGTGCCGGCCTGAAAGCTGGTTTTCCAAAGGCGCCAAGGCGAGGAGAAAGCGCCCACACCTCAAGACGTCTCCACTTAAACTGCCAGGTGGGGCAAGGGCCCACTGGGTAGTGACGCAGCACCGCAATTTAAGCCAGCTCGTGTGAGGGGTTTCTGGCCAGTAGGACCCGCTCGTCATTGACTCATCGCTACATTGCATGCACGAATCTTAGCTTGCCATCGACGGCTCCCCGTCGTCATCTGCCTCCGGTCGTCGACGTGGCCGACGGCGGCGAAAAAATGACGCGGCGCCACTACGGCCTATCCTCCGCCACGAGCGTTCTAACTACGGCATCTACGGCCTCCTACAGACCCTATGACACCCTCGTCGAGGCCGGAGACGGCCGGAAGCAGTGGCACGATGGTGGCGGCGGAGCCAAGGGTTCGCCAGTGATGCCGAGCCTAGCTACCAATCTACAGCACCTGAAAATAGAAGGAGGGCACAAGGAGGACTTGACGGTGCTCACTGAGCTTACGGACGGGCACGAGATGGAGTGGAGACGGCTGGCGGCGAGGATCCCGGCGGCGGCCGAAGCAGGGGCGTTGTCACCACGGTCCCTCCGAGCGACTCCGCTGAAATCAATCGAGGCGTCGGGTTAGGGGAGAGGTAAGGATGCTCCAGGCGGAAATACTTAGGCTACAGCTCACAGAATCGATGGCAACGTCTCCGGCGCCGGCGCGGTGAGAATTGAGGGAAAGGAGAAAGAACGGACCGGTGGGGCGACATCCGGTTTTGTAGGCGTCAGGCGATGCTTCTGGCCCGATGGCGTGCTCAGCGAGGAAAGGGGACGAGCGGCGCGGCAATGGGACGAGTACGGCGTGGCGCGGCATGAACGGCGCAGTGCAGCCCTAGCGTGGGGGCTAGAGGCGGGTGATGATAGCGCGAGCGGTGCGGCAAAGAGGACACGACGCGCGAGCGGCGGTTCAGAGCAGGCGGCAGAGCAGAACCAAGCGGCAGGCTGGGCCACCGGGCAGGGGAAGAGAAGGAGAGAGGAGGGGGGAGAGAGAGGGAGAGAGAGAGAAAGAGAGAGAATGGGGCCCACATGCCAGCACAAATTTGAGCTGAAGTTGAATTCAAACAAATTTTTAATATGCCCCAAAATTGGGCTGTTACACACAAGGAGGTGCGTGAGGCGCGGGCGACCAGAGGATGGTGTCAGCAGGCAGAAGGGCTATCAGTAACGAGCCCAAGTGGTTAGCGGA
Source organism: Raddia guianensis (assembly GCA_036346415.1). Lineage (NCBI taxonomy): Eukaryota > Viridiplantae > Streptophyta > Magnoliopsida > Poales > Poaceae > Raddia > Raddia guianensis. The sequence continues at coordinate 36,110,726 of CM070539.1, forward strand.
GAAGGCGGGCACAACAGTGAGTTAGCTGCGGAGGCGACGCTTGGACTGAGAGGGTGGCATTGGGATCACCTTAAGATGAAGAGGGTGCACGGGCAAGGCTCTAGAACGAGAGGGAGAGAGCGCACCCATGGTGACCAAGCTGAATAATGAAGTGGGGCGACGTCGAGGGCTTGTGCTCTGCAAAAAAATTGCGGCGAATACCGCCGGCGACACTCGGTAATGGTCGCGAAGCGGCCTGGTAGGGATGAAACGGATCGGATACGGATCGGAAACCACTCATATTGTATTTGATCCATTTAGTTTGACCGGATACGGATTCGGATACGGATAGTACCGGATACAATTACGAATACGAATAATATCGGATACAAATACGGATCGGAAGCGGATACTCTCTCGGATAATACTCGAAAACGTATACTAAAGAAATAAATATATCCAAATACATATAGTTATCTCTTTGTGACTAAATTTTATGGCTCATAGTCATGAAAATGATGGTGTGTAAGTATCATACCCGATAAAGCAAAAAAAATGTAAAATCACATACATCTAGTTGTTATATGTGTTAGTCATTTATCCTATAGAAATATAATAGAGATAGTTTATAGATGGATTTAGCTAATCGGATACTATCCATCGGATATTATCCAAGAAAAGCTCGGATAATATCCATCAGATATTATTTGTATCGATACCGTATCCGCCTTGTCGGATTCGGATATCCATAAAATTATCCGGCTCAATATTTTCGGATATTATTATGCCTCGGTCGGTCGGACGGTCGGAAATTATCCGTACCATTTTCATCCCTACGGTCTGGCGGTGCTGTTTAGAAGGGACAGAGGTGAGAATGGAGGGGGTGATGCCGTGGCTTAAGTAGGACGGAGGAAAGGATGTTGCATGAGGGGATGTCGGGATCCGAAAATAGAGTTGGTTTCTTTCCATATATTATCTGTACTAGTTCCTATATCAAGTAATTTAGAACACACAGATTTCAAAACAATAGATCAAATATCATTATCAAAGTACATTATTACATCAGTGTGTATGTCAATGTGACAATTATTACAAGTATTAGGTACGCATGCCTAGAACAGTGGAAACATTAAATATAAAGTTTAGCTCCAAGGTGAAATTGCAATGAAACATATCCCAAAAGCAAGTTGTAGGGTGAGCTCCTAGTTGTTGTCAAAGTCTTCATCTTGACTTTGGCAATGAACTCCACATGGTACTCTTCTCCTTCAGACTCATAGCGTTACGAGTCAGAAACTATTCATTAGATTGACACGGGGTTGAGCATATTTAACATACTCACAATCCAATTGACTAAAGCATGCAAAGGGTTCCAAGTAGTGGCTAGGTTAATTTGCTTAATGCCAATTTTAAAGAATGAATTCTATTTATTTGAAAGTGTTTTTTTTTGTAAAGAGTAACGTCATTTGAATCACTTGAATACTTTTCTTTACAATTTCAACACCCACCGGGTTGTTCAAGACCTGGCTATCTCATGTTGCTAACCATGATTTTCTCATACCCTCACAACAACCACTATAGGATAGCAACACTCGTTCAAAAATGACACGACCCTCCCAATTACCACATGCTAATGGCCTCTTCACGCCAAGATCATGAAGTAATTGTATGGGTTTAGGCTTATACACCCGAGTAACATGTCCACTACCATGCCTCTTCGGATGCGAGCCCAAATCAGAGTTTATGCAACAGAACAATAACTAGAGAATATCATGCCCTATTACATCATGATGCCACACAGGGCGGGAGTCTTATAATTACAACAGAGATCAAACTTACTAAAGAAAATACAAATAAAGCTATACAAATGATACCACAATAGCTAGCTAGTTCTGGCGGCCATTCTAATGCAAGAAACCCTAAAAGGAACCTTCCAAGCATCACCGTCTTCTAGAATTCCCTCAAACTCATGACGACCTTTGCTCTCAATGGTGTCGCCTCAAACAAACAAAAGCACCCACACAGCTTACAATCTAACAAGGGAAATAAATAGCAAGAGTGAGTACAGAAGTACTCAACAAGCAATAATAGCAACAAAACTATAAAACAAAACCTCTTCTCTTACACAACAAGCCTATGTCATCTCATCATTCTCCTTTATGGAATGAAATACAGATTTGTGTTAAAAGGTTGGTTTCTTTTAATTTAGTAAAATCTACTAGCACTCGTATATGAGGTAGACTTAGCCTCCGTAGCCTCCAGTCCAGGAGACAGGCATGAATTCATGATTTTACCCTGCGTAGGTTTGTACCACTTTACCCGTAGCCGCCCCGACAAGTCGGGTCCCAGAGTGTTTATTCTACTCGGTAGGTTACACCTCCAACCCGATTGATGAATAGCTGCTGACGCTCCACACACTTGTCCACGCAATCGTTCTACTCTTTCACCCTGCGTCCACTCACCCTGCGGCTAGGAGTAACATCTTGCAGTAATATAGCCGCGTGGCCGGGGAATGCATGGATCCGCTCATCCTGGGTACACTCACCCACCCCTCCTAGTTAACTACTTATCCAATGTGGAGGGTGTAACCACCTTGTAGACCAACCTTCTCTGACTGCATCACGAGACTAAGGTTGATACGATTTGTACGGCTTAGCACCCGAGTGATAGATGGTTGTCCTTATATTCTACCATATGAAGGGCCCTGCCCGACCCCAGTACCTTTCCAAGGCATCCTTCACCCACCATAATAATTATTACAACTCATTCGCTCCATCGAGCAAGTCGCCAATACCTTTGTCTTCCAACAATTTATTCTTCAAAAAGAACTTGAAATTTGACATGCTAAAAGTATATATGCATTTGTAATAAAAATAATGTTTATTTATAAAATACTCTACTTATCATCAAGGGGATGCTTGCCTCTAGCTGGTTTAAAATAATCAGCGCCGACAAAAATCCAGTGGAAAACTCTCCGCTTGATTTAATTCGTCTCCTGCAAATTTATAATAGTACTAAAATTCAATTGCAATTTATACATATAAACTTATATAAATTTTGGTTATGTGATTCACTTTACTTTATTTTTTGAATAATATTCTTAGGATTTGTTTTGCTTAGCACTTTTGATTGTATGTTAAACTTGAATATGTGTAGCCTCCATTAAGCCGAGACAATCATCTACAAACAGAGCCGGTGCCAACCCAGTCTAAGCCGAGCCATAGGCTAGCTAGAAACAAGCCGGCTGAGATTGGCCCAAATGGCCCAACCGACCACCCCCTCCTCCTCTCTCTCCCCCAAATCCCTGATCTCTACTCTTAAAAAGCATGTAGTGGTGATGAGTGAGTGATGGCTCATTAAGTTAATCCTGTCCATTCAAATAGATCAAACGGTGGATATGCTGCCTGCACAGGCCAGCCAATCCACACCGCATGTTGTTGCAGGCCACTGAGCTATGGCTGTTGGCCAATCCAAATTTTGAATTCTCCCAGGCTGCCAGCCTGGTCATTGCTTGCCTCGGTCATAGATGGCATGCATGTTTACTCCCTAGGATGCCACGCCGTATCCAAACGCAGCTCGTTTCATGAATTCTCGAATCGAATCGAACAACAGCGGACCCCGGCCTACCTTCGCCATGTAGCCTGCGCGCCGCCGGAGCACGCGCCCAGATCCCCGCCGCCTCGGTCTCCTCCGTGCCGACTCGCGCCGCTGTTGCCTTTTCTCCAGGCCACGGCGGGCCGGCGACCCCGTCTCCATGCCGACCCGCGCGCTGCCGACAGTGAGCCCCCGTGGATTCGCAGGGCTCTCCTCATCTTTCACGCCGGCCATATCCATGCCGCCGGCCATCCAAGTGCTACACCCCGCCTCCACCAGCGTGCTGCCCCAACTGGCCTCCTGCCTCTCTCTCTCACACACGTATATTCTCCGGTGAGCAGCAAGATTGGAGAGGGAAGGTTTGGAGAATGGAAGGGAATGGGGAATTTTTGCCTCTGTGAGAAGCGTACAGAAGAAGATGAAGAAAAGGCAGTGGAGGAATTTTTGTCATTGTGAAAGCTATACAGGGAATTGCTACGTGGAATTTACATGGGCAGTGGATAGCATTTTTCTGGTCTAACCCTTGAGCTTATAAGTAAATGCAGTCAAGCAATAAATATCTTTGATTTTGAGCACATACCGTGCAGAAGAAAGATACAAAGAAGCATGGATAATGCGCTTCTTAATTCCTCGATTATTCGCTATATGTCGAAAATATTTTATTTGCAGATTATATCCCAAAGACGCCGTCGAGATACAGTGCAAAAGAAAATATACAAAAGCATGGATAATACGCTTTGTGATCCCTTGATTATTTGCTATATGTCAAAAAATACTTTATTCACTACTCCTAAAAAGCACCTTGTGGTGATGAGTGATGGCTCGTTAAACTAATCCTAACCATTCAAATCCATCCAACGGTTCCCATTGCCATGGGGGCCGATGGCTAGGCCAATCACAAGCCACGTTTCCAAAGCCAGCACCCTCCCACGACTCCACCGCCATCTGTTCCCAGTTCACTTGCACCTCCATTTCAAAAAAAGTGAGCCGTTTACTTGCCATGCTTATCCTACACGTTCGTGTATCGCTGAGATTCGTGAGAGAGCGGCTAGCTTTGCAGGTGAATTCGCATGGGCTGCCCGAGGGGTAAATGAGAGAGAGGAGGGAGGAGAGAGAAAGGAAGGAGATAGAGAAAATACGGAGCAGAGGGAGAGAGAAGGAGGAAGCACGGCGGTAGGCTGCGGCTCGCCGGCGGCAGGACGATGGTGGCGGCGCTGGGGCAGCGCAGCAACATCGGCAAGTGGCGGCGGCACGGCGGCAGAACCGAGAGGGGAAGGGGAAGAGAGAAATAGGAAGGGAGAGAGAAGGGAGGGAGAGAGGCGGTGATGCGGTTGGCCGGCGAGGAAAGCGGCGAAGGAGCAGCCGGTGACGGCGGAGTGGCAGAGGTGGCTCGGCCGACCTGGCGACGACGGCGAGGGCAGCGGCGCAACGGCTGCGGCCGACGGAGAAAAACCGAGGGCGGAGAGAGGGGAGAAGAGAGAGAGGGGACGGGCAACCGGCGGCGACGACGGCGTTGCGACGGAGCTTTGGTGGCGGCGTGTGACAGCACCGGAGATGCATCGGAGCGGGGCAGAGCCGGTACGGCGAGGAGAACCGGCGGCTACCGCGCTGGCAATGATACCGAGGCGGCGGCTCCGGTGGCGATGCTGTCGGCGCGGCACGAACGGGAGCAGATAGATGGCGGAGCCGAGAAGGAAGGGAGAGCGGCGAGAAGAGACCGAGGGGAGAGAGAAGCTGTCGACGGTTGAGATAACGATCTCAAGTCGCTAAGGTTCTTTAGAAGTGAGATGGGAGACACGCCGAACAACCACGAACAGCAATGAACAGGAGACAGGAGTTTTTATCCCGATTCAGGTCTCTTGGGAGAGATAATAGCCCTACGTCCAGCCTTTCTTATATATCAAGGATGAATACAAGAGATGGCTCGGCAAGACGAACAGGCCTCGGCGAGATTATGGGTGTACAAGCGAAGATCAGGTGTCTACGAGATGCTAATGCGTAAACTCGAAGTCAGATATCGGATGCCCCCTAACGCCGTAGGGGCTCTGTTTATATAGTGCAGAGCAAACCGACCTACCGAGGGAATATCGGGCCGGGCTAACCACGAGATCGTAATAAACTCGACATGCCAAATATATCCCGAGGCAGATAAGGCATACTCCTAATCTTGGGGATCACGACTCCTAATCCAACCCGGGAAACCATGTCCAGGTCTTCACGTAGCCGTGCAGAACTCCTGTTCGAGACGGATTCAAACACGATTCCTTGACCGTTACGCATCATGCCGCCCAGATCTTCGTTTCGCAGATGCATATGGGCGAGATAGAACCCTCCAGTGGATCGGGCCCCGGTAGGTCGTTCGATTGGGCCGTCGTGAGTGGGCCATGGCAATGGGCCGTGATTTTATCCCGACAGCTAGCCCCGAGACTCAAGTGGAAGGACTCACTAGAGTGGGGTCTTCCTCTTGAGACTCTAAGTCACGAAGAGGGTATTTTTCTGCTACAAAGGCGCAACAAAGCATCGAACAAAGTTATGGTTCAACCGAACAATACTTGTTCGGGACCGAACAAACTCCGCTTGGGCGCCGAGCAACTCATAAGCGTCGAATAGAACGACATCCGTCCGAGCGAGTACTCACTTCGCATGTAAATCGGAAGAAGTGAGGTGAATCATCTCTTTGAGGCTGAACGTCATCAAGGAGGGATTGGATTTTTGGTAGTGAAGAGCATACCACCGCATCCGGTAAGATCAGATCTTCCGGAAGAATAAACATAGCAAGTCGCGAGACTGACTCGTGCTGCTGCATCCAGGCATTTAGATGCCTAGGAAAGATAGGGTTCCACCTCTCTGCCAGAGCTTGTCGAAAAAATAGAGATTGCGCTCTCGGGCGAATGTCGCGCTTAGGAGCGAAGGTGATGTGCCCCCAGACGTAAATCGTGTGCTAGGAGCAGACAATGCATACGAGGGGGAAGGTGACCCAGTCCCCGAGCGTAGAGCTCGTCAAAGGAACCAAGTAAGGAGATCTAGTTCTCGAGCACGGAGCTCGTTAAAGGAACCAGAAAGTACAACCAGGCGATGACGTACCCGGTCAAAGGCCATCCAGTCCCCGAGCACGGAGCTCGTCGTGGGAACCAGACGTGCGCCCCGGGCGAAGAGCTGCCCGGTGCGAGGTGAATCACAACCCGTTGCAGTCAGAGCCGCAAGAGAACGTGTGAAATCAACGCTTTACCCATGACGATTCCTTGCGGCGGTGATAGCGTTGTCTTGGCAATCTGTAACCGACGCTGAGTGCGCGTTGCGATGAGAATCGACTTACGATGGGCATGCCCGCTATGCGATGAGAATCGCTTACGGTGGGCGAGGACTCGTTGGTGGCGCACTACCATGACTTAGCCAAACCGTGAAGGTCGATCTGCGGGCAAAGGCAAGAAATCATACGTGGTGAAGTGAATCAGTCCCCGGACATGCACGGAGCAAACCCGAGAAAAGAGGGATGCAGACATCGGTTTTGGTGGGAAGCTCGAACCTCGCCGCGCCATCAATGGAGTTCTGGCGTTTCGCGTTTGCATTTCTGCAGAAGACAAACAAGAAACGAGCCAGCAAAGGGAAAAAGAGAGCAAGAACAGGCTCTAAGAAGAGCAAAGCAAGTTTTAGAAAAACACGCAAAAGACGACCTACCCGCACAAGACATAATTTTTCCATGTACGTCCCCGATAGCGTTAGTGTCACCTCGGCGAATGCGGAACCGACGCCAGGAGTGCCCGTCGCGATGAGAATCGGCTTACGGTGGGCAGAACTCCGTTGGTGGTGCATTGCTCCGGATTACCGTGCAAGGAAGGACGTAGTATGGATAAAAAAGACATGTGCGGGCAAGTGCAGCCCTGCTGTGACTAAGACCGCTAACCAGGGAAGGCGATCGGGATCTTAGCCGCAGGCAAGACGTGCGAGGCGAAATCTTATCCGGGCATGGACCCGCGGCGTACAGTGTCGCCCTGGCGAGTGCGGAACCAGCGCCAGAGTGCCGCTGCGATGAGAATCGGCTTACGGTGGGCATGCCCGTTGCGATGAGAATCGGCTTACGGTGGGCAGGACTCCATCGTTGGTGCACCGCTCCGGTTAACCGGAGCCGTACAGGTCGTTGCCAGATAAAAAGACATGCTCGGGCGCGGAGAGCTCTACGGGAGCGAAAGACCAACGAGGTTTTGTAAAACCAACGCTAAGGAAAGGAACTGGAAAACTGAAAATGTACCGGGGTTGCCGAAATTCAGCTCAAGTCCAATCGACAGAGGAGAGGCGATCCTCGAGGTTCTTCAGAAGAAACCGAGGAGCTTACATACCGTCCGCGAGGACCAAAGATCGCGGAAGGAAGGGTCGAGGAGCCGCCGAGCAACTCAAGACCACCGAAAGGCGCTTGAATCGAGCGAGAGTCGACCGAGCAAGTGCGACCGCAAAAAAGAGCAACAAAAGATAAGAACGAGCAGGAAACCAAGAGCAGGCAGAACAGCGCTAGAAAGTTTTGGGAAAAACGGTAGAACGCTTAGCCTAACTCTCAGCCCCCGTTGTGCAGCTGCTCGAGGACCTGAGTTTGCGAACTCGAACAGGTGCACAAGAGAAAGAGCGACGCCCTAACCCCCGGTACGGACGATGCATGAAGACCTGAACTTGCGACTTCAAGCACGTGCGTAGAGAGTTAGAGCGACACCCGTATCCTGATCGACTCGTTCCAGGAACTGCTCGTTAACGTAAGTTAGGCGATTCCGAAGGTAACCGAACAAGGAAAGTGCCTCTGCCGCGGAGGGCTTACGAGAGCAGGCTTTGCCAAGTGGTTGTGCCGTGAGCGGTAAGTGCCTCTGCCGCGGAGGGCTTACGAGAGCAGGCTTAGCCGCGAGGCTGGATGCCGTATTACGCAACTCTGAGTTTAGGAACTTGTTGAAACAAGATACGGGTAGGGAAAACCCTTAAGATTGCGAAGCCAAGAGTTCGCAAGACCGGACAGCCATCAAGTGTTACCAGAGAGAAAGAGTAGACTAAGAAGACAAGTGGTGAGGAGGACCGCAGGGGGCCGCGAGCATTTACCGCTCAATGGGTTGAACTTTACATGGCAGCCCGAAAGACTTGGACGAATTAAGGCGCGAAATTTGAGAAAAAGCGCGGTTAGAACGAAAGACCTACACAAGGAACCGACGGCCGGTCGATGTTCCAAGCGCTTGGTCGACTCTCTCCGTCATCCACTGTCAGGCGAACAGCCCCCGGGATCCGGAAGGAGTTTTGATCCAGTCCCCGAGCACGGATCTCATCACGAGGACCAGACACGCGCCCCGGGCGAAGAGCTGCCCGACACGTAGTGATCCAGCCCCCGAGCACGGAGCTCGTCATGGGACGACGCGCCGGCGCGAAGAGCCCGGCGCGAAGTTGATCCGCCCCGAGCGCGAGCTCGTCGCGGGACGACGCGCGCCTCGCCAAGAGCCGCCCAAGACGAAGAGATTGATCCCGAGCACGGAGCTCGTCATGGGACTAAACGCGCCCGGCGAAGAGCTACCGGCGCGAGGAGATCCAGCCCCGAGCACGGAGCGGGAACCAGATTCGAAGGCGATCAAGATCAAGAGATCGATTCGATCTGGCAGGAAGAGACATCCCGCCGCCGAAGTCGTAGTCCTCGTGAAGAATCTCCGTCATCGATAGAGTTCGACATGCTCGATCTGCTACTCCCCACGGACGACGCCAACTGTCGACGGTTGAGATAACGATCTCAAGTCGCTAAGGTTCTTTAGAAGTGAGATGGGAGACACGCCGAACAACCACGAATAGCAACGAACAGGAGACAGGGGTTTTTATCCTGGTTCAGGCCTCTCGGAAGAGATAATAACCCTACGTCCAGCCTTTCTTATATATCAAGGATGAATACAAGAGATGGCTCGGCGAGACGAACAGGTCTCGGCGAGATTATCGGTGTGCAAGCGAAGATCAGGTGTCTACGAGATGCTAATGCGTAAACTCGAAGTCAGATATCGGATGCCCCCTAACGCTATAGGGGCTCTGTTTATATAGTGCAGAGCAAACCGACCTACCGAGAGAATATCTGGCCGGGCTAACCACGATATCGTAATGAACTCGACATGCCAAATATATCCCGAGGCAGATAAGGCATACTCCTAGTCTTGGGGATCACGACTCCTAATCCAACCCGAGAAACCACGTCCGGGTCTTCACGTAGCCGTGCAGAACTCCTGTTCGAGACGGACTCAAACACGATTCCTTAACCGTTACGCATCATGCCAGCCAGGATGCTGTTCGGCAGGATGCATATGGGCCGATAGAACCCTCCAGGGGACTGGGCCCTGGTATGGGCCGTTAGGGAGTGGGCCATGGCAATGGGCCGTGATTTTATCCCCGACAGAAGCCGGGGAGGAAGAAGGGAGAGGAAGAAGGGGGAGGTGGCAGGGGAGGAGGGGACGCGTGGGCTGAATCAATAGGGGGATATGAACGGGAAGGATCGGAAGAGGTACTGTGCTAGGAACAATATTCCACGTGTCAGGCTGAGGCAGCAGGAGCAGTACATCTCTAAGATTATATACTTAGATGGATGTGCGTAGTTATCAGACGATGGAGCTAGGAATCGACGAAGGCGTGACCCGTCTGCCATGCGCCGTTTCGCCTCCATCCTTGGACAGAGGAGAGAGAGAGGCGAGAGGAGAGAGAAACGACGATGGCTGAGAGAGAGGAGAGAGGACGCACACAACACGGAGAGAGACTGTTTCCTGAGACACTGTGGTGGCTGGTGACCAAAAGTTTTTATGTCACATAATGTTGTAATTTTTTGTTTTGTTTATTATTTATGTATTCCTTTTCTTTAAAGGTCTGTAGCAAAGCACAGACTGATGGATAAAGTATTCCCGATGTTTTGATTCGATTTAAACAATCCAAGCTACATTACCTCACATGCCATACACTCGATCTAAAATGAGTTCATGTATAATGTCTTTTCTATAAATCATCCTTCATACTTATATATTTTTCTATGAACTATGTTTTCCTTTGATTTTTTTATGGTCCGTGGTAGAGCACGGACATTGTCCTAGTTCTCCTAAATTCTCCTCTTCCTCCCCTGCTCACACCCTTTCCCCTCTCTGTCTCTCTCTCTTCTCCCCCGCACGAGGGGGCACCAGGCGGCGGTGCGGCGGCGGCCCGGGGTGGCGGCGCAGCGGCAGCGGCCTGGGACGGCGGCGATGGCTTCCACGGCAGTGCCGGCTGCTCTGCCTTGCCCCCACGCCGGCGAGCTCCATGTCCGCCTCTGCTTCTACCACCCAGGCTACTCTTTCTACTGCTCATCTTCTTCAATGAAGACCCCTATTCTTCCCGAAAAACTCTGATTTACACTATAGTGGTGTGTCCACTGCGATCTGTTCCGTATGTTCTTGGCTTGCTTGGCTAAGTGCTGAGGATTAACAAGATATTTACTAGAATGATTTAGCGCTTTGGCTGCCATTGTTGAGTTTGGGGTCCAAGGTGAGGTGACACTGTCGGATGGCGGTTGTGTTGGTGCCTACTGGTTGCTCCTGCGCCGGGGAGCAAACAGCGACCTCTAGGGCCACAGAACAGCAACCACGGCGTGGCTCCCCTGGTCCTAGCAGCTGTAGGTTGGGAAGCTGCTGCCTTACCCTTTGCTGCTACTAGTAAAATGAGGAAATGTGTGCATGATGTGGGTTTTTGGTGGTAGAGATGCTAAGTGACATGCATGTACATTTCCACAACTAGAATTTAGAAAGAGTTGATCATACATGTGGTCTTACTATGTTGTTGCTGGTCTGAGGGGTAGCAGTGGGAAGCCTAGTCCAGCTGTTCACTTGCTCCTTCTTGGCCGATCTACTCCCTCCCTGATGGCTCCTCCATGCTCCTGAGCTTGGATCAGCAATGCAGCAGCTCTAGCTCCTCCTAGATCACCAAGGTCCTCACCTCCTTTCTGATATCTCTCTTTGAGTTGCTGATGGTTGGTGTGAGGACTGGACTGGCTGGCTCTCTTTGCTGCTCTTTGCCTTACGGATGAAGGAGATGGGAGTAGGGGTGGGCATTCGGTTATAATGGTTAATTCGGTTCGGTTAGTTCGGTTTCTAAAAAATTCGGTTAGTGAAAAACGAAAACCGAAATCATCTCTAAAAATATACTAACCGAACCAAATTAACCAAATTATTTCGGTCTGGTTAATTCGGTTTTCGGTTATTAACCAAATTGAGCAACGGTGAGGGGATGGGCGACGACCTGTGGGCTGTGGTGGGAGGATCGGCGGTGGTCGTGTTGCTTGCGCCTGCAGCGCTTGCGCGCCGGCATCTAGGAAGGAGGAGGGCGTGGCTAGGCGACGACGAGTCAGCGACGGCGGACGGTGACCTCTCCTCTCCTCTCGGCGAGGCGACGATGGGAGGCGGTGAGCTAGTGACGGCGGGATCTGAGCTCTCCTCCCACGGCGATGGGAGGGGAGGCGGCGATGGTGATGGGAGGGCAAGGCGGCGAGGCGAGGAGAGGAGGCGAGCGAGGAGGAGGAGGCGAGTGGCGAGTGAGTGGCGCCTGACGCAGAGCTTGATGGTGGTGGGCGGCTGGAGGCTGGAGGGGAGATTGAGATGCTTGGGCTAGGGTTACTCACAGCGCGTGGGAGGGGCCGGGGAGTGGGGGAATGGCCTAATGGGCCAAGGTGCCAAGCCATTTGGGCCGCGAGCGAGCGTATGACCTCCTAGGCTCCCAGCACGGGCTGCAAGGTCTGGGTAAAAAAACATTCGGGTACCTCAGTTTTTTCAGTTAACCAGTGTTAGAAACCAAACCGAACCATATAAACCGAACAGTTCTGAAACAAAAACCGAATGCTAACCGAAAAACCGAAATAACCGATAATTTCAGTTAATTCGGTTCGGTTCGGTTTGGTTTTTCGGTTATCGGTTAATTTTGCCCACCCCTAGATGGGAGTGTGGCTACCTAGTATGTGCTACCTGGGGTGGCTCCTACTATGCTGTAGTATATATCTACTACGGGGTGGTTTCCTAATGTGGAAACTATGGGCTGGTTGCTGGTTTTGTGGGGGAACAAAGATCCTCTATGGCTGTCCTCATATGGCTGCTTATGTGGCCCAATTTCTATTAGTTTGAGGGCTGCCTTTGGACCTGTTGTACTGAGGTGTGGCTGGTGCTGTTGGGCCTTGATTGATTGGGCTAACTCTGCTGATTTAAAGCCTAATGGTCCTGGGAACTGATATGTGTATTGCTGGCTTGAGTTTCGTGCCTTTCTTTTTGGGCTGAATCTATATGGTTCCATGTGAGCTTTTAATTTGTTGCTGGTTGAATGCCAGTTGAATTTAATCTCAGGTTTGTTTAAACAGTCGAGTGATGGACAATAGCGGTGAGGGAGACCGGTTGGCCCTGGATGACCTGGTGTCCCTGTGATCACTTTGCTACATAGCTCTAACAACGATTTTCTTTTATAACCAGTATCTTATATACAACCTCCTTTAGCTCAACTTGTTTAATCCAAATTACTGTCCACTTATAAATATATGCTGCTTTCTTTTTCAAGTTAATGGGTTGAAGAAGCGGGCAGTCGAGAGGAGATCAGTGGCAGAAGGATTAGAAAGAGCTGACGTTTAGGCTTTGTTCTTTGTCAATTGGTTGTACAAATTTGAAATATAAATCCTTTCTGTAATGACTTCTCCGTATGAATTGCTTTTGTGCAACTGTAATCGTAATTTGAGTTGTAACAACCGACATTCATTGATATGGATTGTACTATTCTTGATGACTCGGTACTTACTTGTATAGGTTACTAGTCCTTAAGATTGTGATACATGACTTGTATTTATTTGGGATGCAGAGTAATAAAGTTTTAATTACTTTGGTCACTGTTGTGCTATCTGTCTTGTGATAATAAATTGTTGCATAGCCAATTCCCGACAATACGGTCGGTTAACAGTAGCAGGGTCTGAAAGCGGATTAGCCATGTATACCTCAACATCAAAGATGAATAATTGCAAGGTGGTTATTTGCTCCCGATTCGAGTTAAATTCGGGTATACCTGTAAGGGTAGTTATAAAGGATAATATAAAAGACACTCTTATGATTATGTTCTGGTTTGTAATGTGATTAAAATATATATCTCAGCACTGATGAGCTTTTAGAATGGGCCTGGCTTTATTAATGGTTGGCGTTTGGTGTTTAATGATCATGTATGAAGGGAGTGTAGTGTATATGTGTATGTGTGGTATTATTAAGCTTAGATCTTGACTTTGCATTTAGGAGAAGGGAGAGGTGATCGATTCTAAATCTTAATAAGAAAATTTGTTTATTATTATTTGGGATTACGCAACCTTGAGATGAACTTGAGCATAATTCAGGGAATCTAGCTGACCTTTTATTATATTCTTTCGATTTGTTGATTTGTTATGATTTGATTGTTTTCTGTCAATAAATCATTGATGTACACTACCATGCTAAGTCGGCCACGAGTGTTAGAGAACCTTCAATGCTAGCAGCAAATGAAAATTGTAGCCGCACATGTTCTTTACAAGAAAGACGGAACGGGAACTTACAAGAAGGAATGTGGCACGAGAAATGAAGGGTTGAGTTTCAAGGCAGTGCGAGAACGGAAGTACATTGTTTTCGAAAATTTTCTACGGGTGAGATCATGGATAGGTAGATTGAAACAACTATAAATTTTATTTATTTATTTATTATCTACACCATTGTAGCTAAATTGATTCCAATTAAAATTGCTAAGAGTTGAGAGGTGTTTCAGAAAAAAAAAAGAGGGAAGAGGGATTATAAACTACCATTGTGATCATACCATAATCGTCTGCCCTTGACCATGAGCATTGCTTTCATGAAGTTTTTACTGTGCCGAGTTTGCACACTTTACCCACGAGAGAAGAACATCCCTTGAAGTCACCCAATGAGGTAAAAACACCACAAAGTCTTTGGCTAGCATTCACACTAAGGATTCTATCACTGTGCTAGTGTGTTTGGTTGATGAAACCTCCTCTTGTACCGTGCAGAACGTGGTCTACCTCCATTTCCTACGCCGCCTTTTGAAATGCCCGAACTAAAATTTTGAAGGCTACTCAGCTAGAGCTTGCTCATACAAGCACTTAATGGTTGTACCGGTATACTTAGACAACCACAAAGGCGTAGTCCTCATAAACTTTGGTGGTAATTTAAAGGAATTTTTCTAAATGTAAATAGTAACTAGAAATAAATCAAATTTAGAAAATTCTGAAAATTTGTAGAGTGTAGATCTTGATTGTTGAAACATTATAAAAATTATTTCATAACTTTTGAGTTATGTATAGAGAGATAAAAATAACAATTTCCATTATTTAGCTAGTAAAGGAAGAGAAAGTGATTGGGTGGGCCTGGCCTTTTGGCATCAGTCCAGGTAGCGTGCATCACCGCTTGGTCGCACTTCGATTAGGAGGAGAGATGGCTTGCTCATGAGCTGGACGAGGAGGTGGAGCGTGTGGCCCAGTTAGGAAGAAATCCCAGCGACGTGGCCGGGTGCCAGATCGGCCCAACCGACGAAGGAGGCAAGGCATGTGCGAGATGGCCCACAAGCATAGTGCGGCCTAGAGGGCTGACTGGCAGTGGCAGGGCTCAGTTGTCAGCGTACCAGAACATGGGAGCAGTGACGGTAGCTTTGGACGGTAGCGGTGGCACGCTGGTAGGGTTCCAACGAGGAGTAGGATGAAGGGAAGTGTCGAGACCCATGCGTAGGGTACCTCGGTTCGATAATAAATATATGTGACAAGAAAAAGTTTTAAGTGTTTTGAATAACTTTACATGGTGCATATGTGAAAATTGCCGTGTAATTGGAACCAGACTATTGTGCTGAGCCTGGGTTAGGTAATACTTTTGATCGAATGTGATCCGGTAGAATTTGGTAAGCTGGCACGCAGTGTGGTAGGACTTGTAAATTGTGTTGTCACGAATGTATTATGACATTGTTAATTTTGTGATGTACAAACATTGCAGGTGAGGTAAGGTGTGTTCGTTTCATGTGTGTTCACCTCAGTGATGCTGGTACCGGTGGATACGTGGCTGACGCTGAGTGGGGACAGCTGGAGGCTGGTGCATCCGGAGGTGTCCAAATGACCGGGTTCGATGACCTAGTGGTCACATGAGGTGCTGTGCTCGAGAAGTTTCTACCATGGCTAGGGATCCGAGACAGCTGAAGGCTGTGGCGTCGATTACTTGGTGGCGAAGTTGATCTGTTCAGTGGGCCTAGACATGGGTTGGCGACCAAGTATGCTGCGAAGATATTTCCCGGAGGAATATTTGAAGAATATTACCTCTCGAGAATGTGTCTTGTACTGTGTGAGTTGTACACCACTCATTTCACCCTTGAGCTATAAAAGGAGGGGAAGGGTAGCCCTTCTTCTCATCCCTTTAGAGCTGAAAATTTTAGAAATAGCGAGGGTGAGTTGGGTATGTAAGAGTAGCATCTAGACTGCTTGTGACCACATGGAGTGTGGTTTGTAATCCCCCAACTTTTTTACAATGAAATCATTCTTCTCCATGAGTATATTGCGTTGATTTGTTCCTAGTTCTTCTTGTTTTGTTTTTCTTTTTCGGAGCTCTTGTCTGGAGATTAATCTTGGTGATTTCTTGTTGGTTATTGATGATATATGATGTCTTTTGGTTGCTAATACGATTTGATACACACTTTGCAAACATATGAGAGGCAAGAGATCAAGTTCTTAACTTGTTGTTAATCTCTTCAAAAACTTTTATCAGCGCAGCAGTTAGTAAATGATTTTTAGACAAATATAGCAAAATCATTTTTGGATGATTCCATTTGGAAAAGATGCTTGACTCATATACCCATCCGTGGTAAAAATTTTAAATCCACTGGTCTCCCGGTTTGTGATCTATGAGGCGAAAACCGAGCCCCAAACTTTTTGCTCGAAGTTCTTGATAGCTCGTGTTGATTGATTTTTCTAATTGTCTGTGGAAGGATTTTTTAGGAGATTTTTGACATAGTGATTTACACATCATTGGTAAATAGGGACAAAAATTCCCAAAAATCTAAGAGCACCAGAAAGCCACAATCCATCTTTTCCAAATAAAAACAAACTTTGGAGAATCTGATTTTGTTTTCCAGAAAGCAGCTTGTATTGTTTGAATTTTCATGTTTTTCCTACAGAGAGTTTTATGGATATTTTCGTCCAAGTTGCTCATGGATAATTATGTAATAGGAAAAAAATTCCCAAAAATTGAAGAGCACCAGAAAGCCACCATCCATCTCCAAGTGAGTATAAATCTGCATTTTTTTCTTTCTGAAAGTCACTTTGATCATTTGGCTTGATCTTCTTTCCTAAAACAATATTTGAATTGATTCCTATCTTTTGGGCACTTGTCAACCAGGACTGTGAACGGATAAATTCTCACATATTTCATGATTTTTATTCATGCATGCTATGGGTACACATTATAGTCAAGTTTTTCGGGTTTTGGTGAAAATGGTAGCGTTGTAAATTTGTGGCGTCTATTCACCCCCACTCTAGCGGCCTAGCTTGGGTCTTTAAGAAGAGATAAAAGAAGGTGTCTTGGGGGTTGATCCGATGAGGCAAGAGGTGGTCGTCAGCATGTCTGAGCGGCGCGGCGGAGAGGAGCGTTGGTGGCCGAATCAGAGGGGCGAGGATGGTGAGGAAGCCGAGAGGAAGGCGATGACGGTGTCGATTCGCTGAATGGTGGTATGAGGTAGTGGCGCGGAGAGGAACGCAGAGCCGGCACGCATGGCGGTGCGCTCGCCAGCGATGAGGTGGGATAGACGAGAGGGCAACAACATGAAGAGGTAGGGAGGGAGGTGATGGTGCCCTCGACTTGGCAATAGGCAAGTGAGGTGGTGCGGCAACATCCTAGGTGAAGGGGAGAAGGGGACGTTGTCGACAACGACCTCTGACGAACAATAGTGTTGATGAGCATGAAAAATGGACTACGCTAAACCCAAGAGTAGCGGGAATCAGAGGGGAGATAGTTATACTGCACGACGTCGTCAAATAGATGATGGAGGACAGCGACAGGGAGCTCGACGTTGTCCCCCACGAGCAAATTAATTCCAGTAGCTTGACGATGTTCTCTCACGAAGAATTGTGTAGAACATCAAACGGTGAGAGAGGGATCACCAAGGATTTTATAGCGAGGAGGAAGAATCAAATCGGCATGATGTTGAAGGTTTCCACACTAGGAAGACTAAGATCCATGTGGAGGGTAGGTGCTGTAATGAATATATGTGGCTGTGTTTTCCTTTGATGATATTTTGAAATACGTTGATCGTACATTTGGTAAAATGAATGCAACCGTGTCTGACAGACTCGTGTCAGGGCAGTTCTTGTGACCGATTGCTTTCCAATGATCTTGATGCACTTGATTTTCAATGATGATGATGTTTTGTGAAGGTATCCTTGCGGGGGGGAAGGTAAGTGGTTTGTTTGGACTTATCTTTGTAATGCAGGTGCTTGTGGGTATGTGGCTGACACTGTTCTGCGGAGGTGACCTCGAGGTTCGGACGTCCGGCGGCGTGAAGACAACCGGATTCGATACCTGGTGGTCACATGAGATGGCATAGATAAGAAGATACTCTACGACAAGAATCCAAGAAAACTGGAGGCTGGACGTTGGTCACTTGGCAGGGAAGCGGGACTGACTGGTTGGCCTAGGCGTGGGCTAGCGACCAGGATGATGCGAGGAACGTGCAAGGATGCTTTCGTAGGAATATGGCATGAATATTCCTTGTCGGTAGTGAGTTAGGTGGCATGCATGTGCGTTGTACACCGTTGATCCTCCTATCAAGAATGGAGGCAAACCGTAGGGTTTGGGGGTCTCACCCCTGAGGCTATAAATACAGGGGGAGGGGAGCACTTCCGCCTCATCTCTTGAGCTAGAAATTTCACATTTCTTAGAAGGGTGTGAGGGAGAGAGAGTGGTGGCACCTACGAGTGCTTGTGGTCGTGAGAGCGGTGTAATCTCCCAACTATCTATGAAAAGGCTAGCTCGTTCTTGCTAGTTCATAGGTTTTTATCTTGTTGCTTTGTTGGTTTTTGTTGCAAGTAGTTTATTTGTCTCATCTCCTTTATGCTTCTTATCCATGATGTCTTAAAGGCACTCATATGATTTTACATCTCTCTTGCTATCGACGGGTGTTCAACCGGGGGTTATTGTTGGCAATGTATTTGAACGGGGTTATGCGTTAGATCCAAACTTGATGGTAACATAAGACAGGAATTATCTAGTTCAGGCCCTCACGAAGGAGGTAAGACCCTAATCCTACGTTCTTGGAATTATGGAGATGGTGATCTGATGATCAATCTTGTTTCCCCTCCCTTTATATAGTGCAGGGCGGATAAGGTTACATGGTCATATCCAATATGTAGTACTGAATTCCATCTTCAAAGTGTACTGCACGCATAAGCGCCAGCATTTACAGGTATGAATCCCCTAATTATATGGACTCAAACTCTATCCTCAAGACTACCCTTGGCGTCCAAGTTAAACATAGTCTGAGTGGTTCTCATTTTCTTCCAACCGACTTGGGCCACCCCCGTCTGCTACCTCATGGGCCATTTGTGAAGATACCCAAGGCCTTTGTAGTCCACAGTAGCCCCCGAGTGCTTTGCAATTGAGTCAGATGTATCGCCGACTAGTTCCTGTAATTTAAAAGGAGATTGTAAAGAACTTAAGAAATCTTAAGTGAAAGTTCGAGAGCAACGCCCAACTCGGCAATATCGAGGTTCTGGCAATCGTCCTATCCTGTGAGGAACACCACTCTGCTCTTAATGTCATGTTCCATTGATTCGACTGCTCGCACCCGTTCTCACTTTGTGAAAAACGGAAATTGACCCATCATGGGGCGTGCCTTAAGCCATGCAATCACAGTCCCCGTCTTGCAGTGTATTGCACTTTGCGTATTTGGATGTATACAGCATCAAACGCATGATTTTATCTTGCCGAAATCAACACTTGGCCCAACATGGGGCACATTTTTAGCCGAGTGGTATCCGTCCCAACCAGAGGAGGGCTCAACTAGTGACCCACTTAAGGGCGTACCAATTGGATAAAGTTTGGCCGAGAGGCATTTTGTATCTGGGTTGCGGTATACCATTGGCGACCCAAGAGGGGCATACCTTCGAAATAGTATCTAAAACTCACCAACACCCAACCTTGAGCATGCGAAGTTGGCTAGTAACCCAGCAACGACGTTACAATCCGACCGCCCCGGTTTAGCAGTGCATTTGTTCAGTCAAGTTTGTTTACAATCAGACATCACTGTTTCTCTTCATACTGTCCGACACATCCCTAGTTAGCGCTTCTACTCATTGTGCTAATCAACACCGGAAGCTTTCGACCGATAAGAAAAACGCTTGTGGCCCGCTAGGCTAACAAACACGGTGTTTCCGTTGGCGTCCACTACGGTGCACGGCACCCGCATAAGCCAGCTTTGCAGGCATCGCTTCCCTCGGCGCGCCACGGGCGCGCTGTCTCAGCTAGTGTAATTTCATTATCCAAAAAATGAAACGGGGTGAGAGAAGAGGGTGTGTAGTCCTCGAATCTTGTAGAATGATTCAAAAGAGCGAAATGTGCATGGAAGCGTCTAGTGTAAGAAAAACTACATTTTTTTTTTATGGATACTTCAACTTGTCCAAAGAGTTATGTGCCGTACGATCGCTTTTCCTAGTCTACTTGGATACCTTTTTACGTGCGTACGTGGGTATTGACTATTCAATTCAAATGTGCAACGCTCCCTGTAATTTAATGCATGTGTGCAGAACTGCAGATTGAATCACCGCATATTGCGTTCGGATTTATACCAATACGTAGCACGAATTCACATGGAGAGGACGATTGATGATGCGGTCAGCTTTGCGTGGACAGATGATAACTAACGTGGAACAAGACGACGGCTTAATTGTCATGCAAATGATATGTATTTGATCCTGCGGCCCTGCAGTGCTAAATGCTAAGAGCATTTTCAATGTCACTCGAAAACCACCATATATAACTCTATTCATGTCTTTATTAATAATGTTTTACAGAGTGATATATATAGAGAGCCTGTTGGATATGCTCTTAGATCATGCAAAGTAGTTCTTGTCCGCGAAGACCCGTAACACAAGCGAGTGAAGCTCACGTAGATCGACTTTGGAGATGAAGTTCAATATCCGTCAGATTAATCAGAGCTCTCTCCTAATCAACCTGTGATTGCCCGTCAGACATTTGGCTGCTGCCACATGCGTATGGCGCGGCCGCAACTCAATGCCCTCAACCCACATGGCCACATGCAAATTTGACTTCCTAGGAATGATAAATCTCCCAGCATCATGATGCTTGCAGAACGTGATATTAGCTAGAAACTTGCATAATACATGGGCATGCCCGGATCCTTCACTCTGTTATTATATATATTCGCTAGCAACTTGCATATATATTCGCTAGCAACTTGCATAATACATATATATTCGCTAGCAACTTGCATGTTAGCATGTTACATCGCGCAATCGAACTAAACGTTACGCATCTCAGGTACATCTAATTTTCTGAGATTAGTGATTAAGCACGCTGAACAAATATAGACAAAGAAATCAGTAAAGGCCTCCAATAAATCATTCTCGCGTCTTTCTCCACGCGGTGCTTTCTAGGCTACTCGTAAGTGGTCCTCAGGCTCCCTTACAAGCTTGACGCTCTTTAACGCCGGCATCTTCCGAATACATACTTCTACAACTTTGTCTATGCAGCCTGAAGACCCCGGAGCATCTTTTTCTCCATTGTGAGTACAGTGTTTTCGTTTGGGAGGGTCTAGCCATCCTGACAGACTCCTCCCTGATCGTCTCGTCGTCCTGGAGGTAGCCCTCCAGCCTCCCAGCTTGGTGGGATAGTGACATCCTCCAAGGCAGCCCTTGAATTAAAGGAACTCTGTAATCATCTCCACGAGTCCACGACCATCTGGCATCTATGGCTGGAGCAAAATAAGAAGACTTTTCGCTCAGCTAAGCATCCGCGCCGCGTTTTCCTCCAGTACCTTACTGACGAGCTGCAGCTTTGGATGGCCGCAGGGGTAAATTTTGTAATTATTTAACTAACTATAGTCATTACCCGGAGGGGAGGGTTTCCACCCCCACCCTATAATCTCTCCCATTCTAATTAATAGATGGCAGTTCTCCTACCCGTTACTAAAAAATCCTTTATCATTTGTTCCTTCTCCCCACGCTCAAGCTAACACTCCTTGCATTGCTCTGTCTTCTGCTCCAACATGTCCTTCTAACAGGCGGTGTCTAGTCGTGAAGCTCTGTCCTTACCTCTAACATGTGGTCTAGACAATTACAAAATCGCAGTGTGATTAGTCACAATGTATGCATAATTTATCTAATAATGTGTAAGAATATCACTACTAGATAACTGGGCTTACATACCGGCCCATCAGTACCGGTTAGACACAAACCGGGACCAATCGTCACCACTACTACAGAATGGACATTTATTACGTTGTAGTTCAGAACTGCGCCGATGCCGGTCAGCCCCATGGACTTTAGTCTTCCGAGCAGAGTGAGCAGTTCCTTGACTTGGCTCCCTTCGCTTTCGGCAAGGGGAGAGGACTAGGAGACGTTGACCATAGGGCATTCCCTAGAAAACAGATAGAGGACTGGGGGAAGATTGACACAATAGAACCATTCGGAATGCCAGCCCTTGTTCGAGGTCCTCATGGGAAGATCAAAGTAAAATTTCTTAGTCCCCTCCCGCAGCTAGAATCCAGCGCCGCCTACGGCTCTGGGAGAAGTTTTGTTGGGAAAGGGTTTGAGAAGGAAGAGGCTTCTGAAGACTTAAGAGATCAAAGTGGGGCACGATTCCGAGATACGCCTTGCAAATGTGAATAAATATCGCGATTTGGAAAATGGAATTGGGATTAAGGTGAGTTACTTCAATCCCATAGAAATGCAATAGCCCCCGGAAGAAAGAATAGAAGGGAAGGCCGAAGCCGCGAAGGTAGAAGGATTCGAAGACCACCACCTCGTCGGATCAAGGGGTGGGGGAAGACTCACCAGCGGCGGCGCACCATGAGATCAGCTCTTCTGAGGGGAGCACGTCGGCAGATACCAGCCCCTATAGCCTCCGGTCGGTTGTAATAGACTTCATCCACTCCTTGGCGCCCTTGATGGCTTTTGGGGCGGAAGGAGATGGGGGAGACACTGCTGATCGGCGACGGTGGCGACGGAGAACGCGAAGAAGAGGAAACCTAGCTACAGAGTTCGCTGGAAATGACGAAAAGACTAGCGCGAAAAATGGGTGGGGCGAACTGACTTCGTTCCCCTGTTCCTAAAATACCAAATGGGCCATGTAGCACATTTCGGGCCGGGCTTTGTCTGACGCTAGAATGCAGCCTATTTGCGGAAGCTCGGATAACCACTCGGGTGGCCGAGTGGCTTTTCCCGAGAGGTTCATTTATGTGTTGGATGCCGATCTGGGAAACACATGGATCTAACTACTCGGATGGAGACAATGTCAGTCGCAAATTCGATGGTTATCAATTGAAGCCAGAAGATGAATGCAAAAGGAATTTCGTGGAGCTTCCAAAAGATTTTCCATATATAACGGCTCTTAGGCCGGGTTACATGTTTTTCCGTGGCGCAGCACGGTGAGCTAGGGCTCGTTGCTGGCTCATGGAGGAGAAAGAAAAAAAAAGAATAGGGCTTGTTGCCGACAAGGAGGGCGAGGCGCTTGCCAAAAGCACCTCTAAAACCATCCGTTTGCCCACATTGCCACCGCCAGTGCGTCCCTGAGGTGAGCACGCACTTGGTATAGCTGCAGGAACCTGCGGATCAGAACCCTAATGGATTCCTCCACGCGGATTTCCGCAGTGACCTCGCTGAACTACCTCTAGAGGGCATCCAAGGTGGCTTGAGCGGCGGCGTCGGCAGTGGCGGCGGCGATCCACTCGTCCATCTCCTCGCCTTGGCCAGCCATTTCGGTCTGGGAAAAGAAGGTAGGAGCTTGGAGAAGAAAAGGGGAAGAAAAAAGAAATTGGGTGTGGAGCAATGCGCTGCATCTGAATCCTTTTTTATACACGGAGAAGTTCAAAGGGCGCGTGTCGCTATCCGTTCTGAACACAATAAAACCATCATGGCAATGGGATGGAAGTAGATGCGGTTGCGCTTCCCGGCGGAAGAGCATGACGCTTCGGTTGTGTGAGAATGGTGCGAAAACTCTTCGTCCCCCCTAAAATGGGCTTGGGCCAAATAAGCAAAGGGTGATCCTCTTAACAAGCTTTCTTAACACGCCTCTAACGGTGGCATTGTGTTAACATTGAGCATAAATTGGCCTCGGTACACCCTGGAGGGCATATGACTGAAAGCGCCACATTAAAAATATTTCATGGCATACCCCATGTTGGGTCACTCAGCTTTGCATGTTCAAGGTTGGGTGTTAGTGAAATTTGGGTACAGTTTCGGAGGTATGCCTTCTTAAGGTCGCCAGTTGTATACCACTACCTGGATACAAATACCTCTCGGCCAAACTGCATCCAATCAGAACGCCTTTGATGGCCGACAGCTGACCCCTTCTCTGGTTGGGACAGGTACCACTCGGTTGAAAGATGCACCCCATGTTGGACCAAGTGCTGGTTCTTATAAGTTACGGCCGGGTATCTGATGCTGACATTCTTTAAATGCATAATTTACAGCATGCAGCTAAACAGAAGCTGTGATTGCGTGGCTTAAGGCATGTCCCATGTTGGGTCAATTTTTGCTTTCGTATTGCGAGGGTAGATGTCAAGTAGCCGAGTTCGTTCGTTGAGGTGACGTGCCTAATGGGCCGAAAAAGCTGGAGTTTCGATATTGCCAATCCAGGCGTTGCTTTCAACACAAAAGACTTGAGATTTCTTGAGTTCTTTACAATCTCTTGTCAGATTACAGGAGACATTGGCGAAACTAGTCGGCCGGACATCTAACTCGATTGTAAAGCACTCGGGGGCTACCATGGACTACATGGGCTTCGGGTATCCTCTAGAAGGCCCATGAGGGAGCGGATGGGGGACGACCCAAGTCGGCCAATTAGGATAGAGACCACTCGGGTTACGTATAACTTGAGCGCCAAGGAAATTCCCAAGGATATAGTCAAGCTCCATGTAATTAGGAGATCAATACTTGCATACCATGAGTCAGTATAACCGAATCTGGCACCATATGTACTGCGTGCTACCGTGTAACTCTATCTTCCCCTGCACTATATAAAGGGAGGGGGTAGAGGCCATAGGAATATAGCTTACATTGCATCATCATCTCCTACAATCATAATCCTAGAGCACCAGAAGTAGGGTATTACCTCCGAGTTGGGGGCCTGAACCTGTATAAATCCCTGTCTTGTGCTACCATCTGGCTTGGTTCTTGAGCGTGTCCCTTAAACAAATTCCTTGCCGACGGTGACCCCCGATCAGCCACCAGTCGACAGTACCGTTCGAATGTGCCATCATTACTGGTTTTTTAATCGATACCCCTAAATAGGGACTGGTGCCCCTTAGATATCAATACCGGTTTGGTTCAAAAAATCGGTACTGAAGGTACATCCTGTTGCGCCACAGTGCATACGTTGCACCTTGCCCGTTCCCCACCACTATCTGTTGTTGTCTCCAACTGGTACTAATAAGCCCACATATGGCGCCTCTCCCGCCCCCTCAATACTAGTACTGATAGGTGTCTCCAACCCGCATTGGTAGGGGAAAGCAGGCGCCACATATGTTTTCTAGTATATGTAATATATATTATTGTTATTATAAGTGTGTTTTCTAGTATATATTATTGTTATATGTAATCAATCTCACAATTAACAACAAATAAATCAATGAAATTTATTAACAAATTTAATTACAACTAATATGTGTCACAATTACTAGCTAGTTAGCGAGACAAATATATAAATACACATATTTGAACGGTAAATGTCGATCCCAACACTTGACCAGTCCGTATAGAAGGGCCACAACTATGAACGGGGTTGTGAAACTCGCCACGGGGATTTACAATCTCATCAACAATAAAGCCGACTAGTTGTTCATGCACTTCTTTGACCAACTCCGGTTATAGTTTTGAACCTCGTTCATCCATATGGCTGCAAATGGCTCCTGTTTGGGTGTGTAAGAACTCACATACATACTAGCCACATAAATTTGTGTCGGGCGGCTAACACAAGTTCTGTGAACAAAAAAGATAACGGGTAAAATGGCTGCATGAAAAGTTATAAGCTAGCTAACTGAAAAGGTAACATTACCTTAAAGGCTCATACAACACGAAATTGTTGTCTAAATCCCCCCCCCCCACCCAATCATCTCACAAAACCTTTCGAATGCACTAGACACATGATTACAAACTGTTAATGATTAGAATTTTTTTTCAATTGAAAGGAAATAGAACTAGTACAGTATTGAAAATAACAGGAATACCGGTTGAGCAAGTCGATCATGTCTTGGTATCGGCTAACTGGATGCCTTAAACCGTGTTCCTTGTGATTGTTGGCATGTCTATGAGCATCCACTGGTTGACTTTTAATAGGTCAATGAATCTATGTCGAAGATTCTTTTCCTTCTAAATCTCTGCATCTTCATTCTGCATAAGATGGATATTTAGCTAATTGTGCTAGCAAAATAGTATAGGCTGAATCTGCACCATTTGTACCATTCATCACCATGGATATGTATCATTCGTCGGTAAAGGGCTAAATCTTCTTGGGAGGTTTTCTTTTTAAATGTGAAGCCACATGGACTCTTACATCCTCATCGAGTTCCTTTGTTCTCTTTTTGTATGCCAACTTTGGAAGTGGTGCCAACTTCTTAGTAAGCGAAGCTAGCCTTCTTGGGAGTTGGTGGCCAAGGAGTCTTTATTGTTTTGACTATCGCCTTCTTGGGAGCTACTGGCTGAGGAGGTGATGGACATGAACTTGCATCGGTTATTCTGTGGGAGGTGTTGGGGGTGAACCGCTGATGTTTGCAGGTGTCCACAGGGTTGGGCTTCTTCTACCATGGTCCTAGAGGTCTCTCGGTGGAGAGGACACATCCACGTTATGTCCAAAGATGATGAACCTTTTGTACCATAGGATTGAGACTTGCGCACCTCTGGGCCTTTCCACCCTATACGAGCGTGACTCCCGAGTACTGGCTCACCTCCAGGCCAGTTCTCTTCAACATCTTCGTCGAGGAGTACTCACCCCTGAGGGTGATGCGACAGTTCGGCCTTCGCTAGGACTTCCCTCTGCACTTGGCACACCGATGGGGCTACACATTGGCCAATCTTTGGGGGCATGTGATAGAGCCGTGGGCTAACATTTGGGAGCACACTCTAAAGTACCTGGTCCAAGAGGACCGACCCTACGAGGACTCGTACACCACATACAAGCGGTGGTACTTGTTTGCGACACGCACATGGATTGGCCACATGCCTGCGGAGGACGTCGTGCACGTCTGTTAGCGTGACCGGCACCTACTCGCTGCACCGAGTTCAGGCGTCATATCAGGCAGTTTCACTCTTATCATTACTATCCCACTTTATAATAAGTATTATGTCAGCTTGCTAGAGGACCTAAATATGTTAAGTTCGACATTTACAGCAAGACTTGATGTGAGAGTGCCAGGTGGACATGTTCTCTGCCATGCACCAAGGACCACACCTCGTAGCCAGTTACTGTTCGACTAGGCAAGGCCGGCTTCTCGGGGGCCGCCACCACAGACGTCGCGGCAGCTTCACTTGAATACGCCGGCCACATCTTCCAAGCGGCCACCGCGTCAGGGTTACTGGGCGCCTAACCCTGACCAGGCAGATTCGTCTTCTCAGGCGCAGCGAGGTACATTTTATAAAAACTTTTTTCGTAATGTCATATTAACATCTACTACAGGTGATTCAATATGGCATATTCACATCAGGTACTGCAGATTGGATAGCCCCGAGGTTACTCTCCCCAACGACCTAGGCGCCACACATGAGGTGGAGGGATATTTTGCTGACCCCGACGAGCTCCTCCCGTCACAGTTGAGCGGTGCGATCCATCATTGCGAAAGTGTCATACACTTTCTTCGACATGACCCCTCATTGCGAAAGTGCCCTACTCTCTGTGCGACGTGACCCCTTACTGCGAAATCCTACGCCACATAAACTCATTTATACCACCGACGTCCCTATATAAGGCCAGTAGTGTAGGCTTGTCTTCCAACCCATGGATAGCTTGCGTTCTTCGACACGTCCCTTTGTGCCACCAAGATGGTGACAGTCTTATGAGCCCGTACCTCAAGCACACGCACCCTCTCGTCATTTGTCGGTCATATGCAGGACTCACTACGACACAAACCTAGCATGATACATGATCCTGAGTTCTATCGAGATTGGCCTAAGTGCCACCACCATGTAGACACTGTTGTGTAGATATTTGACCTTGTTACAGATGGTTCCACAGGCGTAGGTTCTACTGATGTGCCATGTTTGAGGTGTGTATCTATACGACATATCCTAACATGTTAATACAAACGTGGTGGGATTCAATGTCTGTAGGTACAGGACTGCGGCTTCAAGAAATGGATAGGCGATCCATTCTCGATGGCAGCTTCAACCTACATAGAGCACCTACACGCGAGGATACACGAATTGGAGGATCGACTAAGATGTGTTCAGAGGGCACACAGATGTTAGCGCAGCGAAGAGAAGCAGTGCTCGACCAATAGTACGAAGTGAACGCCCCATGTACAAACTTTTGCATGCACATGTGACTGTGACTACCCCGATAGGCCGAATGATGAAGTGCGTCATCGACTAATGATATTTCGTAGGGAATATGGCAACCTCAAATTCCCTAACTTCGAACCAAACTATTTATGCAACACACAGTGGTGCCATACCCTATTGTCATTTTCAAACCAGACGCCTTAAACTGATGCAGATTGTATCCGACCTATTATGTCTCCAATGTATGCCATCATTTCCGCCAATATATCAAAAGGGTAACCACGCCATCATCAACTCGTCTACTGCAACACGGCTTTGCGATGTTACCCGTCACTACTAAAGCTTGGCAAATGTATTTACTAATATTTGTCCGACGTGACCTACCACTGTGAACCTATGGCCAACAACAACTTCGTTATGGACCACATCACTCTATGAGACGTGACCCATCATTACAAGGCACATGTTGGGCTTTAACATATCTCATTGATGCCTGGACATTGTCGGCCTATTAGTACGAAAGCCAACACAACATTATTTATCCAACAGCCCATGTGGGACGTGACCGGTCTGTCTACGTTGTTCATAATTGCTGTTAAAGCCTACAAGGCATTACCTCTTGTGTGGTCCACTAGTCACTGGTCGAAGTGACCTATCACTGCAAAGGACAAGGACACATTAAATCATCTGGCAGTATGCATTGCGGATGGGCTTATTCGTTTTGAGCATCTTGGCCATAACAACTAAAACCCACCCAGACTCACTTCGATGAACACAACCAACAGGTGAGAGGGGTCGCGAACACTAGAAAAAGGAGCGAACTGTACACTTCAGTCCACAAAGAGCCCCTCAAAGAGTGCCATGGAGTTCACATCGCTAGCAAGGGAGTCTCTGAAGGAAGCTGTCCCGGAAGGTGTCCAGCCCCCATGTGTCTATACGGTGATCTTTGCAATCTAATGAGATCCGGAGACATGTCCTACATTTATGAGCAAAGGTATTGAATGTGCGCAAACTATGCATATGATCGAATCGACGAGATGGAGAGGAAGGCCAAGTTGCATGTAAATCACTGATTGTGTTTTTTCTTCCCTCACATATACACACACATGCTAACCTCAAACGTATTAGCTTCGATTTGTGCGAGTTTATGCGATATTTGGACGCTCATGAGCAGACTCCCGAACAGTAGCGAGAGTTGTTTTGGGAGGAGGCGTCACGCAGAGTCAGGTCCGAGGAACGGCGACAAGACGCCCTAAATGAAGAGAAAACAAGCATTATAGAGAAACATTTCATGAAAAGCAGGAGGCCGACAAGCAGTGGCAGTTGAATGAGCATAAGGCAGATCGTGCTAGAAAGCGCGAGAAAGCTACTAGAGCCAAGACAGTAGGACATAGTGCGTTTGCAAAGGGGAAATACCCCCGCTGCATCCAGTATATTGATTATAATGGAGCACAACTATGTTTTCAATTCCCCTAATACATGTAGGTTTAGTTACAGTGCACTTCTATGCGTTGTACGTACCAATGCTTGTATCATGTAATCCGCTAATTTTTATTATTTAATCATCGGTTCTCTGGGATCTTATGACCATTTACATGTTTTCTCATTTTTCTTTCTCGGACACAAAAACTAACACATGCTACAATTACAACGTACGAAGAAGTGTGATGGACCTTATTGAATTCTACCACAATTTTAAAAGACGGGTTGATCCTCGGCCTATTACCTGTCTTTTGAAACGGCGGTTCATGCCCCAGACTATAACCTGCCAAATAAAATGGCGGATTAACGATTTAGAAATGTCCCGCCATATGAAAAGGTGGGACAATCTAGCTAGTCCACTAAATGGAACGACAGAAGAAGACTATTTCTGTTATTTCGTAAAACCAAAAATTATTTCTGTTATTTCAAAATTTTAAAAATATAAGAAAATAATAAATTCCCCTCGTCGCCGCCGCCTTGGCCGTGTTTGCTGCGCCATGCCTCGAGCACACGCTGCGCCTTTTTGGGCGACACGCTGTGCTCCACCGCCTAGCTGCTTGCACGACCGAGCTAGTAGCACATCCACGACAGTGCCGTGGCGGCACGGCTCGCCAGAGATGCAAGCAGCGATGCAAACCCCAAAAAATTGGTGAGCAAGGACTACTAGAATGCTAGGGAAAAGAAGGGAAAGAAGATATACCAAGGTGGATGATGAATTTGAGGAGAAACAATGAATTTTGACGAGCTCTCCGGTGACAAATTGTCTTGGTTCTAATTGTCATCTCCTGCGGTTTAAGGTCAAAACGGGTCAACAAAGGGACATAAATGATCGCTCTAGAAGGAATCGAAGAGTCAATACTTACCCGAGCCAATTTTAGAGATAGAGCAAAAGGATTATTAGGGAGCTTGGATTGGATTTTTATAGAGGAATTAAGGGGAGATGGAGGGGTTTAGTGGCTGCTCATTTGCTCCATGATTGTCACAAATTTGAGTAGAACCCGCTGGTACCAAGGGTTGATGATCATCAATGAAAATGGGCATTCGATGGGTTTCTCTTCTGGATGATGGTCATGCCCATGGAGGTGAAGAGGTTGCTGCACAATAAAACAGAGAATGGAGGGAGTTGCTGCGAAGGGAGAGAAGGAAACGAGAGAAAAAGGGGACAAAGGAAGAGAGAGAAAAATAGGTGAATGACAAGTGGACCCAAAAAAGGTGAAATGATTTTACAAGAAAAGATTAAAGAACAAGGCCAAAACATATAAATTATAATAAAATATTTTTCTCCTTCTTTACAATAATTATTTATTTAATAAAATATTTGAAAACAAAAAATAAATTTTACTTTTGGAAAGATCACCAATTATTTATTTGATTTTAGAATTTTCACAACTGTAATCTAGGCTTACACGGTTCTAGGAAAAAATTTAAAATTAAATTATCTAAGTATTATTTTTAAAAACTCCAAATATAATTTTTTACAAACAAAAAACACTTAGTTAATAAACCAAAATTAAATTAAGTTTTATTTTTAAAGTAGCATAATCATTTTTATGTTTTAAAATCTTTTAAACTAAAATTTCCAAAATGATGCATTGCAATGTATGATTTTTATTTTTCATAAGAATGGGGATATGATATCGTCTATCGCATCAGTGCACTGTTCCAACGACAAGTGAAAATCCGATTATTATCATAGTTTGACAATAGTTTAACTCTGAAGAGGTTGCTCGGATGCACCAGGCGAGTTTGTTGCCCATTTGGGGTCAAAAAGGCCTTATTTCATGCAACCCTTGCCTGATATGAAATTCACTGCCCGGTTAAAGTATTTTTTTCGGATGGATGGATTTTTGTCTGGACAAAGTCTTTGTTGTCTTGGTAAGGCGACATGCCTAACCTGCCTAAGTCAATTCCCTCTTTGAGTTAGTAGAGAGTCAAGGGGAAGACCCTAGCCAGGCAGTTTTTCACTTGAGCCTCAGGCCGAGGCTAGCTATCAGAGATTGAGTGTTGCCCTTCTTGTACAGTGAAACACCTCCTGGTGTCCCCGGATATCCTTGTATCGATTGCACAAAGACATATGGTTATTCGAATGATAAGCGACGTGCGCGCCAAGCACCGCGGTGCCACGTTTATCAAGACACTACAAGGCTTGGCAACTAAGTCTACCTCATGTTATGGCTTAGCCATAACAACGAAAATCATCATCCACGCGGCTGGCCAACACTACTAGAGAACGGGCCTTCTATCCCGGCACATCAGTCCAAGTTAACTACAAATCGGGACTGAGATTAACTTCAGTTCCAGTTCAACGCCAGCAAGGCCGCAGGCCACTTTTCAGGCCTGGTTGGTGCCACAAACCGGGACCGATAGGTCGCCTCGCGCGATAGATGGCAACAGGGGAGTATTAGTCCCGGTTGGTGTTACCAACCGGGACTGATACTGGGCTCCAATAATTGGCGCGCATTTCTCCAGTCACAAAAGGCCCGGTTGGTGTTACCAACCGGGACTGATATTGGGCTCCGATAATTGGTGCATTTCTCCGATCACAAAAAGTCACTGCCACCCTGCCGCGTCCACCGTCGTCTTCTCGTCACCGCACTGAGAGCTGAGGGAGCTCGCACGCGCGCGCTGAGGAAGGAGAGGAGACCGGAGCCACATTCGTCGCCGCGCTGAGCAAGGAGCTGCTGAGGAGTGGGGACCGGAGCCAAGTCTCTCTTCGCCACGCTGAGGGAGGCTGAAAGGGGATCGGAGCCATGCTCGTGTCGCCGCGTCGACCCCACCGCCCCGGCCGCGTCTCTGAGGAGAGGGAAGACCGGATCCTCGCCTCTTCGTCGCGCTGAGAGGGAAGGAGCTGAGGGAGGAGACGGTAGCCGCTCTCGTCGACACCGTGCGCCCGTCGATTCGTCAGCGCCTCCCCGGCCACGCCGCTGAGGTACATTTATCCACCGGCATCGCATCCTCATTCTGGTCCCACCGCCACCACCGCCGCAGCGACCGCCGCCACTGCTACCGGCGCAACCGCGAATGCCGACCTTTGTTTGTGTTTTTAGCTTTAAATTTTCGTCCGAGAGATTTAGGTTGTCATGTTGGACCGGTGACGGGGCCACTAACATCGCAACCATGCTCCCTCCTCCTAGCTCCAAAATATGCTGTTTTTTAAGTGTCTATGCCCCTCCACCGTTGTTTGTTGTGGGGGGATGAATCAATACAAAAGTAGCGCAAAAGAAGACAAAAAATACGTAGCGAGCAATGATGTGGCACGTCGCGGCAACGGTGGTGGCGGCGGGAATGGTGGTGATGAGGAGGACGAGGGCGATGGCGATGACGGCGGAATGGTGGTATTAAGGAGGGCCAGGGCAAGGCCAACGGTGGCGACGGCGGCGGCGACGGGAATGGTGGTACTGAGGAGGGCAAGGGCGAGGGCGACGAGGCGAAGGGGAAGTCACATTCCCGTACAGTGTGATTGAGACATCAAGATCGCACTCTGTGTTGTACTTATTAATTTAAGTTTTATGCACTTTAAAATTTTTATTGTTCGAACAATTTATGTATAATTATACCTGCTGCAGACTTTTTGTGTTCATTGATGTATTTTAATGTGTACTATTAAATCATGCTTGTATGTGAAGTATTGAATCATGTTTGTATGTGTACTATTAAATCATGTTTGTTTGTATAATATCAATAATTCAATATGTGTACTTGATACATAAGCTACTATCGTACTCAATGCTATCAATATGTATAATGCAGATGGATCGGCGATGAATGTACATGGACCGATGTTCCTCGTAATTCATGGAGGGTTTGAAAACTTTTATTCATCATGTCGAAACCAATATTATCTTAAACTATATATGTTGCCATGTATTGATTGCAAGAATTAAAAGGAGTGGGCAAACTCTGAGCAAATTCATTTTCATTTGATCTTAAGAGGTTTTATGAAAAATTATACCTGTTGAACCAAGCACGGTGAAATAGAGATTACACGGGCTGAAGAAGAAACAGGTGGACGATAATATCTCGGACGCTGGCCAACACGGTTCTTTCGAACATATGCAGGGGAGTTTGGCGACGATGATCTAAACCAGATGCTGCTTGATGGAGAGGGATAATACGTTGATGAAAGGAATTACGAAAAGTTTCAACGCCTGTGGGAGGACTATGAAACACTGTTGTATCCAAACTGTGAACAGGGCATAAAAAGTTGCGTACCACACTAGAACAAATACAATGGAAAGCGGCAAATGGATTGTCTGATAAGGGATTCAACGAGTTGTTAGGCCTCATGAAGAAGTTGCTTCCAGAGGGTAACACGTTGTCTGAAACTACGTACGAAGCCAAGCAAGCTCTCTATCCTTTGGGCTTGGAGGTACAGAAGATATATGCATGCCGTAACGATTGCATTCTCTATCGCAATGAGTGTAAGAATTTGGAAGCCTATCCGGTATGCAAAACATCGCGGTATAAGACCAAGCGTGATGACGCAGATGAGGTAGAGGGGGACGTAAGGTGAAGAGACCCTGCTAAGGTGGTGTGGTACTTTCCTGTAATTTCTCGGAAAGAGCGTTTGTTTGTGAACAAAGAACATGCGAAGATGATGCGTTGGCACAACGATGCTCGTAACATTGATGGAAAGGTAAAACACCCCGCAGATGGGTCGCAGTGGTGAAAACTTGATAGGAAATATCCGGAGTTTTCAAGTGATGCGAGGAACATACAGTCTGCATTGAGTACAGATGGGATGAACCCCTACGGCGAGTTGTACACCAATCACAGTACCTGGCCAGTGACTTTATGTATCTACAATCTTCCTTCTTGGCTATGTCAGAAGCGGAAGTATATTATGATGCCATTGCTCATCCCAAGGCCTCAAGCAACCCGGGAACGACATCGATGTGTACCTAAAATCAACATTGTGGAACGATGGTGTATGTGTATGGGATCAGTATAAAAGAGAGTACTTCACCCTATGTGCATTGCTATTCGTAACCATCAATGACTGGCCAGCACTTGGTAACCTGTCGGGCCTATCTATCAAGGGATATAAAGCCTGCATCGAGTGCTTATACGATACGGAAGACAAGTACCTGACAAACTCTCGAAAGGTTGTATACATGGGCCACTGTAGATTCCTAAACCTGAAGCACCCGTTACGGAGTAACCTAGTTAATTTTGATGGGACGGAAGAGAACCGCAAGAAGCCCAAGCATCATAGTGGGGCAGATTTATTTTCTATAGTGAAGAATCTGAAAATAGAATTTGGAAAGGGTCATGGTAGCAAACCTGTCCCACCACTCCCTCCTGAAGAAGTTAAGAAGAAGGCTAGCTGGAAGAAGCAATCAATTTTTTGGAATTTGCTTTACTGGAAAGACTTAGAGGATCGTCACTCATTGGATTTCATGCATATAACGAAGAATGCCTACGTGAACCTGTTAGGATTCCTAGATATGTACGGCAAATCAAAAGATACTATTCAAACACGAAAGGAACTACAACTATTAGGACTCAGACAGGAATTACATCCGCAAGAAAGAGACAAAGGGCATTACCTCCAAACTGCGAGTTACACTTCAAGCAAAGAAGAGAAAAAAAAACATGATTAAGTTGTTAAACAATGTTAAGGCCCCTTCCGGATACTCGATGAACATAAGAAGCTTTATAAACACAAAAGAGAATAAAATCGTAAACGTAAAATCGCATGATTGTTACATGTTGATGACCCAGTTGCTGCCAGTGATGTTGAGAGGTGTTCTTCCTGACTTGGTACGAGGGACAATCGTCAAGGTGTGCTCGTACTTCAACGCGATATCTCAAAAGGTCATAGATCCAGATAAATTATCTAATCTACAGGATGATATTGTCGCTGCTTTGGTCAACCTTAAGATGATCTTCCCTTCGTCCTTCTTTGATATGATGGTCCATCTCATGATTCACATGGTGAGACAGTTAGAAATTCTGGACCCATGTTCTTGCATAGCATGTTCCCTTTCGACAGGTACATGGGTGTCCTAAAAAAATATGTTCGTAACCGGTCTCGTCTAGAAGGATGCATTGCCCTGTTGGCACAGAAGAGGTGATTGAGTTTTGCATCGACTACATTAATAAATTGAATACGATTGGCATGCCTGTATCACGCTATGAGGGGAGGCTAAGGGTAAAGACACTCTAGGGAGAAAAGAATCTTCTTACAAAGATATACTGTCATTTAGACAAGAACATTTCACAATATTGAAACAAACAGTTTTAGTGGCTCCATATGTCGATGCTCACGAGAAGATTCTACGAGACGAATACCTAGAGAGGTCAGAAAAGTGGACCGCAAACAAGCAAATTGAGAGTTTCGGCGGTTTGCTACAAAAGCAGCTGTTGGGCAAGGAGGGAGTCCACGAACAATTGCAACTCTTAGCTTTGGGACCATCAATGACAATTGTATCATGGCAAGGGTATGAGATAAATGGATGCACATTTTACACTGCATCCTAGGATAGCAAGAGCACGAACTAAAATAGCGGTGTTCGAATTGATGCATTAGACAATAATGGAAATATAGACATCTATTATGGTTTTATAGAGGAAATCTGGAAGCTCGAGTACAGACATTTGAAAGTCCCTCTATTTCGGTTCCAATGGGTCAAACTAACAGCTGTGCAGATTGACGAATACGGGATGACAACCGTGGACCTTAAGCAAGTGGCCTACAGAGACGAACCGTTCGTGCTCGCCAATGATGTCACACAAATTTTCTATGCGATTGACATGGATAGCAAACCAAAAATGTAAAAGGGACAGAGTACCAAAAGGCAGAAGGACAATACTTGTAGTACTGATAAGCCAGACACCATGTTGTTTTTCCTGGTAAAAGAAGGATTGTTGGAGTTGAGGGCGTAACAGATGAAGAAAAGTATAATCAGTTCAACGAGCTGTCACCTTTCTCGGTGGATTTAGACATTACTATCCTCAATAGTGATGACGATGTCCCTTACGTACGCCATAACCACAACGAAGGATCACTTGTAAAAACAAATTAGTTGCATATATCTACTATTTATCATATTTTTTCTGAAAATCATATATGACAAGTACTTGAATGCGTTCGGATGCTAATGTTTAAAGGGCAATGATTAAAGAGAATATATACTATTTACGTACAATGTTTTTCAATTTTACGATGTCATAAATAATTTATTAGCAGACACCTCATTTTCGGAATTTTTGTTAATAGAAATTTGCTATCCATGAAAACATTGCCCTCCCATATACACCACATTTTCAGTCTGTTTGTTAATAGATTCATAATTTACTGGAACTTTAAAACATTTTAAAAAATATTTATTAGCAGACACCTTATTTTTTTTCTTTGTGTTAATAGATATTTGCTATCCATAAAAATATTGCGCGCCCGTACATATCGACAAGCGTATTGCGTCCAACTGGTTAGCAGCGCACGGCAATAGCGCGGGCTCACTATGCGGCCACGGTTCGAGCCCCGCTTCTGCCCCCTGCAGGTCCTAATTTTTTGGAAAATACAACCATCACTCCCGGTTTAAACCTCAAATCGGGACTGAAGGCAGCGGTTATGTTGAAATTTTTTAAAACACAACTTTCACTCCTGGTTTCTACTTCCAACCGGGACTGAATGCCTCCAGACGCAAAGTAGTTATGTTGGTCCCGCAAGTCAGTAAACCTTTAATCCTAGTTGTAGGTTTCAACTGGGAGTAACTGTTTTATTCAATTACGGTTGTTGTATTAAACCGGGATTGATATGCATTGCTGCCCCACACGTCAGTTCTTTCCCCTTCCTTCGGATTAGCTTATCAGCCTCGCTCCTTTCACCAACTGTTCGACACCCCGATGCGCTTGAATTGGGGAGGCGAGCGGACGCGCGTGTAGCTACATTTTCGATCCACACGAGAGAAAATGGAATGGCAAAGATCAGTCAAGGCCCCTATAAATTTGAATGAAATCCACATCATACACACAGAGCTAGGCATCCTAATTTCTCTCGCTTATACCTCCGTCCGCCGCCATGTCTTCTAACTCTGATTCATTGCCGCCTGCATCGCCACCACCGAAGCGGTGGAGGCTCTCTGAGTTTTGCCACTCCCCTGGGTGGCACATTTCGGAGGGTACCAGTTTGGAAGAGAATGAGACGCCATGGTGGTCCGACGACGACGACCTCATCTACGACGATCCCTCCAACGAACTCGACGGTGAAGGACTCCGACTCCGAACTCGACGGTGAAGGGTTACAGCGGCGACGAGGACGAGGAGGGGGATAGCAGTGATGGCGAGGGCAGCGCTGATTAGACATTATGTAGTAGTTTTAATTTTTCTTAATTTCAAGCGAATTTTCTTTTTTTAAGCCCAAACATATATCCTCTGGGAATTTTAATGGAATTTACTGGAATTTATAATATTAAACAGAATTAACTAGAATTTTATACTATTTACTGGAATTTCTACTGCTGACTGGAATTTATACATTTACCGGAATGTTAAAATATTTTATAACTTTTCGTACGTTATAGTGAATATAAACTATTTACGAACAATATTTACAATATTAGAAGAAACCTCATTTTGTGCAAATTCTCATAATAGAAAATTGCCATCCATTTAAACAATGCGCCCCCATATATATCGACAAGAGTATTGTGTCCAACTGGTTAGTAGCGCACGGCGAAAGCGCAGGCTCACTGTGCCGCTGCGGTTCGAGCCCCACTTATGCCCCCCTACAGGACCCAATTTATTTTGGAAAAATACGACCATCACTCCCGGTTTAAACCTCCAACCGGGATTGAAGGCCCCTGACGCAAAGCAGTTTTGTGAATTTTTTTTAAAACACAACTTTACTCCCGGTTTTTATCATCAACCGGGACTGAAGGCCTCCAGACACAAAGCAGTTATGGGGGGCCCGCACGTCAGTAACCTTTTACTACCGGTTGGAGGTTTCAACCGGGATTGACGGTCACAGTAATCCCGGTTGTTGGATTCAAAACACGCACCCAAAACCGTGCCAAATTAATCCTAGGTCGACACCGCCACCACCGGATTCGCCACCGCCTACAACCCCTCCAACGCAGTCGTCCGTGTTGCCGCCGCCTACAACCCCTCCGACGACTCGCCCGTGACGTCGCCGCCGCCCGTGTCACCGCCCACTACAACCCCTTCGACGTCGCCGCCGCCCATGTCGCCGCCCCCTACAACCCCCTCCGACGCCGCCGCCGCCTGTGTCGCCACCCCCTACAACCCCTCCGACAACTCGCCCATGAAGTCGCCGCCGCCCACGACAACCCCTCCGACGTTGCCGCTGCCCGTGTCGCCGCCCCCTACAACCCCCTCCAATGCCGTCGCCGCCCGTGTCGCCTGTTAATTCCTGACCCATTTCACATACATCATTGCTCTAGTTGCCTGCAGCATTGCTTATCTTTGTTAATATAATGTCTGTAACTAAAGTATATGATTTCCTCAAAATGATTTCTTCAGAGTGGAGACTGAAGACTAAAGTATGCTCCACCCGTGTGTTCAAATTCTGTAATGGGCTTTATCATATTTGTTCTGGAGGAATGAGTTATGTATATATTGACTGCAGTGGAATACCTTCAGGAGAATAGCTTTGAAGTGCTTGTAATCAAGTAACATTTTCAGATTCTCAAGTATCATGCATATTTAGAAATAAGATGATTTGTTGAATTGTTTGTCGATGCAATTAAATGACTACATATTATTATCTGAAAATCCATAGTCCATGAATTTTTTATTCTGTGAGAATGATTCTGATTCAGACTTGTATACAAGTCCAGTTTTAATAGTGAATCATTTTGGAGAGCATATATCATACATGTCCAGAATTTTTGCATATGACCTAAAGCATTGTAGTACTTATATGATTTCCTCAAAATGATCATTAAGCATCTTTGTTTATATAATGTCAGAAACTTTTTTTATGATATTTGTTCAAACAACAGTGGATTGACAATCCAAATGTACCTACATTTATATTTTTTCTAGGGTCGTTAGCTTCACTATCCGATGTAGCTTCACAAGTTAGTTAAAACTTGCAAGTAATTTATCATATCCTTCAACACAATTCTGCTAGGCCTTATGTGAGGATGCACTTGTATTTTCAGTGCCTTTATTTGTTACAATGGCGAGCGGAGGGATTGGTGATGAAGAATTTTTTATGGAGATGTTTGGGACTGGTCCGGATGACAGAGTTCAACCTACGGCAGCCGGTGAGGCCGTAGAAGCCACCGAGGCCGATGAAGTCACCCAGTCCGGTCAAACGAGTAGCCAGTCAAGTCAGCGAGGTCAAAGTAAGAGGCCAAAGTCAAGGCGCATAATCACTGAAGTCAGCGAGGAAGGCGAGCCTCTGAAGCCAGCATTGGCGATTGGGCAGTTTAGATCAACTTTCGGAATGATTGTTAGGGACCACGTGCCCATTAGCATTGTGAAATTTGACGACGTACCTGCAGACCTCAAGAACACCCTATGGACCGATATGAAACAAGTTTTCACCTTCCCCGAAGGGACCGAACAGAAGGTGAAGAATTACATATTGAAGAAGATGGCAATGGCATTCCAGACGTTCAAGAAAAAGTTGAACAACGAGTACGTCAAGAATAATGTACTCCCCAACTTCAATAAATACCCAAAGCTGCAAGATCATTGGGATGAATTTGTAGGGTACAAAACTTCTAAATAAGGTCAGCGTATGAGTGAAAAGAATAAGCAAAATACGGCGAAGAAGCAATACCACCATCGTCTCGGCCCTGGTGGTTACCGCAAAGCGATATCCAAATGGGAGAAGAGGGAACATGACTTGCTTGTGAAAGGTGTCGAGCTCATAACAATGAGATGGTCCGACTGATCGAGGAAATGGTTCTTTGGTCATGACGGTGGCCTTGACGACGACAGTAGGCCAGTTTTTGGGGAAAGGATTAGAGATGTTGCAAGAAGGCTTCAAGAGACGCACGAAGAGTCGGCCCAAGGCATCTTCGTGCCAAATAGGGAGAACGATGAGTGACGAGGCCCTCTGTAACCACGAGCACCACCGGACGTACGAGGCGTTGGCGTCGTCACGTGGAAGGTTGGTTTCCCGCAGGATGCTGAGACTTACAGGAGTCGGTCGAGGAGCAAGGGCCGACATGCACAACACCTCTTCGACCGTGAGGAGCAACTGCGTGCAACACAGGTGAGCATACAAGAAACAGTCCGAAAAGAGGTGCAGCTAGCCTTGAGCCAGGCGCGGGAGGCCGGTCAGCAGGAACCGCCCAGTAATCCCAACGTCATCAGCCCTTCCATGCGGTGGAGCAGCTGCGCTTCCGGTGGGCTGCCAGAAGAGGACTTGGTCCGCTATCCCATGGACGACATCACGCAGCCGACACCTTGTGAGCTGCACTTCGAAGCACAGAACTTCTCCATCAAGGTGGCTGAAGGCATGGCTTACCCAATGGAGACCGGGCAGGTCATCCATGGCCAACAGATACCCCCGAGCTATGCCAAGGTCTCCGTGGACGAGGTATGCCAGGGGTACGAGGACCTTGACCTCGACATTGAAGGAGGTGACGGGACCACGAAGCTAGGAGATGCAGTACACAATTTCGTCATGTGGCGCAAACGATTCATAATTTTTCAAGGTAACATGCCCGTGTCCTCTCCACGGTCTCCTGCATCAAGTCCTCAACGAATCCTCTCACACGAAACTCCAACTAACATACCAGCCAAGACAGACCACCCTACTCAGCAAATAGCTCCCAAGAAGGTGCCGTCTAGGTCAAGCCGGCCTGATGGGGGGCCAGCACCTCTCAAGAAGACAGGGTCCAGGTCATCCAGAAAAAAAAACACCTCCGAAGCTGCCGTATGATATGACCGAAGAGGAAACTGAGCGGATA
This sequence comes from Raddia guianensis, assembly GCA_036346415.1. NCBI lineage: Eukaryota > Viridiplantae > Streptophyta > Magnoliopsida > Poales > Poaceae > Raddia > Raddia guianensis. The sequence goes on from CM070539.1 coordinate 36,152,390, forward strand.
GTAAAAGGCGAGGTCACCGCACATTTTGTGAAGAAACCATCTCCACCGAGGGTCCAGCCCGGTACGGACGAATGGCACAAAGGCAAGAGGTGTATCTTATTGTTGAAGGATAAGATCAACATACGAGAAAGACCATCTGTATCAGACTACGAGCGCATCTTGCGTAAGGGATCTAAGAAGGAAACATCAGAGGAGCAGATTCCAAAAGAGGATGCGCAAAGTGTATTGTCTGTAAATTTCGATCGTGCCCGCCGGTATACTATACTAACTTGGAGGCCTAAATAATTTTTTCTTATGTAGAATGGAGATAAAAAGAGGCCTAATGGAGGGAATCCATGAATTTGACTTCCTTGACCCATTGGTCATTAACGAGAAAATAGCTAGAGACTACCCAAAAGAAACAGAGAACAACATTTACGAAGGGCTAATGGGACAACGACACAAGAGATATATACCTCTACGCTACGAATTTAAGTACGTGTTTTCGTACCACCTAATTTTAATTCCTTTTCTTAACATATTGTTAGAACTAATTAGTAAACTGCGTTGACATATATATATGTGCAGCTTTCACTGGCCCTTTTTATTATAGAGCTAGATCATAGCAAGATTACAGTCATGGACTCGAGAAGGGAACCAGTTGAAAAGTACAAAGACTCCATCGCCATGCTCAACATGTACATTGCTCTTCCATTCATATCTTACTAGTTCTGTTTCTCCATATCAAACAAACTCAATTATATATAACTTGTAATCAAATGTGCAGTGCCTTCGCAACGTTTCGCAAGAAAACCGTGGAACATTCAAGACACGTTTCGAGTTGTACCTCGCTAAATATGTATATATATCATATTACGAATATTTTGTTAATGTAATTTCCATGCATCTATTTCACGATTTCAACTCTTTCACCACAGGTCTTGCACCAACCACATGGAAACAATTTATGCGGATCTATGTGTGCGAGATGATGCACAACTTCATCGGGGGCACCGCTGAGTACATAAGAAAAAACGCAGGTTTTGGAGTGAGTAATATATAATTACTACCTTAATAACGTCTAGCTAGCTACATCAGACATTTTCTATAGTTTCAAAGATTGATAAGTTAATTCTCTATTTAATGATAGATTCCCCTAAAGTTGGCGAAAAAAGGTTTGGAACAAGGTCCGGAACTATCGCCGGTTCGTGTCAAAGCAATTCAAGAGCAAATCGCCGGCTCCTTTTAGATGAGTGCATAAATCCGATGGGCGAACATCACCACCCTTTTGTTAATAGATTCCGGAGCCTTTCAAAAATACTATCCAACCGTTGAGGAGGAGGAGGAGCGATGCACGTAAAAGATCCCGATAAAAAGTGTATGTGCACTGTGTACATTGTACGATACTTATGTATAGTTAGCTACCTAATACATATTTGCTGTTTAACAAAGGAGCAGATTGAAGATTTTATGGCCTGGAGTCCGGAAGTCTTTGGGCCTGGAAGGTTATAGATCAACTTTTGAGAACTGTCCTTCCCCTGCTTATGTTCTTGAGGAAATCTGGAAAAAAGAAGGTAAAGATCAAATTTATATATCTGTTATGTTGTGGGCTTGGTGGTGTTATTCAAGTGGCGCCGCAAATTTTAAATACTAAATATGTAGGAGTTTCTTCATATTCATTTCTTACTTGATTTGCATGTGATCCATTTCTTACTTGGCTAGCATTTTAGTTTTGTTTATTTTCATTATTATCTTGATTTTCCATTTTCTTTATTGTTGTACATAATCAAGACCTGCTAAACTAGCATGTTGCTATTTCTACTGTTTTTGTTAAATAATAGTGTTTAATTTGGGTTGTAGGAGGAGGCCGACAACGCTGGTGGAAAGGCATGATACAAGACAATGATCTCAGAAAGTGACAACGCTGAGTTCGACAACGTCTCAAAGTGGCTTGGTGTGACACAATGGGCCAGATCTGGTTAAGTTTTGAGTATAGTGTCAATAGCCCAAGATAGTTTGATGATGCTGTCCAACGAAGGTGTTAGCAGAAATCTGAATCAAAGTAAAAAAAACATGGGTGCCACCGTGAATGTAATACGCTAGCTCATGATCTTACCAAATTGGGAGCAAGTGTAAATGACCAGCAGTATGGCTGGATGATTTCCCTGTAAACTCTGAAGATTGTAATTGTTTGACCGTGCCTAGAGCCGGTCTGATGTAATATATGGTTTGGTTTCCCTAAAAAAAAATACATATTTGTTGTAATATTGAATGTTATTTTGATTTTAGTTATCAACTAGCTGTGTATTTGCTAATTGTATTAAATGTGGTTTAGTTAATTGTGACTAAATAAGCATAACATGCAAAAAAAAAATATTGTATACACCTCAGTCCCGGTTGGAGTAACCAACCGGGACCAATAGAGTCCCCAACGGCCACTCTTGAGCATCGCCACATGCGCACATCTCAGTCCCGGTTGGTAGCTAAAACCGGGACTGATAGCCCAGCTGCCACTCCACGTGTATTCGGGGCCAGCTTATCGAGGAGAGATTTAGTCCTGGTTCCTGTAACCTGGACTGATGCACAGCAGGCATCAGTCTCCAAAGGTTGTCCCGGTTTAAGAACCGGAACTGAAGCCCTTTCCGTAGTAGTGCAACACATGTGGCGACCTATCCAAAGGTTCCACGGCATGAAAGTGATAACATAAACTTCATCCTCCTGATTATTGCCACCATCTTCCAATCCATTACACGAGGTTCCAACAGATGTAGCCGTGCTTGCCGATGGACTGTCAAGAATCTAACGATGTCATTGCATGAGTCACACCTGTGCAGCAAAAGAATAGCGAAACAAAATGTGCCAAAGAGTCTCGTCCGTGGCGCCCGGCCCCACAAAGCGAGCAGTGTATATATACTCTCTCCTTTTTTTTACAGGCAAAGTATTTAGTTAATTTGAACGATGTTGTTTGAAAATACAAGCCGTGCATATATTGTCGTTTTTTTAATTATCAACTGTTATTTATTTTAAAATTCTCTCTCATGTATTTGTCGGAGTAACAACCCTTGAACAATGTTCACTCTCATATTTGGTATTATAGATAGCATGGTCATTTCAAGTTCCTTAATAATTAATTATGTGCCAATATATATAATACGTCTCAAAATTTGCCATGCATTAATGTCTCAAAAACGCGGGCACCAATAGAATCGAATTGAAGCCCGTGGCCATGGCTAACAAGCCATGGGATTGCACTTTAATTTACACGTGGATGACGCACTGCACATACCGTAACCCGTAAGCCAACAGGAGATACCATATTTACCATCCAAAAACAACTCTTAAGGTATAGGGAGTAGGGGGACAAGATGGCTGTCCTGCCTGTTCGGAAGAGTTATATATATCCACGCACTCAGGCTGCTACGTACACCACATATACCCGCGTACCTTAAGCTATTGGACGCGATGGACAATGATGTGATTAACCTCCCATGGAGCACACACGGCTTCTTGGCCTTGCTAGTAGTGTTCCTCGTTCCGATATTCCTCCTATCCCTCAAATTCCATCATCGAAATGCTCGCAAGGATGGACCGAATCTCCCTCCCGGGCCATGGCAGCTCCCTGTCATCGGAAGCCTGCACCACCTGCTCACAAAGAATCCGGGGCTCATACACCGCACCTTGGCCGACCTCGCGCGCCGATTCGACGCCCCCATCTTGTACCTCCGGCTCGGGGAGCTGCCCGTCATGGTCGTCTCCTCCCCCGGCGCCGCCGAGGACGTCATGAGGACGCACGACATCGCCTTCGCCGAGAGGACGACGAGCCTGAAGGTGAGGGCGGCGACCGGCGCCCGGCCGGGGCTGCTGGTCTTGCCTTACGGCGACCGGTGGCGGCAGCTCCGCAAGATCTGCACCGTCGAGCTGCTCAGCACGAGGCGCGTCATGTCGTTGCGCCCCGTCCGCGAGGCTGAGGCTGCCCGCCTCGCTGCCGCGATCGCCGGCTCCTCCGCGTCGGGCGAGCTGCCGAGCTGGTGAATGTCAGCAAGGCTGTAGCTGATTATGTCGCGGACTCGACGCTGTGCGCCGTCATGGGCGAGCGGTTCAAGTGGCGGCGCGAGTTCTTGGACGCGTTGGACGAGGTGGCCAGGAAGATCTCCGGGTTCAGCGCCGGCGACCTGTTCCCGTCGTCGAGGCTCGCGTGCACCATAGACGGCAATGCGCGCCAGGTGAGGTTGCTATCTGACAAGGTGTTTGAGATGGTGGACGGTGCCATCGATGAGTACAATGAGCGGATGGTTGCGGCGGAAGATGATGCTCATCCAGGCGACAATGAATGCTTCTTGGGTGCTCTTCTGAGGATGCAGAAGGAAGGCGACTCCGGCAGCGCGATCCCCATGGCCACCATCAGAATCATAATCGCTGTGCGTGAGCGTGACTAGCTACACTCTTATTCTTTCTTTCTAATTAAATTTGCAAAACATTTTTTTTCTATACAAACAAACGTACGTATGTATGTGTATATATCATTTGTGTGTGTGTGTGCCCGCACACTCTCGTAAGCATTAGTAACAGTAAAAAATAACAATTTGCTATTCGTCAGCTCCCTGAAATTTAGAAAAAATAACACGGACCACCACTTCTGTAACCTATTAGCTAGCGATAGGATCGACAGTCAGGGATTTAAATTTCGGTATTGAAAAAATTTCGGTGACTGGCGAAATATCCGAAATTCCTGAAATTTCGGTGAAATAAAAATAGAGAATTTGATTTCTTCAAAAAAAGTCATGAACCTAGGATTTGAACCACGCACCTCTTTCTTGTTTCAATAAGCACTACCCACTATGCTATAAGAGGGTCCTATAAAGAAACAAGTTATGCCTTCTTTTTATGCGTAAGTCTCAAATTTGATCAAATCTTTTGAATTCAAAATTTTTGTTTTCGTTTCGGTTGCTGGCGAAAAATCCGAAATTCCCAAAATTTCGCCGAAATTTCGTCAAAAAAAAATCCTTGTCGACAGTACAGGATTAGGGTGGGGTGCAATGTTCCCCAAGACTTAGGTATGCCCCCACAATTACAGACTTATACCTCGTATATGACTGTAGTACTAAACAATAGGAAGTAAATGAAATACGAGAGTTGACAAGTTAAAATCCATAAATTTGATTTCTTTTTTAGAGTGGTCCCCAAAGAAGTTGGTAAGATGCTTGGTTACGAAGACCATCACTAAAGTTCAACTTCACGGGATGACAAAAATCAAATTCTTACTTTTAAGAATGTGTTATATAGCCGTGGAATTGAATCATTAAATCCACACAATACTCCTTAAACAAAATCTAAAGTATTTTGTGCTTTGATAATACTTCGGATGAAATCTAAGTTTTTTTTGATACCATGGTACAGGAAATGGTTTCAGCTGGGACCCATACAACATCAACAACCCTCCAATGGGCTATGTCTGAACTCATGAGGAACCCAAAAGTGATGCAGAAAGCACAAGAAGAGATACGTCTTGTTTTGCATGGCAAGTCAAGAGTAACCGAGAAGGACTTGATTGGTTTAAAATATCTAAATCACGTGATAAAGGAAACATTGAGATTGCACCCAGCTGCTCCTTTGCTGTCAAGGGAGTGCCGAGAGTCAGGTAACATTCTAGGATATGGCGTGCCGAAAGGAACAGTGGTGATGGTAAATGCATGGGCAATTGGTAGGGACGCTAATTATTGGGATGATGCTGAAGTATTCAAGCCCGAGCGTTTCGAGGAAAGCACCGTAGATTTCAAGGGTGCAAACTTTGAATTCATACCGTTCGGAGCTGGGCGAAGGATATGCCCTGGCATATCGTTTGCACAAGCTGGCATGGAGCTTGCTCTTGCTGTGCTTTTATACCACTTTGATTGGAAACTCCCAGCTGGTGTGACTCCAGATAGAATGGACATGACCGAAGAATTTGGCGTGACCGTGGGCATGAAGAGTGATCTCTACGCGCGTCCAATCCTTCTCGTGCATCCGGAACCAACATAATACTCCTAGATGTATTAGCTAGCTGCACTTTACAGTCAGCTGATCGAAGCCTGCAATTCTATTTTGTATCCCGGTGCATGCACATGCATTTGTATGCGTAATAAATGTACCAGCAACAACATATTATCCTAGCTGCATCACACACGTGCTTGTTGGTGTTCTTTCTACAAAAATAAACTGCACTCGATCATTTTGTGGTATTTATGTATGCTCAAAAAAAAATTGTGTGTAATCGTTCACGGTGTGCGAGTCATGAGAGTGGCGACGCTGCGGGCGACTAGGGTTTCCCCCTAGCCGCCGCCGCCGCCGCTCGGCTTCCTCTCCGCCGGCCTGCCGCCTCCACGCCCGCCCTCCAGTCTCCTCCGCCGCCCTGACCTCCTCCGCATCGGCGCCTTCCTTCGCGCCGCCCCCGCAGCCGACCTCCTCGCGCGGCGCCTTCCTCCCGCCTTGGCGCCTTCCGCGCCGCCCCCACCGCCGACCTCCTCCGCACCGCCGCCTTCCTCCGCTCCGGCCACCACAGCGCAGCCGCCACCCTCCTCCGCGACCCAGCAGCCGCCGCCACCCTCCTCCCGTCCACGTCGTTCCCCAGATCCACGCCGCGCCGCCCTCGTCGCGCCCGGCCGCCGCCCTCCTCCGGCCGCCGCCGCCGCCCTCCTGCCCTCCTCCGCACCGACCCCCTCGGTGCTGCCCTCCCGCTGCGACCTCCTCCACGCCGGCGCCGACCCAGATCCGCTGCAACCTCCTCCCCGCCGCCGTCGCCGTCCATCTCTCCTCCACAATGGCTCTCCATCCCTCCTCCTCCTCCTCCTCCTCACGGTCCGCCCGCTCCGTGTCGCAGCCCCATCCTCCAGCGGTCCGCCGTTCCGGCCACCGCAGCCACCTCATGACCACCTCCTCCCCAGTGATCGCGCCTTCTCGCGTTGGAACCCGGCGCTCAGCCCACGTGCCCACATCCTCTTGCCTGCCTCCGCCATTACCACCGCCCGCGAGCCACCCCCTCAAGCCGCCATTACTGCTCCTACCTTGAGCCTCATTTCCTCCTCCCCGCCACCTGCCCCCAGCCGCCCCATCTCCGTTTCTGGTATTTCCTCGCGCCTGCCAGCGCTACGCTCCCTCGTTATCGCTCCGGAGGATGTTTCTTCTTGGCAAGCGGTCTCTTCCAGACGGGCACGCCGACGTAATCTCCCCCCCCCATTCGGGCTGGCGTCCAGGAGCGTGCCCGGCATCCCTGCCGCACCACAGCCACCTCCATACCGCAGGGCCGCTACTACCGCTGCCTCGTGCGCGACCACTTGGTGGCAGCGTGCCGAGACCCGGTTAAATGCCTCCGTTGCTTCCGCGCCGGCCACCAGTCTCGCCATTGTCGTCTCGGTCGCCTACAACCTCAGCTGCCTCCTCCGCGCCCAGGCCCTCCGCCTCCGCCTCCACCTCCGCCAGCTATGCCTCGCCAGCTCCAGCGCCTCGTCCTCGCTGCCAACCGCCCGCCCTTCGTGCGCGCCTGCGTCGTGGTCTCCCCGGCCATCCGCAGCGCCGCGGCAGACCTCCCCCACTACGCCCTTTCTGTTGAAGTCATCGGTGGCCCATTACCTGACGCCGACGCCGTCGCCCGCGCGCTCGAAGCCCACACCGATGTCCCGATCAGCGACATGAGGGTCTCCTTCGTGGCGGGTCGCTGTTTCATTGTGCGCTTCTCTTACCCGGAGCAAACACGCCTTGTTGCCGCCCGCCGCTCGCTCCACCACATCGGCCGCGACTTCCGCTTCACCGTCTTCCCCGAGCATGTCCACCCCGCCCGCCATGTCAGCGCGCTTCGCTTTCGCTTCCGGCTGGTCCTCGAGGGGCTCCCCTTTCATTGCTGGGACATGTCCGTGGTCGAGCAGCGCCTCGCCGGCAGTGCCCGTGTGGACGTCGTCGAGGCCGCCTCGCGCTTTCGCACGGACACCTCTATGTTTCGCCTCTGGGCGTGGACCTCTGACCCTGCGTCCATCCCGCTCGCGGCGGAGCTCGCCCTCGTCGACCCTTCGCCTGGCCAGACCAGTGAGCGCGTCGGCGGCTGGGCTGGGGCCAGCGCCGCGGCGACTCCCAGGCCGTGCCCTCCCCGCTCCACCGAGTTCAGAGTCGTCATCCATGTGGCGACTATCGAAGACTACTCTGCTGCCGCCACCCGCCTCGACGGCGGCCTGCCCGTGGTGACGCTGCAGGACTGGCTGCCGGAGCAGCTCGACTCCTTGCCTGCTTGTCGCCCCCTGTTTCAAGCTCTTCCGCGCGCGTGGTGACGACGACGACGACTCCGGCAGCGAGCCCGACGTTGGGGCGCGCCTCGCGCGGCGTGCTGGTAAGGCGTCGATCCACGGCGCCTCGCGCGGCGAGCAGTGCGAAACGCGCCCGTGTTTCGCCGCGTGGTTCGCGCGCGCTGCGTCCGTGCCTCGCCGCCCGCGCGCCGCGCCACAATGTCGCCACGAGCTGATCGTCGCCGCGCACTATTTCGTCGCCGTTTGGGTCGTCGCCTCGCTCGCATGCCTCGTCCCCGCATGGCTCGCCGCGTGGTCCGGTGCGCCCTGCTTCACCGCCAGTAGCGCGAAGCGTTACTGCGCCCGTGACGATCGCCCACATGCCACACCCGTTGAGCCTGATCGGCGCAGGCCCTGCTCACTTCCTGTCGCATCGCAGAGCCACCTCGGCGCCTGGACCAGTGGGGCTTGACCTGCTCACAATGGTTCTCTCCGGCGTTGGGCCGGCCCTCCCGGCCAGCTTTGATCCCATGCTTCTTGAGGCTTCGCTCTCTTCGCTGCCGCCTGCCTCCGCAGTGGACGCTCTGCTGGACTCCATTTCCACCCCGGCTCCGACGCCTCTTCTTCGCTTCACCCCTCATCCTCCTAGGGCGAGCCGCCGCCCTCCCGCTAAGGCCTCTCGTCGGAGCTCACGCCTCGCTGCCTCCCGCGCGCTCACCCCAGTTCCTGGCACCTCGGCGGTCCCATCCATCCGGAGGGCCCAGGCTGTCCTAGCTCGCAAGCTAGGACACGTCTCCTCGCCGGTCTCAGTCGACGACCTAGCTACCCACCTCAGCACTCTCTTCTCCACCGCCCTAGATGACGGCTCCTTCGCGGCGATCTCAGACCTCTGCGGCGTTCTTCAGCCGCCGCTTGACCTGTCCACTGTGGGTTCTGACTCAGTGGAGGAGGTCCCTGTGGGTGCTGCCTAGGCTGTCTCCCCCGCCCGCGTTGCCCTTTTGTTCTTCATGTTAGGTCCTTTTTCTGATAGCCCGTTCAACCACCTGCGTGTGGTTTTCTTTAGAGTCCAGTTGTTCAACCACCTGCGTGTGGTCTCCATGTGTTGTTCTGCCCACCTGCGTGGGCCATTCACTAGTGTCGTTCTGTCCAACCACCTGCTCGTGGTCTTCAGTTCTTGTTTGAACCACCTGCGTGTGGCGTTCGCTTGTGTCGAGTTGTCCAACCACCTGCGAGTGGCTTTTACTACCGTCAAGTCGCCCATCCACTTGTGCGTGGCTTTCAGCGCTTTTTGTACGGGCATTCCATCCAACCACCTGCGTGTGGTCTTCTCCCTTCGCCTCGCCTGCCCCGGCCTCCCTTCGTAGCTATCCCAGGGCCTGCAAGGTTCGTCGCTGTACGGGTTTCCCCGATGAAGTTTATCTCCTGGAATGTTCGGGAGCTAAATTCCCCCGTTAAACGTCACGTCGTTGCTGATTTAGTCCGGATCCACCGGCCTTCCATCCTAGGACTGCAAGAAACCAAGCTCTCGGTTCCAAACCCTCATACCCTCCTAGAACTCGAAGCTTTCCGCCTTAAAGGCTCCCACTGCCTCCCGTCAGACGGCACTCGTGGGGGACTCCTGCTGCTCTGGGATGATGAGGTTGTCTCCCTCTCCGACTTCCTTGTGCTGTCGCACTCCATCTCTGCGAAGGTTAACTGCTCTCGCACCTCGCGCAGTTGGACCATTTCCAATGTCTATGGCCCGTCACAGAGCGACGCCGCAAAAGAATCCTTCCTGCAAGAACTGCATTCCATTTCCAACCATTTCTCCGGCCCCCTGCTTCTCATGGGCGATTTCAACCTGATCTACAAAGCTTTCAACAAAAGCAACACCAACCTAAACCGGAGACTGCTCAACCTTTTCCGTGCCACGATTGACGACTACAACCTGCGTGAAATACACCTATCCGGCAAAAGGTTCACTTGGTCCAACGAGCAAGCTAACCCTACCCTGGTCAAGCTAGATCATTTCTTCTGCACGGCATCCTGGGAGCTCGCCTTTCCCAACTGCTCGCTGCTGCCTCTTTCATCCTTCGCCTCGGATCACTGCCCCTTGCTTCTCACCGCAGAGTCTTTCGGCCGCCCTCCTAGGCGTTTCCGCTTCGAGAATTACTAGACCACCATGCCGAGCTTTCTCGAGGTTATCCAGCAAGCTTGGGCTTCAGAGACCACGAACCACCATAATCCCATCCGTCGCTTCCAGCACAAGCTTCGTTCCACAGCAGCAGCCCTAAAGCACTGGAGCAAATCATTGCTGAGTTCTCTCAAGCTGCAGCTCGCCATTGCAAACGAAGTTATTCGCCTTTTTGTTGCAGCTATGGAGCTTCGCCCTCTTACTCCCGTAGAAATTTCCCTCCGCCGCTCCATTAAATGCCGAATTCTGGGCTTGGCAGCCATAGACAAGATTAAGTGGAAGCAACGCTTAAGGCTAAATTGGCTAAAACAGGGCGATGCAAACACAAAGTATTTTCATCTTCGGGCCAACTCACGCAAACGAAGAAATTTCATTCATTCCCTTCATTCTGACTTGGGCGTCGTCACTGGGCATGATGATATGGCCTCAACGCTTCACTAATACTTCACAAACATCTTCGGAGATGGTTCAACTCCTGCTTCCACCACCCACAACTTCAATTGGGGCTCCATCGGTCTCCCAACCCACGACCTCGCCTCGCTCGAGGAACCGCTCTCTCTCGAGGAGCTCCGCGTCGCCGTAATGAGTATGCCTTCCGACAAAGCACCGGGTCCGGACGGCTTCACCTAGACCTTTTACAAGCTGGGCTGGGATATATTCACCTCGACCTCCTCGAGGCCTTTCAATGCCTTTTTTTCTAACAGCCACCGTCTGTCGGCAGGCATGAACTCGGCATGCGTCGTCCTGCTCGCTAAAAACAAAAACCCCTCCTCGCCCTCTGACTACCGGCCCATCAGTCTCATCCACAGCTTTGGCAAGCTCTTCTCCAAAATCCTTGCAAACAGACTGTTCGGTTTCATCAGCAACCTAGTCTCATCTTGTCAGAGCGCCTTCATTAAAAAACGGCACATACAGGACAACTTTCTGTTTGTTCAGGGCCCGTGCCAAGCTTCTGCACCGCTCCCGGACCCCGGCCCTCTTGTTCAAACTTGATATTGAGAAGGCATTTGACTCGGTCTCCTGGGGATATCTCCTGGACAACCTCCGTGCACGCGGTTTTGGAAATCGTTGGAGGAGCTGGGTGTCCTCCATTCTGGCCTCATCATCCTCTCAAATTCTCCTCAGTGGCTTCCCTGGAGAGCACATCCTGCATCGCAGAGGGCTTCGTCAGGAGGATTCCTTATCTCCATATCTGTTCAACCTCGCCATCGAACCTCTCCACAAAATTCTTTCTCTTGCTACGGACCAGGGCGTCCTCTCCACTCTAAAAGGTGTGCCAGCCAATCTAAGAGTCTCCCTCTATGCTGATGATGCTGCGATTTTCATCGCCCCTGTCAAGGAGGAGGTTGCTGCTCTGGCTTCCATTCTACAACGTTTCGGTGATATCACCGGTCTCCGCACCAACTTCTCCAAGAGCCAGGTGGTGCCCATCCGTTGCGAGGGCTTAGACTTGGACGACGTGCTAGCTGCCCTTCCGGCCAGGCGGGTTGGTTTTCCCCTAACTTACCTAGGGCTACCCCTCGCCCTCCGCAAGCTCAGGCATGTCCACTTCCAACCTCTCATCGACAAGGTCGCCGGTAGGCTGAGTGGTTGGCGGGGGCCTATGATGTCCAAAGGAGGGAGACTCACTCTCCTTAAATCGGTCCTCTCGGCCATGCCGTCTTACCTACTTTCGGTCATCATACCGCCTCGCTCGGTTTTAACGAAGCTTGACAAGATCCGTCGCTCTTGGCTTTGGCGGGGCTCCGGCTCAGTTCATGCGGGCCACTGCCGAGTTAGCTGGAAGACTGTGTGCTCTCCGTGCAGGTATGGTGGGCTGGGAGTCTTGGATCTTCGCTCCTTTGCCCGGGCCTTTCGCCTCCACTGGCTCTAGCTCTTCAGGTCCAGCTCCCCCCGCACCTGGGTCGACAACCCCCCTCCAAGTGGGTCCTCAGACGTTGCTCTCTTTCGGGCGGCGACCAGGCTTGTGCTTCGAAACGGCAAGTCCATTTCTTACGGAGGGGCTTTGGCTCGATGGTCATCGACCACGAGTTCTTGCCCGCACCTCTACGCCGCCTCTACCGGAAAAAGCGGATCATTGCTCAGCGCTTCTAAGCGGAACTGGTCATGCGATCTGCGGCGAAATTTCCTTCCATCCATGACTATAGAGCTAGTTGACCTCCTCCAGCGTCTTCAACAGGTCGTGCCACTTCAGCATGATCCGGACCGCGTCATCTGGCGTTTCTCCGATTCTGGGGAATACTCTGTGGTTTCGGCTTACCACCTGCAGTTTGTTGGTCGAACTTCGTCGGACAGTAATCGTTTGTGGAAGCAGTGGGCCCCGTCCAAATACAAATTCTTTGGGTGGCTGCTCCTTCAGCGGAAGATCTTCACAGCCGATTCCCTTTTACGAAAGGGGATCCCCAACAACTACTTCTGCCCGCTTTGTCTAAGGAACTTGGAGACCCCAGATCACCTATTCCTCACTTGCACTTTCTCCGGCCAGGTGTGGTCTCGCATCTCTACCAAGCTGGGTTCGCCAAGGCTTTGCCCCTCCACGTGGTCTCACCAGGACTGCCTCCCCATGTGGTGGAGGTTGGATATTCAAGGGCAATCCGTCAGCGGGGACGCCTCTGTCGCCCTTGCAACGTTATGGCACCTTTGGTTAGAGCGGAATAACCGTATTTTTCGCTGCAGCGAGCGGCCGATCTCGCTTTTTCTTTGCTCTCTTCTATATGACCTGCGCCTTTGGGAGGCAGCAGGGGCCAATTTTGTAATTTCTTAACCCTTCAACGCCTGGGGTGGGGCGTCTTCCTTCTTTTCCACCCCTTTTCCTTTTCTCTTTTTCAGCTCTGTAATTTTGGCCTCCGGCCCCCTTATTAATCAATTTAGGGCAATCCTTTTGCCCTTCCCTCAAAAAAAAAAAATGTGTACGTACCCCTATGCAATGGCTGTAATTAATCAAGTATGGGCTAACCTAACTCCTAACATCAACCCAATATTGTCCGCTATTGAACCAGCACTATTGAACTAGCAAACTTGAACCCTCTAGGCCTTTAAAAAAAGGGTCAAGAAAACTGAAACAAAACATGAAAAGGTCAAGTTTGGGCTAACCAAACATCAACCCAATATTTCTCACAATCGAACTGACAATACTTGAATCCTCTAGGCCTAGAAAAGAGATACCCAGAAAACTAAACCAAAACAAGGAAAAGAAAGATCTGATTGGGAGATTCGAATTTCATGACAACCTAGCTAAGAAGAGCAAACCTTAAGCAAGGAGAAATAATCTATTTTAATATGCGGTTTTATATGTATGTAAAATCCAAGCATGAGCAGGGACCCATTCAGCAATTTACTGGTGGATCCGCCTCTAATTTATGGAACATACAAATAACTCTAGCAGGGCGGCAATCATTCTACGGAGGATTTCTTGCAAGACTCCGATATCGTAGGGTTTCCCCACCTCGATCGAACCCCTAGATATTTGTCTTTGCTTTGGCACAAATACCTTTGTCATCAGCAGAACACTTCTATATTGTAGTAACCAATGCACCACCGGTGTGCAAAGAAATGCTAGAGATTCACAAATTACTTGAGCCGGGTAGCTCGATTCAAGCTTGGTTTGAGCCCCAAACAAGCTCAAAGTGAACCTGCCAACGGTCTTGCAAGCCCAACCGAGCTGAGCTTGAACTATATGCACGTGTGCACTTGAAATGAATGTTGATATATTGTCATATATACTTCATTGTTTTGAATGTGTATGTCGTTGGTTTTGCAAATATATGTGCGAATATGCAATTGTGATTGCACATGTGTGAGATTGAGGAATATGTGAATTATGGGAATTTTGGTTATGCGGTTGCATCTGCTGCTAGCTAGCCATTAGTGCCGTGTAGTCGATCTATCGATGATGAGTAGAAGGATCGGCGTCCCTATGGTCGCTACCTGCAAAGGGTGGACACGGCCCTTCGGGTCTCTCCTGGCAAAATTAGGATCTGTGTGAATAATGGAGTGAGTGAACCAGGCGAGAGATCGTGTACTCACCCCCGAACGGTCATCCCTTTATATAGCGCTTAAGAGACTCGGCGGCAGGTCCAAACAAGAAGGAAACGCCTCCGATCATGGCGTGTAATTAAGTGCAATTAAATGCGTTGTTTAGTGCAATTCGATGCATTGATTAGGATATGGTTTGGAATCCCACATGGTGCTTGATTAGGTAGGTGTTTTATTTGAGGACGTGGTAGTTTAGGAAGGTGTTTAATGCATTGTCCCCTTGACCATGCCTATGATCAACCAAAAGTTATCTCAACGGCCGGCCGTCGAGAGTATCCTCTTCCGACGGCTTATGTGCAATCTCGACGGTTTTTGGCCGTCGAATCAGTTGTTTTTTCCTGTATGCTAGATCTACACCTTTAATGCAAACTATATAATAATTGAAGCAAATTTGAAACCTACACAATAAGTTTTTGCATCCAACTAAAAGATACACAACTTGAATGTAAACTACGTCATAATCCAAGCAAATTTCAAGTTTACACAACTTTTTACAATCAACTAAAAGATCCACACATTCAATGTGAGCTACATCATAGTCCAATTTAAGCTTGAAAAGATCGAGCTAGATCTCTACATTCAATATTAAATGAAGTGATGAATGACGTTACTAAACTCGGAGCACTTGGATTGAAGAAAAATGAATAAATTTAGAAAATTTGGACAGAACCTTCCGTCTTGAAACTCTTGGCCAACACCACCTCCTACCGTTTAATCAATGTATGGGAAGGAAGAAGAAGTTTAAACAGGGCCAACCGGTACTGACTCCCTGTCCGTGATACAAACCGGTACTAATGAGCCTCCGTGCCAACTTTTTCTACATCGCGGGAAGGGCTATGTCTAGATTCGCCATATTTTTTAGATATTTTCTACACCGTAGGAGGGTTATGTCCTTGTTGGGGAACCGGGACTAATTAAAGGACCGTGACTTTTAGTACCGGATGAGCTATCCTTGTTTGGCAACCGGGACTAAAAGCCGTTTTTCTAGTCGTGTCACTCGCAGCATTCACAAAACTACACAAAATAATAAAAGAAACCACGAAAAAATGAGAGGGAAAAAACTGTCAACACTCGATTACCGATCTTTTCCGATCTTTCGATTGGTTTTTTCGCCACATTTTATTCTTGAGCTTGCAAACACGCTGGCAGGCGTGAGGCGCCCCGGCAGGAACGTGCAGATTGGCCCAAGCCATGATTGCCGGCAGAACGTTGCGATTGAGGTACGTATTATTAGCTGTTTCCTGTTTGGTGATATATGGATTAATTGTACCACACGACCATTTCAAAATGGTGTGCCTTCCTACGTGAAATATGTGGATATATATATACACATATACATATACGCTGTTAAGGACAAAGATGTGGACGTACATTGCCAAGGGCGGCAAAGTGTATAAGATATATGCCCGGCGATGAGTCCAAACCACGTACGCGCGATGCTCACAAGTCACAACGTTGGCCTATAAATGCCAACCCGACCATTCTCATTGTCCTGCAGCAAATCATCTTCCAGTACATCACCAGCAGGGTAGCTACCTCGTACGTTCAGCCATGGCTTTCCCTCAGCTCCTGTGCGTCCTGCTATTGAGCTACTGTTCCGCTGCCCTTGCAGGCCGCTTTGCAGTGGTGCCATCTAGCTCGTTTCAGCCAGCAGTGGCATGCTCCATGCCGAGAGGTACAGGAAGTCAGGAACTAATTTTTTTTAGCTCAAATTCAGATTATAATCGAAAATAGAATTTTGTTCTTTTAGGACAAGTCAAAGGTTTTGACTCTTTGCAGCCATAAGCCATTTTATAACATCATCTTAGAGCATACATTGGTGAAGTTGTAAAAGAGGGTGCGTAGGGATAGAATGTCTGTTAAAAAGAAGAAATTTCATATATCATAGTTTAAAGTGTAAAAAAAATTAAAAGGATGGATAGTGTATGACAAATAGTGTTATAGAGTGTGCATAAGAGCTAGCTTCAAGGTAAGATACTCTTAGAATGTGTGATGATACAGAAAACTACTATCTATAACAAGTTGTCATGCCACGTTAAAAACAACTCATCGAATAGTATAGATAATTTTTTGTATACACAATTAATCTACATACATATAACGGCATTGAATCCTACGCTATATTTACAGATAGCACAATTATCTATACGATCTCTCGTCTATCTATATACATCATCATGTGTCCTACATTCCTATGTGATAAGACTTATACATGACCTATAAACAGCTGGTATATATGGAGCATTGTACTTGATCTTAATTTTTTTTTTCAAAGCTCCCGAAAAACATTGATTCGACCTCTTCAAGCCCCCATTGAAACCCACAAGTTCCCAAATAATCCACAGTGTCAGTAAAGCTACAAAGATGAAACATGATCAATATCTTTTCCATTGTTCGAAGAGGAAGAAACCTCAAATAACGCACAACATCAACCCCCCAAATTGAAGTGCAATGGAGACGCTTAACAACGAGCGTCCAACGGATCGGATCCCCTCCATGCGAATGAGCGCCCGTCCTTTTTCGCGAGATGCCACACGGGGTGGGCCGCTTTCCTCCTGCCTTTTCTTTTCTTTTTTTCTACCCTAGTCCTCCACAGTGTGTGTTCTTTGCATTTTTTTTTTCTTGGTTGTGGTTTGCGCCTACGCACGAGTAGCTGCAGCCAGTGCACTCCTTGCTGGCTGGCAGCCGACGCGCCAGTGTTGTCCATCGGCGCCACCCGCTCAGGGCTCCTATTCCTCCCTGTGCACCCACCTCCACCTCTCTTCCTCTCGTTGTTCCTCACATCTTTTCTCTCTATTTCTCTTGATTGAGGATGGCGCGCGAAGGACATTGGCCAGTTTTTTGTGACCGGATCCGCTGAGCATGGGTGGGGGCTCATCGGATCAAAAGAGAGAAAGAAGGTTTATCCCTTATTTTCGCATTTAATCTCAAACATGTACATGTAAAACTTCATTTTTAGCTACGGAACTTATTTGTATTTCTTCTTGTGGATGTTTCTATCGAAAAATCCAACCCCTGTTCTACACATGGAACCATCAACAATGTACGCGTGTAACTTTGGTTATTGTTTTTCTCCGACTTTGGATTTTGCCGGCTAAAAGTAAAATCTTCGCTACTGAAACTTGGATTTTTGGGTGCTGAAACCTGGATTTCAGACATCTAAAACTTGTCTTTTGCTTTCTAAAACTAGAATTTTTTTTGTTGGAACTTAGATTTTTATAAGTAGATTTTTTTGAAGTTTTATTGTACGGTTCTCAAGTTTGAACAGGCATTTTTTTCAAATTCAATTCATTAATCGTTACTTCCTCAATTTTCAACACAAATTATTAAAGTTTCATCCGTTTTACGTTAAGTTTCATCAATAGTTTTTTACCTTTCATCGGTAGAGATTCTAGACTTAAGCAGGCACTTCTCAAAAGTTTCCGTGCTAACATCAACCCGTCCAATAGATTGGCCGTCTCGTTCCTGGCGCCCGCCAAAGTGTAAACCTAACCTTTTTTCATGTTGATTATTTTCAGTTGCATCGGAGCCAAACCGCGCCACCGTGCCGCTGGTGCACCGGCACGGGCCATGCGCGCCATCGCGGTCCAACTCCAACCACAAGCCATCTCTGGCTGAGAGGCTAAGCGCCGACCGCGCCCGCGCCGCCTACATCACAAGCATGGCCTCGGGCTCGGGGCGCGTGGCCACGGCGCCGTCCTCCGGCGCGGGCGTGAGCATCCCGACTTACCTGGGCAGCTCCGTGGACTCGCTGGAGTACGTGGTCACGGTGTCCCTGGGCACGCCGGCGGTGCCGCAGGTCCTCCTCATCGACACCGGCAGCGACCTGTCGTGGGTGCAGTGCCAGCCCTGCAACTCCACCCAGTGCTACCCCCAGAATGACCCCCTCTTCGATCCCACCAAGTCGTCCACCTACGCGCCGATCCCATGCAAAGCCGACGCGTGCAAGCAGCTCTCCGCAGACGGCTACGACAACGGCTGCACCAACGACGGCGACCTGTGCGGGTACGGGATCCAGTACGGGGACGGCTCGACCACGACGGGGGTGTACAGCACGGAGACGATGGCGCTCAAGCCCGGCGTCTCCATCCGGAGCTTCGGCTTCGGCTGCGGCAGCGACCAGCACGGCCCGAACGACAGGTTTGACGGCCTCCTCGGCCTCGGCGGCGCGCCGGAGTCGCTCGTGGCCCAGACGTCGTCGGTCTACGGCGGGGCCTTCTCCTACTGCCTCCCGCCGGTGAACGGCAGCGCCGGGTTCCTCTCCCTCGGCGCGCCGCCGCGCGGCAACAACACGGCGGGCTTCCTGTTCACGCCGATGCGCGGCTTGCCGGGAGTGGCGACGTTCTACGTCGTGACGCTCGCCGGCATCAGCGTCGGCGGGAAGCCGCTCGACGTGCCGCCGTCGGTGTTCGCCAGCGGCATGATCATAGACTCTGGCTCGGTGCTGACGGCGCTCCCAGCGACGGCCTACGCGGCGCTGACGACGGCTTTCCGGAGTGCGATGTCGCAGTACCCGCTGCTGCCGCCGAGCCCCGACAGGCTCGACACATGCTACAACTTCACCGGCATCAGCAACGTCACCGTGCCGAAGGTGGCCATGGCGTTCAGCGGCGGCGCCACCATCGACCTCGACGTGGCTTCCGGTGTTCTTTTGGATGGCTGCCTCGCTTTCGTCGGAGCCGGCAGGGACGACATCACCGGAATCATCGGCAATGTGAATCAGCGCACGTTCGAGGTGTCGTACGATACTGCAGCGAGGAAGGTCGGATTCAGGGCTGGCGCCTGCTGATGACTGATGTGTTGCTTGATTCATCAAGCGCTGAGTGTTTCCGCGTTGCATGCGCACACAAGAACTCATAAGTACTGATAGGTGGAGTGCTAGCGCTTCCAACTAAACGTAGTGTTAACTGGGAGCTGCAGTTCTTCAGGAGTACAATGGAAGCTTACTTTCATCTGTTTTTACTTCAAAAGATTCGGGCACTGTTTTTCTTTCTTATGCATTTAAACTATAAATTGAAAAAAAAAAGAAAAAAAATCACAAAGCATATAAATCAAGCACGGTATCCCAACCATTTGCACGCCTTTAATTATTGAAAAATTCCCTGTGTGCCACTGGGAAAGTTATGAATACCCTATCTAGAACTCGAAATCATCTCTTCCCTCGCTTGCCACTATCCATAGGAAGAAAAAATGAAAGCAGAGGCACAAGAGGGAAGAAAAAATAGAAATAGTAGCATGCGAGGGAAGAAAAAAAATGAAAACAGAGGCACGGGAGGGAAGAAAAAAATGGAAACAGTGGTATGCAAGGAAAGAGAAAATGCCACTATTACGCTAGCTGTAACACCATTGATGACAGGGACACTGGGGGGAGAAAAAATGGAAACAGTGGCATGCGAGGGAAGAGATGATTTCAAGTGGCAGATAAGATATTAGTAACTTTCTCAGTGGCACACAGAGAATTCTCTCTTAATTATTTACGAAAATTGATTGACCTTTTCTAGATGTATGTTTCAATACAATTTATATATAATGAGAAGAATAATTGTTTATAGCATGCAACCATACAGATCTTCATATATCTCTAATATAGTGTAATTGTCATCTAATACTTATCTCCTTATACGTACGTCATTACATTTGGCAATAACGCTATAGATATCTCGATCTCTAACTTCTTGTTGATCTTCATAGCATATTTGTTGGTGCTAGCATGACTCATTGTGTAGATGCCTCAAACGCCGAGTTCTCCTTTGCCACGATGCACGGTGACTCCGTAAATCCTATTAAAAATATAACAAATGGATATGCTATTATATTTATTTGATTTTTTATTATAGTTGATATGAACTCATTTGACAGTTCTTTATTTTTATTTTTATATTATTTATTTTTTCATTTTAATATAATAAATGTATCTCCTTAATTATTTAGTTTCGTAGTTTGCATTAACTCCTTTTGTATTATTTTTATTCTGAATTTGTGGTTTTATAGTTAGCATAACACTTTAATTCAATCAAAACCATTATAGTCTATTCACACTGTAATTGATGGTGAAGATATTTTTCCTTACTTATGGAAAAAATTTTAAGTTCATAAGGACTATTTTTTAGTGCCATAGTTGATATGACCTTTTCTAATATCTATTATATAATTAAAGGAGGGGAAAACGGAGCTACCACGTTCGTCCACATCACCCAAATTATCTCAGTCATCGGATCAATGGTGGGACCAGATTATAACGGCTCAGATTAAATCTACCTAATATAGGATAGTCTATCTACTATTAGGGCCTATGTCCACATCACCCAAATTATCTCAGCCGTCGGATCAATGGTGGGACTATATTATAACGATCTAGATTGAATCTATCTATTTGTCTACTATATACTATATATGATTTAGAATAAAAAAAGATCAAACGATGATTATCTTGAATATTCATCGTTTCATATCATAAAAACAATATGGTACGTGAATATTAAGATATGGTACGTGAGTAAAAACGATGAATAAAAAAAGATATGGTACGTGAATATGCTCTCGATCATGAATTAACGATGGAACTCACGTCTAATATATGCATGCATATCATAGATCATATCTTGATTAGCCTTAGATACGTTGCTTTTACTTCCAAATCAGTTAAGGTAATTAGTTCAACTAATAATGACGTAGATTTTCTCAACGATAGAAAAGTTGAAATTTCATAGCACTATATGTTTAACTGGATTTTACGCATATATATCTACATGCTTCTAATTAAATTGGTCCAAATTCTCTTATTATAAATTACAAGTTGAAAGCAATCAAATGTAAATCGAGCGCACTTGACAATGCATAGCTCCCAACCCTTGCAGACATTAGAATTTAGAGGTGCCACCGCATGCTCACTACTAGAGAGCTGGATTTTACGACCGGTTCCAAACCTCTTTACTACTGGGTTTTTGGACCGATTGTAACCAACCAACTAGGAGTGATACTCACGGGTATCACTATTCACTACCAACAAACTAGGAGTGATACTCACGGGTATCACTACCGGGTACTGGGTTCACGAATCGGTTGTTGTCAGGTCCACGAACCGGTTGTAGTGTAGCCAAAAGTTGGAAATATATTGGTAGAAGTGGGATTTGAACCCCAAGACCTCATCCAGCCTAGATTAAAAACATACATCTATCTACTATCTATAAATCAAAAAATACTAAAAATTCTCACATTAATCGTAATAAAAAGAAAATATCTACAATTAACTATGGTGGGTCCAGATTATAACGGTGCATCTACACAGTTAACTATGGTGGGTCTAGATTATAACGATGCAGATCTAACAAGATTATATATAGACATATTGTGATTAGACTATATCATAATCTTGGCCAAATTATGATATGTTAACTAAATCAACTATGATAAATCAACTTATAAAAAAAAAAGATCTACTCCGTGAGCCAAATTATATTGGTGTAGGTTTTAAAAGTTCATGTTGGCTGCAATAAAATAGATGTTAATATAAAAAATATAAACTATTAATCATCTTGAGTCTAAATTATAATTGCCTAGATTTTTAAAGGAGAGTTTACGTTGACCACAATAATAAAATAGAAAAAACTTTGAAATTCAATCCGGTTGCCACGCGGTCCAACTGACATATCAATCGCACTATGTTTCTTCGTTGCATGAACAAATTGTATGTCCTCTTGCCATCAACTATAAAGTTATTTGTTGTATTGCATCCTAATATCAATTGTATATGAGATATTAGTTTTTATGTATTTATCTTTTTCCCTTTTTACTAAAGCTCTCGGCCTGCATGTATGATGTATACACAAATATTTTTTGAGGTGTACGAATGTAGCTAAATGCCAAATAAAAATGGCTTTCAATGTTAAAATATTGTCGTCGATTTAAAATCCTAAGGATGGGATGAGACATCTATATGTTAGGTCGAAATTCTAGAAGGCGATGTCTATGTTCTACTCCTAATTGAAATGATTTTAATATTAAAATATAGAGAGAGTACGTGAATCTAAGGTCATGAGGACAAAACATTAGGCACGCTGTAAAGAAAATGACTACGCATGGCTACAAATCAAAACATCATGGAAATTAGAACCCAGAGAGAGGCACGAGGAGAAGATAGCATTCAAAAGCCTGCAAAACAAACATCTACATGTTGCATACATATCAAAGCGTTTGAAGATTACAACTCAAATGGTAGGAAAATCATTGATGGCAAGAAGTTGTCGACGGTCTGATTGTTGCATACTAAAAATTTAGAAGAAGACATCTACTTGCTGCTATAGATCAAAATAAGGCATGGTTATGCAATTATGGAAATCAAAACACTGCATGATTAGAAACCCAAATAGTATATGACTAACTTAATTGGATGGACACATTGTTACATATATAAAAAGGCTAAGGAGACATCTATTATTGATGACCAAAAGTATTAGATGGAGACAACTTACAATGGTGCAAATCAAAACGCTTCATGATTAGAAGTTTTATAGCATCCAATAGAGACTATAATAAGAAAACCTAAATTTATAGATGCCTGTGCATACATTGTTATTCTGCATCTAATCAAGGAAAAGTTGTAAAGAAAAAATACATGTTTTAAAGCTTGGTAGCCAAATCTAATATAAAATATAATCTATTGATTTAATATTTCTAATTTCTATATTTTTGGGATGTTGCATGGCCGCCATGCTCTAAGAAATTGAAAGTTTCCATATTATCAAAGTAAAAAATATAATTTTATACAATTAAGGTGTAGATTTCAAATATAGTTTTAGTAACTTTAAATAGATGACTCCAAATCTACATACAAACTAAGTAATCTAGCCGCGCAAATGCGCGGGTCATCATGCTAGTTTTTATTATTTAACATAGTATATATGGATTATTATTCTTGTCTTGATACGAACCTTTTTTTTCTATTTTTACTCTAATTTATATTTATGTTGTATTTGATATACACGAACTCTTTTTTATTTTTTTGTTCTTATGGACTCATTTTAAATTTTTATTCAATTTTTGTTAGTTTTGTTGTAGTTTATATGATATTTCTCTAGTTTCATAGCGGACATAGATTATTTTTTCTATTGTTTTATTACAAATTTGTTTTATTTTCTGTCGATATTGATTATTTTTCTAGTTTCGTAGATGATATAAACTCCTTTTTAATTTTTATTTTAAATTTGTGTTTTTATTTTTTATTACAGTTGACTGAGAATACGCTGGCCTAATGGTAGAATGTTTTGAATATCTCACTCATGTAGTTTATAGCTATGGGACTAGGGGTGGAAACGAGCCGAGCCGAGCCTGGCTCGGTAGAGCTCGGTCAAAAACGAGCCGAGCCAGGCTCGGCTCGCCATTTTGCGAGCCCCAAAAGTGGGCTTGGCTTGAGCTCGAGCTCGGTAACATCTCCGAGCGGAGCCACGAGTCAGAAACATTTTCACGTTCAAAATTTGTCAACGAGCCGAGCCGATTTCAACGAGGTCTAAAAGTAGGCTTGGCCAAGCCACGAGCTATTTTTCCAGCACTATGTGGGACCGAGTCCATAAATCAAAACAATAATAATTCTTTGAGAAAATACAGAAGAATATATTCCGTGATATAAGGGAGCATTGCGGAAATGTGGACACTATGCATCCAATAAAAGAAGCCATCGTCACAAATCTTGTAGAAAATAAAATAGTGAAAAAATTGACAAGAACTTCAATATAACTTTTTTAGAGTGTATATGAAATTCACATTTGACATTTTAACCCAAAATTAAAATGAAACCAGTTTGAAAATCCTTTTCCCGGATTTTGTAAATTCCAAGTTTTGTAGTGTTTTCAGAACTCGGAAATATTAGTTTACTGTGTTCGAAGAACTCTAAAATAGTTTTTAAAATTTTCCCATATATCTGAAAAAATCTTTCTATTTTGTGAAAACGGAACAGCTGTACTGCAATTATTTTAATTAGAAAAAGCATTTGCAAATCCTCATGGCCTTGGGAAGATTTCTTCTTTCTAGCCCATCAGGCCATCACTAGGATTCATCGAAATACACGGTGATATTTGTCACACCATCCGCCAACAGAATGATTTCCACCAGTCTATGGGATTCATCAGTACATAAAAGCATGTTCTAAAATTTTGTATAGCAACAGTTCGACAAGGAGCGCACTAATAATACCCAATCCATATAGGAATCAAATCAATTAGCCTGCTCAAGTACATTGTAACATTGGACTACAAGTACCCACATCGAACTAAGAGACTTACGATAGAAGCTCGAAAATTTTGGGGCACCTTTCAGTCTAATTGAACAGCTAAAGAAAAAGAAAATCTCAGTCAAGGAGGACGCCCACTGTTGTCAGATGGATCAACGTACGGAAGGAAACAAAGGTTTTCATCTGTCGCCTTCATCACCCTGCACAAAACGGAGGAAATTAAAGATATTTTAGATCTCCGGGTACACAGATTGAATTTAGTTGAACCCGTACGTAGTGCGAACGATAGAATAGTTCTCAACATAAGTGAGTAGTCTCACCTGGGCAGATGTTATTCCTCAATCTAGCTGCATTCCCTTTCATTCTAGGCAGGCTCCAAAGTCTAGAGACGACGAACCTGATGATCCATCTGCTTCGTATGAAGAATTGTGCTTCGGATTGGTAGGCTCTTAAAAAAATAAGCACATATTAGTCAGTCAGCAGCAACCTCATTTTGACCTATCAGAATTCAGAATACATACTATATATCCTATGCAACATAGCAATCCGGAAATAAAAATTCTAAATCTAATAACAACACAACAAGTAGTAGTTTGATCGTTTGCTCCCACACAGAAGAACACACATACTCATATGGACAGTCCAGCTTGTGAGCTTATGTAGGAACAAATGAACAATAACAATATTATAGTATATCCATGTACATATTGTGCCTGTAACATCAAATAAGAACTGGCTTCTTCAAAAAAGCGAGGCATAGATGCATATATTTAATTAGCAGGAGAGCTCACCACAGATCTCCCACAACTTATAATATCGTCGTGGCCAGATTTCTTCACTCTACACTAACACGATCGTGTTCAAAGACAACATGAAGTGTTAAGTAGCTATTGCGAAAAAACCTCCGATTCCTTTCTAGCTACAAATTCCAGGTACTCTAGCAAAATGAAAATCTAGTACGCATGGTATGTGAGCAATTTGAAATCAGTACTATATAAGCAAGGTCAATTTTGCGAGTGGCATGAAATCTCTGTGTGTGTGCTTTAAATATAACATACAGCTGGGTACTTGTATCAGGCAAAGCAAACTGGAAAGCAGAATAACTTAACAATCACCAGCAATCTTAGTGTAACATCCCAACCCAGCTAGGGTTTGAAGTGCTACTATCAGTCTATCACCCTAAAATCTTGGAAATTTCAACAAGCATCTTCCCTGTTTTCTCTAAACCTACAACACGAAGACAATGCAATTAAACTTAATTCTACCATTGAATCACTCTTAACCACTACTAAACATAATATAAACATTTCAGCTCCACCTTAATGGAACCCATCACAACCATTGCTCACCTCTTTTCTCTTTAAGAATAACGAAGACAGTATAAACCAAACACCTCAAAACAATTTAACAAGCAGAAAATCCATAGCCTCATTCTAAATTGCTTTCAAAACGAACCTACAATTGAAAATTTAAACTACATAAACCTAACTAACATGTAAGCTCTCCTAAATGCTATGCTCAACCCATACATGTCGCCATCGATCATCACTTAAAAACTAAATAAAAAAGGAAGAGTAAACATTAAAAAATACTTGGCAAAGTACATGTATAAACTCCATTTATAGAACCATACTCATTCAATACTCCTTACCATCCATTTCTCCTCATTTTTTGATGCAATGCAATGCACAAGTATCTATTCTGTTAAGGTTATACTGATGCATGAGGTGTCCACCCGTCGATACCACGCCTTGCCCATTCTATTTCAGGTGAGGACCAACTTCCGTGGAGTGTCTATCAAAATAGGACTCCCATTGCGGTGAGATACCTACCCAAGCTAGATCATGTCATTAAATGTGATGTAATCAAACCACTACGCAACAATGTCTTTTCTGCCAATTGTGCAAGCATTGCTAGAAACCGGTTACTTGTGCTATGCAATTGAGATGTGCAGCACCGTCTTACCTCCTTATATAAAGCCACCCATCGGATCAGCCTCAACTCCCACTTCCGGTACCGTCCCCGTTGTCCGCCAGGGCCACCTGGCCAGCAAACGGGCCACCATGCTAGCTAGCGGCCCACTAGGTTTCGCTGCGGAAAGGGACTCAGCACATCTGCGCGTGCATCAATGTGATGGCCAATGGCGCAAGTTGCATGCATTCAAAGTACGAGTCCCAGCTGACTAGCTCGCTACATACATGCAATGCTTGACGAACTCATATATGTTGCTGCACGTAGCTTCACTTTACTTCATAATATTTATATTTATGTGCTAACCGACTTAGGGCATGTACAATGGAGAGTCCAAAGATGTCTCTTGGCACATTCATCCAAGCAAAGAGATAAGTCATGTACAAAGGACATGTACAAGAGTCTCTATGCTATTTAATGTTGCTCTTCTCTAATTCTGTCTAGGAGCTTGTGAAGAGTCAGTCTCTTCACCAAGAGTCGACTCTAGTAATTTTTACATTTTACCCCATGCCACATCAGCGAAACTATTAAATAGTGCTGCTAAGAGACACCCTATTAAATGCCTTTGTACATGCCCTATATCCGGTGTCTGCTTTCTACTCATCCGTAATACTTGATAACTGTTTTTTATTCATCCGTAAATACGCGTACCGTTAGCGGTCCGATTTTACTCTAATTGTACCTTCCGGTAGGCGTAAAAAATAAAATAGAATAGAATACTGAATAGCCTACCACCCAATTATACCCGATCCATTTTCACCCCCAATTGCACTGCGGAAGCCTTATCCTAGCATCGGCCACGAGCTGGGCCTGGAGGCGGTGACTTGGAGCTGGCATCGGCCACGAGCTAGCGGTGGAGGCCAATGGCATCCTCTGGCGCAGTGGCGTTTCCCAAATCGACAGCAGCGTTCATGGGCAGCGATGAGGAGAGCGGCAGCACAACAGGGATGGGGGAAGACGTGAGGCGACAAAGGCAGTGGCGGTGCTCCTCAGCTGTTGTGAATCGACGGCGTTCTCCGGCGACGACGGTCGGTTGGCGGAG